>JAMJFZ010003399.1:3202500-3810000 GCA_026225945.1 Cricetomys ansorgei
CACGATGTACTCCACATAAAATAGGGCTCCTTAGAAACTTATTGTGAGACAGCTCACCATCACAACTTCGTTACACCTATCAATATGTAAGCTAATGCTAGGTTTCATAGCGAGAAAAAAGTAAAAGGACAAGATCTTTAGCTTGGACAAATTAACGTTATAGAGAAAGTTTACCTTTCCAAGTAGATTGCTGATATTGCTCATTAGTGCTTTCTTAAGTTCCCTATTGAGAATAAGTTACACCTTTCCTTCTAAAGATAGATAATATTATTTGTTAGGGAATTATTGTGTTCCATTCCCAGCACCAAAATGAAATATAAAGTCAGACAAAACAAACACTAACAAAAACACATGCATAATATAATAACTCTTGTACTGAGATAATATTGTTAACTTGATAGGGATCACCTAACGGACAAGCCTCTGGAAATGTCTGTAAAGGATTATCTAAGCCTCTTCCTACACTTGTTTGAGACCATGTTGATTATGTTAATTAGGCTGGGAAGACCCACATTATTGGGAAGCACCATTTGATGGGCTGGAGTCCTGAACTGAACAAAAGGAAAAAAGCAAGTTGAGCATTAGCAGTCATTTAAAGTATGCTTTCTGACTACAGATTTAAGGTGACAGGTTGCCTCAAGCACCTGTTACCATAATTTCCCACTTTATTGAGTGTACCTTAGAACTGTGAGTCTAATAACCCATTTCTGCCTTAAGTAATTTTTTCAGGTATTTTGTCAGAGCAAAGAGACAAATAACTAATTCCAAAAATTGGTACCAAGAAGTGAGGCTGTGGCTGTGATAAACTTGTGAATGTGCTTCTAAAGCCTTGAGAATGATCTGTGTGATGTGGAATATCTTAGATTTCATGCCAGAGAAGTGCCAGAGCATGTCACAGAGCTTAATGGGATATTCTGGTAGGAACTGGGGCCAATCAGACATCTGACAGAAATGTACACAGTATGTGTTTTCCTCATGATGTTTCAAAAGGGAACAAGGACTATTAGGAACTTGACTAGAGAACGTTCTGATTATATTCTGGCAAAGGATCTGGCTAAATTCTCCCTATATCTGATATATTAATCAGAGTTCTCTAAAGGAATGGAACTGATAGATTGAATCTATATTAAAGGGGGATTCAGTAGAGTGGCTTACAGACTGTGATTTCTCTAGTCCACAAATGGCTGTTTCTCACAGTAAGAAGGCCAAGAGTCTAAGGGATTGTTCAGTCCACAAGGCTGGAAGTCCCACTGTTTTTCAATCTATGCTGGCTTCCAAAGAAGCAAATTCTAATCGCAGTGAAGCAATGCCTCAGCAGCAAGGTAGATGAAATTGCTAGTGAACATAAGGGTAGGCAGATAAAAAGAAAAACTTCCTTTTTCCATGTCCTTTTTTTTTCTTACACCAGAAGGTGTGGCCCAGATTTAGCATGGATCTTCCCATCTCAAATGATTCAACCAAGAAAATCCTTAACAGGCATGCCCATCTGCTTGGATTTTAGCTGATTCTAGACATAGTCAATTTGATAACCAAGATTAGCCATCATTTCTGGAGAACGTTAGTGAGACTGAAGTGAAAAGAAATGGACTAATATTTTGAAGAGGTAATTTTAAGGTAGGATAGCATTCAGATTAATACATGATTATTGCTAACTTCTCTCCTCTATGTTCAAATCAAAAAGAATAACATTGGGAGCAGAAAGAAACAATAAAATGTGCAAGTTTTGTTTTCTGTTGTGTTCCGATTTTTTTTTTAAGAGCTCGAGCAAGTTTTAAAGTTTTAGCCAAGGCAGGCAATGACATGACTATAATTGTTAACAAGAAACCCCTTGTTTTCTACTGGGAAAAGAAGAAAGATTCCTTGAGGATAAGACCTGCCCACCAACTTGTGAAAATGCAAATTCAAATTGAGAGACTCTAAACTGAGAATGATGTCAAAGGAGCTCTTTGTCCAAGATAAACTACCTGAGTGTCTTAGGGTCACTATTGCTATGATGAAATACCATGATCAAAAGCAAGTTTGGGAACAAAGGGGTTATTTGGCTTTTGTCATCTTTATATCATACGGGATCATCAAAGATAACAAGACAGGAACTCAAACAGGGCTGGAACTTGCTGGCAGGAGCAGATGCAGAGGCCATGGAGGAGTGCTGGTTATTGGCTTGCTCCCTCATGGCTTGCTCAGCCTGCTTTCTTATAGAGCCCAGGGCTATCAGTCCAGGGATAGCACCTCCCATAATGGGCTAGACCCACCCTCATCAATCACTAATTAAGAAAATGCCTTACAGGTTTGCCTACAACTGTATCTTATGGAGACATTTTCTTAATTGTGGTTTCCTCCTCTAGATGACTTTAGTTTATGTCAAGTTGACATAAAATTATGCAATATTTTAAGGAAGTGCTTCTCTAGGGTCAGCAAACATATGCTTCTGCAATTGTTGTCTAAGGGGGCCAGGCTCCGTCCTAATCTAGCAGCAGAACATGGGAACATTGTCCATGTTGTTCTTAGTTTTCAGCGACTAAAGATGAATGATTAAAAATGTTATAACATTTTATAACCTATAGGGTGTCTTGCAAAACTGTCTTAGAAATCCACTAAGCCAATCAATGTGTAGCAAATTTTGAGTCCCTGTAAAGAAATCCTGAGATTTCATTGCATTAATTTGTAAATGTGAAGCTTAAGTTTCAATAGATACTCCAGGATGGTCTACATGCCAGAACCATATGTTATCCATGAAGAAAAGATACAGATACACAATGGAGGCAGCCCAAGAAAGAGGCTAGTATACTATAGACACAAGAGTGGGAGGAGTGGATTTATATGAACCCTTTGGACCCAGAAAATTCTATCATGAACTCCAGGTGCTGTAGAGGAACATTTAATCTTTTAATCTAGCAGCATGGTTGCTCTAGCAAAGTATCACATTGAAAGGACGGCATGATAGCTAGGAAGGGTTCACATCCAAAGGCCTGTATGGAAGGATCACATTCAGAGGCCTGTGTGATCTGGATGGAATTCAGGAAGAATGTTAGTCACACTAATCCTGTCCTCTGTGCTAATCCTGTGTGACAGGAATTCATTTGGTTAAGGCAATGTAGTACTGCCTTTAACCCCAACTCAGAAGGAAGTGGTGACACATGCCTTTAATCCCAACTCAGGAAGAGAAACAGGGAGTAGAGGCATAGTGTGGAAGCAGAGTTGAGAGAAAAGAGCTCAGGGAGAGAAGCAAGGTGGAAGCAGATCAGAAGCAGACATGAGACAGAGCTCAGAGAGAAGCAAGAGATTTAGTTCAGTCAGGCAGTTTGAGTGCATTCAGCTCACAGACAGTTTAGAAGTAGAAACTGAGAACAGCAGAGCCAGTCCACAATAAGCAGAGAGAAATCAGAGAGTAAGAGGCAGACAATCTACAATTCACAGTTCAAAGTTCACAGTACAGTTCAAAATAAAAAGAGATCAGAAGACAGCTAGTCAGAGTGAGCTCAGTCAATAGTAAGTCTTGGAGACTGAAATGTTTAGGTTTAGATTTGCAGATTAGATTGTACAGAGGCTGATGCCTTCTAGGACCGGGCTTGCTTCTTGAAGATTAGATAGTATGAAGGCTGAAGCCTTTTAGGTCTAGGTTTAAGATGAGATTTTAAGGAGGCTGAAACCCTCTAGGATAGGGATTGAATTAGCAAAGAATAAATTGCCCTCTAACATGAACCCAGGAGAATAATTAAGTAAAGCAATGATTGCATCTATTTTTACAAGGTGGTAATCATTGATGTATAGGATTTAGTTTTTTCTATGTTAAGCTTTCATTTTTCTTTAGTCTGATCATTCCTTTTTGTGCTCCCATTCCTTTTCTGAAATAGTAATGCTTTTACTGGGATGTGGTATACTGGAAGTATGTAGCTTTTATTCAGAAAGTCCTGCCAGGTGGTGGTGACACATGCCTTTAGTCTCAGAACTCAGGAGGCAGAGGCAGGTAGATCTCTGTGAGTTCAAGGCTAGCCTGGTCTACAGAGTGAGTTCCAGGACAGCCAGTGTTACAACAGAGAAACCATGTCTTGAAAAACAAAAAAGAAAAAGAAAAAGAAAAAGAAAAAGAAAAAGAAAAAGAAAAAGAGGATGTCTTGAATCCTCAGATGAGACTTAAGCTCTGCATTTTTAAACAGTGTCAGAACTGTTAAAGCCAGTGGGGACTTGAAGTTGGTCTGAATGCATTTTATATTATGGTGTGACCGTGAGTCTATAGCTATGATGGGAGGAAGTTCATGTTTTAAAATTGATAAACCTGGGTGTCAAGTTGACCAGGGGTGAGTTGTGATGGCTAACATTTTCAACTTGATATGATCTTGAATCATCTATAAACCAACCTTCTGGGTATGTCTATTAGGGATTATATAGTTTATGTTAGCCTCTAGGAATGCTTATTAGAGATTATTAAATTCATTGGGGTAGGAAGACGAACCTAAATTATGGACAACACCATTTTATTGGTTACAGTCATGGATTACATACAAATGAGAAAGCTAGCTTAGCAGTAGTATTCATCACTCCCTGCTTTATGACTGTTCGTGCAATATGACTAGTAGCCTCAAAATCTTACCACCATGACTTCGTCTCTATGCTGCAGCATACTCTTGAACTGAAATAAGCCTTTCTTTTCTTTAAGTTGTGTTTGTCAGGTATTCTATGAGACAAGCAACTAATACAGGGACTGATAATTCCAACATCACATTTTTCTTGAATTACATCACTAGTCCTCTAAGTAGCCTTTCCGAGCCTGTCTTTGACAAAGTATTTGTCACGTGTATCCTTAAGGAAACTTTCTAACAAGTTCATCAAATACAAGCACTCTCTAGCCCAATACAGTCTCAGAAACAAAACAAACAAAGAAATATACAAACAAACAAAAAACTAAGCACTGCAATGGCTTGTAAAGCACTACATTCTGGGATCCTTTATCCCTTCATTCCTGCTACTCACTCTGTCATGTATGCGACTTGACCAAAAATCCACACCTGTAGGCTCTTTGCATTACATTCAGTTAGTGACTGGAATGATCTTTCCACTACTGTATTTCATTTTTAAATTATTTCTCTTTCTTTCCTTTTTTCTTTTTTTGGGGTGGTGGTGGTGGTGGTGGTGGTGCGATGTTAGCAAACAAACCTAGGGCCTTGCATGTGCTCTGCAAGCACTTGGGGTCTACAGCTTCCCAGCTTCATCTCAGTATTTTCTTATTTAAGTGTTCTACTTCATTTTTTTTTCAGATATAATTGTCTCATGGAGGTCTACCCTGGAAACTCTAATACTAATAGCTATATTTTAGTTACTCTCTGTCTCTGCACCTTCAAGATTTTCTTTATAACACTTGCTGGCATATATTATTAATCTGTATTTTATTTAATAAAAGTTCAGTTTTATTTCATAAGCAATACTCTGTATTTATAGTGTATAATGTGGTGTTTTGATCTGTGTGTATATTGTAGAAAGAGTCAACAAAGTCAACATCAATCACCTTACAAACATTTTTGTGGGCAGAATATTAAAATGTGGTCTTTTATCAATTTTAAAACATGCCATTATTAAATGTCATTATCATTTAGTGCATTAGGTTACAAAACCTTGTTCCTTTAGTCCAACTGAACATTTTTGGTTATAGGAATAGGACCTTGGTCTTGCATGTTATAGATATATGCTCTACCATTGAGCTCCACTCTAGCCCTTGTATTTTCACTTTAAAGGGGATTTGTTTTATTATTTGTTTATGTGTACTTCTTATGTGCCTCTGTGTGTGGTTGTGCATATGAGTATGTGTGCCTGTGGAGGCCAGGAACATCAGATGTTCTGGAGCTGGAGTTAAAAGCAATTGTGAGCCACTCAGTGCTGGATTATGGGGACTGAATCTGTGTCCTCTGCAGGAGAAGTACTTGCTCTTACCTGTTGATCCATACCTACAGTCCCCGCTTTTACAATTCACTGTCTTCCTCCCCTTACTAGAATGGAAGCTCTATGAGGACATGGACTTTGTCTTCTGTCACCACCAAATGCCACCGCCTAAAATAATACTTCACATATAGGTGACTTTATTAAATGACATGGTAGATTAATGGATGGGTGTTTCTATTGGGAGGAAATAGCTATACTAGCACTATTAATTATTAATTAATTAATTAATTAATTAATACTTACTTAATGAATTATTAATTAACTTGGGCTAGATTAGACAAAGAACCAGACCCTCAGCCAGTCTTTAAGCAAGGATGTGATGAAAAGGACAGGAGTTAGTAAGTGCATGAAGAGGTTACCAGAAGGCAATGATTTCTAATACTGAGTCATTTAAGCCATATTTAGAGATCAGGTTATTCATATTACAGAAATTTAAGGAAAAGAACAGCAAAAATGAGGAAAAGTTTTTAGTGAGGATAGAGATAGAAGGATAGAAGAAAACAGCATGAGAGGGAGGGATTGGGGAGTGCTTGCAGTAAGGATATGGTTAGGAAAAAAATCCAACTTCTTGTCAGTTTGGATGGGGCAGTCAGGCCTTGAAAGGTTTCCATGTGCCCTGTTAAGATTTGACTTAGCTGGTGATTCTGTGGCTGAAGGACAATGTAACCATGAACAAAAACTCTGAATTCAAAAAGGCAAGAGGAAAAGAAAAAAGCAAAATACACAGTTCAAGTCAAAGTACATGAGTTTTGATGATTGGAATGCTAATCATATACAAAAAAAATAGATTTATATACCAAATGCACCTTTGCCATAGCATGCCATAGAAAGGAAAAGTGATGATAGCAAGCATTAACATTAAACTTGGTTAACAAGCTTCATTTCAAAATATTAAATTACATAGATACTTAAAAAAGAAATATAGAACTCTTTCTGATCTAAGACAATAGAGCTAAAACTAAACTGCTGACTTCTGCTTGCCCCTTCCTCTTTTCTGTAAAAGGTATACATCTGCTCTTGGCTGCTTAAACAGCAAGTTCTGTTTCCTAAAGATAAAACTGTTCTAACTAGAAACCTGCAAATCTCAGCTTCTGCAAAACTTGCTTAGCTCTGGGAAAAAAAATCTTCTTTGGGGCGGGGATGAAAAGACCACCCTAGGATGGCCATATAGACAAGATTATGACAGTGAATATCCCTATATAAGCTATAGAATATTTCTCATCATGGCTGAGCCTCTTTTAAGCAATGACTAGAGGCTACAGCTGTGTGCTAGTTAAAGAGAGTTTTTTTTTCCCCTCCAAGTACTGAAAATTTCTCATTGGGGAAGGGTAAGCCCCATTGACACAGCTTTCACTATGAGGCTAAAAAGTCACTCAGAGTGTTTTACTCCATCAATAGGAGAAGCAACTTTTGCTCATATATTTTTCAGGCCTGGTAGTTCCTCATATCTCAGATTAACCACAGACAACTCTGACTGTTGAAAATTCTTCCTCAAATTAAACAGAAATTTGTAATCCTTTTGTTTTTTACATATGGGTTCTAGCTTTGAGATATTTTGTGACTTCTATACTTTTTGCACTGTAATAGTTCACAGGTGTCTAAATATGTTGGCCACATCTTCCTTAATCATTTAAAAGCAAAACAGATTCAACTCAATCAAGCATTCCTTTTAGAACAGTGGTTCTCAATCTTCCTAAGATGCTGAGAATCTTTAATACAGTTATTCATATTGTGGTGACCTCAAATCATAAAATTATTTTTATTGATACTTCATAACTGTAATTTTGCTACTGTTATGAATTGTAATGTAAATATCTGATATGGAGATGGTCTTAGCAACCCCTGTGAAAGGGTTATTTGACCCCCAAAGGGTCACAACTCATAGGTTGAGAACCACTTTTCTAGAAACTAAATTATTGCTCTGTCATCAGCATGCTTTCTCCCTGACAGTGTGGGGATATGTGTGACTCATATTTAATGTGTAGAATTGAGAACCAAAAATATTAAGATTAATCACAATTCACTATCAGAAAGTCATTTTACATTTATGTACATTTTAATATGTATATGGGAAACTACCAGTTCTAAATGTGGTACACTCCCTGAAGTAAAAGACAACGTTTCAGAAAAATATTCTCTGACATTAAACCTATACAGCTATGTGAATAATCTCCTTTGCATTATATTTCACCACAGTGTGGCTTATAAATCAAGGACAAACAGAAACCTAACAAGCGCATAGTGATATAGAAGAAACTCAAAAGTAATAAAATTGATGGTATAAAGGGTTTACTAATAGTTTTCCTGAGGAGACATTAAGTCATACAAGAGGAATTTAGCTGAAGGAGCACTGCCTCCAAAATATCCCAAAGATAAGTTGTCTGCTAACCAGGCCTGTAAGAGAGAAAAGAAATTAAGGACTCTAGGATGAGAATGTTTATTCACCAGTATTGACCAGCCATTAGGCTCCATTCCATTACAAAGGAGACAGCTCTGACTTACAATCAGCAATTAGGCCCTAACTCCCAACCCAAAAGACATACCTTTAATGGGCAGCTCATGGGGGCAGCTTATGCTCACAATCATTATTAAGTTCTGGTCTGCCATTAAGTCCCATGTTCTCTTACAAGGAAAAACTTAAATTTGCCACATGGGCAGGATGAACCTGGGTAACAACTATTTGAAAAAGAACAATACTGGTGTACTTAAAAATAATTCTGGCAATATATAATTTCTTTGCTGTATAAATTTATCTGCCTCAGTGACCAGATGTGAGATTTCTGATCTCTGTTTAAATTGTTCAAACTGTAACCTGGGTCAGGACCTGAAAGAGATTAAAGATGACAGAGTTTGTGGAATACATAAGCCTAAAGTGTACACAAGTTAGTAAAAAATCTTTTGTTCAAGGCTGACTTTTATTTGGGTCTTAACCTCAGCTGGCCAGATGCTTTAGTAAAGATCTTTTCTTTCATTAATCTCTAAGTGTACAGAGTGATTTCCCACTGGGAAGGCATATTATTTTTAATATTATTTTATTACATTTAAAAGGACAATCAAACTTTATTAAAAAATTCAGGGACTTTAAACAAGACACAAACAGCACTTCATTGAACTTAAAGATGATAGCAAGAAATGTTCGAGTGATGTCCAAGAAAATACAAGATTATGTCTGAACAAACTGACAGACACTTCAGATATTGATATCAGAATTCAGTAAAGATACAAAAATATTAAAAAATAACTCTAGCTGAAATGTATATAGAATTGAAAAATTTAATAACCCTAGTATAAAACTCATGGAAAAGCCTTACAAATAGAATGGATCAAGGAGAAGATAAAATATTAGGATTCAAAGATAAAGTAGAGAAATTAGACAATACAAACAAAGATTATGAAAAAAATAAATGCAAAGGAGAGGAGCATGCACGAAATGTTGGTCACCATGGAAAGACCAAACCTTCAAATTACGGGCATGAAAATGGGAGAAGAATTCCAGGTCAAAGGTATAGATCAGATCTTCGAAAGACCATCATAAACAATTTCCCCAAAGTAAGGAAAGACATAGCCATAAAATACAAGAATAACACAGAATACCAAGTAGAAAAAGAGCAGAAATTTTTTAAAAACTTACCATGGTATATCATAGTTAAAACACGAAATATACAGAACAAAGATAAAATATTGAAAGATGAAGGAGAAAAATCACAAGTCACTTAGAAAGGAAAGCCCATTAGAACCACAAATGATTTCTCAACGGAAACTTTGAAAACCAGAAGAACCTGGAGAAATGCATTCAAGTTCTAAAAGATTCAACTGCCAACCTAAACTAGTATATACAGCAAACTTGTCTGCCATAGTGGGAAAAGAAAGAAAAGTTTTCCATGATGCAAACAGCTTAAAATATCAATTCCCACTGAAACAACCTTGAAGAGAAAACCTGAAACAGTACTTCCAAATGAAGAGAGGTATAATCACAAGAAAGAGCTCCTAGAAAGAATACAAATGAATCTAGAATTAATGAAAACTACAGCATGACTAAGAACACAAACAGTGAAACACTAACAAAATGATTGCGACCTACACACACATGTCAGTAATAAATGTTAATGATCTTTAAAAAAACATAGTCTAGCTGAATGGATTAAGAAACAAAATCCATCACCCTGTTGTCTACAGGATATTCATCTTGGTCTAAAGTAAAACTATGGAATGAGAAATGGATAGCCTAGCCCAATCCTAGCCCAGGGGAGGATTTTGCTGGCAGCTGATGGGAACAGCTGCAGAGACCCAGAGGCCAAACATTAGATGGAGAGTCCAAATTGGAGATCTCTGCTGTATCTTTCCTACAGAGCTCAGGGAACCCCATGGATAAGGAAGAGAAAGTATTATAAGAACTAGAGTGTCAAGGTCAACAGGAAACATCACCCACAGAATCAACTAAGCAGGGCATATGGGGTCTCATAGAAACTGAGGTGGTAATCAAGGAGCCTGTATGGGTCTGCGCTAGGGCCTCTGCATATATGTTATATTTGTTAGTTTGGTGTTTCTGTGGAACTCATAAAAGTAGGAGTGGTGTGCCTCTGACTCATTTACCTGCTCTTGGGACCCTTTTCCTTTTACTGGGTTGCCATGTCCAGCCTTGATATGAGGGTTGGTGCCTAGCCTGACTGATATCCCTGGCAGGCCTTCTCCCTTCCAAAGGGAAGTGGAGGGAGAGAGGAATTGGGGGAAAGTGGAAGTGTGGGAAGGGGAGCTGGGTGGAATGGAGAGAGGGGAAGAGGGCTGGGATATATTGTAGGCAAGAAGAATACATTTTTAAAATTGTGCAAAGCAGTGGAAATTTAAAAGAATTTGGATATTTGTCCTAAGGAAACTCAAAATCTATTGATAACATTAATGATTATTTCTTTATTCAACATTTATTTTGTTTATAAAATAGTAGAGTCTTAAAAAAAAAAAGAAAACCAAATCCATTATTTTGTTGTCTGCAAGATACTCATCTTGGTTTAAAGTAAAAGGATGGAATGAAGTATTCTGAGGAAATGAGATCAGGAAGAAAGAAGGCTTTGTCTTTTTAATATCTGAATAAAATAGACATTAAACTAAAGCTAATCAGAAGAGAAAAGAAGAAAATTTCATTGTAATGGAGGGAATAATTTATCAAGAAAACAATACAAACTAAACAGGTATATACCAAATATCGGTGCATCGATTTAATAAAAAGCATACTACTGGAATTAAATATTCAGATTATGACTAAGCTAATAATAGTAGGTAGTTTCAAAGTCCTACTTTCCCCAATAGATAGACCATCTGGCCAAAAAGAGAGAAACTTTAGAATTAAATCACATCTTATATCAAATGTTCCTACAGATATCTACAGAATAGTACATTCAAACTCTGAAGAATATGCATCATACCTGGCAGCCCATGGAAGGGTCTACACAATAGAAGATACCCTAAGACACAAAAATAAATATTGAAAAAATTCAGAAAAATCAAAATAATTTCTGTATTCTATCAGATCATAGAATAATGTGCAGTAATACTTAAAATTGATAGTAAATAAATCTCTAGAGATTAAACAACTCATTATTTTCTGAATCAGATTCTTTTGCCTAAGCAAAATAAAAAACTGCACAGCCTAAGAAACAATCATTCAGATGAAGAGGAAGCTC
Organism: Cricetomys ansorgei; assembly: GCA_026225945.1. Classification (NCBI taxonomy): domain Eukaryota; kingdom Metazoa; phylum Chordata; class Mammalia; order Rodentia; family Nesomyidae; genus Cricetomys; species Cricetomys ansorgei. Next base: position 3,214,113 of record JAMJFZ010003399.1, read on the forward strand.
ATAGAGTGGGTGAGATTCTTTGCCAGCTATATATGTGACAGAAGATCTATAAAGAACTCAAAATCAAACAGTCAAAACAATGACCACTCAAAACAAATAGGCCTGAGATCTGACCAGAGAGCTCTCAAAAGATGGAAAAAATGGCTTAGAAATATCTTTAAAAATGTTCATTTCCTCTAGCAATTAGGAAACTGCAAATCAAAACTACCCTGATGTTTTATTTTTCCCCACTCAGAATGACAAAGACCACCAAATAACTGACAACAAATACTGGGGTGAGGTGAATGGAACCCTCTTTCCTTGTTGGTGGGATTATAAACTGATCCAGTCATATTGAAAATCAGTGTGACAAATTATCAAAAAATTAGAACAAAATCTATCATCATTCCTTGGCATACGACCAAAAACTTGGCTCCCATCTCCACAGCTACTTGCTCAGTCATGTTTATTGCTGCTCTATTTACAATATCTAAGAAATGGAAACAGTCTAAACATTCTTCAACAAATCCATGGGTAGTGAAAGTGTTGCATATACACTATTAAATACTATTCAGCTATAAAGAAAAACGAAATCACGAGATTTGGAGGTCAATGGATGTAACTAGAAGAGATCATATAGAATGAGGTAGTCCAGATCTAGAAAGACAAATATTTCACATTCTCTCATGTTTGAGGCTCCTAACTCCAAATAAGCAGATGTCAACGTATATTTTGAGTAACTTCAGAAACAAGGAAAATGAAAAGGGACTATTTTTGGGGGTATGATAGTAAGAGAACAAAAGAGAGGGAGATAGCAGGTTACAAGTGAACAGATGGGGACACTTGGAAAATGGTGCTCTAATTATAGAGGGAGAGGAATATAAATACAGAGGAGGGAGGAGAATAAAATAATGGTAAGGATATCTGAAATAGTCAGAAGGAATCTCAGTATTGACAATTTACCTAAAAATATGTCTATTACAAGTAAGTTGGCATATATGTATATATCATATGATATATAATTTTCCCATCTGGGTGACTGTGTTTCCTCAAAGAGTCAAAGACCAACTTCAAATTTCAATTCCAGGCGTGAGAATCTCTCTTTTGAGTTGTTGGTAGGCATTGTCCAAGAGACTCCCAAAACATTACTGGCTACTGCTGTTGCTCTTGGTTGCTCATCAGAGGTGGAAGGTAAATCCCTATTGCTTAAATACCATGTACTTCAGACACAGGACACAGAAGCCCTTGAGATGGAAATGACCTAAAAGCCTTTTCCCTGTGTGCTAGCTTTCATGTTACCAAAAGGCTCCATATAAGCTGCCGAAGGAGAGAAACAGCCAACAGTTCTACTCAATTATGAAATCTGTGAATCACAGCATGACTAGCATGGCATGTCTCTCAGGGTACAGGAGTGACATGCATACCTTAGTAGTAATGGACAGCTCTCTAATTGGACTTAAGCCCTGCCCTCCCAGCAAGAGGGAAACCATGACTGGTATCAGAAACCTAGTCAAGTATCTAGGGCTAGTGAGGGCATGGATCTTTGAGGAGAAGCTACAACTGCCTCTTTACTAAATCCTCATAATCCTTTACTATATTCTAAATATTTGTCCTTATGTCCATAGATAAATGCACTCCTCACCCCTCATTAAGGAAAGTTCTCTTTTCAACAAACAGAGACCATTACAGAAAACCACAACCAATAAACGTGCAGAGTTGTGGAGCCCATTCCCGAAGAATATGCTGCAATATCATATACAAAATACTAAGAGAACATAAGTAAACAACCTCTGACTTTATCTAAGTTCAGAGACTACTGAATGTACTTCTGGACTTAGACAGAAGACAATATTCATCCAAACTGGGAAACACAATTCATCCTGGCTTTGAAAATAGTTCCCCAAAGGGTTTCCAACTGCCTTCCCCTCCATGCTTTACTTTTCTAGACATATTCCTAGCAGGGGTTTGCTATTCTGAGCAGAGCCATTTTCAGCAAAGAGTACCCTAGATAAATGAAATGGCCCAGCCAACCATATATCCCAGTATCCATTCATAAATTGGTATCATTCTCTGCATTCAGTGCCTAAGTTTGATGACATGAATCAGTGCCTCTGAGCTTGCTCAACTTTGAGTGAACTGTAAAAAAATATTTTTGGTGTGTGTGTGTTGGGGGTGGTGTCTTATGAAGCAAAACCTCATCCCTTGCTGACATGTGTATATCAGCCTGAAGCAGCTTACATGCCTATCTCTGATATCTCTTCTTTCCTGCAGATACTGGGCTTCTGTTAGCATAATATAAGATCACATTAGCTTTTTGGTAGTGATTTCTCATTGATGACTCACCCAGTGCTTGACGACAATTCTAATCTCCTTACTCATTTTTCACTGAAACCCTTGTCAAATAACATGTCATCTAGAGTGGTGATAAGGCTCACATTGGACAGCATATATATGTGTTAGGAGGTTTGGGAGCTGAAAAAGAAAATAACTTGAAAATGCCATTCCAATTTAGAGACTTCTAAACTAGCTAAGGGAGTAAAACGTAGCTTTACTGTTTTTTTTTTTTAAACTTCACTGAACAGTTAGTGAGTTTTAGAGAATCATGATGAAAGACACTTTGCCTCTACCCTTATAAACACTTTTCAATACCTTTGAACACTATAATGAATATATTTTCATTTTATAAATGGGAATAAGCATGCTAAGCAAAGTGATGCCATTTGTGTACCAATAATAAAGGCTTTGCCACTAACTGAATTTCTTGTTTTACAGTCTTTTGGAACTCTGGTTCTGGATAAGTAAAGTGAGGCTTTTGTAAGAGGATTTCTAGAAGACTCCAACACTGATTTTCATTATACTTGACATCTATTCTAATGTAAGTACTGCCTTAGTTACTTTTCTCTTGTATTGACAAAACACTAAGACCAAGGAAATTTATAAAAGAAAGTGTATAATTTGAACTTAGGATTTCGGAGGTTTAGAGTCTACAACACCAGAGCAAAGGCACAGTGGCAGCAATAGCTGAGAGCTTACATATTGATCCAGAAGTAGGAGGCAAAGAGAAACCCCACGCATTGGTATGAGGCTTCTGACAGCTCACAACTTGCCTCCAGTAACATACCTCTACTAGCATGGTCACATCTCCAAATCTTTCCCAAACAATTCCACAAAGTAGGGACCAAATATTCAAACATATAATCCTATAGGAGTTATTCTCATCCAAACCATCACAAGTGGTATCTGGCATTGACATACCAATGTCTTTGTCTAAAAATAAAACAAAATACACATACCCAGCTGATAACAGAAAAACAACACACAAACTAGTTTTTGTTACTTATTTTGTGATGCTGAAACAAATTCATCTTTCCAGATTGTTCACATGAACACCAGAGTAACATGAGTTTCAATATTAAGTGTGCTATGTACTTACTGTGGAATAACAACAGGTTCCTTAACATTTTAAGATTTTTGATTATTTGATAAATCAAGTTAATGCTACCTTCCTTATTAAACTACTACGTTTACTAAGACAATGTTGATAAAGTGTCTAGATTAGATTAGATCTGTAGTAGTGGAAACTTCTATCACAGTTATTATTATTCAATTTAATAAACGTTTACTAATACTTTAAGATAAAAACATGAAATAATGTTTTAATCTACCAAATATGAAAAATCATTCTTTACTTAAAAAAACCCTAAATAAAAAAAACTTAAAAATCCTATATAAAAAAGAAAAAGAAATATTTCTTCAGTGAATTAAAAAAAATCCATACTTGGAAGGACAACTCAGAAAGGGAATTCCTGTATCTGTTTTATATGACAGTGTTCTCCACAGGATCCATAGACTAACAAAAACCCTAGTATCAACTATGAGAAACTACCTTTTGAATGGTTGGTCAGAGAATTCAAAGTGATTGCTCAAACGGTACAGATTATTGATGCGGCCCTTTGCTGTGTGTCCAGGGTTGAGGGTGGGCAACTATTGCTGAATTCACCATATACTCAGGACACAAACCTCAGATGATATGATCTGTATTTGACCTGAACGCATCTTTCCTGTGTTCTAGCTTCCATGACTTTAGAAAGTGCTATGCAAGCTGTCAAGGAAAAGGAGGAATTAAACTGTCCTACACATCTGCTATACCTATCAACCTTGACAATGACTAGCATGGCAAGATGTGCATAAAGGTGTAATAACTGGCACACACACACATACACACACACACACACACACACACACACACACACACACACACACAATGGTGGCAATTAACAGTTGTCTAATTGGACTTAAAATCCACTCAACAGAAGGGATACCACGCTCTGTACCAAAAACCTAGCCAACTCACTGGGACTATGGAGGCTGTGTTAATTTGTTAAACCAACACAATTCTTTCTACATTCTACATTTTATCCTTATACCCATGGATAGGTGTAGCTATCACCCCTCACCAAGGAATCTTCTCTTTACAGCAAATGGAGAACATCACACAAAATAAAAACTGGACACACTACAGAGAACAATGGATCACAGAGAGTCCAGTTCCAACAGATAGTTCTACACTGAATCTATGGCTCACAGAACATCTCAGCAGACAGAAAGATGGAAAGAGTCAGAATAGCAGGAAGTCTGCTATGAAAAGGCTGCTCCAGAAATGACTACACAAACAAAACTGTGACACTGGTAATATCAATGAACATGTTAATGTAGAAGGAGGAAATTTTTGCAGGGTCACTTCTTGGACAAAAACTGTGCACAACTAATGATCCCTGGGAAAGGGAGACTTAGCCTCTCTTAGAGATGAGCCCCTTTCTTGTTTTTTGAATGCAGAATGGCTATTCCTGAAACCATATACATACACAAATAAAAATGTAGTCAAGAGATTGCATTTATATATTTTTATGTATACACAAACACACACACACACACACACACAGACACTTTCAGGTATCAACTTGAGAGTGCAGGAAGATATATATGAAGGGTTTGAAGGAATGTAGTGGGAAGGGACTGAGGAGCAAAGGGAATGCAGAAACTTTTATAATTTTATTTTAATTAAAAACATGCTAAAATATGAAAAAAGATAGGCTGCTTGCTTTTAATCCCAGCAATGGAGAGGCAGAGGTAGACAACACAGTGAATTCTAGGCCAGTCAGGCTACACAGTGAGACCCTGTCTCAGAACAATTAGACAAATGAAAAACTACTCTGTTTTAAGCAGGTTTTTTTTTGGTATATTCATTGTGCGTGATAGTGTGTTGCTGAAGGATGCTTTTATAAAATTGCATATTGTAAATTGACTATACCACTACAATTTATTGATTTAAAGAAAGAAATTATGTAATGTGTTTGAAAGTTAAAAAAGAATCAAAATTGTGGGGCATTCATGTGTGATGATCTTCAAATTGTAACACATGGGAGTGGAAACATTAAGAATAAACCACATCCTGGGTGGGACTTTGATTTTGAATACTTTTTATTTGAAGTAAACCAGCTTACATTTAGGACCTGAGTTTGAGCCCTCAAACCTATGTAAAAGTAGAAAGAGGGAACAAATGCTACAACATTGTCCTTTGACTTCCATACATGTGTCATGGCGCGCGCACACACACACACACACACACACACACACTCCTATAATTTCCTCAGAGCCTTCTGGGATGCCAGGAATGACATACTCAGATAAGGCTTGGGAAGGGGACTGTGGCAGTTCCTACCCTTACTGTTCATGAGACAATTTTCCAGAGATACCCCTACTCTGGCATACAGATGTGTGGAGACACTGATTCCAATGCCTAGAGTATCCTCTTTCCTACCATTTTTTTTAGCCTGACCAAAACATGTATCTCCAGGATTGTGTTTATCCTACAAGGCAAATCCCTAACAAGGACAGGATCCTTGTGGATCCAGAGGTCAAAGAGTGAAATGCAAGCAGCAGAGGAAAGAATAAATTTAGAAGACTTGGGTACTCAAACCTATGTTCTTAACCATCTAAGACAGCATGTAGTTACCAGGTGTATCTAGTAGCAAATCTTGATTTGATGAGGATGATACCTGCACTTTACTTCAAAGTGCTTCATGCTTTTCTTTTGGGTTCCCATCCTCAGGATGCATCTTTGGGCTTAGAATAAGCTTGACCCTGGGAATCTAAAAACAAAGAGGATAATATTTCACTGTAAGAACACCAGACCTCAATGCAAACATAATGTAGGGTCAATTTGATCAGAATATAGAAGCTTAAGTTGCAAAAATACATTGCAACTAGATTTCCTTGTACAAATTGAGATAAATGACCTACAGTGCCTTAAATTAAGGCTTTCATAGCTACCTATTAAGATAAGGGTCTATGCAAAAAGAAATGTAGCACCGCTTATACTATACGTGATGCTTCTTTATGTATAAAAGCCCCCTCCAAGAAGAAAACAAAGGCAGCAGAACTCAGTAAGTATCCTCTTCCCTTCATGGAAACCCACACATCCTCTGTATTTTTCTAAATCCCACCACTTGGGAGGCAGGCACTTCTCTGTGAGTTCAAGGCCAGGCTGGTCTACAGAGTTAGTTCCAGGACAGCCAGAGTTACAACAAAGAAACCCTGTCTCAAAAAATCAAAAGAAAAAAAAAGGGAGGGGTTACTTCCAAAGGGAACTTGTAGCTGTCTGCCTACCTTTGTTCCTACAACATTCACCTAAGGTTCTTGGGGACAATTAAAGTCCATATCTGACATCCAGCAATACAAAGATATGGCAAGACAATACTCTGAGGATCATTTTGATTTACCAGTAATTTTCAGACATTACCTTTAGTATATTATCTTACACAGATGCATGTATATTTTATCCTAATAACTTAATGTAATCCTGAGAGAAAACAGAAGTTCTTGGGTAGAGCTAAAAAGTCTGAAGATGTATTCAAAATTCTACTGACTGCCTATATGTCAACACCTTCTAGATTAGGACCCTATTATTTTGAATTGTAATATTCCAACAGGAACCCACAGACAAAAGATGATGATAAAAATTCTCATTAACAAGATATCCCACTCCATGAAAGAATCAGAGAGGAAGAAAATAACCTACCTTATTTCTCAACAGGTTGCTTAGGGATTTCATGAAATTCATCAACCAGGATGCCCCACTCTCAAAAGGACAAGCTATTTGAGGACATTTGATTAGCCAGCCAGTTTCCAATTTCTACAGAAAGCTTCAGACACTACAGATGGAAACTGATCCTATAGACCCAGCTAAAGCACTGACTTCTCAGTGTTCAGCAATTAGAGATATGAGGGAAGACAAAAGGATAAAAAAGCCAAGAAAGTGGCCCAATGTGATTTTCTTTTGTTTTCCTTATCTTGCCCCTTTCTTCTTTCCTTTCACTACCATCCAAACCCTAAGGACAACTCATACATGTTTGATCTGTATAATCTGTTCAGAGATTCATCAGTGGGCTCTTCATGAATGGTAGGGATACAAGTTTAAACATTCACAAATAAAAAGACATGTCATCTTTCGTGAACATTTTCACACACATTTTGTTGGGAAATAAATTTTCATCCAGCCAAGATAAATGTGAGCAATGTCTTTCCTAAGTAAAGTAGTAGTTACATGCTCCATCTGAAACATTCTGTATACTAACTGTGATGGATACAAAAACCATATTGTGGTAAAATTACATAGAATTTAGCACACCCACAAATACATAGGAGTATAAGGACTGTAGAGGTAACTTGATTAAAGTTGTTGTACTGTTTCATTTTCTTTAATTTCTTTCTTTCTTTAATTTCTTTCTTTCTTTCTTTCTTTCTTTCTTTCTTTCTTTCTTTCTTTCTTTCTTTCTTTCTTTCTTTTTTTTGTTAGTTTTTTTTTAGACAGAGTTTCTCTGTTGTAACACTGACTGTCTTGAAACGCATTCTATAGATCAGGCTGGCCTTGAACTCACAGTGGTACACCTGTCTCTGCCTCCTGAATTGTGGGATTAAAGGCATGTGCCACCACCACCAGGCTTTTAATTTCTATATGCCATACACTATACTTTTTCTTAAGCAATTAGTTAAATTTGTGATTTGTGAGTTGTATGATTTTGTGTTACGTTGCTGTGATAAAACATCATGAGAACAAACAACTTGGGAAGGGAAAAGTTTATTTGATTTACATATTCCAAATTGCAGTCACTAAGGGAAGTCAAAGGAAGGACTTGTGGGCAAGTACTAAAGCAAAAACCATGGAGGAATGTTGCTTGCTGACTTGCCATCGTGGCTTATTCTACCTAATTTCTTATATAACACAAGATCACTAGCCAAGGGATGTCATCATCCACAATTAGCTAGCCTCTCCCACAACAGTTATCAATCAAGAAAATGCCACAGAAACATTCCTAGAGGCAAATCAGATGGAGGAAATTCCTCAATTGAGGTTTGTTCTTTTTAGATGACTTTAGTTTGTGGCAAGTTGGCATAACTCTTCTGTACATGAAGAGATTAATGGATAAAGAATATATTGCATATATAGAAAATGGTTTCATTCATCCATAAGGAAAAGCAAAATTATGTCATTTACATGAAAATGAATAGAATTGGAGAACACCATAAAGCAAAATGAGCAAGACTTGCAGAGACATACTTTCATGTATCTTCATTTGGATGTCCTCTTTGGTATCAATTTACACACATTCCAGGTATCTCAAGCTTAGCTAGTCTAAACTTAAATCTTTACCTATTAATTGTCTTGGTCCTTGGTCAATATTAATCAATCTTCCCACAGTCTTTCCCATAGCTGAATGATCTGGTCACTTCTTACGTTGTGTAGAGCCATTATCCTGATCCAAGTCACTAGCATCTTTCTTCTAAACTCGTAAAATAAAGTTAGTCATCATGATTATCCACAAAAAAATCAGTGATCTGCATATCATATACAGTCATTTGTTTGCTTCAAAGCCCTGTAAATATACCTCAAGTCCAAGTTTAAGAAATATCCTATGTTCTTCAAGGCCCCTTATTATGACCCATGCAGTACCTGGCTGCCCTCATCTGTTCTCCTATTTGATTACTTGGCTCTATTCACACTGACTTCTTTTTATACATTTTCCCCTTAATATGTCAGGTGACTATTTTTCTTGAGAGACTCAACATTTTATTGCTCTTTGATAGACTATTCTTTTTACTGATCGTTGCCTATTGCCTTTTCCAAGTTTACTCAAACACTGACAATTCAATGAGGTCCTTTTATCTTTAGATTTCTACCTCCTTGATATTTTATTTTCAACTTCCCAGTTTTATTATTTTCAGTGACATTTATAAAAAATTCTCATTGGGGATACTGATAAAAATTTCAGTTTGTGACTTGTATACAACAGAGGAATTCTTTGTACTAAATCTTTAGATTCATTCTGCAATATTTCAGTTGATCTCATTTATACTATGGAAGGAAAAGATGTAAGATGATTCCCTGGACACCTGTGATTTCTTTCCACTGTGTTACTGAACAGAAAAAAGAAAGATAGCAGTTGGAATGATTTCTTTTCATTGATAAAATGATAACTGATGCATGTTAAGTGTAGTGTAAAAGAATTGTCTCCTGAGGATTCAGACACAGCTGATTCAGAGCCTAAAAACAATTGCAAGATTGTATTTTTGTGTAGTACTGTGAAAGCACTGTCTTCTCAATCCTTCTGAGAAAAGGTAAGGATTTGTCATGACTTTAGACAAGAGAGATTATATCTCAAGACATTTTGATTTTTTTCAATTACTTATGGAACAGTATAGCTTGGTTTCCTGGATAGAGAAGATGCTTGGTAAGATCCTTGCTCTCAGAATTAAGGGTTTTTTTTTTAGGTGAGGTACCCCTTAGAATTTTATCTTACATGTTTTGTAGTCCTTAGATAAGGTCTATTGCATGCAGAGAGGCAAGAACGCGTTAGAAGCTCCCACTTTTCCCAACTGCTTCTTTGGGTTTAGAACCTACTACCATCCTCTGTTCTCAGTCATAACATCAAAGGCCTAAAGTACTACTACTCCATACTCTTCATGCTTTGAAGTTGTTCCACACATTGCACACCTCCTATAATGGATTGTTTTTGACATGAGTCCTAACTCCAAACCTGTAAGTCATAAACTTGCATTTTCTCCACAGATAATGGTAGTTGAAATTATGGCATCTATTATGTGACCTGTGACTCTGATTCCCAGATATGTGCTTTTTGAACAGTTTTGTGTTGTAGTCTTGGTGTTATACCATAATCTGAATTATGTACCATAATCTGTGTACATATGTCTTTGTTCATATAAGTATTTTAAAGATCCCATAAATTGCCTATTTTTTTTCTAAAAAGATTCTAAAATTTAATTTGCAAATAAGAAACAACAGTTTTGCTTTCCAAGCATTTTGTTGCTTATCATTCACAATGAACAAGTTATGGAAGCTCTGGATTTAGGGAGAAATGTAAAAAAGACATTATTTTGGAATAGAATTTGTTACTTTCCAGCTATGACTTATAATGATTACTTTATCAATCTATATTTGGTATCTTATATAAATAATTATGAATATTCACAACAAATGTGAATTATAGCAAAAATATAAAAGAGCATCAGTAGTTGCTATTATCATCAATAATTTATATTTATTTAAAGAAAAAAGTAATAGACCTAATTAGAAGAAGCTTGGAGTCTAGGCCCATACTATCTCAGTAAAATATCATCTGACAAACTTGTTAGCTGTGTGATCTCAGGAAAATTGAATAGTTATTTTAGACCTCAGTTTTCCTATGTGTGAAATGGAAATGTTAGTTATTACATTATAGAACTATGAGGATGAAATAAGGAAACATTTAAAAATATATACTCACCCAAACATAACAGTTTAGAAGCATATAGAAACTCATAGCAATTTTGAGAGCCTGCATAAGATCTGCTTAAACTCAAGCCAGACATGATCCCAACATGGAAAGTTGGATACAACATCCCACCCCTAGTTGAGGAGATATTGGCATTTGATTGTTGCTGGGAGAAAGAAAATTTTCTTTAATGGTGTGATATCTGGTGTATCAACCATACTCCAAGGCAGGCACCATGCCCAGGAGTAGTGGCTAACACCAATTGGACTCTATAGATTAAAAGTGTAGTCATTCCTGAAAACAAACCTCTCTCTGCATTTAAAATGTGTGAGAATCCATACTTCTTTCATAAAGCTAGTTCTGAATTTATTTCTTTTCATTTGTGACCAAAAATTTTAATATATATATATATATATATATATATATATATATATATATATATATATATATATATATATATATATATATATATTATAAGTGAAGAAGTGTGTGTGTGTGTGAGACACACACACACACACACAGAGGTGGGGGGAGGGAGAGACAGAGATGAAGTTGGTTAATAGTATACTACCAATTGTATTGTGTATCAGGGACGCTGACATGGCCCAGAGACCAGTGCTTCTTTCTTGCTTTCTTTCTCCAGATTCAGAGATAAGAAGAAGGCAGCTCTTTAACCTTCATCTATAAGAAATCTGGAGAGATTTTAGGGAAAGCCTCCTGTGGAGGCAAATTAGGAGTGTGGACCCAGTGGCTGTTAGTTACAGAATAACAAAATAATAGTCTTTTACTCTCTACAGTTACAGGCTATTATTATTAGACTGCTCCTCTATAATTCTTAAAAAATCTTAAAAAAGTGTTTGATCCCAAACACCACATTAACAGAGAAACATGAATTTATCACTTCAATAAAATCCTTGAATTATTTCTTCTAGTCCTTCTGTTAGTCTATTGAATGGCATGTAGATTCAGTACAACACTTATTTACCATAATGTACTGTAGCTAATAAATTGCATGTCTGTTTCTGATGTTTGACATATGAAATCATCCAGTGGATATGATTATCTGAAACATTATATAGAGCCTGTATTGAAAACTCACTAAGTTCTAGGAATTGTTCTAAATTCATCTCTAATATAAATTAACAACCACAACCATTTTAGGTAGGGTTGGTGGGACACTATTTTTTCTGTTTTAGAAATGAGGGTGTGAAGGCACAAGAGGTTAGATACATTGTTTAAATCTCTATATTTTTCAAGAACATAGGGGAAACTATGTTTTGTTTGACTGTTTAAGATCCTATATAGGGAAAAGATTCTTGCACACTAATGAGTTCATATTCTCCTATCGACTCTGAAAGGGGACTATCTGGGCAAGAGGAGTCCTAGGATTATTAACTGATTCTAGACATGGGAACACTGGGTTCTGTCTTCGAGGTGTTATGTTATCAAAAATTTTAGTTCTTATGGTTTTTCTTTCCCTGGTTCTCCAATTTGCCATCCCCTTTTGTTCAAGACCTTAAGCTTTAGTTTAATATGGACCTAACTTACCAGCCAGCAAAGATCAAGATTCATATATAGCTGAGAATCTGCAGTTCTTGATTCTAGAGTCATTTTGTTTTCCAAGATTTGAAGAGAAAAAGCTTACTTGAAATTGAGATAATACTGCCCCCTCCGCCCTCCCAGCTCCAGAGATGCCTTGGTTTGACAAAGACTAATTCACCCTAACTGGCGAATTCACTTAATGGATTAAGGTTTGCATTTTCCCCAACAGAAATGAGAAGACATTATCGTGTTTGGATTTTTTTTTTTCTGGGGAGACATAATACACACATCTACTCACTCCCTTGCAGGGAGTCTGTGACAGGATAAGGTAACAATTGCCCCAAATTCTGACTTGTTGGATCAATATGTTTACTGGGGTTACTAACAGGAGTGTAGGTAAGGAGTTACTCACAAAGGAAGAATAACCTAAAAACAACTGTTTCCTGACACAAGTAGTAACTCATGAAAGCATCAACCATGAAGCTCTCTGCATGGCTTACTGGCAGCCTAACATAGCTAAGAATCTCCTCTCAGCAACAGGGCTGGTTAGCCTCCTTCCCCAGCAGTTATTTACTGTTTCTATAACCCTGGGAGGGATCCTTGTAAACTTTGCAAGTTTCATATTTCCTAGATATATGAAATTTCCCTCCTAAGTTCTCTTGTAAGGAATGATATGATTTGGAAGAAGTTGTAATACAAGAGATATGTTTCCCTTTCCCAGGTATGGCATTAATTTCCTTCCTGTAAATATTGAGAATGATGGAAAAGAAACCCAAAAAGAAAGAGCTGCTTATTTTGTTACAATGTATTATATGAGAATTTCTATCTTCTTTTCAGAGTCCAGGTGTCAATTGGATATCACTTTGATCTCCCCTTGTTTCCTAGGTCTGCTGGAACAGGAACCCATGAAAAGAGCAAAGGAATGTCTCAAAACCAGAAACCCATCATAGAAGTCTAGTATTGGTGATACAGAGAACATATTGATCTTATCACATGGCAATAGACACTAAAAATACATTGAATTGTCAACACTTTGTTGGGGAAGGGTGTTTTAGTTAGGTTAATGTAAATGTAACAAGAGCCAGTACATTAAGAACATGATAAAGTGGCTTGACATATGTAGGCCTAAAATAGTAAAGCGAGGAAACTGAAAGCAAAAAGGAATCAATGTGAAATAATCCACAAGTGAAAGTTATAAATCATCACAGTTTCTTAAGCCAATTAAGAGTATTGTGAATCCTCTAACCCACTGACCATAAGAGCAAGCTCTTATGAAGAAAGACTCTTAGTGCCAAGAGAAAGCAGGGTAGGGTTTTGAAAGTAAAAAAAAAAAAAAAAGATGTGACCACATCACACCGATTGCAAGCTAAGGGAATTTTTACAATGTAACCTTTTATTTTGTAAAACATCACAAAGGCCATTCCTCCAGAAGATCCAAACTATTTGAACACCTCTTTAAGTAGGGAATGAAGGTCAGTTTTAGCTGTGAAACACTTTGTCAAGAAGAGTGAGAAGCCATTTGTTCACATGCAAATGTAGCTTCCAAGTGGAGGAGGTGCCAGGTCAGGGCAACCTTACCTTTTCTGGTCTCAAAGAGCTCAATGAGAGAAGAGTATGCCTTATCATGAGGCATACTGGTTATCACTTTGATCTCCCCTAGGTTCTGTGGTCTGCTGGACCACAGGGTACTTGTGCTCAAATGCACAAAATTGTATTTTCAAATGAACTTACTAAGTGGTAGGTTTCCATAGGCTTGTTCCCTACATCTTAGTTTTAGTTAGCCTCTTCTTTCCTGTCTTCTATCTACTGATTTTCATATGTTAATTTTATATCTTGCTACTTTTTTGAAAGTGTTTATTATTTCTAAGTGTTTTCTGGTAGAGTTTCTGATTTTTTTACGTGTATAATTATGCCAATTACAAATAAAGTACTTTCACTTCCTTCTTTTCTATTTGTATCTGTTTTATTGATTTTTCTCATATTATTGCTCTACCCAAGACTTCCAGCACCATATTGATTAAGAAATGAAGAAAGGGGATGTTTTTTTGTCATGTTCCTGATTTAATTGGAAATGCTTTCAGTTTTTCCCACTTAATATGTTTACTGCAGTTTTGTCATATATAGCTTTTATTTTTGTAACGTGTAACTTTCTAGTTTCTTCAAGACTTCTATTACAAAGGAATGTTGGATTTTGTCAAAAAGCCTTGTTTCTATCAAGATGGTCATGTAATGTTTGTGCTTGAGTCCATCTACATGATATATTACAATTATAGTTTTGTCTATGTTGAAGGACAGCCTGTCTTGAACTAATCTAATTTGGTCATGGTGAATGATTTTTTGATATGTTCTTGCATTCAGTTTGCAAGTATTTTATTAAGAAGTTTTGCATTCACATTCTTTTGGGGAATTGCTTTAGAATTTTCTTTTAAAATTTAATTGTTTTATAGTTTGATATATTTACAAAATACTTTTTTTAAATTTTCAGCCCTGTTTCCCCTTTTTTAAAATCTCCATTTCCAATTAAAATCTTTCTTCCCAATAAGTTCAGTTCCTATTTTCAAGTCTGTGTTTTATTTGTGTATGTATATTTACACAATGTCTTTTCTTTTCATCCCCATTTCCCCTCTCTTATCTCAAATTCCACTTAAAATCCTTCTTCCCAATAAGTCCAGTTCCTATTTTCAACCCTTTGTTTTATTTGTGTGTGAATTTAATTAAAGTATCAGTGGCTACACCATTACAGAATGTAATCCCCTTCCTTCAACAACCGTTAACTGCTAATAATCCCCCAGGAAGGGTGTGGCTTGCTGTGTCTCTCTCATTCCATGATACATGGTGCAATGCTTATGGGTCCAATCAGGTGCAGGACTGTGCAGATAACCACAGCTGTAGCGAGTTTATGAGTGTAATAGCTATTTTATGTCCAGAAGATGTATTTTTGCTGTACATCTCCCAATCCTCTGACTCTTACATTATTTTTTCCTCCTCTTCTATAATTATAGAATGGCTGATGTAGCTATCCTGTTTAAGGACAAGCACTCTACCACAACTTATTATTGGCACTTTAGCCAGTTATGGGTTTCTGTACCAACTACTACTCTCTACAGTAAGAAGCATCTCTGTGGAAAACTTAATATAGCACTTATGTATGGGTATACATACTTATTTAGAGGGTAGTTTGAAATATGACCATCTAACAAAACAATAGTAGTTGGTTTTGTTGGACCTCAGAGATCCAAACTGGGACCCCCAGGGCCCAAACCAGAACGCCGCACCCCCACAGAGACTCACAGACGGGATGTCGATGCAAATAGCAAGAGGATTTATTCCAGTATACTGGGGCCATTCTAACACGCAGGATAGAAGCGACCACGAGGAACAAATGGTGAAGCTTTTTATACAGTTGAAACGGTTGCTAGGCACAAACCGAGTTGGGACAAGTTGATTGGTCCCCAAATTGTTTTCCCATTTTGATAGGTAGGGGCCAGTTAACCTTTAAACTGATTGGTGCTGGCATATAGCAAGGTTGTGGGTTCCTAGAAAATGTAAACTTTAGGGTCTTAGTCAGTGCAGGTGGGGGAAGACCCTTAGTTTGAGGCCGTGGGCTGTCTACATGGGGAAACTCTTTTAGCCCAAGGCCGTCTTATTTGTCTTAGAAATTGTTTTTCTTTAACTCTGGGAACTGTTTTGGGTCACGGTGCTCCTGGCGTGGGCCTACACAATTTTGGTACTCTTAGAAGCCTGACTAAAGTTTGGCTGCTTTGGTCTTGTCCTTTCAGTTTCACCCTAGATTACATGACTTCCATAATCACAGACTCTTAATCAGGTTTGCAGAACCAAGAACAGATTCTTATTGCTCAGGTTTCATTTCCAATCAGGAAGTGATTGACTAATCCTATACAATTAATGAAATTGTCTGCTAGAGAGGGCACATCTTGTCTGATAGGTCACTGTTGTAGTTTCCAGGATTCACAACACCCTGTGATACTATGAGGGCTAGCCAGCAGAAAGGAAACAGGACTCTCATCCAGCTTGGTAGCTCTATATCATGTGGCCAAAGTGCAACATCTTCAGAAATAGGGCCTTATAATTAAGTTCTGTTGTTTGGGGTCCTCTAGAAATTCTCTGATTAAAAAAAAAATTAGTGAGGCATACTCCACACTGGCACTGGGGTTTTGTTTTAATAATCCACAATTTCTGGAAAGAACATTATCCATTCATGAAGTATACCTCCATTCAAAGTTTATTTTACGTTATATATATTTTTAAATTTATTTATTTTTATTTTCTCTTTATGGATGGTTTTGCCTACATGTTTTTCTATGTACCATGTATGTGCCTGGTGCCTATGAGCCCAGAAGTTGCAGGTGGTTTTGACTTGCCATGTAGGTGCTGGGAATCAAATCTGGGTCCCATTGAAAAGCAACCCTTAACTGCTGAGCTACCTCTCCAACCTTAGATTGTATTTTTAGTAAGTTTATAAAACAACAAGTTTCCATATGGCTTCTTCATACATCCTCAGTTTTTTTTTAACTCTGCTTCCTTCAACTTCCTCTTCTTTATTCTGTCATCCACTTCCTGGCCTCGACCCCCAGTATTCCCTTCTTCACTTTTCACGTACGATATGCTTACTCTTTCCCTTAAAGCTTTTTCTACCCCCACCCCTCTAGTGGCATCTTTCTATCTTTCCATCCTTTCTTGGACTTAAATACAACATTCTCAAAGTTCATAACTAGTATCTACATGTAAGAGATAACATAAGACATTTGTCTTTTTGGACCCAGGTTATTTCACTCAGCATAATTTCTAAACCCATCTATTTTTCCGAAAATTTTGTTTTTCTTTACTGCTGAGGAAAATTTCATTGTGCATATGTACCACATTTTCATTATATATTCTATTGATAGATATTGAGGCTGCTCTATTTCCTAGTTCTTGTGATTAGAGCCACAAATAATATGAAAGCACAGGTATCTCTGTAGTTGGAAATGGACACTTTCGGGATGCCTGGGAGAACTTATCTTA
This sequence comes from Cricetomys ansorgei, assembly GCA_026225945.1. Taxonomy (NCBI): domain Eukaryota; kingdom Metazoa; phylum Chordata; class Mammalia; order Rodentia; family Nesomyidae; genus Cricetomys; species Cricetomys ansorgei. The sequence goes on from JAMJFZ010003399.1 coordinate 3,231,491, forward strand.
TGTTTTTACTGTGTGTCAGGGTATAGTAGTGTTCCTTCCTATCCTATTTTATGGAATAATTTGAGTAACATTGGGTTATTTCTCATTTGATGATCTGGTAGGATTCAACAGTGAGTCCAGGTGAACTTAGAATATTTATACTGAGAATATTTTTAAAGTCATTGGTTAAATCTGTTAAAATAAAATTCTTATTATTTTGAGTCTAGAAATTCATCTATTTCTTTAAAAAATGTGACCAGCTACCTTACACTTTTGCTTCCATTCCTTTCTCACCATGATGGAATGTGTGTCCTCAGACCATAAGCCAAAATAAATTCTTAAGTAGCTTCTTGCCAGGTATTTGGTCACAACAATGACAAAATTATCAATATAGATAATGTTTGTCTGCACTGTTTATATCTTTGCCATACGTGCTGATATTCTATCTACTTATTTCATAAGGTAGTTGAAGGAGAATAATAATTTCCTCAATGTGACTGTGAATTCTTTTAAATCCCTCTCAGCTTTTGTATTAGGAATTTTATTAAGGCTCTGTTTTTCAGTGCATATTAGTGTGAAATTGCTGGATTTCTTTTATATTGATGCCTTTAATATATAGTAAAACACACACTTTTTGCTACTAGGTTTCAAGTAATTTCTGAAATGTACTTTATTTAATATCCTTGAAATAGTCAGTCCATTTTTGTTTTTATGATTCTTGGCATGGCATATCTTCTTCTATTACTTTCTTTTTATGAAACATTTTTATTGTAATATTGTAATCATGTTTTTCCCCTCCCTTAACTCATTCCAGATCCACTTCACCTTTCCTACCCACCGAACTTCATGTTCTTTCTCTCTTTCTCTCAAAACAAAACAAAATGAAAGTCAAAGCAAACAAACAATACTTACCAAAACAAATAAAAATGAAACCAAATATCACTGTCCAGAAAAAATTGAAGCCTTATTTGTGTTGGCCAACTGACCTTTGGCATGGAGCCTGAGCTGGATTGTGGTTGATATATCCACTGTCACTCCATTGGCAAAAACACATTTACCTATCTCATCAAGTGTCATTTGGAAATAGCTTCTTGATTAAGGTGATATTTTGTGTCCAATTTCCTTTCTCAGTCCTGGGATTCTGTCTGAACCCTGTATAGGTCTTATGAAAGTTGCCACAGTCCCTGTGAGTTCATAAGTTTATGAGTCCTGTTGTGTCTGGAAGATGTTGTTTCCCTGGAGTCATTCACCACCTCTGGCTCCTCCAATCTTTCTCCTCCTCCTCCTCATCCTCCTCCACCTTCATAGATCACTGAGCCTTGAGAGAAAGGGTTTGATGAAGATATTCTATTTAAGAGAGCATGGTTTCAAAGTCTCTCATTCTCTGCACATTGTCCAGTTTTGGGTTTCTGTGTTAATTTCCATGTAAAACAAGGTTGGGGTGGATAATGGAACAGAATATGTGATTTCTTGATTGTAATGAGACAGAATATATGTAGATGGCAGTGTATCCTAGACAGAGGAATAGATTCATGCTTTTGTAAAATGTCCCATTTTTAATGAACACCATGGTTACAGCAAAGTGGAGAGATAAATTAAAGAATGGATTTTCTAAAAGAATAAACATGGCTATCTTCTATGGGGCTCACACTATAATCTTAGCCCCTTGGAGGCAGAGACAGAAGAATCCAAAGTTCAAGATCTTTTCAGCTATGTAATAAGTTTGAAACTAACCTGAGCTACACAGGACACTGTTACAAAAAGAAAAGAAAAATAATGGGAAGCAGAAAAGGAAAAAATTCGACTGTATAGTAAAATTTCTGGAGTATTGAAATTCAGTCCTCTGAGCAATTTAATTACTATGTTGCAAGCCCTTTACTTGGTGCTACATGCACACAAAATGAAGATTATTCATGTCCTCAAGAAAATCTGAGTCTTGTAAAATAGATGTATGTATAAACAAATAAGATAAAATATTGGATGAGGTCCTAATGTTTTTCATACATATGCTGGGAGTATAAGTTGTCTAAAATTAAAATGCCATTTTATTACCATGATAATAATGCTCAAGATTTCATTTCCCAGAAGACAAAGCAAGCCATTAATTAATTTGCTTACTCATCTATCCTTGTAAGAAACATTGGACTTCTTATATGTAGTTGAAAATGAATCTGTATCAGTAAATGAAAAAAAAAACTTTGACCTCTCATGGACCATATATTATAGTAGCAGAATACAGTAAAAATTCATATAAAATTGTGAAACACAATTAATAGCCAAATCAGTGTTGAACAAAAGAACAAGACTACAGGTGTTATATTATCTGATTTCAAAATATAGCACAAAACAATAGCAATGGCAGTATGATGTTGGCATAAAATGTGAATTATAGACCAGGGGGAGGGAAAAGACAGCCCAGAAGTAAATTCAAGTGTTTACATGATAAAAATACAGTGAAAGTGGATATCCAAGTGCAGAAGATTGAAATTGGAATTTTATGAGAGATAGATAGATAGATAGATGATAGAGAATGTGAAGAGCTTAGTGGACATTGCTTCAAATAGAATGAAGAGCAAGTACAAATGTTAGAATGAGTCTAGTAATTTTCTGCAAAAGAAAGGTGAAGAGGAGGGCCAGTATTCTTGATGTACTGTGAATAAGAAAAATATTAGATGAAGCTGAAGAAGAAACCAGACTCCACATTCTGGAAAAGCTTTGTATTTTGTTCCTAATAGAACCCATTAGATAGTTTTGAATACAGAAGTGAACTTGTCTGATTTTCAATTTTAAGAGTTCACTTTGGCTTTTTTGTGAGAATGGATAATAAAGAGGGAGGGATAGAAGCCAAAGTCCAGCAAATTTGGTATTGCAGTTACCTTACAAAAGATAACAAGTTACTTAGAAGCAGGCTGTTGTCTGTGAAGTGAGAGAAAAGTAAATGTATTTGGGATAGGTTTCAGAGACAGAGAAGAAAAAGACTTAGCTGTGTAGGGATAAAGAGAGGTGATATCTATGTCTTTAGCTTGAACAATAAAAGAATTTTTTATTCTAGATTTAACCTGAACAAAACAGAGAAACTGACTCAGAGGTTATATATAAGTGGTAGAAAACAAGGAGAAAATTTGGTTGTCTTAGTTTACAATATCTAGAGGATAGGTTGGTATTAGGTTGTTGCAGTAAAGGTAGTATTGTTAAGGAAGTTTTTGATTGTGTACGTATATTTATGGTTGCATGTATATAAACACAACCACATGTAAATGCAAATGTGTGTGTGTGTGTGTGTGTGTGTGTGTGTGTGTGAGAGAGAGAGAGAGAGAGACTCAGCCTGGGTATCACTTTTAGTTATCAATAACCTGTTTTCTTGAGACAGTTTCTCTTTCTTGACCAAGAGCTCAAGAACTAGTCTAGATTGGTCAACCAGCAAACCCAGGGATCTGCCTGTCTCCATGTCCCACTTCTGGAATTACAATCACACATTACAGTGCCTGAAATTTTTTGTGGGTTTTGGTGAAGTCCTTATGTTTGTGACAGAGTTGGTTCACAAACGGACTGACTAAGTTGTCTGCATAGCACATGAAGAGGTTCTTTTTGTCTCATAAACTTGACATTAATACCATTGTTTCCAGATTCCAAAATTTAAGTCTGTATTATTTAACTTCTTCCTGTATCTCTATTTTCCTGAGATAAATTATAAGGTAAGTGTTCCTCAAAGTCCTGTCTTTCACACTGTCTTCATCTTCTAAGACACCTAAGAAAATGTCAAGTCCCAGTGAAGGGCTTCTGGGAGTGCAAACTAGGAGTTGTAAGGTGGTAAGAGTAGGTATGCCATATTTTCTCCAATTCTGTATCCTAGAAGACAGAAACTCACTTGAAAGGATACTCATCAAATGTCCATATGATTTCTGGGACAAATCTGATACTTAAAAAAATACTCACGTTTTATCAGTAATGAACGCCTCTTGGTAGCATAAGGAGGGATTTTCATACATACTTTCCTTGGCAGTGTTGTATAACAGACACAGATGGAGGCCCTATGAGTCAGACAAAACAAAATCATCCTCAAGGGGTGCATTAATTTTCTTTCATTTAAAGGCAAAACAGCATCTGTATGCTCCAGTCAACTGTTTTGAGAACAAGCAGGGGCCTTATGACTTTTCACCAGACATTTTCATTGAGCTAGAGGTGGAAAGATCTCAAGCAATGTGTTGCTTTAAAAAACTACAAAGGGAGGCATCAGATTCTGGACTTTGAGAAGCTTTTGGGAGAAGTCAATCTGCCTCCATAGCTGCTCCTGCTGCAACTTTCCCTACCTACCCATCCATCCATCCATCCATCCATCCATCATCTATCTATCTATCCATCCATCCATCTATCTATCTATCATCTATCTAGTGTGTATGACTGATTTGTGTGTGTGTGTGTGTGTGTGTGTGTGTGTGTGTGTGTATGTGCGCGTGCGTGCGCACACACACGCAGGCATGCCTTGGAGTACAAAGGTCAGAAGAGGGTGCTGGGTTCCCTGGAAATGGAGTTGCAGATATTTTGAGCTACAATGTGGGTATTGAGAACAGAGCCCAGGTTCTCTACAAGAGCAACATGTGGTCTTAGCCTTTTAGCTATCTATCCAGCCTCAGAACAGATTATGTTAATAAAGACAGGAGCAACGGAATTGAGGAAATATCTTTTCTTTGGTGAATAAGCATTTATTCTATGTATACTTGGCATTAGCTCTGGGAATTTTTACCATTTACTGCTATACTCCTAAACACACAAGGATGATGTTGATATGCCATTCATTCTTCCGCATCATAATAAAAATATATTGATTTTCCAATTTAAAAGATAAGGTTGGAGATATTGACAGATGCCAAGTAGTTACTGGTCTAGAAATTGTGTTGGAGAACTTGTAATTTGTCCTATGTAGACACTATGGACCCATTAAAGATTTCTGATAACAATAGCAATATTATTTCAGCTATATTTTAAGATCAGTCTGTCTGTAGGGTAGTGTGTGTGTGTGTGTGTGTGTGTGTGTGTGTGTGTGTGTGTGTGTGTAACTGATGACCCTGGACACTGCAATGGTCTGGATGAGAGATAATGAGGATCCAGGATTAAGTGGGCATAAGGTGGATGCTGGCAATCTTTCCTAAGCTAATCAGTTGATTTTGTTGAATACTCAATTGTAGGCATATAAACTAAAGTAATTGAAATTAAGATTACTAGCATGATAATTAAAAGGGTGATGATTTCATTAATTACTATCTGGAACGTAGTATGATTTTTACGAAAAATAACTGGACTCTTGTTTACTTGCTAAATTTGAAACCTACCAGAATATTAGGTTGAGATAATCACTAGGAAGTTAATATTTCAGTCTTGGAGACTATGGATCAAGGATAGAGCCAGAAGGAGTTGTGTGATATACTCACCTTGAAGAACACATTTAATCATAATAAAGTAACACAGTTTGAGACAGTTTCTGTGGAGTTCAGATTGACCCTGGACTTGTGATCCTTGTGTTTCAGCCTCCTGAGAGTGCTATGATTGCAGGTATGCACCAAAATACTATGTGTTTAGTGTATATTTTAGAAGATTGAAATTTGTCCAAAGATCTATTATGAACAAGGCTTGAAACAATGACTATTGCCCCTTTGCTTCAGGCTGTAGTATATTTTGATACACACTCGTGTGGATAGAATACACAATATGGGAAGCAGCAAGTATCTTATTAGTTTGCTTAACATAGCTCTCCTGAGTTAAGATTGTAAACACACACACACAAACACACACACACACACACACACACATATATAATAAGGTTAAGTGAAATAACATCTTTAAAATTTGGAATACTCTCATCAAATCTTGCACCCAGTTTTTAAATTAATAAGACTTTACTCAGTAAGTATTAAATAATTTAAATAAGATGCAAGTTTTGTCCAGGGATCAAATGTTCCAGAGAATTTCCACATCACTCAGCAAGGATGAAACCCAATGGACTAAATACCTGTCTAGCAAGTACTGGCCACTACTCTTGCATATCACAACCAAACTGATAATTCCGAACCCAGACAGTTTACATAGTTACTATGTGTCTCTCACTAGAGGCTGTTTCCATGGCATTTAATTACTTTCCAGCAACAATTTTACATATATATATTTCTAAGAATGGTCTAGAATAGAAAACTGAAGCAGGATTCTGAAAGTGTCAAGTAAAAACATAAATGTTTAATATTGTTATCTGTTCAGCAAAGCCTCCAGATTGGGGAAACAGAAGGCTATGAAAGAGATGAGACCTCAAATCATAGGAAGCACACAGCCGTTTTCACAATTTGTGGTGAGATTGGCCGTTCGGGAGGGAAGATCTCCTTTAGAAATGTGTGAGTAAAGACATTCATATATGCAAAAGTAAGGGTGACAACCGGGGAATTCAAGATGTGAAGAAAATAATGTGGACTGAAGGATTTTAGGGATCTGTGATTCTTATGGGATCATAGTATGAGACAGGAGTAATCTTATTTTTTCTCTATGAATAACCAAAATGCCAGGGACTCAAGTGCTCTCTGTATTCATGGGATTTAATTCATGGAATTTATGATCCGATAAGGAAGATAGGATGACTGATATGAAATTCTTGTAAATATTGGTAATGAAAATTCATTGTTATAGGAAAATTGAGCTCAGCAAGGCTTTATGATCACGAACTCTGTCTATATTTAGCCGGCCCTACTTTCTTTACTAGTAGGATCTGCTTTTTGATACACCTTCATTGGTAACAGATATGCTTATTGATCTACTGAATTCCAATCTAGAGAACCACGTAGGACTCAAGATAGCTAGAGTCCCCATACGGTTCCCTCTGGATTGTAGCCATCTTGTCTTTTTCTTCTAAGGTATCTTTTGGAAATATTTTTTAAACACTGGGATGCACATCATATGTGACTACAGACAGTTTCACTTCTTCATTTATAATCTTTTCTTTTGCTACTTAAGTCTTCATGATAATTAACATAGACTGAGATTCTTAATCTCACAGCTCTGGAGACTAGAAGTCTCTGATAAAGGTTTAACAGGGTTTGGGTAGCTGTAATTTCTCTTTCTATGGTATGTACATGGCTCCCATATTTTTGTGTCTTCATATGGCTTTCCTTCATTTATGCTTGGGAACCAATGAAAAGAAGATGGGTAAAGAAGGTGAGACATTTTTTAAAACTTATCTTCTCAGTTTTCAAAAGTTTCAATTGCTATTTTAGTTGATGTACAAAATAATGGGTTTCATTAAATCATTTTCACACATGAATGTGATGGTGCCCTGCTCGTATTCTTTCCCATCATCATCTCGTATTCAGCTTTCCTATATGCTACTTTCCTTATGCCTCCTAAACTGTCTCTTTCCACTTTCATCAGGCACACACAAACACACACACACATACACACACACACACACGCACCCGCACGCGCACACACACACACACATTCAATAATTAGAAAAGAGTTTTCCTGTTGGAGTAGTTTAGAAACAAAATGAGCCCGAATTTGAATTCTCTGCTTCCCTTACTGTGTTTGTTTTTGTCTGTAATTTGTGGTCTGCTGCCTGTTTGTTGTGTGTGTCTGATATCTTTCTGCAGCAAAGGATTTTGATCTATATTTATTGAACAGCACATAAAGGAACATGGCATAGGAAAGAAATGAGGGATACTAAAAAACAAAAGAAAATAGAGGACATTAACAGAGTTTTACAAGGTGAGAAGTTACTTTATTGACTACAACTAATTCAGGATAGTACTCAAAACCATTGATATGTTATCCACCTACATCCACATGTTGCTTCCAATATTTATGATGGAAATTTGTTTTGTTTACAGTTGATTACTACTCACTGCCTGCTTTCCTTAAGTGATTAGTAATATACATACCCCAACCTGACACACATATATTATTATGGATTATGGTTATGGGTAAGCACATAGTTTAAGAGTATAGCGATGTATTTTGCTTAGTAAGGTTAACTATATTACTTTTTTAAAAATTTCAAACATATTTCTTGCTTGATCTCTGAGGACAGTCTGACATTTTCCCAGGTGAAATAATTTCAGTAGAAATCATGTGACATTATAATCAATTTAAGCAGCTCTCTACCTACTTCAAGCTTGTTGGAGTGTTTTATATTTTAAGTTATATTTAGCTAGCCCTTATAGAATCACTCTGAGGTAGAGAGTTGGATTACCAAGTAAGCTTTATGAGAGCAAAGAACAAATAATTTTTTTCCAAAAGATTTAGTCACTTGGATGCTAGCTGCTTGTGTCTGTGTATCTTTTGAAAACTTCAGAAAGCTAAATATGTGGATTTCTCACATCTGCACATCACAGAGCAATACAAAGCAAAATTTTACATTTATTTACCTATCTATTTATTAACTGATATATTGCTTTGAGACATCATCTCATACACAAGATGGTCTTAAACTCACTATACAGCCAAGAATGACCTCAAACCTTTATACCACATACGTATTATGCTGCACTGGGAATTGAACCCAGAACATTGTACATGATAGACAAGCACTCTACTAACTGAACTGTATTTTCAGTCTTATACTTTTATTTTTACTTTTAAATAATTAACATATAATTACATCAAGTTTCCTTTCCATCTCCTCCTTTCAACCCATCATGTTTACCAAGCTGCCTTTCAAACTCTTGGATTCTTTTTCTTGAGTTATTATTGTTATATACATGCATATAAATGCATAAATAAATAAACGCAACTTGCTCTGTCGGTTTAGTATTGGTTCTATGTATATGACTTCAGGGCTGCCTTCCAGTAATGGAGAACAACTTGAAGGATATCTTGCTCTAATGATCTTTTTTGTGGTTCTTAGGAATCATATCTGTATATGGCTACGTATTGCTTTCTTCCCTGGGAAGTGTGCATTGAACCTTATCTGAAATGTGTGGTGTCTTTAGCACTAGAGACTTATCTTTAACTTTTGAGGGGGCAAAGGCAACAGCAATAGCCAATACTATTTTGGAAGTCTTTTGGACTCCTCTGACCTACAGGTGAAAAGGAGATTTCTCATTCTTGGAAGTGGGATTTTCGTTAGTCTGTGGCTACTAGAGGGAACAATGACCATATTTTAGTGTGTGTGTGTGTGTGTGTGTGTGTGTGTGTGTGTGTGTAAACTTATACGTATTACAGATGTTTTAAGTAAATGTATACTATAGATGTTTCCATTGGCATTTTCTAACATCCTTAGTGTTATTTAGCCATCTTCCCTTCCTCTCTTTTGTATTGACATCTGTCCCCCTTATCAATTTAACACCTCTGTTTTTCCCATTTCTCCCTTCATATCTCTTCTGTCCTGCTATTTCCATTTCTAGAGTTTCCCCCACCCACACATTGTCCCTTTTTACTTCCCTGGTTTCTATGGTTACTCCAGGTAATATACTCCTCCAAAAATTTGGAGCTAGGAACCAAACCTAAGAAAGAACACAGAGTTTGCCTTTCTCTTACTGGGTTATTTCACTCAGTATAATGCTTTTTGTGTTCATTCATTCACTTTCTGGGTTCATTAATTTACCTGAAAATTTCATGATTCATTTTCTTTTATAGCTGAATAGTATTCTACTCTGTATATGCACCACATTTTCATTAACCATTCATCAGTTGAAGGACATTTAGATTTTTTTCCATTCTCTAGCTACTGTGACTAGAACGGTAATGAACATGACTGAGAAAGTATCTGAGGAGTAGTATGCTAAATTCTCTGAGCATATGCCAAGCAGTGGTATAGCTGGGTCATAGTGCAGAATCTTTTAGTTTTTGGAGAATTCTCCGCACTGATTTCTGGTGTGGTGACAACAGTTTGCAATCCAACCAACAGTAAATGAGGGTTCTCCTTTCCCCACTTCCAAAACAGTACTGATTATCAACTCTTGTGTTGATCTTAAACATTCTGAGTGTGTGAGATGAAATCTCAAAGTTGAAATTTGCACTTCATAATTGCTAAGGATGATGAACTAATTTTGAGATAATTCTTAGCCATTTTTATATATTATTTTGAGAACTCTCTGTTCAAATTCTTAGCCCATTTTTCAATTGGGTTGTTCATGGCCTTGATTATTTTATTTTCAGTTCATTATATATTCTGGATATTATTTTTTCTGTCAGATATATAGCTATCAATTTTTGGACTTGTGGGCTGCCTCTTCACTCGATTGTTTGATTTTTTTAGCTATAAAAAAGCAATTTCGTTTTATGCCCCACATGTCAATTGTTGGACTTAATTCCTGGGCAAAGGGAATCCTATTTAGAAAGTTCTTTCCTGTAGAGCACTGCCTAAGTTTTCTTAGAGAAGTTTCAATGTTTCAGGTTTCAACTTGAGGATTTTTGATCCACTTGGAGTTAATTTCTGTGCAAGATGACAGATACTGGTCTATTTCAATCTTCTACATACAGCTCTCCAGTTTTCTAAGAATCATTTGTTAAAGAGGCTACCTTCTCTCCAGTGTATAATTTTGGCAACTTTGTCGATCTTTATTATATGGCTGTAGTTACTTTCCACCTTTTGGTTTTTTATTTTGTTCCATTGTTCTACATGTCTGTTTTTGTGCCAGAACCATACTGTGTTTATTACTGTAGCTCTGTAATATGTATATTTAAATCTGGAACCGTAATCCTTTAGCATTACTACTGTTATTTGTGTTGGTTAACCAATACAAATTTAAAAGGGTATTTTGTTTTTTAAAATTATAATTACATCATTTTGTCCCCTTTCTTTTGCTATGTCCAATACTTCCTATATAACCCTCCTTACTATTTTTCAAGTAGATGGCTTCTTTTTTCATTATTTACTGTTTCTCTCCCCCCACTCTCTCTCACACATTGTGTTCTAAATACATACAGTATGCACAATCTGTATAATACTTGTATGTATGTTTTCAGGGCTGACCATTTGGTATTGGATGACCAATTGGTGTGTTCTTACCTGGGAATGACTATTTTGACTGTGCTGAGCATTCTTTAGTTGACTGTAGCTTTTTGTAGACAGTAAGGTTGAAGCCTCCTGGGCTTTTCTTCATCTACATGTTTACTGTTGTCCTTATTCAACTCATATTTTGACAGTCATGTTGGTCTGACATTCCTAGGAGACACAATCTCAAAGCAAATTATTTCTCTGGCTCTTAGAATTAATCATCTGTCCTCTCTTCCATAACAGCTTTAGATATGATTCTTGTGTTGGAGATGTATGCCTTATAACTGGGCTCTACAACTCTGCATTTTGACTGGTTGTAGATTTCTGTAATTGTCTCCGTCTGTTGCACAGAGAATTTGCCTTAATGAAGAGTGAGAAATACCTTATATGTGGATATAAGAACATTTAGAATATTGTCAGAGATTATTTTGTTTTAGTAAAGTGACAGTTGTAGCTTCTCCTCTAAGATCCACAACCTGACTAGCTTTGGGTAGTTAGCTACCCAAAGGCATGGTATCAGGCATGGTATCCCTCTTGTTGAAAGGGTCTTAAGTCCAATTAAGAGCTGTCCATTGCCACTAAGGTATTCATGTCACTACTGTACCATGAGATTTATCATGCCATGCTAGTCATGCTGTGATTCATAGACGTTATAACTGGGTAGGACTGTTGGCTGCTTCCCTCGGTTGGAAGATTATATGGAGCCTTTTGGTAACATGAAAGCTAGTAAACAGAGAGGAGGTTTTCGGGTCAGTTCCAGCTCAGGGCTTCTGTGCTCTGTGTCTGAAGTGCATGGTATTTAAACAGTAAGAACTTACCTATCTTTCACTTCTTGGGATCAACAAAGGGAAATAGAAATTGCCTGTAATGTTTTTGGAGTCTCTTGGACAAACCTGACCAATATCTCAAAAGAGGACTGACTTCTCATGCCTGGTGTTGGGGTTTTTGTCATATGGTCTTTGGTTCTTTGATGCAGCATAATCATCTCAGATAGAAAAAAATTCATTCAAATTATGTATGTATATTTATATATGCACTTTTGTGTCTTGTAGTTATTTTAGATAGATAGTTATTATTTTATGCTTTAAGACAGTTTTTATTAGATTTCTAAAATTTTCCTCTGTCATCAATATCAATCTCTGTATTCAATACTTCTTTCTTGTACAGAAGGGATCTTTTTGGCTTCTTGCTTTGTTCCCAATCTTCCTTTTATCCTCAGAGAGTTATCTTCCTTTTATAAGATCTGACAGAATGCTATGACATTTTGTGAGGTCACCTGGTCATTTCAATCGTGCTAATGTTTCTAAATCCTTTGTCTTTTTGTGACAGTGAATAATGACAAGCAATTACTCTATACTGAAGTATACACCCCCTGCCCCAATGTGCCCATTATATGCTATATATAATTTAAACAGATTGTGTTATTTTATCTTCTGTAATTTGATTTCAACCACCTTTTGGTGTATATGCATTTTATATTTTCTCTATAATGAACTATGTCCTGAATATGCCATCACCTGTGAGAATTTGCCTATGGCATTTCTTATGACTCAAATAATTTTTCCACAGAGCCTTTTCTGCCTGTGAAACTTCCTTCAAGGCAAATATTCATGTCACCTACTCAGAGGAACTGAGATAATTGTTCTTTTTTTCTGTCTTTTCAACTTGTTACTCATACTTTTAAGTAGACATTTTTATTGTCTCCTCTTAAATGTGTTTACAACACTTCTTGAATTACATTTTATTTAAAAATTTTCATACAATATTTTGATCATATTTTCCTCCTCCAACTCTTCCCAGATCTTTTTTCAACTCTCTACCCATCCAACCTCATGTTCTTTCCCTCTAACCCCATCTCTCAAAATATGAAAATCAAAACAAATAAGCTAAAAATATCCAAGAAGACAGAAATGTTCCAAAACAAAACAGAAAGCACACAAAAAATGGAGTCAGTTTTGTGCTGGCTAACTGCTCCTGGGCATGGGGCCTGCCCTGGATTGTGGTTGATACCCACTGATACTCCATTGGAGAAAATAGATTTTCCTTTTCCTAGCAGGTGTCAATTAAAAATATCTTCTTGGTTAAGAGTGGGATTTTGTGTCTACTTCCCCTTCTCTATGTTAGAATTTTGACTGACATGACTGTTCTTTGTAGACTGGGCTTATTAAGAATGCCAACTACATGTGTGATCCTCGTGTCCATATAGAATATGATAGAGTATTGGTTTTCAATACACTTTACATTAATGAAATAATGAAGCTTTAAAATGGACTAAAGATGAGTGATTCCAAGGTCATTTTTTAATTTTCTTTACTCCTTTTCCATTTTCCTTGATCTTTCAAGGGAAGCTAGCAGCTTGAGATGCAGCTGGAACTGTCCAAATTATAGTTGCTATGGCAACATTGCTTTTAACAGATACTTTCTCTGGCCTGACAAAGGGTTGCGGATTTTTAAGAGGACCATGAAAGTGTTTTTTTTCCTGTGTTTATTTGTGTGGGAGTAATGCGAGTGTGTACTGAGTGGCGTGATGAGATGGAGGGAATGAAGCTGTTTGTCCAGCCATTTACCCATCTAAATAAAAAAATGCTCTTCTTGCTTATTATTTGACTTTTTCTGTGGTACATTTTTGTTTCTTTTAAAAATGTTTTTAATGGAATTTCAGAAACTCTACTTACATTTTGTTCATTGAGACAGATTCTATCATTTATTGACTTTTAAAAGATGGCTCTCAAGAGCAACGCCTAAAAATTCTCTTGGAAAATCAATAATAAGCTATGTCTTTTCTCTGTAAGTTTCCATTTTATATTCAGTGATACAGACACATGGAACATTAGTTCATAACTTGATTACTTATAGATACATGTATATACTAGCTGAATAGATTCTTCTACTGTGAGATAGATTTTGGCAATATAATCCTTTGACTGGTGGTGAGATCTTGGGCTTTCCATGCCTAGCCAATTATAAAACTGAGTAAGGTACTCTCAAGAGCTGTTGTTCCTCTACTTTGTAGGGTTCCTGAAGGAAGGTAGATTGGAGACTTCTTTACAGCCAATGGACTTGTATATAGTAGCACATAACCCTGCTATTTTCAGTAAAGAGTCACAATAATTAAAATCATCCATGAAAACCAAATATAGCACAACAGAAAGAAGTTCACATACTAAGGCTCCATTGTTTACTAGCTATATGTTCTTGTTTAAGGCTCTTAATTTTTCCTGGATTGATAGGCCTCCATCTAACTGAATTATAACCAGGAATAGGTAATAAAAAGATAATATTGATATAAATATGGCTAATATTGATATGCTGAGGACACAGACTACTGAGGAGAACAGTTATTAACTTTTACTATGTGTTTCTTGTAGTCCAGGCTTAGTGCTTATAGTTTATATAAATCATCTCATTAAGTTCTCATTAAGACTTTGTGAAATAATAGACATGTTCCTCATGTTACATGTATAGAAACTGATCCTCAAGGTGTTGAAATGCTTGGCTTATATATTATCCTAACAGGTGAATTAGCTAGTATATGATATGATTCTAAGGCTATATGAAAATCAAATTCTATTCACTTTAAGTTTTAAGTTTTAATGTTCTTTTAATAACCCTGTCTAATCTCAATGGTTCTTTAATACATATTTATGGGAATCAAACTAATTATTAGGGTTTCTATAGACTGCATTTGAGGAACACTGCTCTTGAAGCTAGACAATAGTGCTTTTAAGGTTTGTTTCAGGATATGGTAGAGTCAATTTCCTTCAGTCCATGGAAGATGCTTTTCCTTTGACTGTACTGTGTCATCACCAGGAGTTCCTGAGAAAATATCCATGAGTCAGGCTATGAAGAAAACATGCTATACAAGAGATGTGGGATCTACTGATAAGCTTGTACTGGATTTCAGATTTGGATAGTCTATTGAAGAGAGGATCTTCACCATAATACAGGGACTTGCATGTCAAGTCATCATTCCCATGTGCAGACCTTTAAAGTTTGGAGACAAAAATGGCTTATTAAAGATCTCTTTTCCTCTTTATAACTGACTGACTTTTGGCATTAAATACTACAAATCACTCAGAATATGGTATATATTCTGTTGTCTTATTCTTCTAAGGATCACCTTGAATCTTCTTATTCTGGATATTACTTCTATTAATAACATCCATTGCCATCATGAACACACTAGTTTGATTTAAACCCTCTCAACTAGCTGGGATCATCTGATTCATTCAACTCTGCAGGTTCCTTATATACTAATATGAGTTTTAGGGAAATTTTCTTAGAAGTTCAAAAATCTTCCACAGCTCAAAATTGCATAGATTCTAACCATTTCTGCAAGTCTCAAGTAAGATCACAAACAGGAATGCGTTGTTCTCTTCCCTAGTGTCCTGTAATTTCCACCGTGATTATCACTTTTTTTTAAACCACAAACTACCACATCAGATCAAATGTTGCAATTCAACCCAGAGCTTTCCCTCACTGATTGAGAGGAAAGGAAAAAAAGCTTGGTTTCTTTATAGTGCCAATAGTCAGAGAGAGAAGGCAAGAGTACTCTTCCTGGGATATCCCGATGAGTATTTTATGTTTAGAAGCATAAGGTTTTGCTCTCTTCCACTGCTCTTTTCTGTTAAAGATCCTTCAAGTTTTTTTTAATGCAAAATATTGTTCTTTACTCCCTCATCTCCAATTTGGAAGATTTCTAACAATGATTCTCTTTATCTTACCTGGCTTTCCCCTCAGCAATCAGACTTTGCCTTGGAAGAACACATAGGATCACTCACTTTAAATGAGAATGCTAACAGAATATTCATGGACAAGTTAGGTACTCTGTGCTTCAGTATGACAACAGTGAAATGTAAACAATTTATATCACAGAGTTGTGCGAATTATCATACCTTGTTAAAATCTAAGCACAATGACAAATCCCTAGACATTCATTCCTTTAATCCTCTTTAATTCTCTCTTACTTCCTTTGTGTAAGGCAGAGCAGGAGAAACAGTATTAATATTTTTGGTTCAGTGTTCTCTTTGCCCTAAAGGAAAGAGGCTAGGAACTTTTTCCTAATAATAATATGCCACTATCAGCAATTGCATGATGATAATATTTGCTTTATAGACTTCAATAACGTGTCAGTATCTCAGCCATGAATAGAACAGACTCAAATATAAATCAGTAAAATAAAGATGAACGATGTATTAGTCTGTTTATCTGAAGGAACAGAACCAACAGGATGAATATATATTAAAAGGGAATTTATTAGTTTGTCTTACACAATACAGTTGCAACAGTCCAAAAATAGGTATCTTACACTGGAGAGGTCTTGCTAGTTGCTCAGTCTATGAGGTTGGGTGCCTAAGAAGGGCCAGTTTGGTACTGAAAGCCTAGAGGGGTCATGGAGAGCCACTCATCTTCAGTCCACCTTGGAAGATTAAAGAAGATGGTTCCAATATCAGCTAGGGAATCAGCAGTGGCAGGAGCAACAGGGTAGACAAACAAACACTCCAGTAAGGCCAAACAAGCAAAAGTCGGGGGGAGCTTTCCCTTCTCCAGATATAGATAATCTCTCGTTGAAGCTTTCTTGTGTCAGGTTAACAATTAAATTTGTCATCATAAAGGTTTTCATCTATCTACAACTGAGAACTTACGGTTTTCCTTTCTCAGTTATAGGGAACATATACATTCTGTCAACTGACAAAATATATAAGATCACTGGGGGGTGAGGACAGTGTATGAATGACTTTGAATTATAGGACAAGATTTACAGTAAGAAAGAACATTTACAATGCATCTGTTACTAAGTATCTCATCTATACCTTGTCTATACAACCAACACGACAAACACAGGAATGATACTTAGAGGGAAAATGAATCTGTTAAAAGTTTCACAGTGATGGGACATGGACTTGAACCTAGCTCCATCTAGCTGTCAGTTTAGTATTACTCCTGCTATGCTATTCAGGTTTCAAGGCATAGGGTGGGCTGCAACAGCTTCAGAAGGCTAATTTATGAGATCTATGCCTTTCATATACCTTCAGTTGCTAGCCGTAACAATTAAATCCTCCATTGAAAGAGTCTACATCTGCCATACGTATTGTCAATATGCTGAAAACCTTTGTAATTTTAAAATTTTGTAACATAACCAATTTCATTATTTTTCTTGCACAATTGAGCAAGAAACCTGGGACAAATATGATGATTTTTAAAATAAAAAAGTCTTAGATTCTAACATTCATTGTTTTCAACACTAAACACATGACTTTCCATGCAAAAATATCTCATGGCATTACTAGTTAGACTAACCTGGAAATCTGGTTTTCACTGTTTTTTTTTTCTTGTTTAGTTTATAATCCCTAGTTTTCTTTCATTTTGTTCTAAAACCTGACCCTGCTTTCAATGATATATGAGCTGATGGCATTCAGGTAGAAGTCTTGGAGGTATTAGAAAAGATGAGCTTGGAATGAAATAGTGGGGTGACACTGATTTATCTTTCCTTTTGTTCTTCCTCATTTACAGCCAGAACTGTTTTCTTGTAAGCTGTCAATGCTTCTTTTGCTTCATGTTACTCCCATCTCAGCCAGACATCTAAGGTTTGTGTAGTCAATTTTATTTTGAAATTAAATTTACCACACCATAACTTTCTATTGCATTTCTTGTGACAGAGAGAAATGGTGAGAGGCATGTGGTAAATGGAGAGTTTCATTAAATACTCAGTGTGGAAACACGTTAGCTATCCATAATTCTTTCTTTCACGGGTACAGGAAGGAACAAAAGCCAGGCTACATGAAATATATTTAACCTGTGTAGTCGTAAATTCAACATTCTCTTATTTTATAGTGGGAGTTAGGATGGAGAAATGGGACACATCTTTGATTTTTATATAAGTGTAAAGAGTTGGAAAGATGTTTACAATGAGTTGGAAACATAAGGCAGCATACACATGAAATAGTAAAAAAGATAGCAGTAATTCTGGCATCATATGTATAATGAATGCTGCTGGTAGACTTTAAAATCTGTGCAAGCTCTGGGGAGAATATCATCTGTGTTTGCTGGGATGGGAATAATGACTTTCTGGAGGGAAAAATACTTCAGCTGGGTCCTAAGGGAAGGTAAGGTTTGTAAAGGTAGACTCGAGCCTGACACTCCAGATCAACCATCTCAGCAGTAGGTGTCAAGGGATACACACACACACACACACACACACACACACACACACACACACACAAGCACTATAGGGTGATGAGACAAATACTGGGAGTGACTCAGCTATATTTTAGTCATGGTGATGCCCATTCCTGTCATTGATAATCAAAACTGGGACTTTCTTGAAGTACAAGAAATTGTATTAGGAGTTGTTCTAATTTGGTTTCTGATGCTGTGATACAACACTCTTACCAAAAGCAACTTAGTGAAGGAAAGGTTTTATTTGGCTAACATTTCCATGTCATGGTCCATCACTGATCCTTTAAAGTTAGCACAGGTTAGCATGAATCTGAAGCAGAAACCATGGAGGAATACTACTTGCTACCTTGCTCACAGGCTCATGCTTAACTAGCTTTCTTATACAACTCAGGATAATCATCCCATGGAATGGTGCCACCTACAGTGTGTTGGGACCACCTACTTCAATCACTAAAACAATCTCTATAGGCCAATTTGGTATACACAATTTTTCAAGTAAGATTCACTGCTCAACTCAGGTGATTCTAAGTTGTAATAAGGTGACACTTAAACCAATCATTACAGATGTCTTTCATAAGTTACTTCCACTTTGACTTCTCTAGGTATAACTATTACATCATCATTAGTGAACCAAGTAGTAAAATGAGGAACAGAGAAGTGATATTTGTTTAAGGTTATGTAGCTTAGTAGAAAGGCAATTCAGGAACTAAAGTTACCATAATCTGTGGAAGTACACTGCAGCTGGGGCAGCTCAACAAGGGAGACATGGAGGCATATTCGTTGGTGCAAACCCTGCCAGACCTCAGCAGATGGAACCACTAACATGACCAGTGCCATACTTGATCAACAGTGGGAGCCGGAACGTCGGAGCTCAGATGTTTTATTGATTCAGAACTCCTTAGGTAGTCTACTGATAGCACATTCAGGTCATTAGCAATTAAACAACCCCCACAGAAATCCAACACCTGCAAACAATACAAAACCCACTTGATGGTCCATCACCCAATAGTGCATAAAATAATTATTTTATATATAACTAAAAATAAACTTCTGCAACACTAATCTTTCTGAACTACTTTAAGTGCCACATTTTACTGAAGTTTCTCTTTCTAAATGGTTGTTAGTCTATATACCTGAAGACAAAATTGGAGATAGTCTGGCTACTGACTTAACAAATCCATGAAAACTTCCTGAAGTGTATCTTATACTACACTGAGGGAATTTCTGCTTACCAGCTCTGGTCCTCTATCTCTAAGTATTAATGCAGGGGCATGTGGATACAGAAAAAGGTGGGAAAACAATACTTTTGACCTACTACTCTTTTTGCACATGACAGTCTAGGAGATCTACAGCCATACATTTTAAAATTCTTATTAAAAATAATTTTGAGATTATAATATGATTGCATTATTATTTCCCCCATTCCTTTCCTTGCTCCACACCTTCCCATGTACCTCCCTGTTCTCTTTCAGATTCATGCCTCTCTTTTTGTTTTAACATGCATACATACATGAATGGTCAAATAGAACCTGTTCACTCCATATAATGTTACTTGATGAGTAACAAGGTTGAGGCCTCATGAATTTTCCTTCCTCCTTTTCCTGTATTTATCTCCTAAACCTTCCTAATTAAAGACATTTCATTTTTACTTTTCATCAATTAAAAAAGTATTGTTATTATTTACTCCTATACACACACCTTATCTTCTTCAGAACAATTAAAACTATTTTTTAAAAAACCACAGTTCGCTTTCCATTTTATTATTTGCAATTCCTATTAGACTATATGTTCCATGCCAGTAGGAAACTTACCTGTTTGCATCTCCAAATTCTAATATCATGCCTAATTAACACTAAATTTTCAATTAATATTTCTTGATTAATTGGATGATGATTAATAGATGGATGAATGGTGATTTCTACAACTACAATGTTTCTGCTTTTGTGAGGTGATATAGTTAGTATCAATAAAAGACCTACTGTGTTACTGGGAGGTAAGGTAAAAGTGTCCCAATTTGACTTCCTAGATAATAACTTCATCACTTATACTCATTTGTTGTTCACTTGGCACAGGTTGAGAACAGAAAGATCCATTGAGCCTGCCATGTTCCAATAACTTCCCTAGAGGATGATGCTTGATGGTTCCCATGGAGACCAGCACAGCAAAACAATCCCAAAGGTAGATCAAATAAGGGAAATCTCATCAGACTCTGTGCTTGCAAGTGTCCTAGGTGTGATGGATACTAGAGAACAGGAAACATGTAGACAATAAAAAGGGGAAGCAAGAAAAAAAATAATGGGTGAAATGCATGTTGGTAAAAGCAGTTTTAACTTTAGTCTCAGATATATCTGTGTGACTGTGCACATATAACCAAAAGTCTTACAGCTTTTCAAGTTACCTCATCTATAAAATGCAGGTAACCTATGTAAAGTAGTTAATTTTTTGTTTTCTGTTTTTTGTTTTTCGAGGCAGGGTTTCTCTGTTGTAACTCTGGCTGTCCTGGAACTCACTTTATAGACCAGGGTGTCCTCAAACTCACAGAGATCTGCCTGCCTCTGCCTCTAGAGTTCTGGGATTAAAGGTGTGTGTCACTACCGCTTGGCTTGTAAAATAGTTCTTTAGAGTGCTTCCTAAATTGTATGTCTGTGAAAATTCCCATTATAGTATCTGACACATGCTAGATCTTCAGTAGATAATTTCCTTTCTGTTTCCTATCTGAATTTGAGAGTGATAAAGTTAATAGTATTGGAGTACACACATAAAAAAGTTCTTTTTGCTTCAATTCCTCTTACTTTGTTACTCCATTCACTAAACAAATATTTATCAAACATTTGTAATAAATTTGCCAGTATAGATGTTGGGAGTTGCCATTGTGAGACTTTCATTTCATTGAGGGTTACAAAAACAAGCAATAAATACGTGAGCTTAGATAGTGCTATTTGGAAAATTGTGAGGACTCTCTTAGGGGGAAATAGGCAAATTGTATTTGCTTAGAAGTACCACATTGGCTCTTTTGTGGATGACTGGTTGTTGGTGAGCCAAGCACAATACCACTGAACTATAATTGACTCCATTTTGCATTTTTAAAATCTTAATATTTTTTAAGTCTCACTAGATTGACGCAGCTGGCCTTGAAGTCAGTACATAGGCCAGGATGGCCTTGAAATTAGGATCTTTTTGACACAGTCTCTGGAGCAGCTACAATTATAGCTGCATCCCTGTGCCCAGGTTCTTGACATATGTTGTAGAACATTCATTTTTCATTCTCAGATCCCCTGGAGCTTTATTGACACACAATACGGCCTAGTTAGATTCAGGGATTGTTATGGCCCAGGTGCTTCAATCAAGGTAAAGAGCAAAGAAGATATTCCGGGAACTGAACAAGGTCTATGAAACTAGAATGACAAAGCCAAGCCTAAATAAAAAAAACACAGTAAACTTATGAGAAATTTCAGCCAAAAGTAGCAAAATCTTCACACACCAATATCTTGTGCCAGCGAGTCTTAATCCTAGTTGCTTATTAGAAACAACAGAGACTTATTTCATTTTATTAAAATTGAGTAATTCTCCACTACCTTTTTTCCTTCTTACCCTTGCCATGTCTATCCCCTCCTTTTAAAACTCATGACTTAATCATTGTTGATACACATACATATAAATGAGCAAACATATAAGCACAGCCTACAGGTTCTGAAATCAGTTCAGTGTTGCCTGCATGCATGTTTCTAGGAATGACCATTTGATATTGTGTACCTAATCAGGGTGTTTATCTCTATGGAAGGCTAATTCTCTAAGCAGTTGTTAGTTGCTTGTAGTTCTTCATCTAAGGCTGGGGAAACATGGGATTTCCTCCATCTACATTGGGTAGTAGCAGGTCCTCTAAAATCAGTGGTCTTACTAGCCATAGATACCTGGCTAGGTTTATAGTAACAGACTGATATTCCTCCTGTTAAGTGGACTTTGTGTACTGTCAAAATATGCATCACTATTGCATCTTTTGGGATATCTTGCAATGATGAGCATTCTTGTGTTCAATGGTGTCACAGCTGGACAGGACAACTGAGTGTTTTCCTCCCTTGGCAGCTTGTATATCACCTTTTAATACTATGAAAGCAACTCCTCATTTTGGAGGCTTTTAGGTCAGTTCCAGTGCAAATGCTCTAATTGCTATATCCAAAGTGTATGATGTTTTCATCAATAGGTATATACTCTCAACTAATGGGAGGCAACCAATGGCAACATCCTATATTGATTTTGGAGTTTTTAGAACACCCCACTCAACAACTTGAAAGGGGTTTTCCCATGCTCATCAATTAGATTTTTGTTACATTTTCTATGACTCCTAGGTGTAGTATTATTGCCTCAGGTGGCATAATTTCCTCATGTAAATTTATAGATGAACTTGTATGGATTTTATGTAATTATAGGTAAATAAAGATTCCTTATTTCTATTTCAAGTACCTTTGATGCTTTTAATCTTCCTGCTTCCCCCTTCGGTGTTGTTCTTTATCCCCACTCCCCAGGTAAAACACCCTCTCCCTGTTTTTCCTATTTTCACCTTCATATTGCCAGTATTTCATTATTCACTTCTCTAGCACATACCCCTTCCCCATGGCATCTTTAATGAATTCTGCAATGACTCTAGGTCCCCTTTACCCACATCCTTGCCAGCATTGTCAGTTGTTTGTTGATCTTAGCTACTCTGAAGAGGGTAAGATAAAATCTCAATGTTACTTTAGTTTGAATTTCCCTAATTGCTGAGGATGATGAACAATCTTTGAGATTTTTCTTAGCCATTTAGTCTTCTATTGAGAATGCTCAGATTCCTACCCCATGTTTAGTTGAGTCATTTGTTTTCTGAATTACCAACAACAACAAGAATTGGGAGATAATTAGGGGGTGATCAGGAGACCTAGTGAAGTGGTAACTCACAGGAATCTATGAGAGAGACCTTAGCAAGGATCTCTAGTAATCAGGGATGGGGAGCCTGAACAGACCAGCTCCTGTGGCCAGGCATGGTTTCCAGTGATGAGACTGGGACACCATCTCAGCCAAAAAACCTCTGCCTGACCTATAGTCTATGCTCCCTATTCTCCCTGCAAGATCCTTGTTGACAATGGCAGGGCAGAACTAACCGCTGCCTGAAACTGCAGGCCAGGCCAGGAACTAAAGACAGGATAACTTCTCTCATATAATATATCCTGACCACAGTTTCACCTCCCTTCAAAATTATCATAACAATAGCTTCCACTTATAAGTCTATGTTTGGGAAACTTGGAGATACATAAATGGCCTTATGGCAATCTTTAGGGGTGTGGAGGTTGACACTGTGCCTTCTCAACTATTTTTGTTTATTCCTTCAACTCCATCCCATCATCTTACATTTCTCCCTATTTTATTGACTGATTTTGTAATTTAAAACCACTATTTGTTAGTTTGTGCCTTGGAAATGTCCACTGAGGAAGACTTTACTACTTTCTGAGGCATCTCATTTGCTATTTGAAGGACTTAAAGTTTAAGCTTTAAGCTACTAAAAATATCTGTGTTGTGTTTAGTTGAAATCACTAATCTTATGCCTTCTAACCAGAGTTTTTTTTTATCTATTACTGCCACACAGGTTCTATATACTTCTCATTAGTAATGGATTTTCTCAATAAAGAGACTATATACCTTTATACTTTTTGTATCTTTGCTAGGTTTTGTTGTCATATATCCTTATTAGACATGGGGTCCAGACAGCTCGTGCCACCAAAATTGTTCTTTTATAAGTAAGATCAGCTTTGTGCTGGTCTGTCTTCAACTGTGGGAAAAAGTCAGCAGAGCACTACTTCTTGTGAAGCCTAAACTGCCAAAATAAACATCTTGGGCATTGAGACAGTTGTGTGGCCTTCAATATCCCATGAATGCAGTTTCTATGACACTTATTTTGTTGGAGTTCTTTATATATCTGCCATTTTCAGGTTGTATGCCCACTATCCTCTCTTAGTTAGTTCTACTGTAGATAAATCTACAAATCTACAGAGTACGTGGTATTTTGTGTGCCACACCTCTGAATGTAGCAACCAAGAAAGTATGTGAAACAGTGTACAAATCCATAATTGTATTTTATCCATCCTCAGTGCCTGTTTGTGTTCATATCCACATGCACGTATTTATGTGTAGAGGCAAGACGTCTGTCAAGGGTGTTATTTTCAGGTGCTAGACACATTCAGTTTTTTCCAAAATATCATGATATCTCACTGTCCTGGAACCTGTCATATATTCCAGCCATTGATCTTGCTTTTTCTGCCTCCTCAGCAGTGAGATTACAAGTGCATACTGTCAACTATCACACCAAAAATTTTATGTGGGTGCTGGAGATCAAACTCAGGACTCAGGCTTGTATGGCAAGTACTTTACCTACTGAACTATCTCCTTAGCCCCTTTGCCTTTCTATGTTTCCATCTCTTCAGTATGCATTACATATACGTTAGTTCCTGTCTTCCTCAATCTCAGACTTACACTGCAACCTACTCGTCAATGATTTTCTCACTTCTAATAGCATTTAGTTTTGAACTTCACTTCTAATAGCATTTGTTTTTGAACTGTATACTTCAAAAAGATTTGTTTCTTCTACAAAAAATAAGCCTTCCAATTTTAAATGTAATCAGTTCCCAGAATCCATTTTCTTGGCTTCAGTAACACCATACCCCAAATTTCTTATATCATTCTGAGTTTTACTTTTCTGTTCTCTTTACCGGTTTCTTGTCCCAGTGGTCATATATATCAAATGTATGGCCATTTTGCTGTCTTAGGGATAAACTTTTAGATTTTGGATAAATTTAGACATTAGTCAGTATGCTACCAGTCCTAGGATTGAGTCTTCATTTACTTCCTATAGGAAACTTGCATGAGCAAATAATACCACATTCTTACTTCTACACTTGTATGCTACTAGAGCTGATGTAGAAGCTTTACTCAGTATGTGACTAATCACTTCTACTACTCCCAGGAAACACTGTTTGTGAATGACAGACAATTCAGTAATAAGAAACACGATCACATTCTTTGCCAACTGTCTGTCCACAATTCCTTGAACTGATAGTTGGAGATGCGGCATAGATTGCATGGATTCTGTTTAACTGACAAATTTACTACTCTACAGCAAAGATCAAAATATAGGGCTCTGAGAAATCCTTATTAGAAATTAGATGCTGCACTGGGTCTGTTATTCCAACATTTTGGAGGCATAGGCAGGGAGATTATAATTTTAAGGCCACGGTAGGCCACGCGGTTATTTTGAGGCACCCTGGACTACATAATGAATCCTTGCCTCCAGACACAGTAAGTTGTTAGAGTGTATTCAACTCAAACATTGTCATGGAGGCCTGAAAATGAAACACAAAATTTCAAGGAGCATGGGGCAGAAAACAAAATTAAAACATGTATTGTGATCTTCTTCCTCTGCCTGCTTCAGCAAATCCTACTGGCATGTGCCACCACAACAGGCTAAAACACATATTGTACCTTTCTGAGTGCAGTTGCACAGAGAGACCACTCTTAGCTAATGGTGTCAAAAGTCAGAACCAAATATCCAAAGCAGCACTAGCACATGTTTATTGTTAGTTCTGAGAAAATACTTGAGCTGTCAGAAAGTAGACACTTTCAACAGAATTGAGCCAGAAGATAGGAATTTTTAGTTCCTCTCTGTTCTAGAAATTAAGAGACTTAGATTCTAGTCATAGGTCTACTATTTACCCCTAGTATAAACATGGATAACTCTAGTTCCTACTCTTAATTTCTTAGTTTCCCCATTGTCCAGAGAGAAATTCCAGCTCTGACACTGATTTTATGGTCCTTCTTTAGGATGTTACAACCCCAATTTTCGCTCAAGGGCAATGCAGATATTGGCTTGTAATACATCATTTTGCCATCAGAAAGAAAGCATGTTTCCTCATGGCAGCAGATGTAGTCCCTTGATTCACAAGACTGAAATTCTTGTGCAAGTAGAGGACATATGTCCCCATCTCTATGATGGCAAAAGTATATATAAATTATATATATATATATATATATATATATATATATACTTATACAGATGCACATATATATACCTATATGTATATGTGTGCATATATGTATATATGTGTATATGTGTGTATATATGTATTATATAATTGGTGAGACTATAGAAGACTACAGTGAGTCTGCAAAGCAATTTTTTAATTTATCTAAGTAAACATACAACTGTATTCTTTGGAATTTTCATTAAAAATGAATATGTATGTACACACAAAACATGCATATAAATGGCCATAGCAACTTTATGTATAGTGCTATAAAAGAAAGCAACAGAAATATCCTTCTATAGTTGAATAAATTATAGTATATTATTGTTGCAAAATGCTGCTCCCAGCTGGTCTGGGAAAGGTTTGAGTTGGACACATTCCAATCACTGACTGTGGATTTTTGGACAGGATCTCAAACTGTATTCCAAACTGCCTCAAAATAAAGATATAGCCTAGACTTGTGTTGAATTAGTGATAATCCTGCATTTTCATCTTGAATATCAGGATTAAAATATTGTTTGTAACACATCAAATAAAAAAGATCTTAAAGGGTTCTATATATGATGTCATTTATAGGACATCTTCAGAAATTACAATATTTTAGTGATGGAGAACAAATCTGTGTTTACCTTTTATCATTTATTTTATCATGATATATTTATCATTTATTTATCATGCTGTATCAGTTCTTATTTCTTCTTATGATGATGTTTTTGAATCTATAAATATAATACAATTTCACATGCACAAAGGTTATATGTAACAGCTCGTGTGAAATTTTAATATGACATGTTGCTTAGTATTATTGTACACCAGAGTTATGGCTTTGATAATTAATTATGAATGTGCAAGGTATTGTAAGGAAAATTGACTGAAAGGTACAAGTAAACATTTTCAGAACATATTTGCAATTTCTTAATGATTATGAAATAATTTCAAGATGAAAGATGAAAAATTAGTAACAGAGTCTTGAGGGAAAAAATGATACTGGACATTTTGTTTATAAGGCCAGGATGAATAGCCTGGAGTTTGGGTATGATCCACTGGACACAGAGTCAGGAATATCTAGGTTTGCTACTTTCCAATTGAGTGATTGTGGCTGAGTCACTTGGCTTCTAGACTCTTTAATTTATTCATTTAAATGAGAATAATACTATTTACGCCCCTAAGCACAAAGAAGTTTAAAGTGCCTGGATCATGATGAGTATATGGTATTTGTTCCTTTCCTAGGACTTCAAAGGGCTTAAAATGAAGCTATCACTCAGGATTACACATTCTGTTGGTTTACTCTGGGATTCAAAGCAGAGGAACTCAAGCAAAGACTTCAACAGTATCAAAGCAAAAATGCAGGAGGCAAGGAGGTAAGGAGGCCGGCTGGTGTATAAAAAATGCTCTAAGAATGTTTTATCCCTACAAATCACCTAGTAGAGCTGCTGAAATAAGTAGCTCTTCTTGTAGTCATAATGTGGAATTAAAACATCCCACGTTCATTGGCAAAAGACAGGTTAGCAGTGCAATAGTTCATGCTGATACAAACTAACAGGTTAACCCCTTTATATTTAATTAATTGACATTAAATTCTTGACAGCCTGATGTCCATCTTTCATTAAAAGGAAATGTGAATACATTCTAGTTCATAGACGAAAGACTAATCCCAGTTTGACTATTTTATATTGTGGCCTTACTAGAATAAATCTTCATGAAAAGAAACAATTAAGAGCTGTCAGAAAGTAGTAGTAGACAAAACTTTAGACCAAAATCTTTCAGAGGTTTGAGTGTCATTGTTCCAATCTCTTCTGCTCTTTGTGCCTCAGGTTTCTCATGCTGTGGTTACTAAAACACTCCCTTGCTTGGGTAATTGATTATTCTTTGTTTGGAAATTTTGAAGACTTTTTATGAGGAATAACCCTGGACTTAGAGATCAACAGGCTTGAACAAGTGTAGTAATTAATGTTAAGGACTTTTGCTTGTTAATTTTTCCATTTCCACATTGATCAGTCAATTTTGATGCTCAGTGAGTTTTCTACTTCCTTGTTTTATTTTTCTACTCACCAACTTTCTAGTAATCCAATGCAAGCCTTTTTAGCTCATCAGGTATGAATGGGAATAGCAAGCTGTGTAGAAGGGAGATGAGGCGTGCTTAAGGGAAGTTATTGTAGTCATGCAAAGAAATGTTGCTAACCTGCGTTATTCTTCTAAAATCATGGGCACAGTGAGGAAAGTGTGGTAAAATATTTGCTGTTGTTCCTGTATGTACTTTTTATTTCAATTGAATGTAGTATATGGGATAAAGAGTGAAGGAATGTGAAGAGACACCAGTACAAGACTGAGGAAAACATTGATTCTGATATCCACGAAATATGGCTTTATTAATAGAGACAGGGGAAAAATTGATCAATGTAAGTCAGGCAAATAATGAATAGAGGACCATGTGGGTCGGCATGGCTACTGGGGTAGGTAACAGTAGAGGAGCCTCCATTTACATACTTAACTCAGTGGCTTCACTGTGGCTATTAAAGTGAGTCAAGCAATAAGTCACCCATGTAATATGTGGTGTTCAATTTATACTTTTCTTTACAAGTGGAAGAAACACCCTCAATTTGCAGTTATGTATGCAGTGACTGGATGGAGGCTGTGTAAGTAAGAAGAGATCCTCTATTCCCCAGAAGCTTGATTATTTTGTATGTAACATGACCTCTTTTTAGCACTGATTCTTAGAATCCAGATTCTTTTCCACCAAGTCTACTCTTTTGTTCAACATTTTTTTACTTAATTAAAATATAATTAGATTATTTCCCCTCCCTCACTTACCTTCTACTACTCTCACTCTTCCCCTCCATCCTCACAGACTCCTCTGCTTTACCTCTTGCTGTTATATATAAATATAAATGAATCAACATATAACTACAACCTGTTGGGTGTGTTCAGTGTTGCTAGCATATACATGTGTTTTGAGCTGTTCATTAGGTATTAGGTAATCAATCAAGGGGTTCATCCCTGGGGAAGACAAATTCCTCTTATCAGTAGCTTATTTCTTGTAGCCCTTTATATAGGGATTGGACCCCATGAGATTTCTCCCATCTACATCGGAGTGTCAATTGTTGCTGGAATTGTTCCAATCTTATTTAGGTAGCCATGTTGTTGATATTTAGTGGATACAGCTTTCTTTTCATAGCTAAAAGTCACGATTTCACGGCAGATTTCCTGGTCCTCGGGCTCTTACAACCCTTTCACCTCCTCTTCTGCGATGTTCTCTAAGCCTTTTGGTGCAGGAGTTGTATTGCAGATATGTCAATTGGGACTGAGAAGCCTGTAAGTTCTCTGCATTTTAATGAATTGTGGCTTTGTATAATAATCTCCATCTGTTGCAAAAAGAATCTTCTTTGATGAGGGATGAGAGCTATGCTTATCTGTAAGTATTTAGAATGCACATAGGAAATATATTGGATTAAAAAAGTGGCAGTAGTAGGTTCTTCTCTGAGATCTATGACCTCACCAACCCCACGTAGTTGGCTAGGTTTCCAGTAACAAGCATGATTTCTATCCTGTTGATTTAGGCCTTAAGTCCAATTAGACAGCTGGTGGTTATCCCCAAGGTATAAATGCTCCTATTACACCTTTAGGGATATCTTGCTACACTGGTCATTGTTGTGATTCATAGACATCATATCTAGATAAGACTATTAGTTGCTTTCTTCCCTTACTATTAAAGCTGGACTTCAAGGAGGAGGTTATCAGATCAGGTTCCACTCGAATCTTCTGAGTCCTGTGCCTGATGAGTGTGTATCTTCGGCCACACAGACTTACCTTTAACCTTGAGGAGGCAACCAAGTGCAACAGCAATAGAGTAATTGTTTTGAGAGTTTCTTGAATTATCCTGACCAGCAACTCAAGAGGAGGTTTCTAATGCCAGATACTAGGGCTTTTGTTAGATAATCTATGGCTCTTGAGGGAAGCATTGTTAGCCCAAGTGCTACATCTTCATTTAAACTATATATGTATACTCAAAATATACTTATATGTAGTATATATAACTTCAGAAAAATAAAAAATATTGATTTCTTATGAGTTTTCAAATTACCCTTAGTACTACTTTTCCTTCCTTCCTTCCTTCCTTCCTTCCTTCCTTCCTTCCTTCCTTCCTTCCTTCCTTCCTTCCTTCCTTCCTCTCTTTCTGTATTGGCTTCCCTGCACATTCCTCAATTAAAGCCCCCTACCTTTTTTCCCATTTCCTCTTAATATTACTCACTGTCAACTTGATACAACCTAAAATTACATGGGAAGAAAAACTTAATGTGGAATTACTGAGATAATTAAGCCTATGGGTATGTCTGTGAGGGATGTTTTTTTATTATTGACCTAGGAAGATCCAGCCAATTGAGGGCAGCACCCATTCCTAGGAAGAGGATCATGAAAAGTTTAAAAGACTGCAAATCAAGATGAGCAAAAGCAAGCAGGATCGATGTGTTCTTTCCATCTCTGCTCTTGACCATGGATGTGATGCTGTAAGTTTCTATCTTGACTTTTCTGAAATAATGAACTGTAACCTGGAAATGTAAGTGTAATAAGCTCCATTTCCCTTAAAAATTTTTTGTCAGCATATTGTATCACAAATAACATAAATGAAACTAGGAAAACATCTATTTCAATTTAAACTAATATTTTAATATTTCAATTAAATGTCTTTTGAAGAACATAAGAGCCATCATTTATAGTTATAAGCTAGTGAACACTTCTCAGACTTAAACACCATACCATTTGCCTGCAAGCTTTGTTAAAATGAAAATTATAATTCAACAAGTCTAGTAGTGGGGCCAAAATATTTTAGTCAACAAAAATTATTTTGTATATCTTATGAATTCCACAGTAATATGGGTATTGAGGCTTTGAGTTATAAGAGAATAGAGGTTATCTGCTAGGTTGGTTTCCTGAGATAAGGTATGAATGGTAGGAAGGACTTATTCATAATCATAATCATAGTCTTCCAGGGCAAGATATCTTTATTTATCATTTTTTTTGAACACAAAATAGAAACAACTGAGCTACTCTTATTTTTCAGTTCATGCCAAGATTCCAATATTAGAATTTCTCACATCCTCTTTCAAGTGTTTATAAAGTCACTGGAAAATAATTTCTGAGTTCAGAAGTTCAACTATTCATGGTAAGGAGATGAGAACCTGATAGAGAGGGTTCGAAAATCTATAGTAAGCCATGCAGTAAATGCATGTCTTATAATATCTTATTGTTAAATAATGTTTACTGGTATATTAACATTTATTAATATCACAGCCTTCATATCAGGGTAGAAGGACAGAGATTGCTAAGCTTATTTTACTGCTGAGGAACCAAGGCTCAGTGACTCTTGGTGACATTTCTCAATTTTTACAAGATGAAAGGAGCTGAAAGGGAACCAAAACTCCTGGTCTCACAGCAGCAGTGAGTAATGTTCTTTTCATTAAACAAAGAGACATCAAGATCAGCTGTGTAAAAGGGGGGGGGGAGAGTGTTCCCAATTGGAATAAATTTGGTAAACATTGCCTTTTCAAAATGCAGAAATACAAAACAATAATAATTTTCTTAAATCTCCATTTATCAGCTAAAGGCAGATGATGGGCAGATGGCTGTTTGGTGATCTCTTGTGAGAGGAATATGAATTATGTCTTTAAAGATATTTGGGATAATATGCTTTCAATGAGCAAAGCTCCTGGCCAAGCACACTGCCTTCTCCAGACGGCATTTTTGGATGCTCCCTGAATCTATAACTACTGTTTTTCAGCCTAATTTCCCTCACTTGTCTTGGTGGCCAGTGTCCTACCTTCAATGTTAAAGATCAGTGTCACCAGCATGGATTGAATCCTACTAGCATACACAATAAGCCTATGCAGACAATGCATAACACGTGGCTGTACTTTATGCCTTGTTGATCTCCGCAAACTCCCAGTCCCTGCTGTAACATTGCAGGAATCTGTCGAACAGGCACAATAGGAGACTGCAGTACAAAATCAGGCCAGAAGATAAGACAATTGAATAAATAAACAAGCAAGTGAAATAAAATTTTTGGCAAATCTTACTATGTGAACAGATGCATGCCACGTTCACACATTTCAACTTAACTTTCCTTGTCAATTAAATGGGTCTAACTTTATGTACCTGCATGGTTTCTGCTTTAATCAGATGTTGCAAAGGCTAAATAGGTACCTAAAACATTATAGAAGTTGGTGCTGGAAGATGGCTCAATCACCAAAGTATTTGCTGCATAAGCATGAGAAACTGAGTTTGATACTCAAAGTCCACATAATGGCCCAGTGATGTGGTGCATACCTCACTTAATCCCAGTACTGGAGAGGCAGACATCTAGGGCTTGTCTGGTAGTCTAAATATTGAGCTCCATGTTCAGTGAGAGACCATCTGAAACAATAAGGTGGAGAGTGATTGAGGAAAACACTGGACTTTGGCTTCTGACCTCCATATGCACATGCACACACTTGTATATGCTTCCAATATGCATTTCTACACACAGGCATGTGCACATATACGTGCACACACATAATTGTGTATACATACAAAAGGACAGCAAAAGTCTTTGTGTTGGTAATGGTTGTTTATTATAATTCTTTTTATTCTTTGAAGATGAGAAGAACTCTCCAATATTCCTTTTTGCTTTCTTTTTGCTTTTTTATCTTTCACCCTTATTCTGGCCTCCCCCCCCCCCCGCTTCTTAAATGCTCCAAACTCATTCACACGGCAGGGCTTCTTTATCTGCTTTTCCGTCTCTCTGAGTTACCCATCACTTACCTTTAATGTTTGCTTGATTGAGTCCTAATTTTTTACATATCAGCCCTAATATTGCCTTCCAGAGTGGCCTAATTCATGCAATCCAAGGAGTCACAAACATCTTAGCCACTTTCTTTATATGACTCATAATTTTATTGCAAATACAAAAAGTATTGTTTAGTTTATTTGTTTACCTACCTGTTGTTAGTTTTCTCCCATGGAAAGGAAAATTTTGCAGTGATAGAGATTTTGTCCATGTTGTTCATTGTAGTGAGACATTTTGAAGTTTTGTGATATTAGTTTCTCTAAAAACACAGAATGGGTTTTGGAATGTGTTTTTGTGCCCACCCGGGGATAGTGGGTGAGAGTACGTTTGATTTAGTTTATTCATTACCAGTGACTATGGTTTGTATATGTGCCACTATGAAAAAACATAATTTGGTGCAGCTTGTCTTTGTGATTGCATGCAGCTTAGACTTCTGGGAACTTTGCTCAGAGTATATATTGATTGAGGCTCAGAGAGCAGAGGAGGGAATTAGGTTCAGGGATATTGTGTTGAGCTGTTAGTCTAGCTCACTATCAGCTCCTGCTTTCCTTGTTCTCAGGCTGCCAACAAGGTTGGTAAATATTTATTTATTTCTATATTTCTTTTTTTTTCTTTTCTGACCCAGGGAATAAACAAGCATGGTAGCAACCTGCTATAGTTCAGTACAATAATATTTGAATAGTGTTTAGTAGATACAATTTTAATGGAAAGTTTGGTAACTTGGATGTAGTTCACTATTGAGCTGGAAGGAGGCAAAGTGTTTGCTAAATATGATCTAATCCAATCCTTATGTCCTTTTATTTTTGCCTTCCTTTGTTCTCTACTCAAAGTGTTGTGTTTGTAAGGTGTACCTAAGAATTGCCTTCCCCAATCTCCATTTCGAGATTGAAGTAGAGAAGATTTGCTGCATCTTTGGTTATTTATATAGAGTCCTAGTTAGCTTTAACTTGACTCAGTCTACAGGCACATTAGAAGGGACTTTCAGTTCAGGCATTGCCTGTGGGCATTTCTGTGAGGGAGTTTTTGTTGTTGTTGTTGTTGTTAATTGATGTAGGAGGCCTAGCCCACTGTGGGTAGCACCATTCCCTGGAAAGATGGTCCTTGGCTATATAACAAAGCTTATTGAGCATGAGCCTATGAGTGAGCCAGCAAACAGGGCTCCTCTGTACTTTCTGTTTTGAGTCTCAACCTCAATGATGTTCTGTATAATCTACAACCTGAAATAAACCCATTCCTTTCATAAGTTGCTCTTGCTTATGGTGTTGGTCATAGGTACAGGAGGGAAATTAGGACATATACCATATCTACAATTTTAACATATTAAACTCTAATATAGCTTAAATATTATATGTTATGATAAGATATTTGAACTAGAAGTGTCTTAGAACATTTAAACCATTTTCTTATTTTACAGTTAAGGAAAGTGTAGCCCTGAAATGCCTATACAACCACTCTCCGTCAATTTTGATTACACTGCAGGTTAGAGACAAAACATTGCTCACAACTCTCAATTGTGAAAAGACAAAAGTTCATGAGACACCATTCTCTGAATCAAAGGATATGTGAGGATTAGTCAGATGACTCTCAGAAGCCTCCAAACTTTGAGATTCTGAAATTAGTGAGACAATTAATTAATTAAGGAGCCATTACTCATGTTCTCATTTAAGACATATTTACTAATGGTCTACTATGTACCAAGGAAGATTAAAAAAAAAACCAACCAGTTTGTTTTGGGCAGAAAGAAGTAATATGAAACAATAAAATAGAGCACACAGTCACAAGTACAGCAAATGAGGAGATCTGAAGGCAAGGAAAATTGTTGGCACAGACAACACTTAGACTTAGGTTTTAGTGATGACTTATACTTTGTGACATTATCCATTCTATCTATTGGCTGTAGTGTCCCTCTATGTGAGGAGGTGGTTTTAGATCTCTTTGATCTTTATGTGATCCACTGCTTTTTAATTTTATGATTTAAATGTTATATGAGTACAAGCATAGTCACCTCTCTTGCAGAAGTTTATTTTTAGTTATGTTTAAAACGGCTTTTTTTTGTGCATTGTTGGGTGAAAGGCTGCTTGGGCCTTGGCATTTCTATTATCTAAAGGTGTTGGATTTATGTGGGGGATGTTGGATTACTTATGATCTACCCATGCTATCTATAGAACACCCGAGGAGCTTAGGTATCAATAAAAAACCCTGAGATGAGACACACAGGTTTCCACTGTCCAGGATGGCACTTGCCATGATAGTGGTTCCCTCCGCTGAGGTCAGACAGGGTTTGCCCCTGTGAATATTCCTCCATGTCTTCCTTGTGAGCCTACACAGTAGGGAACTACTACACACCTCAATCAAAATTTCCTTATTTCTAGTTTGCTGGCGATGGAGAATTGAAGGGGAAGAAGAAAAGTATGGGAAAATGGCTGGGGCGCCAGTGATAGATACTTGAAGGTGGGAGACTGGGATCACAGTGCTGTTTATTACTAATGTACATATATTAAGGGCTTTCCACGAGTCTATTTAAAGATTTGCATTCTTTTCTTAGACACATTCTCTCTCTCTCTCTTTCTCTTTCTCTCTCTCTCTCTGCCCCTCCCCCTCACACACACACACACACACAAACACACACACACACATACACACACGCACATGCTCATACAAAACCAGGAGACTCGGAGACTCAGCAAGTATCTAAAACCTGTACAGAAGCTTTGGACCAAGTTTAAAATCCTTAAATTTGAGAAGATAACATCGGGCCAGAGCGTTCTAGCCAGTTACCCACCTCCCCCCGGTCTTTTCTGTCACTGTTCTTATAGTTAGAGCTACTTATGTGAAAAAAAGCTTGAAGGAAGTCTGCCTGTTCTGTCTCCACACCATTTATAAGATCAGATCTCTTTGACCTTTCCTTCCATGCCTTTCTTACTGTCATCACTGAAATAAAATAATCTCTGAGAATAAAGCCCAGGAAAGGTTGTATTTTCCAAATAGAGACTTGGCATGGCTTGCCTTGATTTCTGTCCACCTCATTTTTTTTTTTTGTCTCAGGTATCAGACATTTATTTTTCTTTCCCTTTATCCCTTATGTTTCTCTCTTGAAGTTACAAGGTTCTATCTACCTAATAGCTATAAACAGACGGGACTCCAAAGATATGTGAAGAGAGCCTTGAAATGTCTGAAGTATTATATGGGAAAGAGTGATTATGCTGATTAAGTGTAGACCCAGGGAGACAAAGTAGGGTCATAGGCTGGAAGTCTCTTTAAAGCAGGTCTTGTGTCAGCAGAGAGCTAAACTGTCTCACTTGTGCAGTAGATCAGAAAGACATAGAGTGCTAGTTATTTATTCTTAGGGAATAAAAGCTGAGTCGGGATGATTTTTTGAAAATGCAATTCCTTTCCTGGGTGCTGTGGTGTTATACCTAATAATTATGGGAAACTTTAAGTCAGGAATTCACTTTTGATTATTTCATTGGGTCCATCATCCTCAACAGTTGCTAAGAAGATAATCTTCCTCATTTGAAATGATATCACCATAGGCTTTTCCTTTGACTATTCACTGCTTCCTGTCAGTGATTCTGCTATTCTTCCTCTGGAGATAGTTTTTCTAGCCAGTCAAATCAGCTGTGGCTGAATACGCTCATAGCCACATTGACCAAAACTTCCTTTACCCTTCTGTGATTCTCTGGACAGAAGAGTATTTGGCTATTCTTTTTGATTACCAAACTTGAGATAATAGGTTTTGTTGCAAAGACAGCTTTTGTACTTGGAAATTAGGTATGAATCATCAAGGATTGTTTTTGAGAACAGCAGAGAGGATGAAATCCAGCAGAGAGGAGGAAATATGGGGATAAAAACCAGGATCTGGCTCTGGATTTCTACATGAGAGTAAGTCAAACAGCAAAGGGTAATACCCCTAATAAAAGTTTCTGACAATGATCACACAGGTTTATGAGCCTGGAACAGCATATGAAGGAAGAGAGAGGCTGTTTCGTCACTTTACTAGTTTTTACAGTCTCCCAGTAGGAAGGGACCAATTTAGCTGAAAATCAGTTTTGGGATATTTTGTTAGAATTTAGGAGGGGATGACCATCACAGTTAGCCTGTCCATAGCTGATAGGAATCAGATATTAGGTAAGAAAACCAGGCTGAATGGAATTTAATTTTTAACAGGTTAACACAAAGAGAGAAGAGATTGAAGCCTAGGATAGATCAAGACAGGGAAAAAATACAGCAAGAAGAAAGGGGAAAGCCAAGGAATTGTTTGCATTAGAATTTGCTCCTTTGTCATTGGACTTATTGTTTTCAGAAAGATCAAGTAGGTGTTGGTACAAATGGGACACTTTATAGTTCTTCTGGCTCAGTGACTTTCAGTTTGGAAGGAGAATGTCACTGAAGATTTCTTGAGTGTTGAAGCAGACCAAAGCAGGTGTGGTATTTTCTTTTTCTTGTCAGTGTTTAAGCTGAAAGTGGGGAATCAAAGATCCACAAGAAAATTTAGGTTTCCCAATATGGGCTGAGGAAACAAGGTAGGTATTGGCACCAGTGATTTATTAAGAGAAATACGTGCTTTGTTCCTATTACATGACAGAAGTTGTGGTAATTTACAGAAGAAAGAATGGTCATTGTGAAGTACAAGTGAGTAGTCTACACAGACAGAGTACATCTAGAGGCATATAGTTGTACACACTTAGAGCTGTTTTGCCAGAAATAATGGTATTTGTAGTTGAACACTGGAATGAATTTTACAGACTTCAAATGAGATGAATTTGGCCTGTGTTTTCTATGGATAGGCCAATCAAAGTTGTCATGTAAAAACATTTGGCTTGGATACTATGGCTCAGTGTGAAGGCCTTGAGAGAAGGTTAAATTCACCTGAACTGTAGAAAGCCTTTCTAGCATAAATGTCTAGTTTTGTATGAAAGACTAGAAAGAAAGCAATGCAGAGGGGAACAATGTGCATCTGCAAGGTGGACAAATACCTTGGAGGTGGTGCATGAAAAAAGGTGCTTATCCTGGCTCTTACTGTACAAAGGATTCTTCCTTCTTCCACCAACCATGCTATATAATGATTTTCTTCAACTTGCAACTACACTATCTCCATGGAGATACTCAGAAACCATTGCAGTAATAGATAAATGCATAGGAACAACAAATAATAAACTTTCGATTCAAAATATTTATTTTTGTTCCCCAGAACAAACAAGAAACATTTCCTTTTCTTGTGTAACACCTACTTTGGGGCTGAAGTTTAACCTCTCATTTTTTCTGCCCGTCACTGTTCTTTGAGTTATTCAAATCCCAAATCAAATTCTAGTTTATATGCAGCCCTTCCTCAGCCCTCATCTTGTACTATTTGTTCCTGTAGCACTGACTTAGATATATGTTATGCCTGCCTCGTTTAAGTATTTCCTGAGTATGGGTTCTTCCCTTTAGTACATGCTCAGCTTCTTAGAAGTGGATATGATGATTAACTCTCCTTTTAATCCCTGACTACTTCTTTCATTGATAGATTGAGAACATAGATGGCTTAGTTGTCTCCAGGACTCTCTCTGGGTACTGACTCTTGTACTAACCCTTGAAAAGTCTGAGACAGCTGATCAATATTGAAGACTTAAGGGCCAAGAAGATATCACATATACATCAGGACATGAAATAAAGAATAAGAGAGACAGTGGGGTTATCAAAGAAATTTAATCCAGATTCACAAAAGCACATACTGTACCAGGTTTGGTGACACATGCTTGTTATCTCAGTACTCAGGAGGCTAAGGCAGAAGGATCAGAAGTTTACAGTCAGCCTTGCCAGCATGGCAAGATGCTGCTTGAAAAATCTAACCATACAAAAGAGACACATATCTTATGTTTTCTATCATATTTATAAGTAGAAGAAAAATGATAAAATGAAAAGAAGATTTTGTGGGGTAAGACTATGAGTGGGCTATGGAAAGAAATAATGGATAATATCCAATAGTAGATGAAATGATTTACATACATTTATGACATGTTCTTAATGAACCCCACTATTTAAACAACTAATGCACAATAATAAAATGCATTCCAAGTCTGAAAATATGTGAGAACGTTAGTGTGATGCAATGCACATCATTTCTCTCTTTGCAGAATTCACTACTAGCAGTAGTGTATGGATCTTACATTTGTATGAGAGGTGAGTCTTGCCATCACCTTTTTGACAGCTGCAGGAACTCTAGCTCAGAGAGACCAAGGAGCATGAAAACTAGGTTTTAAAAAATGAGAATGTAAAGTTGGATGGGTATAAAATGGTGGTTAGAACTGGGAGGAGGTAGGGAATGAATGGGATCAAAATACAATATAAAATTCTCAAAGAATTAATTACATATTAAATAATAATATATACTATATTGTATATAATACTATACTAATTATATGTAAAGATAGAGAGGTTGTTCAGCAATCCTGATCCTATCTTTGCATGTCTGAACCTCCGTATCAGAACCCTAATATCCTTTGCATTTCAATTAGATTTTAGAAGTCTCATTTTTAATCCATCATCTTCACAACATTTTAAGCCCTTTGGGGACCTTAAAGTCAGGTTACCATCAAGTTGATGACAAACTTCTTATAAAAACTGCTGTAAAAGGATCAGTTTAAAGATTCTGATTTAGTGTCTTCTCTAGGATGGGTCTGTGTGGTAGAATTAAGATTTACTAATTCCTTCAAATGTGTTTATGTATGTGTCTCATCTCTGTGAGTCACCAAACTAAACACAATTTGCTTCTCTCTGATCAGCTGTTCAGTATTAGCCATCCGCCACCATCTCCCCATCAGCCACAGCATCCCAGAAATATTGCAACACACTCAGATCTGCCTCAATCCTTTACTTTCTTAAACTATAATCAGCAAGACGAGTTCAGTGCAAACACCCAGAAGTTTGCTTGTCTGCGTCATGACTCCTTTGTGATCTTTGATGACTGGACAATGATGATGATAGTGAAGGTACTAAACTGATCCTCATGCCTTAATCAGTAATTATTGACATTCTTGAGATCAGGTGTTTTCCTTTTGCTTCCTCCAGGATAATAGCAGTGTAGCTTCTGGGCAGTAAAGGGTGGCTAGAAAGTCACGAGACTGTCTGTAACAACCAGCAGGATTTCTTAAACAGAGTGCTCGCTGCATAGCAGAGGTCTCTGAATGCCCTTTCTCATTTTTAGTTCTGGTACTTCAACTGTCTTTTTTTCCTCTGACCTTCTATAACCTATCTACCCTAGTTTCTCTGCCACCAATTACCAGAATAGTGGTTACAGATAATAAATAAATGACACTCTAGGAACGACCGGGGTCTCTTCCAACCTTTCTAGGGAGGCAGCTTAGTTGTTGTGATTGTAACTCTAACAC
The DNA here is from genome assembly GCA_026225945.1 of Cricetomys ansorgei. NCBI lineage: Eukaryota > Metazoa > Chordata > Mammalia > Rodentia > Nesomyidae > Cricetomys > Cricetomys ansorgei. The sequence continues at coordinate 3,271,862 of JAMJFZ010003399.1, forward strand.
CTCTGGAATGGAGATGCAGCTAAAAATTTCCAAAGCAAAGGCTAGTCTGGGACCACCAATCGTAGTGTGTTTTCTGCTGCAACCTCAATTGAGATACATTCTCCCCCCCCCCCCCCCCCGCTGCTTTAGATTTTAGCAGCATAGATATACAGAAGCTCCCAAATCCTAAATCCCCCTGAGGGCTTCACCCTTTAGACAGCTGACTAATCTGACACAGGCTAGTTTCCAACAGTGTTCTTCCTGGCTGTCAGAAGAAAGTGTCTTGTTTCCAGAGGCCAGGAGCAGAGTTCCCTGGTCGGTGGCATGCAGTTTTGAGGCTAGACAAAGCAGAACATCATGTTGAGCTCATTCTCAGGTGACCCTTTCTTGCTTCTCTTGAGCTAAACTTCCCTCCTGTTTCTCCAGCTGCACCTTGCTCCATTCTTTCTGTGAAACCCCCACATCTATGTAGGTCTTTCATATCGACCACTCTCCCCAGGCAGCTGACTGACTGGTCCAGATGCGACTGCAGTCTCCACAGCCTCCTGTCAGTACCTGTGTCACAGCTAGCAGGTGCCTAGGGCGATGATGCAGAAAAGAAACAGAAAGCAAGGAAAAGAGGAGATGCTGAATTCAAATTATAGGCAGGACGATGTAAAAAGAAGAACTCATTAACAATAAACCCAGGCTCCCAACTGCAGGATTAGAAGAGGAGAGCCAAAAGAGAGCAGCGAAAGGAGGGGCTTGAGACAGGAGCGACAAAGACTTTGCCAGCCTCTCAGACTCCCCAGCCCAGAAGGACAGGGCGGGGGTTGAGTCGCAGCTCCCCATTGGCTCCAGCGCGGGCCCCTAGACTTTCTATAAAGGGCAGCTGCAGAAAGCCGGCTCTGCACGGGCTTGGAGCTGGAGTGGCAGTGCCTGACTCCGCCCTGCCCACAGCGCCAGCGGGTCTTGGATGGAAAGACTTACAGACTGATGACTGACTGAAGGCAACAGAAATTGGGCCGGAATAGTCACTGGCAGCATGGAGGAGGATCTGTGCTTGAGCGAAGCCTGACGCCATCTCCAGTTTGGAGCAGGTGCTGTGGGCACTCTTCAGGAAGAGCATTTGCAGACAGCCTGCCCTGCGCTCAGCTGCCCAGCTCTGCGCACTTGCCTACCCTCATCAGGTCCTGTCTTTTTGCTGGCTCCTGGTATTTTTTTTTTTCTCCTTCCCTGCTCCAGACACCTTGGAGAACACCCTATCAGCTCAGAGCTCCAGGGCACTGAATAGATTGCCTGGCTATCTGTCCACGGCCTCAACTTGCCCTCTCCTTTCTTTGAGAGCCTACTGAGTGAGTAGCTTAGGGACCTCACGGTCCACTAAAGGCATCAGGATGGATGCCCCAACCACTGAATCGCCCCAAGGAGCTTTTCAGAGCCCCGGCACCATGAGCTACGGGGACGAGCTGACTCCTGAAGCTCTGAGTGTACCTAGTGGTTTTGACGACTTGATCACCTCTACCACCTCCCAGGTGCTTCAGGCCGCGTCCAACGCTGCATCTGCGGTGGGGCATGCTGGCCGCAATGGCGTACTATCCACAATGGATAAGTTGCCAGACCACATGTCAAACACGGGTGACCTGGCTGACACTTCAGGTCCCCTAGAGTTGGAAATTGTATCCCAGGATGATCAGGTGCAATTCTGGTTAGTGGTAGGGTACACCATAGTGGTCTTTGCTGCCATCATAGGCAACTGGGTCTTAAACCATATAATTATGAAGTACAAGAGGGTACATACTGCCACCGGCCTCTTCGTTGTCAACATTTCTGTCACCAACATGATGCTTGCTCTTCTCAGCTCTCCCTTCACTATGGTAAGCTGGGGTACTGAGGAGGGTAGGCTGGGGAGCAGGGTAAAAGCTAAAGTAAAACTTTGTTCTTGTAACAGTGAATGAATGCTGTGTGGTCGGAGGGAGGGAGAATTAGAAAGGGTCGGTTTGGTTTGGAGAATATTTTCATAGGAAATAGAACAGAAGCTGAGAAACATTGAAAAAAAGAGCTTGGAAATGTGTTAGGAAGAGTGGCAGAATAGTTGTTGCGTCGCTGAATTAATCTCTTGCCATGACAGAGGCTGAAGAGAGTCTTGTGCTGCTCAGGGAGGCAGTGGGACCTGTTGCTAGTGAGCTTTGGGCTAATATGTGAATTCAAGTTTTGTCATAACGATTAACCCTGTTTCTTTACCTTTCAAATGCTGTGCATGAACTTGAAATTAGTTAACAGGTTTTGTGATTTAGTATCCCTCCATATCTTCCAGCCAGGATGTTCTGTGGGAGAAAAATAAGATGAGCATGAGAACTGGAGTGTAAAAATATTTCTTTGCTTCTTGAAAGAACGATACCAGCAGTTTGGTGAAGCAAGGAGACTTTTACTTGTGTTTGGGGGCATTTTGGGGAGGGGTGGGCACAGGGCTGAGTTCCTGTGCATCACCAAACCTTTTCTCCTACAGGTGCGCTATCTGTGTAATTCCTTGGTGTTTGGAAAGATGACATGTCACCTCAGTCGCTTTGCCCAGTACTCATGTGCCTATGTAACTGTGATGAGCATGGCAGCTATTTCCCTGGATCGACATCGGGTATGTGTTTCCTAGATCTTGTAAAAGAGAGTCTCCTCTTAGGTATATGAAGATAAGAAAGGTCACAAATAATCCAGAAAGTTTTTCAGGTCCTTAAGTCTATATATGTAAATGTTTATGTGTAATCTGGGGAGATTGAATGTTGAAAACAGAGCTTCAACAAATCAAATCTAATAAAAAAAATGCTACCATCTTTTCTATGGTGCTATGGGAACAGAGATGTGGTAATAAACACATGATGCATGTTCTCCTTTGGAAAACATTTCCTGTTTGCTGCATTGCAGGACTGGTTAAAGGAAGGAAGAGGGCAGAGACAAGTGGATGTGAATATAGTTTTAGGTCTGTCTGAGGGTTCAGTCTGGAAGGTGGGAGGGAAGTCTCTGAGGAAAGGTTGAGGAATTGAAGTGGGGGAATGAAGAAAGTTGAGGAATAAAGAGCTTGGAGGATGGTTGAAGTCAATTAAAAGGAAGTGAGGCAATGGACGAGAAGCGGGGTTGGGGAGTGGAGTTGCATAGGTAATCACTCAGAAAAGAGACAGCAAATGAGTGATATGGGAAGATGAAGGTATACGTCATTGAAGGCTATGTGGTTAGATCCAGATAAGAGAAGCTGAAGGGAGGATAGAGCAAAGGAGAGAGGAAGGGAAGAGTGGCTAGGAAGGAAGCAAGATGGAAGGGGATGGGAGGAGATGAGAAAGGCCATGGAACAAGCCACATAGAAGGATAGTATTTTTCCACCCATTGGAAAACAAAAATATATAAGTCATACTACTGGACATCTGTCTCCTTTCTCCACAGAATTACAGAGAAACAGCAGCTTTGAAATCAGTCCATTTGGATTCCTGACTTTCAAATGTAACAGTGCTGTACTGCTATACTTTCATAAAGCAAAATGCCACACATGTGTCAAATTAACTAGTCCAAAAAACACATTATCACCCACATACCAAGCCTTTGTACCCTTTTATCAGAATAACAGTTTATAGATGTCTAGCTTTAATTTGAGTTGTTAAGCTGCCTGGGGTCCTTTACTTTCCAGGTGATGCTATATCCTTTGAAGTCCCGGATTACTCCCATGCAAGGCAATGTTTGCATCATTATCATCTGGATTGTGAGCACCTGTGCTGCTTTGCCTCATGCTGTTTACCAGAAGCTGTACCAAGTGGAAATTGGGTAAGGAGAGCACAGGATGAGATGATCGTTGCTGTTATTCAAGCAACAGAAGGCCTTGGAAGGCAAAGGAATTTGAGGCCAGAATAATACATTTCAAAATATAGGTAGAAAAATAAATTCCTCTAAACTGTAATTTTAGTTACATTATTTCCCTAAAACTCTCATTGCGCTGCATCCCAATATTCATCTTTGAGGCCATGGCTTCCCTAGAGGTATATGATAAGTCTTGATCAGCTGAATCCCAGTCCTTCTAGTTTTATGGGCTATTCAGACACAACAGAAACAGAAAATGCATCCTAACCTTAAGACCTAATTGCCATACAGTTCGATGTGGGCCTTAAGGGAAAAGCTAAATCATTGGTTTTGATTTTTCTCTCTCATAACCTAGAAACACAACTGAGGAAAGTGCCTGCCTCCCCAGTTTTCCATATACTTCAAAATCCACATGGAAATACCTTGATCTGGGCACCTTTCTGCTCTTCTTCATCTTGCCTTTGCTGGTGCTGGTGGCTGTCTATGGTCATGTGGCCAAAAAGCTATGGATCCACGATGCAGTTGATGACATCAATATCCACACTTACATCTGCCAGCGTGGGAAGAAGAAGCAGACCCTAAAGATGCTGATGACAGTGGTGCTTCTCTATACAATCAGCTGGCTCCCCCTCAACCTGTACCTGGTGCTGCTATCCAGTGAATCCATCTCGAGACACAATGGTCTCTACTTTTTCCTCCACTGGCTAGCAATTAGCAGTTCCTGCTACAACCCCTACATCTATTGCTGGCTCAGTGATAGCTTCCGTATTGAAGTTCAGAAAGTCATCATGGAAATCCAGAAGATGCTGCTAGATAAAGTCAGCCGCCTAAGGGGAGAGCACCGCCGACTGAGCTCTGTGTCTCATACCCACCCCCCTCCCTGTGTGGATCCCAATCCAGGAGTGCCCAAATTCCCACGATTCAAAGATTTTGATGAGCTTCCCAGTCCCCCTCCCTCCCCAGCCGTGGAAATCTCCTTTCTCCATTCAGTGCCTAGAGTTTAAGCTGCCCAGACCGCGATTGACTATCATTTCTCTAAATATTTGAGGTATGATAGGATCAAAATAAATAGAATTCATTCATTTCTCATGTATTTACACAGAAAGAAGGGGATAGTGTTGGAGGGGTGAGGATCATGTGAACCAACTGATGTCCTGTTTACTAGCATTTTCTTTTCCCTGATTTTATGCATATTCCTCTTTTATATTTTGTTCTCTCTCCAAACTGAATACACTGAGAATATTTGATCATCAGATATTTCTCAGCACTCAAAAGAAAACTCTTCTCTGACTTGGGATTTTTAGAACTCCATCTCTGTTTCTGGCCCCTAGCCTCCTTTTATGTTTTTGAGTACCATTTAGACACTGTGTTTTTATTCAGGTAATACAGGCCTTGGAAGCTCTGGGAGCTCCTAGATATTCTTATTTATATTTTATTTAGATGTACACAAGAATGATTTCATTATTATGTTTCCATGGAAATGCTAGGGGACTAAGGTATCATTTTTGAAGTTTCATTGGATGCTCTGGGAACTCAAAGCACCTTTTAAGTGCACGCAAGTTCTTAGTTGATATCTTTTCTCCCATGATAGTGAGGACGGCAAATGTTACAGATGCCCAGGAAAAGACAAGGCAGTGAAATGATTCACCCCATGCAATCAGGGTTATTTCCCCAGGTTGCTGTACAAACAATTTGGTGATAGCTTTTCTCTGAATGCAAGAAAAATTGAAGTACTCAAGTTTACACTTCAAAATCCCAGACCTTTTCCCTGTTTCTGATTCTACATTTAGTTTCATACCTCCTTCCATGTAAATTTGTACTCTCTGCTTTTGTCTTTCTTTTTCTGGAAAAAGAGAAAATATGATGTGTTTACTGTTGTTTTCATTTATTCCCACCTTTTAGCTTATGGACAATTTCAACTCAGCAGAAGAGAGGAGGAGGAGGAAGAAAGAAGTCATATCTCATCCTGTCGCTGTCATTATTCTGGAGACAATGCTATTAAGGTTCTTCGAACAGCGTCCATGGCTGCATGTGTCGAGATGATACCAGGATGAGAATTGGACTTGGGGTCCTCCTTATTTTCCTCTCTTCTTCTTTGTCTCTTCCTCAGTATCCTTGGCCTACCCCTGGTCTTTCCTTACTCCCTTACTAGCCTTTGTCCTTCTCTTCTTCCTTGCTCCTGTTCCACCTTCTACTCATCCTTCTCCTGTTTCACCTCCTCCTCCACTTTCATTTCTTTCTCCACTACTATCTTTCTTCCTGTTTTAAAAATCTTAACAAGTTCTTCAGTCTCTACTGAATTATCTCCTTGTAAGGTATAGACAAGTTTCTAGGATCAGGAAATGCGGTAATGAGAGTCAGCTTCCAGCTATTCTGTCTTCACTTGGTGAAAAGATGTGGTGGTTTTGGGAGGGGGGTTTTCATAATCTCAAAAGTTAGCATACTTGCTAGAGTGTTGTATCCCCTTTTAGATCAAGGCCCAAATTGGGGAAAAGACCTATTTAAAGTTTAAACTCAGTTTCTTTCCATTGTCTCTTTTATGTGTCCTTTTCATCCTTTTAACTTAATCCATTGTTCCTGTCCTATCATTAATATCCCAATAACTAAACAATGACAATGTATTACTAAAGTATAGGAATACACATTCAGAGTAGCTTTAGGCTGAAAATATGACTATCTTCTATTGTGACCATTATAAACTGTCAACCTACCTGTGATCTCTTTTGGCTTCAGCTGTTTTGGGGAGTAGTAGTCTTTGTGAATAGTGAGCTCTGCTTCTGTATTTTCCAACACACTATGTAAATACTTGTGATTATCTTAAGGACAAGATATATATATATATATATATATATATATATATATATATATATATAAATATATATATATTTCCTTTTCATTCACCATTTGGAAGAATAGATATTTCCCAGGATAATGGACTGTCTGCTCATGGTTCTGCCTCCCAACATGGAGAAGGCAAAATTGAATTTGCTTGAGTACCCCGTGTTTCTTAAAAGCATTGTACCTAGCTCTGATAGCCTTCTCCAGTTTAAACTTAGGAGAAATTTGGGTAAAGGGCTATCATTGTAATTTAAATGAGTATTGTGCTATTACACTTTAATCTAATGTTATCCTTCCTAAGAAAGCACTTCACACTTGCCCATCCCTATCCCTATTCTATACAAAGAATCAAACTTCTTTCATCCCCAGTAAGGCTTGGAATCTGGAATGCCCCATGCTTGACAGATAGTCCAGCTTCAAGGTTTGCTGCTGACTTGGCTGGAAACTCTAGGGACTCAGAATTTTATACAACAGTTTTGGTGATGAATGAATTTTTGAAAAATTTGGCATGTGAATAGTTGCAACTTCATGTAGGCCTTTGTTCAGATGTTTTTCAGCAGCAACTAAACTGAACTCAGTACCCAGCCAAGTCTGAGGGTGCTACCATTGTAAGAAGTTTCTGGTTGAAGGGCTCATTTGGTTGGAACATGGTGCTAATGAGCTCTAGATCCTAGGCTCTAACCCATGTGCAGCCATTTAGCTCTGTGGGTTCGAGCATGGTGCTAAAGAACTGTGGTCACATGGTTTCTAAACCCCATGTGTGTCCTTTTACAAAGACTGCACCACTCACCCTAGCCAGCCTTTTTCTGAACAACGGTTATCAGCCACCTGGAAGGTCCACAAAACTGTTGTGCAAAATCTGTTTTCACTTCTGGAGACAACAGTTTATAGTATATCCCTTACTGGCTGTGTGCTAGCAGTGTCACATTGTTAGAGAGGCATCACTTCTGAAATGTACAAATGAACAAAGAGAGAGTGTGCCAGAAGTGACAGACAGTAGATACTGCTAGATTCTCCCCCTTTACAAATTCAAAGAGCATATTACATGCATTTAATACCAAGAAATTGTATTTTTATACAAGTTAGGATATTTTGAGCAATGCTTTGCTGAGAGTACATGTAGCCTGTTTGATATTCAATCTTAATGGGACAATTAGGAGTGGAGGAATTCCTCTATTGGCATAGATATCTGGGATGCTGGTAATCATGTTTTGGTCACTGTATATGTGATATGAACATTTTTTCTTATGTGTTTTGAGGTGACAGACTCTTTCACTGTAAATTCCTGTGTATCTTATAGGTTAAAGTATCTTTCCACACTGTCACACGTAATTCTACATATGCATATACATACACTAACACAAATGTACAAGGACATACACATACACAAACATATACAGTATAGCATATTAGCACACACAATCTGCCACAACTTTGTTGTTTCTGAAGACTGTAAACATCTTTAGACTCTGAGACAAAGTTTCACTGATGATCATACTGTTATTATTTGGCACACACGAAGAAAGAAAGGAAATATACCTGGTATGAACAGTATGAGAGTAAAAATGAAGTTGTTTCTTCTGATACTTCTTGTGTCTTTTTCAAACGTACTTCTCTTATAACAATAATAGTATTATCTTGTATGTGATTGTGACTTTGTATTATAATTCTTAAAGTAAGATCTTATGATATTTATCAACAAGTGTTCAGTCAAGATTTTACCGCATATTGAAAGACTAAAGACTGCTAGGGGAGTATATAAAGTTTCAGATTTCATTTTTAAACATGCTGATGAGTGAGAGTGTTCACTCAAAATGCAAAGTGCTAGGTCACCTGTTATTCTTCTACAGCTTCAAATTTTAGAGCTTGACACTAAAGAAAGAAGAGCCTTATCTGGCTGCTCAAGGTGCACATGAAGAAACAGTGTAGATTAGCCTGGTGAAATTTTCCTGAAATAATATATGCAGGTCCCAGTAAAAGTGTCTGTGCTCAGATTTATGTAAATGGATTTATGTTAATTGGATTAGTTGAAATGTAGCATCTGGAATGAATTCCCTGTTCTTTTGTAATGAGACCTCCTGGAAATAAAGTTTGCCAGTTTATTTTTATAGAGAGATCATAGAAGGCACCTAATAGAGAGATACTGTGCCTCATGGCTTTTGATCTATAGGATTTCCCAGTCAATGGTGAAAAGTCTGTATTACCAGTTGGGAAACTGAATACTGTACTTGTAATTTTAGACAACAGGCTGTCCATGCTTTTGTACCTGCAAATTAGTGTAGATAAAAGTCTGTGTAAAAATATCCCATGATAAAATATATTTAAATATAAAAAATGTCTTTAAACTTAGAGTCTATATGTCAGTTAGTGAAATTTCACCCATTGCCTGCCTAAAGAGTCCCCTTCCCCCATGGAATGGAACTGAGCTTGATGATATTTTAATGACTTTAAACTTTTCAGCTTTGCTCCCAAACTCTGTGGAAGTGTGGAAAAGATCCTAAGGATGTGTACATAGGCACATCACACACTTGCTACTTGATGCAAACCTAGCAGTGATATGGATTGTGCTGGAACTGAAGCCTTGTGAGAGAAAGACTGTGTCAAATTTTACTCAAATGATAGAGAAAATAAGGCTCCCAAAGTGTTATTGATGAATTACATCTCGACAAGGGGAATGAAAGAAGTCTTACCGTGCTACAACAGGAGAATGAACATTATTCCTACCAACAAGCATGTTACTTATTTAGTTGCTATTGTTGCTTTAAATATTATCTATTAATGTTGTTATTTATCTCTGCTCTAATTTAATGTTTGGCTGTGTATTCTGTATGGAAGAGAGGAGGAGACAAAGGGAAAGGGGTAGTGTGGTTGTAGGCTTATGGAAGTAGTGTATATATACATATATATTTACATAAACGTATACTAAATAAAACTATTTGTTCAAAGCACTCCTGATCTCTTCTTGTATATCTAATGGGAAAAAGGCAAAGCGTTCGGGGAAGCAGTCAGGTTGGTGAATATTTGTGATCCACAGTGGTTCATTAGCTAAAGTCGACATTTAAACCTTTCCATGTGACCAACATATGAACATTAAAGTATAAGTGGATGGGGTGAAGGTATAGCATAAAAGCAAATCCTTTTATCTCTTCTGTGAAAAGCTTTGGGGTGAACAAGGGAGGCAATTTGTCCTTGGAAAAAATGTACAATAAAGACTCAAAATTCTGGTTTTAGAACCAATAAAGTATGCTGGCTAGAATGAGTAGAGGAAAATACAATCAGAGTGGATGTGTCAAGGCAAAAATACCCCAAACAGGGATGCCTCATTTGTAAAGCCAAATCTAGAAAATGAATAGTTTATTATTCCTCTAAGTGTATTTTGCTAAAGCCTTTAATGATTGGTAGTCTTATGCAAAGATCTAGCCTTTCTCAGCTACTTTAAAGGAGAACAATTGAAGAATAATCTCATGGGATTCAAAAAACCATAAACACACTTTAACAAATTTGAAGGTTTTAAATTTTTTGACTTTTACTAAATTCTATCCCCAGGACTGACAATTCTGTTTATTTTTTCACATAATAGCTTCTTTTAGATGTCTTGCTTGTTTTCTAATAGCAGAAAACAAGAAAGGATGAGGATTTGGGTGGGTGGGGAGGTAGGGAGGATCTGGGAGGAGTTGAGGGAGGGGAAACTAAAATCAGAATATATTATATAAAAAAGTCTATTTCAGTAAAAATTATTTGAGCTGATATGGCTGATTTATAATTATTTTTATTTTTAAGTCTGTGTGTTTGTGTCTGTGTGTGGGTCTCTGCAGGCGAATGAAGAGGCAGAGGAGGACAGAGGAAGGTGTTAGATAGTTAGCAGTGAGCTGCCTAACATGGGTGCGGGTGACAGAACTTGAGTCCTCTGTAAGTGGATCCAGTACTCTTACCTGCTGAGCCATCTCTTCAGCCTCATGATGATTAATTTTAAATTTCTACTTCTTAAAACCTAGAATCAACTGGGAAGAGAACCTGAATGAAAAAATATCTGGGTTGTGTTGGCCTATGGCAGATTGTTTTGTTTCTTAATAGGAGTGAGAAGACCCACACCGAATGTGGAATGTGGGGTGGACATCACCAGTTCACAGTCTTGGGCCTGGAACTGACTAAGAGGTGAAAGCTGGCTGAGTACTAGCAGCAAGCAAGCAGGCATTTTGAGTGTATTTTTTTTTTTTGCTTGTGACAGTGGCTGTGGTGAGACTTGCTGTCTCAACATTCTGCCTGTGTGACTCTGAGCAGCAATGGACCAAAACCTTGAATTGTAAGCCAAAGTAACTCTTCCCTACCCTGCGTTGCTTTTTGTCAGGATATTTTATTATAGGAACTGAAGTGAAACTAGAACAGATTAATAACGTCAAAATCTAAGTCTCGTTCCACTTATTTAACTTTACCAGTATTCCCTATTCCCTAGTCTCTGTCTCTCTGCCTTGTTTTTTTTATTTTACTTGAAGACTATTAGTCATTTTCTGTCACTATAAGAAAATGCTTGATAAAATCCACTTTTAAAGAAATTATAACTCATAAAAATAAAACTATAGTTTTGAAGGTTGAAAATCTAACTGGCATGGTGTATGTTCCAGCAAAGACCATACTACATGTATTGGATGGTAGAGAGCATAGACAGGAAGCTGAGGCTGGGAGGGAAACCTATATCTTTAATACCCAGTTTCTGGCAAGAGCTATCAATGCATCACAGGAGAGCTAACCTAAATCTTTCTGAAGGCAATGACTCCAATCAGACCTAAAGAGCTTCCACTAGGCCCTATCTCTTTAGTATCCCCTTTACCTGGGCTCTACCCTTTAAATATCCTGTACCCTGGAAACCCTTGTGGGTTACCCAAACCATATTAAAACTGTTAAAATATTAAGTTTTTACATAAGCCTATACTGTTATACCTTACACCTGCAGTCAGCATATGTAACATTTCTAGGTTTCTAATATGCTACCTTTATAGTCTCTTAAAGCGGAGCTTCTTAAACTTTTCCCACTCATGACAACTTTTCATCTAAGAAATTTTACACAACCTTGAGTTTATAGGTACACAAAACAAGCGTGCAAACCAGATTTTACTGATAATAAATTATGTGTGCGTTTGTGTTTGAACTAATTTTTGGTTTTGCACTTTCAGAAAGGTTTCAGTGTTACCAAATTTCTCACATCCCCAACATTTAGTTTTGTGGCAATATGCAGGGTTGCAACCTAGTTTAAAATATTCTGATTTTGTCTCCGGTCAGGGAAGTAGGCTCATATTCACATCTTCCTCTGCTCTTCCAAATCCAACCCTCCAGTCTTATCTCCAGTTTTGCAACAGACCACCTGCTGCAGGAACCCCCTCCCCATCCTATCCCCAGTGTATCACACAGATCTTCTCCTTCAAATTTTCCTCCCCCAATCCCTCACTTTATCCCAGGCCCTAACTCCAGCAGGCATTCCCTAGGAGTCCACAGTGTACTCAGGCCAGGGAATCAGGTAGCCTAACTATGGATCTTCATCACTCCCTCCATTCCTCCAAATTCAATTCCCCAGTAGGTTTCCAACTCTGTATCAAACCACTTGCTGTGGGTCCCCCCCTCTTTTTTGCCCCCATCTCCAGCAGGTCACACAGATCTTCTCCTCTAACTTTCCTCCCCACTGATCCTGTTATTTCAACCCCAACTCAAGCAGGCATCCCCTGGGAACCAGCCAGTCAGGCCTGAGAGAGAGAAATAAGTAGACCAGCAAAGCAGGTAGGCAAGCTTCATAGCTTCACTTTCCTTCTTCCCCTACATATCCAATCCCCTAACTTCATTCACAGCTCTGTAGTAGACAACTTGTTGCTGCTTCTCCTGACTCCCTGTCACCATTTCTAGGGGACTAAGCAGATCCTGGTGGAACACCATGCATTTCCCCTTCCTGTGGGCTCTAATGATATCCACTTCCTATTCCATTCCCATTGCTAAGTATTAGATAGAAATACATAGGAACACATTTTACCTTGAGCCTCCAGTGGCCACAACTATCAGGAACCCAGAAGAATTTTGTACCATACAAAACACAGCCACCACACCCTCCTAAAAACTAGAGAGGGCAACAGGAACAAAAGAACAAAACATCCACCCAACAAAGACAAGATCAGATATCAGTAACTAGGATTATAATCTTCCAAACCCAAATGCCTAGATGCCAGTATAAAACACAGTCAATAGAAGTGAGGACAATGTGCCTCCACAAGAACCCAGCAAAGTTACTACAGTAGTCCCTGAAAACTGCCCATAGCTGAAGCAGAAGAAAAGGACCTTAAAATAATAGCCTTTATGAATATGTCAGAGGTTTATGAAGAAGAAATGAATAAATCCCTTAAAGAAAGCTATAAAACAACAACAACAGCAGCAAAAAACAAACAAACAAACAAACAAAAAACCCAAATCATGGAAGAGGAAGAGAATTAATTTAAAACCTGAAAGTGGAAATAGAATCATAAAAGAAAACCCAAACTTAGGGAAGTCTGAAAAAAAAAGGAACTTGAATGAAACCTCAGAGGCAAGTACCATTAACAGAATACAAGAGATGGAATACAAGAATGTGAGAAGAATGCAATAGAAGAAATAGATTTCTCAGTCAAAGAAAATGTTAAATCTAAAAAATTCCTGACACAAAATAATCAAGAAATCTGGCTCACTGTAAGAAGACCAAATCTAAGAATAGGAATAGATAAAACAGAAGAAACACAGGTCACAGGCACAGAAAATAATTACAACAAAATCACAGAAGAAAATTTTCTTAACCTAAAGAAGATGATAAAAGATCAAAGAAGTACACAGAACACCAAAAGACTAGAGCGAAAAAAGTCTTCTTGGAACATAATAAATGTATAGAACCAAGACATAGTATTAAAAGCTGCAAGGGAAAGTGATCAAGTAACTTACAAAGGCAGACCTATTAGATTATACCTGGCTTCTTGGAGACTCTGAAAGCCAGAATGTCCTGGACAGAAGTGCTACAGACTCTAAGAGTCCACAAATGCGAGCTCAGACTACTATACCCAGCAAAACTTTCAATGACAATAGATAGAGAAAATAGGACTTTCCATGATAAAAACAAATTTAAGCAATATCTATCTAAAAATTTAGCTCCACAGAAGGCACTAAAAGAAAAACTCCAACCTAACGAGGTTAACTACATCCAAGAAAGCACAAGGAATAAATAATTCCAGAAACACTCACACGCGTACATGCACATGTACACAAATGCACACACACATGCACACACATCCCACAGTAACAAAATAATGGGACTAAACACACTGTTCACTAATAGCTCTCAACATCAGTAGTCTCAGTTTCCAAATAAAATAACAGAGTAACAAAATGGATAGGAAAATGGGATCCATCCTTCTGCTTAATCCAACAAACAAATCCTATCATTAAGGACGGACACCATCTCAGGATTAAGGGCTGAAAAATGATATTCCAAGCAAATGCACTTAAGAAGCAAGGTGTGGAAGCCATTTAAATGTCTGATAAAATAGATTTCAAACCAAAACTAATCTGAAGAGATAGGGAAGAACACTACACAATCATCAAAGGAAAAATCCACTAAGAGAGCATTGCAATTCTTAATGTTTGTGAAAAGAACAAAAGGGTACTCAAGTTCACAAAAGAAACACTACAACTTTAATCACATATTGACTCTCATACACTGATAGAGGGAGACTTTAACATCTCATTCTTACTGATAGACAGGTCATCATGACAAAAACAGAACATAAATACTGGAGCTAACTGGCCTTATAAATCATGTGGACTTAAAAGATATTTACAGAACATCATACACCCCCACACACAAACACAAATACATCTTCTCAGCACCTCATGAGATTTTCTCCAAAGTTGGCCACATATTCAGGCACAAAGCAAGTCACAGCAGATACAAGAAACTTGAAATAATACCCTACATCCTATCTGCCCACCACAGATTAAATTCAGATATAAAAAACAAGAACAACAGAAATCTTTGAAGTTCAAACAAACAAACAAAAAAAAAAACAAAGCAAAACAAAAAAGGCCCTCAAGATCTAGTGATAACACTCTTGGGCATATACTCAAAAGGTTGCTTCATCCTACCATAGAAACACTTGCTCAACATTGTTCATTGCTACTCTGTTCATAAAAGCCAAGAGTTGGAAAAAACTAGATTTCCCTCAACAGGAGAACGGATAAAGAAAATGTGGTACACAATCAAATATTAATCAGCTGTTAAAAGATGAAATAACGAAAATTTCATGTAAATGGATGGAACTAGAAAAGAAAATTTTTTAAATGAGGTAATCCATACCCAGAAAGACAAATATGGTATGTATTCCCTTATATGTTGATATTAGCAATTAAGTCAATGGTAATCAAGGTACAACCACAGAGGTTAGGTATAGAGTAAGGGACTAGAGGAGTCAGATATATAGCCCTAGGAAGGGGAAACAGGTAGTTATGGATGGATGGGGGGCAGTGCTGGAACAGGATGATAAACTAGGGAAATGGAAGGTATATGGGGACCAGGGAGAGAATGTGGTGACAGCTAAAATTTAAAAAAAAATTTGAGGGATTGTATGGAAACCTAATACAGTAGAAGCTTCTTAAAATATATACATATATGAATACGATATAAATGAAATCACCAAAAAATAGAAGAATCAGAGTTCTAATAGGCCATCTCTGATAACCAAATAAAGCTTCCAGTATTTGAAGTGGGTTACATCTAATTGAGTTGTGGCCAAAGGTATCCCATTGAGAACCCCCAGACAACCCAGGCCTATGCCAAGACTATAGGTTTCTCTCCACTAACTGACAGAAAGGCCATATTGCTGAAGACAACACCTATACAAATAATTGAATGTGGAGAATTTGAGCTGATGCCTATATAGACGTCACCCCTACATTCTATTATCTTTGGTACTCTGCATGTTACCAAAAGAGAAACATAAACACCAACCCAGCCACACACCCTCTGATTGACGGTGGCGCAAGTTCGTTTGAATAACCAACCAATATCTGATTTGACTTAAGTCCCACCTCACAGGATAGAACACAGACCTAATACTGCTTGAGTGATCCAGAACCTGAGACTAAATAACTGGGGACTCAGAGTGAATCCAAACTCTAGTATTCTAAAATCAAACAAACAAAAAATGTAGTGATAAAATGCCTCCTAATAATATTCTGGTAAACTCATAGATCAATACCTTGCTCAGCCATTATCGGAGAAGCTTCCTCCTGCAGCAAATGAGAACAAATACAGAGACCCATAGCCAGGCATTATGCAGAATATGAGAAACATAGGAATGCTTAGCCCTAAATGGGATGTCTCTATCAGTTCCCTTCAGGGCTCAGGGAACCCTATGAAAAAGGAGGTGGAAAGAATGTAAAAGCCAAAGGGGATGAAGAACACCAAGAAAACAAATCCCTCTAAATCAATATAAGTGACACACACATCAACTCTCAGAGTCTGAGGCAACATGCACAGGGCCTACATGGGTCTGTATCATGTCTTCTGTGTACATATTATGGCTTCACATTTTTTCACAAATGAGTAGATATCTGTTTCTTGTGCCTTCTCTTGGACTTTTATCCGTCTCTCTTTTTTTTACAATTGCAGTTTGTTACTTTTTGTTTTATCTCATTTCTATATTATATTCAAAATGTTATATTATTATCCCACAGAAGCCTGTTTGTTTTCTATTAAGGGACAGAAAGGATGTGGATCCAGATGGGAGAGGAGGTGGGAAGGATGTGGAAGGAGTAGAGGGAGGAGAAACCATAATGAGGATATATTATGTGATAAAAAAAAATCTATATTCAATTAAAGGAATAAATGAAAAAAACTATATTCTAATCTCTACACAAAAGTTCAATTTTGTCTCTTTTACAATGTCAATATTTTTAATATATTATTCTTTGAAGATTTCATACAATGTGTTTGATCATATTTACTCCTGTTCTCCAGGTCCTCCTAGATCCTTCCCCACCTCCCTGCCTACCCAACTCCTAGTTCTTTTACTTTTATTTAAACCTGAGTCTAATTTGTTTTGTCCAACTCATCTTAGTTGTGGGGTCTGCCCTCCCTGGTTAAACTACTACAGGTCACTTCATGAAAGCTATCTGACGCTATCCTACTTTCCCCGAAGTTATCAAATGCAAATACCTCCTCAGTTTAGTGCTGTGACTTCATTGTTATCTTCCTCTGCTCTATGTCTTGTTTATACTATTTCAACTGCTATAAATTCATACATGCAACTGTACTGCCATGTCCAGAAAACACTTTTCTTGAAGTCATCCATGACTGCTATCTGTTACAATTCTTATAAATCTAAGTTTTAATATTTTATTTATTTTTATATATTGTAATTCAGAATAAAATTACTTACTTACATACTTTTCCTTTCCCTGGCTGCTGTCAGGTAACCCCACTCTAATCTCTCCTATGCCCCATACTTTCAAATTGATATCCTCTTTTTTGATTATTATTATTGTATGTATGTATGTGTGTATATATATATATATATATATATATATATATATATATATATATATATATATATATATATATATATATATCCTGCTGAGTCCATTTTGTTAGTTGTGTGTATATGGTTTCAAGGCTGACCACTTTCTTTTGGATAACCAATTTGGAGGCTCATGATGTAAATAAAATTAGGGAAGGAAATTATGTAAATACAGCAATCATGTATGAAGTTTTCAAAAACCTGGGAGAAGCCTGATTCTCCCTATTTCAGCTGTTATTAGTTGCCTGTAGTTCTTTGTCTATGGGTAGAAGCTTGTCAAATTTTTCCCCTTCTCCCATGTCTGTTAATATTGCCATTGTTTGGTCTTGTTTTATTTCTAGGAGAGACTGTTTCACAGCAGACTTCCTGGTATTCTGTCTCTTACAAGCATTCTAACTTCTCCAGTGTTCCTGGAGTCAGGGATGCAGGACCTATGATATTTCCACTGGGGCTGGGCTCCTCACAATCCATTGATCTCTGCATTATGTCCAGTTCTAATTTTCTGTGATAGTCTCCATTTACTGTAAAGAGAAGCTTCTTTGTGGGAATGAAGCTAAGACTTAGAATGTAGCAAGGAATGATGATTGTCCCTTATTCCCCTTCTGTATTCCCCTCTCTGCTTTCCAGCTGAAATTCTGCTTGTTAAATTTTTTGAGAACTTCATAAAAGGTTACTGCATTACATCATTTCCACTCCCCCCTCTCCTTCCTGCAAATATTCCCTTGTACTACTTCCATTTTTCAAATTCATTGAGTGTGTGTGTGTGTGTACTTGCACGCAGTCTGCTGAGTTTATTTAATGTTATTCATACGTGCCTTTGGGGATTGGATAACCTATGAAAAGCCTCATACCTGGAGAAGACTGATTCTTCCTAACTTAGTAGCTAGCCATTGTCTGTAGCTCTTCATCTATAGGTGTGGGGTCTTGTGAGATTTTCCCCATCTCCATTGGTGTGTCCACCAATGCTGCCATTGTGTAAGTCTTGTTTAGGGAACCATAGTTTTAAGACTTTGTGAGTTCAACTACCCTGTCATAGATAGAAGACACTATTGCTTACATCAGGACATCAGGACTTTCAGCATCTTTTATTCCCTTTTTCCACAATGTTCACCGAACCTTAGATGTGTTGTTAATGTGCCAGTTGAGGCTGAGCACCTCATGGGCAGTTGGTTTCTGCATTTTGATCTGTTGTGGATTTTTGTGATGGTCTCTGCTGGTAATTAAAGTTTGTTTAATGAAGCATGAGAGGTACACTTATCTATAGGTATAAAGATAAGTATTTAGAATGTAGTTAGGAATTACACTGATTTAGTAAAGTAGCAGTAGTAGGTTCTTCTCTAGTGTCCATGATCTTGCCAGCCAAGTAGTTGGCTAGGTTTGTAGTACCAAGCATGGATTTACTCCTGTTTAACAGTTCATAAGTCCAATTACATAGCTGTTACATTTTTCCAAAATTTAGGTGTCACTATTGCACCCTGAGTATATCTTTCCATGCTGGCCACTGTTGTGGTTCATAGGCTTTACAGCTGGATAGGACTATTTATTGTTTTTTTCTCCTTTGGAGCACACATTGAATCTTCAGATAATATTAGGGCTAATCCTCGGGGAAGAGGTTTTCAGGTCAGCTCCACCGTAGTCATCGAAGTCTTGTATCCAAAGTTTGTGGTATTTTCAGAAATAGGGTATTACCTCCAGCTTTTGGGAGGTAACCAAAATTGATGTCAATAGCTTATGTTAGTTTTTTATTTGGAAAGTCTCTTTGACTCCTCTGTCCAACAACTCAAAGTGTGATTTCCATTCTTGGCACAGAGACTTTTGTTATAGCTCTTACAGCTTTCTAACCTCCCTTCATGAAAACTCCTAAAACTTGCTGGGAGGAGTCTGATATGGCTGACTGGAAGGTGCTATCAATGCTTCTAGAGGAGAAAAGTAATCATTAGTCTAGCACAATTGTTAATCTTGTGGGTTACAATTTATGAGAAGATATGCCCTGTTGTTCAACAGTGTCATGAATGTTTTTAGAGTATCCCACCACTTTCTTATTGGATATAAGGATCTCTCTACAAGATTGAATCCATCCTTTGCACTGCTAATGGGGTCATAAACCTGTCACTAGATAGGTCATGGCCATTAAGAGGCAACCTACTATTATTATTTTGCTAAATGGACAGATATTAAAATAATTTCTAATGACTTATTGCTATGGCCATATATCAGTGCATCTCTCAACACTCATGAAAGAAGTTTCATCTTCCAGTAGATGGTGATTAAAAAAGACCCATAGCACGTCAATATATGGAGCATGGGAGACTGAGGAGTACTAATCTTTAAATGAGACATGCAATATCAGTATTCTTAACATTTTTTACATTTGTTTAATTTTGTGGAAGAGGAACATGTTCCAGCCTGAATGTGTGGAAGTCAGAAAATTACCTACAGGAGTCATTCTTTCCTTCTACCGTTGGGATCTGGGGATGGAATTCAGGTCAGCAGGTTTGTCAACAGCCCGTACCCATTGAGCCATCTCACCTACTCTCCATGTCACTATTTTTATTTTAATTGTTCATTTTTCTACTAAAATATTAACTTTACATATCAGTGAAGTTCATTGTGAGTGATTTTATACTTACATACAGTGTGCAATTATTCTCTTATTTTCTTCTTCACACTTCATTCCCAATCTCTATACAAACTTTTAGGCTGACCGTCAGTGTCTAATTTTAACTTAGTCAAAAGCACAATGAATTTGCTTACTTTGTACTAATACTATGTTCTAATAAGAACATCTTGAATTATTTTGGCTGAAAAATAGCAAGCTTTCAAATACTTATTAAGTAATACCATTTTTCTTTTCCTTTGGCAATGTTGATCAAAGATTACGTAATTTTTATAGGACTCGAAATGCATGAATAAAAATATCGGAAATCTCTGTACATTATGTCAGTTGATCTATACATTTTAAATGACCTATAACAATAAACACATAAGATTTTTTCCCCTCTGAAAAATAAGATGAAGTTTCAATAATGCAGGTTAAAATTTTACTAGAACATTATGATATTGAACACATTTAATAGCACTTGGGATACCAAACACTTTTAAAGGAATTTTTAGACCCATGCATTTTGCTTTCACAATTAGAGAAGAATAAAGTCATATATGTTACTGATGGAATATACACAGCACACAAACATTCACATATAGCAAATAAATGGTAGCAAATAAATGTATTTTATTTGTAACAGGTTTTCTGGAAAGTCTAGCAAAAGTTCAATTCTGCTAAAGCAAAATTGCATTTGCCTGATAATGATATTTTATTAGCATATAAAATGTATTAATTTACTCAACAGCCAAGAGCAAATCTTTCAAGGTACATGAGTTACTTGCATTGTGAATGTCTAGATTTTCCTATCTTCTTCTCCAGGTGACTAGCACAGTAAATGATCCCATGGAGTAGGAGAAACAACCACATAATAAGATCATACATCTAACCACGCATGAATGTCATAAAATAATCATTATATTTACATAATTGTCCCAATGAATAGCACCATAAGTAGATATTGACAATCTAAACAACATGGTCTATAATTAGACGCTGACTTCTTCGACACATAAGTTATTTTAGTATTAAATTTAATCCTATGTTCATAAACTTGGTTGTGGGGCTAAGCAGAGCAATACACTGGGAAGAAATCTTTTACTTCAACATAGACCAGAATTAGCATAACATCAGTGGACTCAGACATAAGATACAACAAATTAGAAAATTATTTTATTTCATAAATACTGTTTTTGCTGTGATTTATAGTAGTCACTGGGATGCATGTTCTCAGGTTAGGTCTTCCTTTGATATTTGCCATACTGAAACTATGTGTATAACATTTGCCTCTGGTTGTTTCCTGGCTTCAGAATTCTCACATTTGAACTGTAATCTGGCTCTGGGTTAGGAGGGAAGGGGACACTCAAATAGAGCTACACATATGCAGGTGTACATACTTAAACCTGTGTATGAATATATATGCATGTATAAATATATACATATATAAAGAGAGACAGCGAATGAGATTGAGAAGTGTGAGAGAAAAGGATGAAGGAAGAAGGAAAGGGGAGAGAGAATTGATTCATTATAAGGAAATAGTTTTGATGAATGTCAGATTCTATGGTCAGCTACCATGGTCAACCATATGCAAATGGGAGACCCATGAAAGCTGATGATATAGTCCAAATCTGAGAATACAGAACGCTTAAGGTGCAAGTTCCAGTCCAAGCACAGGAGAAGATTGATGTCACAGTGGAGAACAGAGTAAGCAAGTTTTGCCTGACCTCACTTTTTGTTTCAGTCAAAAACTCTGTTTGGTTGGATGAGTCCCATAATGTTGAGATCAATTTCCTCCACTTCGTTTATTGAGTCAAATGTTAATTTCATCCAGAAACATTCTCATAACCTCAATCAGAATTATATTTAACAAAGAATATTGAGTCTTGCTTCAGTACAATTGATATAGAGTTAAACATCATATTAGTTTTGAAAACAGAATTATTTCAAGGCCTTTCTCCAATTATGAACTCGATAGGGACTATAACTTTTCCTTTTCTTCTGCCCTTATACAGTTCAAGGCTGCAAACCAGATACTGTCTCCTTGGATTTTAAGTGGCAATCAAGAGACATAAGAATAGAGTAAATAAGGTCTGGAAGGATCAGTTCAGTGGATAAAGTGCTTTCCATCCAAGAATGAGGACTCAATTTCAGATTGCCCTTACCTCATAAAAGCCAAGCATGGCAAGGAACATCCGTAATACCCACAATGTGAAGGCAAAGATAAGAGGAACCCTGGTGTTCTCTTCTGATTTTTAGAGCATCAGGCACGTGGCACACATACATACATGCAGTCAGAACACTCATATACATTAAATGAAATATATAAATATAAAAATAAAAATATGTATATGCCCATGTATGTACTGGGGCAGTGAGTAGACTCAGTGAAATTAGCATAAATAAATAAATAAATAAATAAATAAATAAATAAATAAATAAATACAATATAAAGTTGGGAAGGAATAATGGTGAGGGAATGGGAGAAGAAATGGAGCACACTGAATGTAGGTGGACTTGATTAAAACACATTGCAAGCATGTAACGAAAGTCTCAAACAATAAAAAAGGGAAAAAGAACATAAACATAAGTGAGACCATTCTGAGAAGGGTAGTGTACTAACTAATATCTTTGTGGGGGATGAATTCACAGATAGTGAATGAATTGACTATGTACAACTTTCAACAGAAAACAAATTTTTTTTTTCGTATATTCTAAGATGTAGAGGGCTGGAGAGTAACAAGAATTGAGCCTGCTGCATAAGGTGAAGGGCTGTGACAGCATACATTTTCCTGAAGTAGTTGTTTTGTCAGAGTGAGTGATTTTGTGAAAATTTTTACCACAAAGTTTCCATCTTGTGAATGAGGGCAGTCCAAATTGCTCAGTGCATAATCCTCAGGAATTACCATGAGTTGTTCATGTGGAATTTGAGTCATGAAGTCTTTTCAATGCAAATAAAAGTAGTCCTGGTGTTACTGGATTTCAGTTAGGAGCCTGTACCCCTAGCACCCCTAACAAGCCAGGTTCAGGGATCTATCCTTGATAAACCAAATTAGAAAATCCTATGACTGGGCATGTCATTGATTACAGAGAACTCAGTACTTATATTGATGCAAATGGGTTTATTCCCAAACTGTTTTCTAAATATTTATGTTTATTTTATGTTTATATACTTGACTAACATTTCTATGAGCCTTGGCTATAAAAATTTCTTTTTTTCTCCCACCCTTCCTCCCTCCCTCCCTCTCTCCCTCTTTATGCCTCTCTCCTTATGCTGCATGTGATGGCTAATGCAGAGATCATAACTTGCAGAAATTTGAAAATAAATGACTAAATTGGACATTTATATCATCCCTTTAAGACCCAGGAAACATTATGGTTTTCCATGATATAGAAGGAATATAAAAGCTACTTGTATATGTATATGTATGTATTTTAGAAAGTTTCTACAATAGTAGATTTTTATAAGGCTTTTTCAAAGGGTTTTAGTTCTAGCTATCCCCATGAATAGAGAGTGTCCAGCCCTAATGAAACAGGTAGATCATATTCTGCTTCCCAAGAGGCTCAAGGATCATCATAGAGTAGAAAGCTGAACAATTTAAGAATCAGAGTTGGTGTGTGACTACAAGAATACAGTTACTTCCAGGCACAGCAAGATAGCTACACATATGAACTCACAGTGGTTGTGATAGCACACACAAGATCTGTTCAAGAACATTCTAGACAAAATCCCACCATGGAAGCAGGGGTTAGTTATGCTGTCCCTCCCCTAGCTGAGAAGCTATTGGCAATTGAAGGCTGCTGGCAAGAGAGCACCACTTTTCTTGAAGAATGAAGCCCCTGAGAAGCTACCCAAGCTCCAGTAGATGGCCTCACACCCATGGACATACTGGTAGAAATAAGTGGACTTAATGTGTATACTAGCCAGGATTCTATATGAGTAGAAACTGATAAGATGAATATCTATATAAGATTAATTTTAAAATAAGTTTATTTTGAATGATAACAACAATTGTCTCACACCTGAGAAGCTGAAAACCTGGAAGTTATTCAGTCCTTGATGCTGTATGCCTTAGCAGTTGAAGTTGTCCCAGAGTGCTTTCCTCACACTTCGGAGTCTGATCACATGGTAGTTGTTCAATCCAGAAGGATGGGTGCCTCAGAAGTGCTAATATGGTGCCAAAAGACTGGAAGTTTCCTAGAGAGCCACTGATCTGCAGTCAACAATGGAAGCATGGGAATGCTGGTACTGATATAAGCAAAGGAATTAGAACAGAAGAAACAGGGCAAATTAGCTGGGTACAAAGAAGAAAGGCCAAGCCACCAAAATGTGAGTAATCTTCCTTCTGTCATGCTCTTTTAAAAAATATTTTAATCTTGGAAGCTACCAGAAGGTGCCACCCACACTTGGAATAGAACTTATCACATCAATTAAGGGAATTATAACAATTCTCCAGTCACAGTTCCATACTCAGGTGATTGTAATTTATAACAATTGATATTAAAAACAAAAGAAAACACAGCATATGAAATTGGGAAGGTATGTGGATTAAATGCATTAGTGGTCAACTGAATAACAAATCTGTATTAATGCTGCTTTAAGGAAAGAAATAAAAGCACTTCCCCTTGTAGTCATTTAACCCAAAGCTAGTTAAGATTTCTCTCTACTTCTTGTTCCATGTGCCTTGTATCTTCATCACAAAGGGCTTGCTCTGTACCTATTGAACAACACAGAGAGCATCACATGGGGAAAGAATGGGGACCCTTTACAGAAATCTTTAACAGAGTTTTAGAAGGGATTAGTCATTCTCTTCAATGGATCTCAACTCTCCCAGACAACAAACAGTACTAGAGACATCATTGGTTATCAATCAATATCCAAAATGGATGCTTTCAACAATTAGATCTTAGAAATTTGCTTTCATCTTCTGTATTTTCTGTTTTAAGCAAATAATACCTCATGTTGTTCTGGGTTAGGAACATGGAAGAGTTAATAACTTAAGATTACAACTACACATTAGCTTAGGTTGTAAAATTCGAGTATATGGGAAATCCAAGGCAAGTAAGGTTGGTGGTTACATTGTTCTTCAAAGGTATGTTAAATAAACAGGTCCAGTACATAGTAGGCTAGCAGCCTCAGGCCTTAAGTCACCACGAGGTGTGTTATTAACTATGACTGTGAGGTCCAGAAAAAGTGCTGGTCTCATAGACTGTAATACTGCTTTCCGAATATTGCATTGCCACAGGAAGGAGTGGTAGGGAGGTATAGAACGGAATTGGTAGGTCTTTACTAAAATATGTATATGTATTTGTGAAATTCCTAAACAATAAGATGGGAAAGAGTCCTATGAAGAGTCTCCTTGATATAAATTGGTTAATACAGTCATAAACACACAGCAGCTACAGCTACCTACAGGAGACCTGGATAAATAAGACATATAGGAGGAAGACAACTTGGGAAGAGGAAAGACCTGTAGGAGAATGGGGTAAGAGAGGTAACAGCAAGTCAATATGTTTACAAAACATTGTATATATATAAAATTGTCAAAATTAAATTTTAATAAATTTTTACTTATGTAAAAATATTTTAGGAAGTAATTGCAGAAAATATGTGGTATTGACCTGTGGTCTCCATACTCATACACCTTCAGCAATACGCACACACATATATATGAACACAAACACACACACATGAACATACAGAAAGCATGGAGAAAATCATAGGTCATTTCTACCTCATTCATAGCAGCAGTGAGAGCATCCCTCTTAGTTGACTTGTTCGGACTATACACTGTTACTATGGTGCTGGTTTCTTATGTTTCTGGGACTCTCTTGCCAGCCTATTCGAATTTTCTGAGGCACTTACTTCATTATCAAAGGACTTTCAGTAATTTTTATTATGCTTATATAAGCCAGAGGGAGATTTTAACTCATAAATATGGGCTCTAATAGGTATATTAATTCACCAAACACTTATCAGACATGTATTATTATAGTAGTTTCTGAAGATAATATGATGACTATTATAATAATAATAACATGATAAAAAAGACATTATTTTTGCTCTCATGAAATTTAAAAATAGATTAAAGAGGTGTAATAAAGAGTTTACACAAATAATTTCAGTCAACGCAGGTGTCATGAAGGAAAAAGTAAGTATGTTTTGGAAGAATAAGTAATATCTCTTTAATGAATTTGAGAGCAAAAGCTAAAGTTGAGGCTTGATTCAGGTAAGTTTTGGGTGGATATAATTGTGAATTTTGATTAATGGTCTGTGTGTTCTATGTGAAGCTTAAAATAGTAGTTGGAATTATGGTGAGAGTTGTTCAAAGGAAAGTAGAAAGTATTTCTGTATATTGCCTATAGTTTCTGGTAAGACTAATGATCAATAATTTTTTTACCAATATACACAATTTATTAAGATTTTAACATATAATAAAACATAGTTTGTATTGTATCTAAGTAGCAATCAAGAATGGCAGCGTGTAATTTTATAATAATCAACCCTTGTGGATTTTCCAATTTGGTTTGTAGAAAATGTATCCTTAGATGAATATAGTCATGTTTAAAAGATCCTTTATGTTGTCCCTACCTTCACAATTAAGTATTGTAATGGACAACAGTAAAATAGCCACAATTTGGTAAATAACTTGTATAACCTTATAAACGCATAAGGTATAGGGAAATGGTGGTGGTAGTGGGTCAGTAGCTATCTCTGTTAGTAATAGAAGGCCTTAGCCTCTGAAGAGCCATCTGAAGGCTCTGGTTCATGAACACTGATGATTAGTTCACAATGTAGGGACAATGCCTGTAGTACATTTCACAATATATAACACACCAAAAAAACAATCACAGCATGATGAATTCCCTTGTATTAGATACTCAGGAGTTATAACCAATAATTTAGTATAAAATGTTCAAGTTAGATTATTCACATAATTATTTATATTTTTGTATGGCATATAATGTGTGTGTGTGTGTGTCTGTCTGTCTGTCTGTGTGTACATGTGTATACACAAGAACACATACATCTGTGCCCATGCATATACCTATGAAGACATTATTCTCTTAAGACAGGATATCTCATTGAATCTGAATCCCTCCACTTCAGCTAGGTTTGCTGGCTAATGAACTCCTGGGATTTACCTGTCTTGACTCTCAATGCTATGGGTGCAGGCATCTATGACTATGTAATAATTCCCAGATGTTGCTGATACTACTTTATGGGAACAATTAAAAAAACAAAATAATAAAAATTCAACATCTTTACCATTCTAGCATAAGCACTTCATGCTTATGAAAAGAATTATTCTGGTTGCTATAATCTTTCATTACACAAAGAACTCCTCACATATTTTAGTTCAACACTATTGCAGCTTCTCCACTAATACCTCAGAGTTCCGATTTAGTTCAGTCAGTTCCTAGATTTCTCATTTTCTTGATGAGACTGTTGAGCATTTGTGATGATGTGGTTCCTTTGATTGCCAAAGTCAAGGAACCTACCATTGTTGTGAAGCACGTGGGCTAGGTTCATAGATCAGAAGCTTACTTCATTTCCATCAAACATCACAAGTTCTCTGTGCCAGATGTAACTCTAAACTCTAATTGAAAATGAAGTGATAGATACTATTTAAATTTTTTCATAAAGTAAAAATGAATTTTATGACTATATATATATATATATATATATATATATATATATATATATATGCATATATACTACTCTTTGAAAATACCCTTATTACCTCCTTGTTTCCCATCCCCTTTGATTCTTACTTTCTCTCTGGGCTCCCTTCTTCTATTGAGACTCTCAATTGAAACTATATATTGAACAGACCATCTACTGCAGCCTCCCCTTCCTCTCTGCCTCCATCTCCATATCCAACAGATCCCACAGATCTTCTCCTACAGCCTCCCTCACCACTGCATCCCTTTGTCTCAACCCCCACCTTCCACAGGCAGTCACTGGAAACTCTCTGACCATGCCTTCTAGGGAAGCAGGTAAGTAATGCTTAGACCTTCACCTGTCCCTCTTCTTCTTCAAATCTAGTGCCCCAGTCTCATCCCCAGCTGTGTTGCAGACCACCTGCTATGAACTCCCCTACCTATCTGCCCCTGTTTTCAGAAGTTCCTTCAGATATTCTCCTGTAGACTTCCTCACCCTCACTCCCTGTCCCTTTGTCTCAGCCTCCAACTTCCACAGACACTTCCTGGGAACCACACCAACCACGGAAGCAGATAGTCCATGGAAGCAGGTACACCATATCTAAATTTACTCTCCCACCTCTCCTCCAAAGCCAGTACCTAAATTTCCTCTCCAGCTCCAGCAGACTATTAGATATAGTCTGTCCTCCCACTCTCGCTCACTCCCAGGGGAGTAAGCAGATCCTGATTGTGCACCCTATTTTCTTCCCTCTGTGGATTCCTCAGACCTTTTCCAAATTCTAGCCCATTTCCATCTCTGTCAGCTGCCAATACCAAGAAACAAATTCTAGCTGGAATCCCCAGTGGCAACACCTCCAAGGATCTCAGAAACATTCTTTACCTGGAAACCCATGACCATCACACCCTGACAAGAAGCAGAAAGTACAACAAAAACCAAGGAACAGAAAAAAAAAAACATCTCATAAACACAATATCAGATATGATCATCTAGAAATGTAATCATCCAAATGAGATGCCAAGATGCCACTGTAAAAAAAAAAATCAAGAACAGCTGGGACAATATATTTTACCTGAAGCCTAGCTACCCTACAACAGCAGTCCCTGAGAAATTATATATGGCTAAAGCACAAGACAAGGACTTCAAAATAGCCTTTTAGAATGTTAGAGGTCCTTAAAGAGGAAATTAATAAATCCATTAAAGAAATCAATGAAAATACAAACAGTGGAAGGAAATGAAGAAAACAGTTCAAGACTTGCAAGACAAAGTAGAATCAATAAAAAAAAATCATATTAAGGGAAATCTGGAAATAAGAAAATTAGGAACTTGAACAGGAACCTAAGGGGCAAGTCTCACCAACAGGGTCCAAGAGATAGAATAAATGGATAACTCAGTCAAGAAAAATGTAAAATCCAAAAAAACTCCAGAGATAAATCATCCAGCAAATATGGAACATTATGAAAAGACCAAATCTACAAATAATAGGAATAGAGAAGAAGAAATCCAGGTCAAAGGCACAGAAAATATCTTCAACACAATCCTAGAAGAAAATTACCCTATCCTAAAGAAGGGTGTGCCTATCAAAGTATAATAAACATATAAAACACCAAATATACTGGACCAGAAATGAAAGTCCCCATGTGACATAATAGTCAAAACAGTAAATTACAGAACAAAGAAATAATATTAAAAGCTGTAAGGGGAAAAGACCAAAGAACATATAAAGACAGATCTATTAGTATAACACCTGAATTTTTAATGTCGACTCTAAAACCTAGAAGGGCCTGGATGGAGGGAGAGTCTACAGAGGCTTAGAGACCAAAAATGCCAGGCACTAAGAACAACAATTAATAAATTGAACCTCATGAAACTGTATGGTAACAGACACTATCATTCAGACAAAGCAGCAGGCTACAGAATGAGAAAAGATTTTTAACAACTACACATTCCACAGAGAGCTAATATATAAAATATACAAAGAACACAAAAACTAGGAATCAACTAAACAAATAACCCAATTAAAAATTGGTGTACAGATCTAAACAGAGATTTCTCAAAGAAGAAACTTGAATGACTGAGAAGCAGTCAAAGAAATGTTTAACATCCTTATCAGGGAAATTCAAATCAAATCTACTTGAAATTTCATCATACACTTGTTGGAATATCTAAGATTCATTAAAAACAAGTGACAGCTCGTGCTGGCAAGAATGTCAAGAAAGGAGAACAGTCATTCATTGCTTATGGGAGTGCAAACTTTTTACAATCACTATGGAAATCAATTTAGTGGTTCCTCAGAAAAATGGGGATCGATCTACCTCAATATCCATCATTACAATTCTTGGGCATATACCCAAAGGATGCTTCATCCTACCACAGAGACACTTGCTAAACCATGTTCATTGCTGCTATAGTCATATCTGCGAGGTATTAGAAAAAAACCTAGATGTCTGTCAAGAAATGAATGAATAAAGTAAATGTGGCACATATCCCCAATTGAATATCACACAACATTAAAAATATTGAAGATAAATAGGTGGAACTAGAATACGTCATTGTGAGTAAGGTAATTCAGACCCAGAAAGACAAATATAGTATAAATTCACTTGTATGTAGATATTAGCTGTTAAGTTGTTGACAAGAAAGCTACAATCCATATAACCACAGAAGTTAGGTAGAGAGTAAGGGACCAGTGGGGAGGGATGGCTCACTCTAGGAAGGGGAAATAGAATAGATAGCTATGATTGGCTGGCTGGAGGGGGCCTGTAATGGGACCGTCAAAACGGGAGGGGAAGATAAGAGAGGGATGAAGAAAGGAATACTGAGAGTGACAGATAAAACTAAGGGTCATTTGAGAGGTAATGTAGAAATCTAATACAGTTGAAGCTTCCTATTATATATACATATTTAAAAGTGATGTATAGGAAATTGCCAAATAATAGGGAAGACCGAGGCCCAACTGGATATCTCTCTTCACCAAATGAAGTTTTCAATCCTGGCAATGTGTTACATCTAATTGAGTTGTTGGTTAAAAACTCCCAAACAAACAAAGCTATTGCCAAGTATATTGGTGGTTCTCCACAAACTGATGGTAAAGCCCTGCTGAAGACAATACCTACCTAACACATTAAACATAAACAAGTTGAATTGGTGCCTACAAAGAACTTTCACCACTACATCCTAGTATTCATGGTATTATAAGGTACTCTGCATGCTACCAAAGGAGAAAGATAATCACCAACTCAGCTACATACTCTTTGATCTACAATGGTGACCAACCTAAAAGATAGGCTGGTGCAATATTGGTGCAAAACTTGTGAGATTAGCCAACGAATATCTTCGTTAACTGAATATTCACTTCATGAGATGAGACCCATATCCGATGTTGCCAAGAAGGAATATAGCAATAAAATAACTCCTAATGACATACAACTATACTCATAGATCCATGCCTTTGCTCAAGCCATCATCAGAGAAGCTTCCTTCTGCAGCAGATGAGAACAAATACAGACCCACCGTCAAACAATATTCAGAGAATGAGAGACATTGAAACACTCAGCCCCTAAAGGGATGTCTCCATCAAATACCTACCCTCAGGACTCTGGGAACTCAGCCAAAGTAGAGGCAGAAAGAGTGTAAGAGCCAGAGAGGATTGAGGACACTAAGGAATCAAGGCCTCTCAGACACAACAGGGCTGGTGCACATACATTATGACAGCATGTACTTGCCCTACACAGGTCTGCATCAGATGGAGCTCTAAAGCTGATAGGATAAGTAGAGAGAAGCCTCCTTCTCTAATCCAGAAATTACGTTCACTAGATAACAATTCCAAATTTCCTCGTTCTTCAAGGGAGTCTGACTGGGGAAACAAACCATTCTTAAGGGTAGTCCCCATGTTCAGCAATAGATGGACAACACAAAATGAACCGAACGGCATCTTTAGAGATTCTTTGTTTCATGATGTTAAGTCAGGGCATTTTTTAATATCATACAGGTCCTTTGTGCACTTATTATGGCTTTCAGCTTGGGACTTCCATATGTGGGAACATGTGTGTCTCTTGGTATCTGTATATGTTTCTTTTGCTTTTTTGTCCTATTCCAATCTGTTTTTTGCTTTATTTTATTTTATTTTATTTTATTTTATTTTATTTTATTTTATTTTATTTTATTTATTCTATTGTTGTTCCTTAGATGCCTGTTTGTTTTCTAAGGAGATATAGAAAGTCATTGAAAATTGGTGGAACAGAAATCATAATCAGAATAGATTGTATGAAAAAAAAATCTATCTTCAGTAAAAGAAATAAAGGAAGCTATTAGTTATCTCTTCACTTTAAATTCCCATATTTATATTTGCTATAATCTTCCCTCTACTCTGAGAGTAAACACAATAATAACTACTTGACATTTTAATTTACATTTCAGATACTGCTGTTACCTCAAACAAAATGAAATGGACGTAAATACAAGAGAGCACAGAAACCTTATCATAGCTCATATGTAATTTCCCATTGACACTTTAGCATCAAATAATGTGATAACAGATTTGTGTATGTATGTCTCACTTTTAATATTGACAATTTAGCATCAAATAAACAATTAGCTTTTGAGAAAGAATTTCTGAAATTCCATATTTCATAAGACAGCTATCTTTTCACCAAAATGAGTTTGGTTTCTAGATGAATTTATCACAACTCACTACCTTTAGATTTATTTTGTTATACTCATTGTCCTGTAAGGTCATTTTATTCCTACTAACTCTTCTCAGTATTATATTATTTTTCTTACCTGACAGGATTTATTGAATGGATGCACCATCATTTATTTAAACAACTTCCTTTTGCTGACAATTTAGTTGTTTTCAGTTTTTATTATTATACATGTTGCTAGGATGAATGTAACTGTCACATCTTTGAGCATATCTATGATTGTTTTGAAACAGCTTATAAGTGATATCTAAGTCATCCAAATAATCTCTCTGAAGCTTCCTCGCTGTATTAAAAGGACAAAAGAAAGTTATTTGAGAAAAATATACTGCATGCATGCACAATGGAAAAAGAACATGGTTCTAGATTAAAAGTATTGTGATTAGTATGGTGAAATACTAATATAAGGCATGTGTGCTTTTTGCAATTAAAGTGATTAAACTAGAAAATATTGATATTTTTATTGGTATTATGTTTCATAAATATTAACTTACTCTGTTGAATTTCTGATATAGTCAAGCTATATATTCTCTGTGTCCATCATTGTAATTGTTAAGCCTTTTTTATTGATATTAATATCCAGTCAGCTGTTAGATCAAGCAGGAAATTTAGTTCCTAAGACAGAGTAAAAAACATATAACTGGAGGTGATATATGTGGAAGTGAGTAGTAGGAGATTTAAGGTTACATAATAAGCCTCCCTACAGTTAGGCAAAGTAAAAGAAGGGCCCAAGAAGTTAACTGCACAACATTAGTGAGATCAGAGTCCCAGAATGACATAGGGACCAGCCTAAATTAGACAGGGACTTTTCTTATGAAACTGAAGGTTCTATGCAGATCTTCTCAGGAAACATGGCAAAGACTACTGATTATAAATGGAGTACAAGCCATGTGTCTGCTTGACCTTATGCTACCCTATGCCATGTCCAACTTCCAGGCCCAGCCCAGCCTGTATGTACATTCTGTGTGTAAACCGATTCTGATGTGTACACTTCAGACAAAACAAACAACAATAACAATAACAATAAGAGAAGTCCACATGCCCAGATCTCTTTGCAAAATCACAGTTAATATGAAAGGTCAAGACAGTATCCCCACATTCCAAACCACATTTCTATTAAGAAATCTCCGGTGAGAATTAATTACCTAGATGCACCCCACACAAAAGAATAAATCTTCAGAATATAGCAGAGATGACTGACAAATTCTCAGGTCAATGATATAGACCAGATTATTAACAAGATCATACAAGACAAGTTTCCTAAATTAAAAAGAAGACATACCTGTAAAAATACAAGAACATGGAACACCACATAGATAAGACTAAAAAAAATTCCCCACAACATACCACAGTTAAAACACTAAGTATACAGAAAAAAGAAAGAGTATCAAAAGATACAAGAGAAAAAACACAATTTAATAAGAATAAGAACAGATTTCTTAATGGGAACTTCCAAAGCCAGAAAAGACTGGAGCAAAATATTTCATGTTTTAAAAGACTATTGATGCCAACCCCTACTAATGGACCCAGCAAAACTATTGGCCATAGTTGAAGGAGAAAGAAAACTCACCATGATATAGACAAGCTAAAAGAAGTCCTGTCCACTAACCCTACTCTCCAGAGAATACTATAAACAACATTTTAGACAGAGGACAGAAATAATCATAGCTACCAAACTGTCGAAAGAAAACAAGTGAAGATATAATTACTTGTAAGAATGGATATGAGCATTGATTTTATTAATTATTCTTGTGGGTTCATGGCCAAAGGCAGTTTATTCTTTGGCGTTTCAATCTTGGGTCTTAGAGGGTTTCAACCTCCATATAATCTAATCTTAAGCCTAGACCTAGAAGGCTTCAGCCTCTGTACAATCTAATCTACGAACCTAAACCTATAATATTTCAGTCTCTGAGACTTACTGCCGACTGAGCACACGCTGACTAGTTGTCCTTTGAACTACCTGTTTTCACTCCAAGGTGTACTGTGACCTCTGAACTGTAAATTGCAAACTGTTTCTTACTCTCTGCTTTCTTTCTTCTTATTCTGGACTGGTCCTGCTCTTCTCAGCTTCTCTTTCTATCTATGAGCTGACAGCATTCACTCTCCAACTCTTCTCAACTCTATTCTGAATACTCTTCTCTTTCTGTACTCTCTGTGAGCTGAGAGCCTCCTTTTTTATCCTGAGAATTAGGCATGGCCTCACCACTCTGACTCAGTTTCAGACTTCATTCTCATTCAATCTCAGTTTAAAGGCATCATTACTATTGTTTTCAGAGCATTTGATCTGGATCACACAGGTCTCTGAATGTGATACCTTCATACAGGCCTTTGGATGTGATCAATTGCATGGAAAAAATTAAATGTTCCTCTACGATAACTGAAACACAAAATATAACCAATAACATAAACAAAAAATATATCAAAATTACTATAATTAGCTTGTACCTTTCAATCATAATGTTAAGTATTAATGGCCTCAACTTCAATTAAAGGACAGATGTTAGCTGAATAGATTACAAAACATAATCCATATTCTTATTTTCTACAAGAAATTAATCTAAGCTTTAAAGATAGGTAGCACCTTAAAGTGAAATAACAGAAAAAAAAAGTATTCCAAGGAAATTTAACCGAAAAGCGTGCAGGTGTCACTATCCTGAGAGTTGACAAAATTGACTTCAAATTAAACTAATCAGAAGAGATAAAGAGGGATACTTAATTCTAATCAAGGGATGAGTTAACTACAAAGACATTGCAATTATAGACATATTAGTATTAATCTCTGGTACATCCAGTTTCATAAAAATACTACTATTAGACTTAAAGACACAGACTAACAACAAACCAATAATAGTAAGTTATTTCAGTGCCTCGCTTTTCCCAATAGATAGGACATTTGCACAATAAACAGAGAAACATCAGGTTTAACCAGCATGGCAGACCAAATGGGTCTAAGTGATATCTACAGAAACTCCCACCCAAGCATCAAAGAATATATATTCTAATGGAAGCTTCTCTATAATAGATCACATCCTGGGTCAAAATCAAATCTTCACAAATTCAGAAAAATAAATAACTATGTTTCCTGCCTGAATATATAGCAATGAAGCTTATAACCAATGGTAAACAAATCTCTAGTGAGTACACAAATTCATGGAGATTAAGTACCTGAACGATGAATAGGTCAAAGAAGAAATAAGAATAATTCTTGGAGATAAATGATAATGAAAGCACAACACATCAAAACAATAGAACACATTAAAAGCAGCTCTACAAGGGAAATTCAAAGCTTTAGCTGCCTATATTAAAAAAATCAGAAAGAGCACAGATAAATGATTATATAATGCAACTCAAGAATTTGGAAAAACAAGAAGAAAACAAATCCAAACTCAGTACATGGCATGACATAATAAAACTCAAAGGAAAAATAGCAAAATAGAAATGTCAAAACAGTATTAAGGTTCAGCATACCTAAGAGTTGGTTCATAGAGGAGATAAACAAGACAGATCCTTCACTAATATAAACAAAAGAGAGGAAAATATGACCTAAATTTACAAAATCAAAATTGAACAGAGAAAACATTACAACAAGCACCGAAGAAATTCAGAACATTCTAAAGGAATACTTTAAAAATCTATATTCCATTAAGAAGGACAATTTAAAATAAACAGACAAATTTATAAAAAATACAGTCCCAGATGGATTCACAGCAGAATTCTAACAGACTGTTGAAGAAGATCTCTAATTAACAAGTATTAAATTATTAAAAAAATAGAAACAACATTTCGTTAGGGACAGAGAAGAGACTACAATACAGAGAGAGAGAGAGTAATGGAGGAGACGTAAATTAAAGTTGTTTGAAAAAGCCACAGGAAATTACATTACTTTATATTTACCTAAAATTACACACACACACACACACACACACAGACAGACACACACACACAGACACACTATTTAAATGAAGGCACACTACTTGGGGATGCAAATACCCCTCAAGAGCCCTATAATATCTAACAAACGCCTGATTATCAGACATGACATGAGAAACCTTTCAATCTGTTTTCAGTTTAGTTTGTTGCTGTTGCCCTTGGTGGCTTCTCAGAAGTTGAAAATAAGACCATATTGCTGAAGGCACCATTCAATTGGGACTCAAGACACTGAGGAATTGAGCTGCATCTGACCAGAATGCCTTCTCCCTGAGGGCTTGCTTTCATACTATGGGGAAAATGCTATAGAAGCTACTAAAGGAAAAAAGCAATCAGTTGTTTTATCCACCTGTCATGTCTATGAACCACAACGATGACCAGCATGGCTAGATATCCCTAAAGATGCAATGTTGCAAGTAATATCTTGGCAATAACAAACAGCTGTCTAATTAGAGTCAAGGCCTTCTCAATAAGAGAGAAATCATACCTGGTAATGTAAATCTCACCAATACTCATAGCTAATTGAAAATACTTTCCATCTATGTAATATTGTAGTATAAAAAAACTCATCACTAGGCCAGGTGGTGGTGGTGCACACCTGTAATCCCAGCACTCAGGAGGCAGAGGCAGGTGGATCTCTGTGAGTTTGAGGCCAGCCTGGTCTACAGAGTGAGTCCCAGGACAGCCAGAGTTACAACAGAGAAATTATGTCTTGAAAACAAAACAAAACAAAACAAAACCAATTAGGTTAAATACAAAATTATTATATAAAACATTGGTGTATATTTTCTAACTCATGATCTTCATTTTTCATGCAAAATTACAAAGTAAAATACACTTTAGCAGTCTTAGCTGAATTCTAAGAAATAAAAGGAACACAGTTGATAAATTCATTCATAGGGCTGTATTCTTATTTTAAAATTTAGTTGAGATTTACTTACTTATTTATAGTGTATTAGTGCTTTGCCTGCACGTATGTCTGTGCACTCCTCACATGCAGTGCCCATGGAGTTCAAAAGAGAGCATCAGACCTGGAACTGGAGTCACAGACTTTTGTGACTCAACATATGGGTGCTGGGAAGCAAACACGGGTCCCCTGGAAGAGCAACAAGTGTTCTTACCTTCTTGGCCATCTCTCCATCCCTTAGAGCTTTATTCTTAAGGTGTAAAAGCAGAAAAACTACACTAATGGGAGATAGTATGACCTTTTTAAGCAATCTAAACACAAGATTAGAAGAAAAGTTCAGTATTAAGCCTCTTTACTTTCATGAATAAACTTGAGCTTTTGCTTGCCAAGAGAAAAGTGCTTAAGTTACACAAGGATTAATTGGTTTGAAGAAGTCTGCTTTTTTTGGCATACCTCCTGACATAAAATAGGTTTTTATATGCAAATGGGTTTTTTGAGATTACGTTGGCTCTATCTAAGCAGCCCTATGAATGTTATATTGAATGTGGTTGTTGAAATTGAATACCTACCTCTATCAGTTACTTCCTTGCTGTGATAAGGCATGATGACTGAGACAACTTTTGAACAGAGAGTTATTTTGACTCATGTTTCAAGAGGGAAGTTGTAAGTGGTGTTATGTGGTGTTGCAAGTTGTGTGGTGGCAGGACTAGGATAATGAGAGCTCACACTTGAACTGCAGGCAAAAGGCAGAAAGAGTCTTAATTAAAATGTAATTACGTTATCCACCTCTCTCATCTCAAAAAAGTATATACACATATATATGTATAGATATATAAGTAGAACCTGCTAAGTCTATTTAATGTCATATATATGTTGTGTGTATGTATATATATGTGTGTGTGTGTGTGTGTGTGTGTGTGCGCGCGTGCGCGCGTGCCCACAGCCTTTTATCTAAGGTAGGGCCTCACATGATTTTCTGAATACACATTGACTCATCAATTAGTGTTTTCATTGCTCAGGTTTTGCTTGGCATCTCATTGTCACTTGTTATCTGCATGTTGGCAAGCTGTATCATTTTGCAATGGTTTATTGTCTTCTTCAGAAATAAACTTCTTTGGTGAAGGGTGAGAGCCACATTTACTTGTATGTATAAGGACAAGTTTTTCAAATGCAATTAGGAAAGCCTCAGTCATAGGTTATCTTCTAGGGTGCCTGATTTCACCAGTCGATATGTAGTCGGCTCGGTTTGTAGTACCAGTCATGATTCTCTCCTTATGTGGAGGAGGTCTCAAGTCTAGTAAGATGGCTGTTGGTTACCACTGATTTAAGAGCCATTATTGCACCATAAGGATTATCTCCTCATGCTTGAACATGAACAATGATTGTTGCTCATAGGCATGACACTGGGGTAAGGCTATTGATGGCTGTATTGGTCAGGGTTCTCTAGAGTAACAGAATTTATAGAACTAATTTCTCTCCATATATATAGAAATGGGTTATTAAAATGACTTACAGGCTGTGGTTCAGCTAATCCAAAAAATGGCTGACTATGAACAGAAGTTTCAAGAATCTAGTAGTTGCTCAGTCCACAATGCTGGATGTCTCAGATGGTCTTCAGTATATGATAGAATCCCAAGGAAGTAAGCTCCATTGCCAGTGAAAGAATGGATTTGCTAGCAAGGTGAGAGAAAGCAGGCAAAGAGCAAAAGTTTCCTTCTTCCATGTCCTTCTATAGGCCTCCAGCAGAAGGTGTGGCCCAGATTAGAGGTGGATTTTCCAAGTTCAAAAGATCTGGATTAAAAGCATGCCTTTTTTTCTGAGATAGGGTTTCTCTGTTATAACTGTGTCTGTCCTAGAACTCAATCTGTAGGCTGGGCTGGCCTTGAACTCACAGAGATCTGCCTTCTCTGCCTCCCTAGTGCTGGGATTAGAGACATGTACCACTATCACCTGGCTAAAAGCATATGTTCTTACTTCAAGATCCAATGAGAAGTGGATCTTCCTACTTCAAATTAAGCAAAAATCCCTTACAGGTGTTCCACTCCACTTCTGAGCTTTAGTTAATTCCAAGTGTAGTCAAGTTGACAACCAAGAATAGCCATCACATACCCAGCCTTTGTCAACTTGACACACAATCATATCTTCTTATTTTGTGATTAATTTCCAAGTGAAAACAATAAACAGGTCATATTAATGCCTAAACATGGTATAACTATCTCACGTACAATCACAAACACATTCTATATTTAACCAGGTCATATTTATGCCTAGCATGATATAACTATCCCTTGTACAACCACAAACACATTATAAATTTAGAGTACATATCAATGTCCCTTGAGGACATTCTTTGAGTTTCTCAAACATAAATATGATTATCATTAATATTCTCTTAATTGATATTTTGTTGCACATAAATAAATGTAGGAAAGAAAACACAAATATCTGTATTAACACATTCTTAACAAAATATGACAGAAATACTTCGTGTCAATTATAATCTTCATTTATTCAACTGGTTACATGGCCTTAGCTGGTATTTATACCTCTCTTCCTTTTACTACTCATTTGGTATTTCCTCAATACTTAGCAAACAAATACCTCAGCAGGTCTTGAGCCTTTTCCTGTAGGAACGACCCATACCTTCATTCCTGATAGGACTGTAACCTTTGTCTTCCTCACTAGATTAGGTGGTTGTAATTTCCCATTGACTTTAATCACAGGACATGGCAGCACCAAAAGACACCCTAAGGGATCTCCTGCACTCCAGATATAATCTTTCTTACCTCCATTGTGGAGAAGCAATCGAATTGCCCCATCACTGTTATTCCTCACTTAGCCTGTTGGCTTAAGGTCATCAGAGGCCCACAGTGGCCCCAGGAATCTGAGCTTTCAGTTCAACGGAATGTTTGTTGTGCTTCTGGCATAAGTGCTCCCTGCTCTGGAGCCCAAACTTCTAGGCCAGCAGGACTTAAAGGTTGTGAGAATGGAAGCAAAAAGTTTTCCAGAGTGAATCACT
Organism: Cricetomys ansorgei; assembly: GCA_026225945.1. Lineage (NCBI taxonomy): Eukaryota > Metazoa > Chordata > Mammalia > Rodentia > Nesomyidae > Cricetomys > Cricetomys ansorgei. The sequence goes on from JAMJFZ010003399.1 coordinate 3,311,890, forward strand.
AGGGGTGATAGTGAGTGGAACTATTCCCCTTGATTCCTGGACCCAATGGCTATGGGAGAAACTGTACCATATATTTGATCCTGATTCATAGCTGATACCACCTTCTAGAGAGCCGTGCCCCAGCCCTCCAGTTTGCCATCAACTAATTGGCACAGTAAATGTCTGCCACCACCAAACTATCACAGTAAGTATGTCTTTAAAATGACATTCCATCTTTCTATCAGGCCAGCTGCTTCAGGGTGGCAGAGGACTTGGTAAGACTAGCAGATTAGATGATCTTGGGCCTACTGTCACACTTCTCTAGCTGTGAAGTGAGTACTTGGTCAGAAGCAATACTATGTGGAATACGACAGTGTATAAGGCATTCTGTAAGTCCACAAATGATGCTTTTGACAGAAACATTACATTCAGGAAAGGCAAATTTAACATCAGAATAAGTATATACTCCAGAAAGGACAAAGTGTTATACTTTCCAGGGATAAAATGGTCCAATGTTGTCAACCTGCCATGAGGTCACTGGGTGGTTACTCTGGTGAATGGTGCCATATCTGAGGTACAATGTTAGTCTCTGATGTTGTTGGATCTGGCACTCAGCAGCAGCTGTAACCAGGTCAGCATTGATGAGTGGAAGTTCATGTTGTTGAGCCCTTGCATAACCCCTATCTCTGCCACCATGGCCACTTTGTTCATGGATCCATTGGGCAATAACAGGAATGGTTAGGAGAAAAGGCTGACTGTCAATAGAATGGGTCATCCTATCTACTTCATTCAGCTGAAGTCATCTTTTAATGGGCACTTACTTAGGACACTATTATCTTCACATCCTCTCCACATTTGGAGATAGCTATCCACATGCTTTTCCCCAGATGTCTTTCCAATCATTCTCTTTCCAAGCCCCTTGGAAAGAGCCAATTGGATTGAGCCAATCTATTGGCTAAAAGCCATATATCACTGAACAATCACACATCTGGCCATTTTTCCTTCTAATCAAAATGTATGACTATGTGTATTGTTCTAAGTTTTGCCTACTGTGAAGATTTTTCTCTGCCAGTGTCTTCTTAGGGTTGTCCCAGAAAGGTGTGTTGCTGCAGTTTGCCACTTTTGGGTATTACCTGCATAACATGTGAAACCGTTAGCAAACCAGGCCCTGGTCTTCTCTTCCTCAGTCAATTGATCATAGGGACCACCCCACAGGGGCTATCAATGAATACTTGGCAAGAGCCAGCACTGTAATAGGAGTAGAAACCATGGACATTTGGGTAACTTCATGTAACTTGCTTGTGCCTTGAGGACCTGCTGGGGCCTGATCACATAAATGCTACTTCCATTTGATAATAGACTGCTGGTGTGCACAACCTACTTTGTGACTTGATGGGTCATGATGGACAGGATCATGATGGACAGCACAAGTACATGCTAACTTGGTGGTCCATCGTCAAATGTTTACTTTCTACTAAAGCCTAATAGTGGGCCAAGAGCTGTCTTTCAAAGGGAGAATAGTTGTCAGCAGATGATGGTAGAGCCTTGCTCCAATATCCTCAAGGTCTCTTCTGTGATATACATATATGGACTTGCCAAAGGCTTCAGACATCATCCCTATCTGCTACTGACACTTCAAGTGCCATTGGGTCTGCTGGATCACATGACCCAAGTGGTAGAACAGCCTGCACAGCAGCCTGGACCTGTTGAAGAGCCTTTTCCTGTTCCAGGCCCTATACAAAGCTAGCAGCTTTCTGAGTTACTTGGTAGTAGGAGCTGGAGAAACACACCCAAGTGAGGAATGTGCTGTCTCCAGAATCCAAATAGGCCCAGTAAATTGTAGAAGTATGTTGCTGTGGAGTTCAGCAAAGAAGACCGGGAAGCATTCTCAGAGGTGCAAACTCTGCTAGACCTTAGCAGAGGGAACCACCATCCTGGTCAGCGCCAGACTCCATAGTGGAACCCTGAGCATTTCAGCTAAGGTGTTTTTTATTGATTCAGAACTCCTCAAGTGCAGATCATTAGCAATTAAACAACCTCCACAGAAATCTGACACCTGCAAACAATACAATACTCCCTAGACAGCCCCTCACTCAACAATGCATAAAAGAATTTCAAACATAACTAAAAATAAGCTTCCCCAACACTAAATGTTGTGCTTCTTTATTGGTAGTTGGAGGAATCAGGTACAATAACTTCTCCTTAGTACTAATATTACTGCATGCCCCACACCACTTGACTCCTAAGAATTTCAGTGCAGTAGAAGGCCTTTGAGTTTTGGTTTGGATTTATTTCCCATCCTCTGATGGGCATATATGTTACCATCGGGGTCAAAGTGGTTGCTACTTCCTGCTTTCTTGGTCCATTTAGCATAATGTTATTAATATAATACACCAAAGTGATATTCTATGAAAGAGACTGACGATCAAGATTCCTTCTAAGTTATGACACAGTGCTGGAGAGTTAATATATCCTTGAGGTAAAACTATAAAGGTATACTTCTGGCCTTGACAACTGAAAGCAAATTGCTTCTGGTGGTTCTTAGGGATGAATACTGAGAAGAAAAAATATTTGCTAGATCAATAACTGTATACTATGTACCTGGAGATGTGTTAATTTGCTCAAATAAGGGTACACCAGCTGCAATCAGAGTCACCACCTGATTGAGTTTTCGATAGTCAACTGTCTTTTCTCCATGATCCATCTGTCTTCTGTACTGGCTAGATAGGACAGTTAAAGAGGGATGTTGTGGGAACCTCCACCCTCATATCTTTCAAGTCCTTGCTGGCGGTACTATTTTCTGCCATTCCTCCAGGGATTCGATACTGTTTTTGATTTACTATTTTCCTTGGTAGAGACAACTCTAAAGGCTTCTGTTTAGCCTTTCCAAGCATAACAGCCCTCACTCCACAGGTTTAGGGAACAATTTGAGAATTCTGCCAACTTCTACGAATATCTATCCCAATGATACATTCTGGGACTGGGGAAATAAACACGGGATGAGTTCAGGCACCCACTAGCCCTACTATGAATTGTATTTCAGCCAGAATTCCATTAGTCACCTGAACTCCATAAGCCCCTACTTTAACTAGAAGGCTACAATGTTTCATAGGATCTCCCAGACAGAAACAGCATCCTGTAGACCCCAGAAAGTCTGGTTGTTTCCTTTTTCCCTGTGTACAGTTACTCTTACAAAAGTTCCGGCTGGAGAAGGACTAGAGAAAGGCTAATGAAGGGACTCATGAAGTGGGGTGCTCCCTCCTGGAACCCAGATTAAGCATAGACAACACCCAAACACCAATTATCAGCACAAAGAGATCCTTTATAAAGTAGGAAAGGAAAGCAAAAGTGGCTGATTCTGAATCAGACAGAAACAGCAGGAAATAACTTTGCAGGTGTAGGTTTAAGAGAAGGAAAGGGAAGGTCTGTCTAAGAATGAGCTAGAATGAGTTGTTTAATTCTGATTAGTCATGTTAATTAGGGTAGCCAAATGAGGATTTTTGATTGCTACACTTTGATGTTTTAATAGTTGGATCTTGGTGATCAGACTCAGGAATGAGTCAGGCATAAGAACACGGCCAAATAAGGGAACAGACCTTGGTGGCTAGCTTTAGGAATGTAATTTAATGGTTTACCAAGGGAGAGGGGATGGGGGAGGGCACCACCTCCCAGTGCCATGTTAGCCATTCTCAGACCTGGTTGAGCCCTTTAGCTATCAGCAGAGCTCATAGATATTTTATCAAGATCCTTCCTCAGAGAAAATTGACTTTTTCTTCATTCATGGGATTCTGGGTCTGGGAACTGGCTCAAGGCTGGAAATTGATTCATGGGTCAAAATCCCCTTTCCCCATGATCCAATGTAGCCTTTCTTTCATTTCTTGGAGAATTTTTCTGCTTATACAGATCATATAAAATTTCAGTAGACTTATTTATTTCATGCCTAAAAACACCTTGATTGATTAGGCAGTGCCAAAGGTCCATATGAGTCAATCCATAATAAAATTCACTCTGCCTGTGCTGACCGTTATGGGTTACACCATTACAGACATTTCTTTGTTTATGTTGCCTTTTCTGATAGCCACGATCACCTTGCCTTTGGTGATTGAGTGATGCCACCTGGTCACTGCTAAGTCAGGGCCCAATTAAACCCATTGCATTTAATTCGTTCAACTGAGCAGCAGCTTCTCAAACCCTTAGGTCTGGCACAAGGAAAAGGGCAAAAACAAAACCTTTCAAATGTACTGTTGTTCCTCTTACCATTTTGAATCTTATAAGATTAGTGAAGGGCATGTCTTCTGGATCTTCCCATTCTGGAGGGTTCAGTTTTACACAGCCTTCCCACTCCAGCATTGCAATTTCCCTGAGACTTGAAATCCCTTCATCTGCAAAAAGCCAAGGGAAATCAGGCATCTCCAACTCCTTTTCAGCAGGCCAACTTTTGACAAATGCTTCAGCTAACAATTCAACCAACCTTTTAACAACATTAAAAAAAATTGTATGAGCTTCCATATTAAACCTAGACTCTCCACTCAGAGGGTCCATATCAATAAACTCAGCCTGATCAAATTTTATGTTCCTTCCACCATTATCTCACACTTTTAAAATCCATCCCACATATATTCTCCAGACTTCTGCTTGAATGAGTTAGCAAACTCATTAAGTTCTTTAGTAGTGTAGCATACCTCCTCATGGTCTACACTTTCTACTTCCCTAGGCTTCCTTCTACTTCCTTCTACTAGGAGCCTGCTTTGCCTTAAGTCTGGTTATAGGTTTAGAGGTAACTATTTGGAACCAAAGGACATCAGTATTATCTTTCCTGGAATTTCCTTGAGAGAAAGCCACTGCTAGTTTAGCAGACAATGTAAGATTAATAGCCTCAGTCAAAAGTTTAAAAAGGCAATATTTCATGGGCTATAGGTGTGAGTACATCTGCTGAGGGAAGAATGACTGCTTTCTTAGGTGAGATAAGCCCTTGAGAATCTGAGGAGTCAAAGTTCTCAGCTTCAGTAGGGTCCTCCCGTACATCACCATCCTAAGTTACAGATTCCCATTATTTATCAATTAATGCTCTTCCTGTTAGGTCTCAAACCTGGGCAAATGGCTAACTGAGGTGCCAATTAACATATCAAAGCAGACACTGTCTAGTCTTCTTCAGTTCCTAATGGTTTCAGGGTCCTCCTGGCTGGCATATCCAGCCCCCTACTCTAAAGTTCTCCACCCCAGGGACAGGAGTTGTCTTTCCCCCAGCTGCTTATATAACCCAGCCATTTTGGTTATGTGTCCCTTCTGTCTTTTGCCCTCTTGCCTTCTTGTTTTCTGCTCCCTGGTTCCCTTCTTTCCCTCTCCTGTTCCCACTCTCCTCAAAAAGGGAGGACATGACTGCTTGCTCCTAAGGGATTGAGATTTTTATTATAGATACAAGGGAGAATACAGGCAGAAGCAGAGACAGAGACATCTGGGAGAGTTCAGAGTGAACATGACTGCCAGACTGGACCAGGCCATGTCAGAAGATTAGAGTAGGAGGTAGGATATGCCAGCCAGGAAGACCCTGTAACCCTGTAGGGACTGAGGGATACTGGAAGAACCTGGTGACCAGAGTCTGCTTAGATATGTTAATAGGCACTTCAATTAGCCATTTGTCTTGGGTTTGAGACCCAATACTTACTCTAATCACTGATATCATCAAGACTGGGACTCAGACAACCTTATGATGAGGGCTTTGGTTTGATTTTCCACAACTTGAGCTCTGTGGCTGCTGGAGAGGAGATTCTCTTCCAGGGCATACTTAGACTGTGCTAATCTGGAACCAGTCAATTTATTACTAAGTTCATTATTGTTCTTCATGGTATTCTGAGATGCTAGAAGTTGGTAATTTTATCACGGAGCTCATTACTATCCTTTTCCAAATTATCCAGAGATTCTAAGAACAACCAACCAGCATCATCATTTTCCACAAACTGTCAAAAGTTTTATATACAGAGTCAACAAACCTGTTGCCACCCACTATTCATGAATCAGGGTAATCAAAGGCATTTATCTACTTAAGTTTGTAAAATAGTTCACAGCATGAGCTTTTAGTACTCTCTGAGCTCCCAGGAGAGGCTTCAGTAACTGGAGAGGCTTCAATAACTGTAGGTGTTGGCAAATTTGAAGCCTATTCCAGATACATAAAAGATTCATCCTTGCCCTTCTGTTGCTCTAGAATGTTTTCTGGCACCAAAATATGTATTACTTGGGGTTCTATAGAGTAATAGAACTTATGGAACAATTCTCTCTATATATATAAAAAGAGAATTTAGTAGAATGACGTATAGGCTGTGGTTCAGCTAATCCAACAATGGCTGATTATGAACAGAAAGGCCAAGAATCTAGCAGTTGGTCAGTCCAGGAGGCTGCATGTCTCAAATGGTCTTCAGTATAAACTGGAATCCCAAACAAATAGGCTCTAATGCTAGTGAAGGAATGAACTTGCAAGCAAGGTGAGACCAAGCAGGCAAAGAGCAAAGCCTTCCTTCTTTCATGTCCTGATATAAGATTCCAGCAGAAGGTGTGGCTCAGATTAGAGGTGGGTTTTCCCAGCTCAATCTGGATTAAAGTCATGTCTTCCTACCTCAAAGATCTGGATTACAAGTAGATGTATCCTCTCAATTCAAATTAAGCAAAAATCTCTCACAGGTGTGCTGCTCTGCTTTGGGGTTTTAATTAATACCAGATGTAGTCAAGTTGACAACCAGGAATAGCCATTACCATGACTTTCCTTCCTTGGTGGCTTGCAAAGCAGCTTCTTTTTATTGTGAAAGTAGCTAGTCTCAAGGTAAGAGGCTTTTGGATCAGCTCCATCTCAATTCCTCTGAGACCTATGTCCAAAGTGCATAGTGTTTTCAGCAATGCTGACTTACCTTCAACTTCTGGGAGGCATACAAGGAACAAAAATGTATTATATTGTTTTTGGTGTCACTTGGGCTAACCTGACTAACAACATGTAAGATTATTTTTTAGATTCTCTACTGCTCTTGTGGGAGCATTATCAGCCCCACGTGGCATAGCTTCATTTAAGCTACAGACATTTTTGTACACATATATGTATTATAAATAATTGAAGGTACATATAAAATAGTGATTATTGTGGCTATTTCAAGCATTTTTAGTGCTTTTTATCCTCCCTCCCTCCATCTCTCTATATAGTCTTCCCTCTCCCATCCCCAATTGAAGCCATATCCCTACATTTCCCATTTCTGCCATATCACTTACATCTCATTATTCCTCTTTTTATAGTTTCCTCCTCATAGTTTCTATATCTTTCTTGTATAAATATCTGAGGCTTACTGCAGGTCATATACTCACATTTGAAGGTTCAGAGCTAGGAATCATAGATGAGAGAGAAAATGTAGAGTTTTTCTTTCTGTGTTTGGGCTGTCACTCAGTATAATATTTTCCAATTCCGTGTACTTCCCTGAAAATTTAATGATTTCTTTTTTCTGATTGAATTACACACATATACACATGCATGCACACACACACACACACACACACACACACACACACACACACACACACACACACATACAATTACATACATACGTATTTATGCAATTTCACATTTTCATTATCCATTTATCAGTTGAAGAACATTTAATTTGTTTCCATTTCCTAGAAATTGGGAATAAAGTAGCAACAATCATGGCTGAACAAGTAGCTGTGAAAGAGAATGGAGAATTCATTCTTGGACATATGCCAAGGAGTGGTATGAATGAATAATAAGGTAGAATTATTTTTAACTTGTTGAGAATTCTCTACATTCATCTCCAGAGTTAAGAACACCACATCAACCATGAATGAAGGTTCCTCTTTTTCCACATTCTAACCAGAATTTCTTGTTAGTTGTTTTCTTAATCTTAGCCATCCTGAGAGGGGTAAAATGAAATCTCAGGATTGTTTTAATTTCCATTTCACTAATTGCTAAGGCTGATGAATACTTCTTAACATATTTCTTAGCTATTTTTCTTTTTTCCTTTGAGACATTTCTGTTCAGATCTGTAGCCAATTTTTAAGTTTTGTTTGTTTCTTAACTCATGGTTTTTGAGTTTTTTAAAAAAAATATTTTGGATATTAATCCTCTGTCAAAAAGTTTAGCTGACAAAGATCCTCTCCTACTGTGTAGCCTTCCTTTCCAAATGATTATTTCCTTAGCTAGGCAGAAGCTTTTTAAATTTATAATGTCCTACTTATTAATTGTTGGCCTTAATTCATGAGCAAATGGTGGTAGAGGTTTTTAAATCTAAGTTGCTTCCAGAGACACATTTCTTCCAGCAAGTCTTCACTATCTATCCCTTTCCAAACAGTACAATAAACTGGGGACCAACTGTACAAGTGCCTGAGACTATGGGGACATTTTTCATTCAAACCACCGTACCTCCTGATGACAATTAATATATGATATTTAAAGTGGGAATTTTTTAAAGACTGAAATGAGTGTATAGGCTCATTATCATAGGTTTTTAAACTTGCTAGTCAACAACAACTAAAATTTAAGTATGTGGAAGGTTCAATTGTTCAATATCAAACATGCTTTAAATAATTGCATCCATTGATAGAAGAGGAAGGCATGGATGAGGTAGAAACAGGAATCTAGTTCATACGTCAATGAGCCACTAAAGGCTAAAGTCACATTACATATGAAGGAACGTTTTAAAAATAAACAATAAAAATAATCTATAGTTGCAAAAAGTATTCTAAGAACTGGACGTTCACAGGGCATATTGTAGGTATTGATTCAGATTCAAAAGCAGATTATTCTTCGGCTAATTCAATGCCTGGTCCTTAGAGGGTTTTAGCCTCCATAAGAGGTTTTAGCCTCTTAAGCCTAGAACTGGAAGGCTTCAACATCTGTACAATCTAATCTTCAGTCTAGATCTAGAATGTTTCAACCTCAGAGAATTACTGCTGACTGACTCACTCTGACTAGCTCCTTCTGAACTCAGAGATCTATTGACCTCAACTGACTCTTCTGGTTGGCTGATTCAATCCACTTGCTGTTTTGGCTCAAAAACTTCTCCAAGCTGCTGTTTCAAACTGACCTTCTGGGCCAGCTGACTGTTTCTGACTGAATTCTTCTGACTCTGTCTGACCCCGGCTGACTCCTGCAACTTCTCTGACTGAAATGCTCTGCTAGGCTTCAAACTAACTCTCACTGTTAGCTGACTCTTTCTCCCAAACTCACTCTCCTTCTGCTGAACTGCCTCTCTGTCTTATCTGATTAATTCTCTAATTGTCTGTCAGCTTTCTGAGCTGAGAGCCTACTTTTATATCTTGAAAGTTGGGCATATCCTCACTGATTCAGTCTGCCAACTCATCCTCTGATTGCCTGCTCTCTACTCTGCTTCATCTCAGATGTTACTCTGCCAAGCCTTCACTCTGATTCTGTCTCAGACTTGAGATTAAAGTTTGTGTGCTCATTCTGTAACTATGAAATGAGAGCTGTGATCTGAGAACTGGAGAACCATGACCTACTTCTGAACTGACTTGCTTCCTTTTAGATCCCTAGAGTTGAGATTAAAGGTATATGCCACCATTGCCTTCTGAGTTGGGTTACTTAAATCTGTGGCCTGCAGTCCAGTTGGATTACACAGGCCTCAAAGGTGATCCTATCACAGAGTAGCCATGTTGCTGGATTAAAAGATTAAATGTTCCTCTACAGTATATCAGAATTCTTTTTACTCTGGGAAAAATAGATTTAAATGACACTACATGACATTTGCATTTAGGCTCTAAATAAAATGATTTATACAGAAATCTATGGACTATTTATGTGCAGATTGATAAATATAACAATAACTATAATGGTGATGATGATGATGATGATGATAATAATAATAAATCTAGATTAGTTTTTATTTGAAGAAGAGTTATAAAGAGTCTCTAAAACCATTCTTTGCCAATGGTAGACCTACAAAATGAGTTCTTGAAAAATTCTGATATGTGGTGGTAGAAAAGAAAAGCTTCCTTAAGTTTTGGAGGGAATAGCTTTAAGTTTACTGGTACATAAGAAACAAGTTTATGTTATGTTTGATTTTCTATAATTTTCTTTATCCACTTATCTGTTGACAGACACATTGTACCTCAACTTGGCTATTGTGAATAGTGCTGTTACAAACAGATGTGCTGGTATTTCTATAATCTTTTGATCTCAGTTCCTTCGAGTATATTCTCAGTAGTGGTGTAGTTACATCATTGGGTAGTTCTGGTTTTAGTTTTGTTGATGAGCCTTCATATTAAGCTCCATAGAGGCTGTAGCACTTTACCTTCCCATTCACAGTACAAAATGATAATTTACCCCAAATCTTTGTCATAATTATTGTTACTTGTTTGGATATTTTACTTCTCTATATGTTCTGAATATTACTATTCTGACAGATGAGTTAGGAAAGATTTTTCTCCCATTCTGTATGTAGGTTGTATTTTTACTCTATTAACTGCATCCTTTGCTATACAGAAGCCTTTAGATTTTGCAAAGTCTCATTTGTCAATTGTTAGCATTCTGTGTTGAGCTTTTAGTGTCCTTTCAAGTGAGTTTCTGCATTGTTTTTTATCTGTGTTTCAGATCTCATATTAAGGTACTTAATGTATTTTTCTTAATTTTTGCACAGGGTAAGAGTGTAGTAGAGATAAATGGATAAATTTCATAAAATGTATGGCCTATCCAGATTAAATCAAGATGAAGTTAAATAATTTAAATATACAAATAACAATCTATGAGATATAAGTAGTAATTTTAAATCTTCAAACTAAGTACAGCTCAGATCAATATGATACATTACAGAATTCTACCATCAATGAAGAACTTATATCAATAAGCATAAAATTATTCCATAAATAGAAAAGGAAGAAATACTTCTTAATGTGTTTTATGAAGCTAGAATTACCCTGATATTTACACTAGACAAAAGTAAAAAACAAAACAAACCAAGAATTATTGGCCAATTTCCTTAATGAACACAGATGCAAAACTTCTCTCAATAAATTATTTGCAAAACAATTGAAAAGCACATCAAAAAGATTATTCACCAAATTAGGTTGGCATCACCCCAGAGATGTAGGTATAATTCAATATATGCAAATCAATAAATTTAAACTTCCAAAAAAAAACCAAAAGGACTAAAATCTTGTGAAAAATCTCATTGGAAGCATAAAAGGCTTTTAGCAAAATCCAAAATCTCTTTATGATAAAAGTTCTAGAAAAGAGGCAAGACCACCTAACAAAACCCCAGCATGAGAAGCCCTCTTTTGAGTTGTTAGTCAGCACCATCTAAGAGGATTACCAAAACACAGCCTATTGCTATTTCTTGTGGTTGCTACCAGAGACAAGTCCTTATTGCTAAAGATACTGTACAATTCATAAACAGCACCCAGAGGCCCTTGACATGGACATGACATGAATGCTTCCTCCCTTAGGACTAACTTTTATGGCACCAGAAGGCACTATGCAAGTTTCCAAGGGGAGAAAGCAACCAACAACTGTATTCAGGTTTGATGTCTATGAGCCACAACAAGACTAGTATGGCACAACAGTCCTAAGGTCTATTTTTCTGTTTCTGCATTCTGCTTTTCGTGTCTGAGTATTTCCCCATTGTGGTTCATACATATTTTAAGGTTAAATCTTCTAGCTTGGTGAAGACTGTAAATGATATTTTAATAATGAATGCATTATATTGTCTTAGGTCATGTGATGGCTAACCACGCTTGTTAACTTGACATATCTGGAAGAAAGGAACCTCAGCTGTGGAGTTGTATTCTTCAGATTTGCCTATGGGCTTCTCTGTGAGGTCATTTTATTAATATATAACTGATGTAGGAGAACCAAGCCCATTGTGGCAAATGGCATGCACCCTAAAGCAGATGGATATGGGTTGTTTAAGAAATGTGGCTGAGAAACCCAGGAGGGTTGATCCAGTGAGCCCATTCTGCCATGGTCCCTGTTTCAGTGCCTGCTTCCAGAGTCCTGTTTGGAGCTTCTTCCCTGGCTTCTCACTATGGAGGACTGTGATTTATAAGCTGAAATAAACCCTTTTCTCTCCACGTTGATTTTGTTCATAGTATTTAGCACAGCAACAGAAATCAAACTAGATCAGACATTGATACTATCAGAAGTGGGATATTGCTGTGTTGAACTTGACCAATTGGAATTTGGAGGGGAGTATGGAAGCATGTGAAAAATTTGGCTGGAAAAGTAAGTGAGTTTTCAGAGTTTAATGGGCTGCTTTGTAGAACCTTGGAAGGCAAGAATGCTGAAATAAATGCAGACTAAGAGGCCCTGGCTTATAAGTTTCAGCAAGGGAGAGTCCCTCAAAGCCTATGTGAGGCCCTTTGTGGGATACATTTGAATTTCAAAAAGTAAATCCTTTGGTGCTTTATTGGGGCCAGGGGGACTGGTCAGCTATGGCTAAAGAAATCAGCTGTGATAAATGATAGACAGGCATCATTGGCGAGTAATTTTCTATGAAGTGTTTCCTCAGGGTTAACACACAAATAGTGGTCAGAGGTGGCCAAAAATGCATTTCAAACTGGAAGCTAAACTTGCTAAACTTGGCAATGTATATGAATCTCCTGCATGTTACTTGTTTGAAAGCATGAAGGGGTCAGGCAGAGCAGTTGAGACTTGGGACTGTAAGAACTCAGGAAAGGTCATTGCTGAAGTTCAACTTCAGTTTCAGTGGAGTCTCTAAGGTATTGGAGATGCCAGGACCATAGCATGACCATCAAAGACAATGGTAGATGTGGGGTATAGCCATATTGAGCCAGCAGACAAGCTACCTTTGATGCCAATGGCAGAGCCAGAGAAGTAGAGGGTAGAAGCTCTTTTGAGCCTAGAAGACAGTGAGTTTCCAGATACTGGACACTGAGTTATAAGATTTGGATTATGCTGCTAGATGTTGGTTTTGCTTTGATACCATTATGACTGTAACATGGTTATTCCCTCTTGGAATAAGAAAGTACATAACTTGTTTATTATTTTACAGGAGTTCTCAGCTAAGAGACTTGGGGTTTTAAAAGAGATTTTGGACTTTTAAATATTGAAAATTTTAAAGACTGTAGGACTTTTAAAAGCTTTAGTGAGCCAGACAGTGTTGGCACACACCTCTAATCCCAGCCCTCAGGAGGCAGAAGCAGGTGGATTTCTGAGTTCAAGTCCAGCCTAGTGTACAGAGCAAGTTCCAGGACAGCCAGTGCTATACAGAGAAACCCTGTCTCAAAAAAAAAAACCCTTTAAAAAAGTTTGACTGTGTTTGATATTGTGATATTAACGTGATCTTGGAGACAAGAAAGTGAAGGTTACAGTTTAAGAATGTTGTGTTTGTATGTTGAGTTGACAAGGCAGGACTTACATTAGCGAATTTTGTCTATGACCTTGACATATCTAGGAAGAGGGAACTACAGTTGAGGAATTTTTCCCATCTGATTGACTTGCAGGCAGGCCTGTGTGGCATTTTCTTCATTGGTAAATTGGTATAGGAATGCCTACCCCACTGTGGACAGTGGCATCCCAGGACAGGTGGTCCTGAGCTATGTAACTAGGGAAGCTGAGTGAGCCAGGGGAGTAAGCCAGCAAGCAGTATGTCTTTATAGTCTCTGCTTCAACATCTGTCTTCAGGTTTCTGCCTTGAGATTCTACCTTGCTTTTCCTCAATGATGGAGTGTAACCCATAGGCCAAACAAACCCTTTCCACCTCAAGTTGGTTTTGGTCAGTGCTTAATCACAACAACAAAAACAAAAGCAGACTAAGGCAGGTAGTAGTGATATACTACAATATTGATTATTCCAATCCATGAACATGTTTCTTTGTATTCTCTTCAAATCTCTTCATCAGTGTCTTATGTTTTCATTGTAGAAATCATTCACTTCCTTGGTTATATTGATTCCTGAATAATGTGGTGATGTGTGTGTGTGTGTGTATGTGTGTGTGTGTGTGTGTGCGCGCGCGTGCATATACCACATATATGTAAAACATAAAAATACATAGTAGTTATTGTAAATGAAATTTCTTATTTATCTTAGGTAATTTTTAATTATACTGATTCATATATTTTGAATTTCAATGTTATAATTTAAACACTTTTATTTCAATATACCTTAGCAAACTACTAGCTGTTTTAAAACATTATTTTCATTTTTACTTTTAGTATGCTGTTAATTCAAATAGAAGTACATCATATGCCTCTTCCCCATTTTCTCCTTTTGGCCCATTCTAGCTACCCTCCTTCAGATCTCTCCCACATCCTCACTATTTTCAAGTATCTTTTTCTTTAACATGCACACACACACACACACACACACACACACACACATTCAGCAGGTTGAGTCTGTTTTTGTTGTTTGTGTGTATTTTAATCATGATAATAAAGTTACAAGTGATTTAAACAACAAAATTTTATCCCAGATTTCTTTTTATGTTTCAAATTATTTCAATCTCAGGGCTAGACGGATGACACAGCGGTTAAGATCACTAGACTTTCTATCAGAGGACCTGGGATTAATTCCCAACACCTATATGGCAGCTCATAGCTTTATGTAACTCCAGTTCAAGGGGATCTGATGCCCTCTTCTGGCCTCCACAGGCACCAGTCATGCAAGTGGTTCACAGAAATACAAGCAGGCAAAACACACATAAATACACCATACAAACAAATAAATCTTTATAAAATTATTTCAATCTCTTTTCTTACATTTCTTATTATATTCAGTTATTTTCCCCATGTTTCATTTAATCTTTCATTTTTTTTGTATCTTCTTGAATTCTGCTAAACTTCCTTAAAATACTTATTTCAAATTTTTCATCAATTGGTTCATTTATATATTTATATTTCTTTTTTTTTGAAATGTTAAGAAAATCTTGGGGTTTTTTTGTTTTGTATTTTGGTCTTTTTAATGACCTTGGATAGGTTCTTCTTTAGTCATGCTTATTTGCGGTTATAAATGTCTCTTGTGTTAGATGTCTACTTCTTTTCTTGGATTTGGTAGTGTTTTGCTATAGCTTCACTTGTAACTTTATTATTATGATTAAAATACAAATACACAACAAAAAAAGAATCAACCTGATGAGTAAATAGAGTGGGGGACACGTGGGAGGGATTTGAAGGGTAGTATCTGGAATGGGCTGAAGGAGAAAATGAGAGGCACATGATGTACTTTTATTTGAATTAAAAACATACTAAAAATGAAAATAATGTTAGAAGACAGGTAGTAGTTTGCTAAGGTATATTTGAAATAAAAAGGTTTAAGTTTTCTATGTATTTAGATTTTATCTTAGTCCCTTCTTCCAAAGAATGTATTAATCAAATATGATTTCTATGATCATAATCCAGAATGCTTGGAAGTAGTAGTGATACTTTATTATTTTCGTTTCAGTGTACCACTTCTTTGGCCTTGTATTCCATCTTTTACATCATTTATTCTTCTTGGTATAGTATATTAGTGATGCTTTCCATTGTATTTTTATTGACTCACTGAGTTCTGAACATCGAACATTGAATATTTCTATTTTTTTCTAAATTTCAATTTTCCTGTTGAACTGTTTAACTGTTATGACATTTCCATCCATCTGTGATGTTGACAGTCCGATCTTTGTTGTTGACTTTCTTCTTCAGGACCTAAATTAATTTTCGTTATTTATCCATTTATTTGTTTTAAATCGCTTTGGAAATTGTTAATTTTTTTACTAATGAAATTTTATATTTTTCATCTATCATTTTAATATCATTATATTTACTGACTGAAGAGTTGAGGGTCTTGGAGGAGTTGTGTTTTCTTTTGTTTTTATGTTATTTTTGACAATATATATTTGTATGGATTTTTCTGATGCTATTTCAAGGAGGGCAGGACCACCTACTTCTAAATGTCCTGTTGTCTTTACTTCTTAATTAATCTACATTCATCCTCCCCACATCTGTAACTGTTTTGTGTAACCACTTCCCTCAGAGCTCTGAGAAGTCAACTCTAGGCTTCTTGACCTGTGATTGCTGTTTGGTACCAAGTTCCTAGGGGAGATCAATCTTAAATCAAGATGGTGCCTAGCCACAGCATTCAGTAAGCAACAAAACTGGAAACTGTGGGCTTTTCCTGTGGGAAGGATTGCCAGTCTCCTTTCACTAGTGCTACTGTGTTTACTCTTTAGATTATGCTTTCGTTTTTTCTTCTCCTACCAGGGAGCTGTACAGCTGGGGCAATTTGGCACTTCTTTCTTTTCTATGATTCTTTTTTCTGACTCTTCACACATTTAACCACCATATCAGTCGCTTTCTGGTTTACTATGCTGATTCTTTTTTTCTTTTTTAGAGTAGAGTTTATTTTTTCTGAGTCTCTTTCTCCATGTCAGATGGAGGTAGCATCTAATCTGTTATCTCTCTCAAGTTCTTGTATTATTTTTAAATTAGATTTGGGGAATATTGACCACTGACTTTTCTTAAATATATCTCATTTATCTGTTCTCTTCATATCTTGTCTCTCATTCACTTTTACAATATCTACATTAGTCCATTTCCTGATCTCATGAGTTCCTTCTTATATGTTTCCTTATCTTCAATTTTGTTTCTTTTTTGTCTTGAGTCCAAGTATTTTCAAATCCCTTTATATTTAAGTTTGATTACTATTTTACTCCTGTACATGTCGTAATTTTTCAATTTTCAATTCATTCATTGTATTCATTCATTGTTAAGTTCTGAAAGTTTTTTGTGATTTTTGTGATTCTGCCTTTATTTATATTCTAATTTTGTGCATTATTGTTTTCCTGGTTTCCTTTAATTCTTTGCAACTGGTTTTCTTTGGTGTTTGGGGTATATTTAAGATAGTTGTTTACAAATGTCTCTTTGGTATTTTACATTTCTAGTCTTCCCCAGGAATATTTCTTGTAGTATTATGTTCATCTCTTGTATGACCTACATTTCCCCTTTACTTTGTGTTCTGCTCTTCTTTTGTTTTTTGAAATTTTGTTTTTGAAATTTAAAACTTTTGTGAGATATCCACTTCTCTTAACTTTTGCTGGTTGCTTTTCTAGATATTTAAATATTCTTTAGGCCTTGGGACCAAGACAAGGTAATGGTTTAAGGTCTTTGTGTAAGCATGCATCATGCTTGAGCTTGAATATGGTTTTTATAAGAGAGCTCACATTTTTTTTCAAGACAGGGTTTCTCTGGCAACTCTGGCTGTCCTGGAACTCACTTTGTAGACCAGGATGGCCTAGAACTCACAGAGATCCACCTGCCTCTGCCTCAGAGTGCTGGGATTAAAGCTGTGTATTACAACCACCCAGCAGGAGTTCACATATTTTATAATAGAATGTCAATTCCAATCTATAATAAAATCAGCTTCTTTTACATTTAATTTGCTACTAACTCAATTCTCCACAAAACTGTTGTGATACAATCAGTGCTATACACCTAATAACCTGTGCCTCACCCAACAAATTCTCTCAAGTATGCTTTTCAATATGAATATGACACTCTTCTGTTCTTCAGCTTGTGCATTGTATCTTTTCATTTGTTACCAGAATATAGAATATGCCCATCAAAAGTTTGTTTTATCATAAGATAGGTGAGAAAAATGATTTTCAAATAATGGCTTCAGTTCTCCATAGGAAAATGGTCCTCGTGAAAAATGAGGGAAAGTAACAAAAAAAAATGCATCCAAATGGATCAAATACAGCAAGCTGAAGACAAGGTGTTATGGTCTGAATCAGAAATTTTGTCACAGGCTCATGGTCTGAATGCTTGCTTCCTAGCTGATGGTGTTATTTGTGGAGTCTGTAGAAGCCTTAGATGTTATACACTGATGATAGAACTAGGTCACTAAGAGGGATGCCTTTGAAGAGTCTAGCCCAGCTTTGGGCTCTTACCTAATTCTTGGTTTTATTGTCCTCTCTGATGAAAAAAAAAATCTCTTCTTTGGAAAATCCTTCTGCCATGATGTCTAGTCCAAGTAGGTAAGCTTCTTCTAGTTTGCTTTCTGCTGCTTTAATAAAACAGGCCTGTCATGCTTAGGCTTTTGCAAACTTGAGACAAGCCATTTGGGAAGAGGAGCCCCAATTAAGAAAATTCTTTCATCATATGACCTATAGGCAAGGCATTGGGAAATTTTCTTGACTAATGATTGATGTGTGAGGGCCCAACCCATTGGGGATAGTGCCACTCATGGGCAGGTGGTCCTAGGTGGTAAAAGAAAGCAGGCTGAAAACAATCCTGAGTAAGAAGAACAATGCTAGCGGGATTACGATTCCAGATCTCAAGATACGTTATAGAGCCATAGTAATAAAAATAGTACAGTACTGGCATAAAACATAAATATAGACCAATGGGAAAGAAATTGAAGACCCCAAAATGAGCACACATAACTGCAGACATTTAATATTTGACAGAGACCCGAAAACATACTCAAGAGGAAATCAACAAATGGTGAGAGAAAAACTTGATGTCATCATCAGAAAATTGAAGTCAGACCAGTATCTATCATTTTATACAAAAACTAACTATAAATGGATCAATGTTCTAAATGTGAAAGTAAAAACACAAAACTTAGAAGAAAACATAAACAATGATTTACAGGATATACATGTAGGGGAGGACTTTCTGAATAGGACTTTATTTGCCCAAGAATTATGGTCAATAATTGAAAAGTGGGACTTTGTAAAACTAAAAGGCTCTGCATAGCTAAAGAAACAACCAGTCAGGTGAAGATGAAGTCCAAAGAATTGGAGAGGATATTTGCTAGCAAACAAGCCATTCAAAAAGTGGGCCTGGGATCTGAATAGAGAATTCTAAAAAAAAAAAAAAAAAGAAAGAAAAAGTGATAATATCTCAAAATATTTAGCATCTCTAGCAATTAAGGCAATGAAAATTTAGACAACTTTGAGATTTCATCTTCTACCAGTCAGGATGGCAGATCAATGAAATAAATGACAACAAATGCCAGAGGGGAAATGGAGAAAAGAAAACCCACATTTGCTGTTGGTGATCTTGAAAACTGTGCAGTCACTCTAGAAATCAATGTAGAGAATCCTTAAAAATCTGCAAATAAATTTATTACCCAGCTATACCACTCCTTAGCATGTGCCCAGAGAACTTGACATTTTACTCCATGGATGTTTGCTCAGTGATTTTAATTTACGTTCTATTTACAATAGCTAGGAAATGGAAACAATCTAAGAGTCTTTCAATAGATGAATAGATCATGAGATTGTGCTTCATATACCGTATGGAATAGTATGCTGTGAAAAATGAAATCATAAAATTTAAGATGGAAATAGAACATAGTATACTGAGTAGGGTAGCCCAGGACAAGAAAAACAAATGTCACATGTTCTTTCTTATTTTTGAGACTCCTAGCTCTGAATCTTCAGATATAAGTATAGTCTTCATTCCTCACCAAGGAAACTTCTTTTTGTAACAGATGGAGACCATTGCAGAAAAATACAATGAATCAAAATGCAGAGTTGTGAATCCCTGTGGCAAGTAATACATCTATAACTCAACTCCTGAACCTAAGGTTCAGGTTTCATGGAGGAAGAAGTGCTGGAAAGATTTTACCAGTTAGAGGACTCTAAAAGTTTGCTGTGATATTGTGTCTCTTAAGGAATATCAGAAGCTACACACATATGGTCTTGCCAACATGACTGCCTAAACAGGAGCTGAATAAGAATGACATTTTAAAGCCAGACAATGGTGGCACATGTCTTTAATCCCAGCACTCAGGAGGCAGAGGCAGGTGTATCTCTGTGAGTTCTAGGCCAACCTGGTCTACAGAGTGATTTCCAGGATAGCCAGGGTTACAACAGAGACACCCTTTCTCAGAAAAAAAGAATGACACTTATAGACATGTCATAGTGGAAAGGGAGAAAGCCCAGGGAATTCAATGCTACATAAAGAACTCTAGGCAATAAAAGAATGCTGAGAGTGAGAGAAATAGTCTTCCTCAGAGAAAAGCACATCGATTGATTATCCAGTACCAAATGGTCATCCCTGAAAACATAGCAAATAATAGTATAAAGATTGAGTATATTGTATTTACATACTTAGAAATATATATATATATATATATATATATATATATATATATATATATATTCATACATAATACATACATACATTTTTGGTGCAAAAGAATTCATGAATTTGAAAAAGAAGATCCTTCTTTCAGTGGAGGATAATAACACAGAGACCCAAAACTGGACAATATACAGAGAGTGAGACACTTGGGAGCACTCAATCTTAAATAGGATTTATTCAACAAAGCCCTCCCCTCACGACACAGAGATCTATGTAGAAGAGGAAGCAGAAAGACTACAAGAACCAGAGGAAGGTGAATGACTCCAAGAAGCAGTATCTTCCAGAAACACTTATGAACTCACAGAGATTGTAGCAGAATGCACAAGACCTGCACATTTTCAAGCCAGATGGTGTTCAAGCCAGAGGAAGACCTGGTCCCTACTTTAGTAGTTATCAAGTCAGAAGAAAATTTGAGCCCAGTGACTATATGTGGTTCACAAGTTATTGATTAAGATAGACTTCATCACTGGGAAAAGAAGCTCAATCAGAGTTATCGTAAGTTAAACAGAATAGGAAAGTTTGAAATTTAAATAAACATTTGCCTTTTAAAGCCTAGAATACTCTCTTAATGCTTATGGTTCCACGGCATTTTTTCAAGTTACATTCACATGTACTTTCAGAGCTTCCCTTCATGGCTAAAGTCCAAAGCCAATCAGTTATTCTGATTTCAGATCAAAGATAAAGACCTACAAAATGGCTCATTCCCAAGAAGAAAAAATAGTATATATATGAATAAATTTTACATTAATTACTTTACCCAAAACTTTTAGAGAACTAAGTCAGAGAGCGAAAAACTAACTTGAAATATAGAAGGAAGTAAAATAAACTGGAATCAGAAAAATTCTCTTCATTTGGAAAGACTTTCCAAAGGAATATAAGTTATTCCAAAATTTAATTATATTTTTATGACAATCTTAATGTCTACTGCTCATTAATATGAAGTCCAGTTGAGTATAAGAGGATTCATGTCTTTTATTGGAGCTGTCAGGCAAACATGATGAATTTCAAAATTTCAAAGACATTTTACTTCATGGTGATGAATGGCCCTGAGCAACAAAGTTGTTGAAACTCTACACAGATTTATCCTATTGTTGTAGTTATGTGTGAGGGAAGAAATAACATTAACAACAATTGGGAGTTTGACATTGTGTTTTTCACATCAAGCAAAGAGCAAAGCAGTAAACTAGTAGAATTCCAAGCACTAAGCTCCACAAATTGAAAACTTTCACGTATAGTACATTTGAACCACAGGGACTCTGTGATGCAAAAGAAGCCTGGGGACCAATTTCACACTACTTACATGGTGGGAGAATTTCAAGCTAGGAAATTATCACTGAAACACTTTTCTCAGTCAGTAAAACTGGTTGGACTTTGACAGAGGCAATCTCAAACTGTTTCACCATGTTTTTCTTTTAATCTACGGTTGTGAACTCCCACAGAAAGTAATCACCACTTCAGAAAAGCTCACAGTAGAGAGTTTCAAGATGGAAAGAACTGATATGGAAACTGGAGAACTTATATAGATGCATTCATGTACTGAAAATTACAGATCCAAAAATATTATGAGAGAACTTTGTAAACTGTGTTTCAGATGGCTAAAGAGATTAAAAAAATAAATTATTGGCTGGTATGCTGGCACATGTCTTTAATCTCATCATTTAGCTGGGCTAAGGCAGGAAGTTCACATTTTTCTATGTCAGCATGGGCTGCATAGGGAGTTCTAGGACAGCCTTTTCCATATAGAGAGACCCTGTTCCGAGCAAACATCAAAATTACATTTAAACAATAGCAAGCTATTATGCAAGTAGTTAGATTTTAAACACAACCATGAAGTGTGAGCACGAATGTGGTTGATGAGGAATCCTTTATTTACTTCCCTCCTATAAAAAGGAACCCCAGAAGTATATAAGCAGCAATTATTTTTTAAATTTCTTTTTTAAAAAAATTATTATTTATTATTTTCTTGGATTTTCGAGAAAGGGTTTCCCTGTTGTAACTTTGGCTGTCCTGGAACTCACTCTGTAGATCAGGCTGGCCTCAAACTCACAGAGATCCACCTGCCTCTAATTCCCGAGTGCTGTTATTAAAGGTGTGTGCCACTACCACCCAGCAAATAGCAACTATTAACTTAGAATATTTGAAGGAGAGTGGTTGAGTATAATAAGAATAAAATGGACCTGTAGAATATTAAGGCACAAATCACACTATTAAGAAGAGAATGATGTACATTGCATTGATTATCCATGGCTAAGAAAACAGAAAATAATAGGTTTCTAGCAACTGTCATTAATACCTTAGATTCTTGAAGTTTTTTTGTTTGTTTGTTTTTGTTTTTGCTAAAGAATCCTGCACATCAGCAGACTCTGAGCCCAGATATTGGAGTTGGCAGGTAGTGAGGATCATTTACTCCAGGGGGTAAAAAACCAAATCAACTTGTGCCATTTTCTACCCAATCAAGTACATAGAATGCAATTTTAGGAATGTCAACCCCATTCAGAACCTGTAGAAACTTATAGGTACTGGATTCCATACTTGTGTCAAGCCCAGCCACAATCATCAGAATAGTCCTGTTCTTGTTTTGGGACATGTTGTACCATTCCCCATGGGTCAGTCATAATGCTTGTGACTCCATGAGAGATGGACGTGTATCCCGTCTTTATCGCTGTCTACAACATGCCACACCAAGTATAACCTCCCTGCACTATCCAGCCATATGAGGCCATTAGACATGGAATGTTATTCTGTCTTAGCGGCCAAGCATGCCATAGTACATCTTCGTAGGTCAGGCCTGAAAAAACTGTGAAATAAATAAATAGAAGGGTAAAAGGATTAATTAGTAGGGGAAGGGTTTAAACTTGTAATAGTGGTCCTAGTGTCTGTCAACCTTCAGACTCAAATGATTGATATGATTGTATATTTTGGCAATGTTCTGACCCAATGAACCCTTAGTTAATGTTGGGTGGTCAGACTTTGTTGACAGAAACGGCATGCCATTGCTATTCAGACATGTAAGTATGATTTAGCCTTATTACAGTTCTTTCCTTTAGCCATATTTCATAACCAGCACTTACTAGTGAAGTCCTGTCCCAACATGCCCTGCAGGTACTGGACATACACAGAACCACTGCCAAATTTGCCCAACATAAGATGTATGTATTGATTGCAACCCGATTCAGGAGATGGACCCATGTGGCTCGCTACCTGCAGACTACTTGGCTCTATTTCCACATCCCACTCCTCCATAACCCATCTACTCTCCTCCAGCCCTGCCCCCAACCCGCCCACAAGACCTGGGCAAGGATCCCAGCACCATCACAACCCCAGCCAGCAAATGGACAAGGTAGGCAACCCGCCTACAGAACAGTTGGTTCTGTTCTCACAACCTACTCCTTCAGCCCCCAACCCCCACCCAACTCCTGACCCCTCACTCCAGCCTGCAAGACCTGAAGAAAGAAACAAGCACCATTGCAACCCGAATCAGCAAAAGAACCAGGTAGGCTCGATGTCCGCAGAACACTTGGTTCTGTTTCTAAAACCCATTCTTCTGTAGCCCCTCCTTACTCTACTCCAGTCTTGCTGCCCCAATTCACAAAACCCGAGGACAACCCTCAGTGCTATCACAACCCAAGCCAGCTGAAGAATCAGCCGTCAGAACCTTCAAGCACACTCCGTTTGAAGAACTAATTCAGAAAAAGCCAATCAGCCAGAAGAAAAGGGCAGGCCAGGACAGACAGCCAAAAACAAACAAACAAACAACAACAAAAAGATACACAAGAAGAGAGTTCCTGCTGTACCAGAGATCAAGTAGGCCACCGGAGCTCCAGCTGTCAAGTCCGGTGGAGACCCCCAGTTTGACAAGAGGTCACAAAGAACAGAAGAACAGAGGAGAAACTAAGAAAGAATATAAAATAATAAAAAGAAACCATCAAGGAGCACAACATTCACTCCATAAAGACAAACACAGGTATTCAGCACCTAAACCTATAATAACCCCAAACCCAGATGCCTAAATGCCAATGTAAGAGAAAAATCAACAACAACCAGGAAAATATGCCACCACAAAAGCCCAACTATCCTATTACAACAAGCCCTGAACGTCCCTACACAGCTGAAGCACAAGAAAAAGATCTCAAAACCTACTTTATGAAGATGATTGAGGCCCTTAAAGAGGATATAAATGAATCCCTCAAACAAATAGAAAAAGACAAACATAGAATGAGAGGAATTGAGTAGATTCATTAAAGAAAGCCATGAAAACACAACAAAATTAGAAAAAATGAATAAGTCCCTTAAAGAAAGCCAAGAAAAACAAACAAACAACAGAAAAAAAGCCAAGCAAACAATTAAAGGAAATGAACAAAGCTGTTCAAGACCTGAAAATAGAAATAGAAGCCATAAAGAAAACACAAACAGAGGGAAAAGAAAAATTGAGAAAAGTGATCAGGAATGACTGAGACAAGCTACAGCAATAGAACATAAGAGAAAGAAGAGAGACTCTTAGGAAGATACTATAGAAGAAATTAATCAAAATTAATCAAAAGAGATGGGGAAGGACATTTTACACTTATCAAAGGAAAAATCCACCAAGATGATATTTCAATTCAAAACATCTATTCCCCCAACAAAATGGCTCCCACATTTGTAAAGGAAACATCGTTAAAGCTTAAAACACACATTGACTCACGCACACTATTAGTAGGAGACTTCAATGGCCAACTCTGGCCAATGGACAGGTCATTCAGACAAAACTAAACAGAGAAATACAGGATCTATCAGATGTTATAAATCAAATGAACCTAAAAATATTTACAGAACGTTTTACCCCCTATAAAAAGAATATACCCTTTTCTCACCACCTCATGGAACCTTCTCCAAAACTGACCACACACTTGGCCATAAAGCAAGTCTCAGGAGATAGAAGAAAGTTGAGATAACTCCCTGTATCCTATCAGACCACCACAGATTAAAGCTGGATTTCAACAACGGAAACAACAGAAGGACTACAAACTCATGGAAACTGAATAACTGCATGGAATGACAACTGGGCCAAGATAGAAATAAAAAGAGACACAGATTTTCTAGAATTTAATGGAAACGAATCCACAGCAAACCTGTGGGACACAATGAAAGCAGTGCTAAGAGGAAAATTCAAAACCCAAAGTGCCTGCCAAAAAAGAGGGTGAGATCACATACTAGCAAATTGGCAGCACATCTGAAAGCTCTAGAACCAACGGAAGTAAGCACACTCAAGAGGAGTAGACGGCAAGAAATAATTAAGGTGAGGGCTGAAATCAATAAAATAGAAACAAAGATCACAATTCTAAGAATCAATGAAACAAAAAAGTTGGTTCTTTGAGAAAATCAACAAGATAGACAAACCCTTAGCCAAACTAATCAAAATATGGACAGAGAATATCCAAATTAACAAAATTTGAAATGAAAAGGGGGATATAACTACAGGCAATAAGGGAATTCAAAGAATAATTAGGTCATACTTTAAAAACATATACTCCACAAAACTGGAGAATCTAAAAGAAATGGACAATTTTCTCAATAGATACTACCTACCAAAGTTAAATCAAGATCAGATAGACATTTAAATAGACCTATAACCTCCAAGGAAATAGAAGCAGTTATTAAACATCTCCCCACCTAAAAAATGCCCAGAGCCAGATGGCTTTATTGCAGAATTCTATCAGACATTCTAAGAAAAGTTAAACCGATACTCCTCAAAGTATTCCACAAAATAGATATAGAAGGAACACTGCCAAACTAATTTTATGAGGTCACAGTCACTCTGATATACAACATACACAAAGAATCAACAAAGAAAGAGAATTGCAGACCAATTTCCCTCATGAACATTAATGCAAAAATACTCAATAAAATACTCTCAAACTGAATTGAGAAGATCATCCACCATGATCAAGTAGGCTTCATCCAAGAGATGCAGGGATGGTTCAGCATATGAAAAACAGTCAATGTAATCCACCATATAAACTAAATGAAAGAAAAAAATATGATCATCTCACTAGATGCCAAAAGAGCTTTTGAAAAAATCCAAAACCTTTCATGATGAAAGTCTTGGAGATATTTAGGATACAAGGGACATAACTAAACATAATAAAGGCAATATACAGCAAGCCCACAGCCAACATCAAATTAAATGGAGAGAAAATCAAAACAATTCCACGAAAATCAGTAACAAAACAAGGTTGTTCTCTCTCTCCTCACACTTACTCAATATAGTACTTGAAGTCCTAACTAGAGCAAAAAGACAACCGAAGGAAATCAAGGGGATACAAATTGGAAAGGAAGAAGTCAAAGTATCTTTATTTGTAGATGGTATGATAGCATATATAAGCAACCCAAAATATTCTACTAAGGGACTTCTTAGGGGCTCACAGAAACTGAGAGGCCAGACATGAAACCTGCAGGATCTCCTACATACATCTTATAGCTGTCTGTATTGGTATTCTTGAAAAACACCTACAAGCTGGAGTAGGGGTGTCTCTGACCCTTTCAATATCTCAGGACCCTTTTGCTGCTGCTGGGTTGTCTGGCCCACCCTTGGTGTAGGGATTGGTGCCTGGTCTTGTTTTATACTGCTTTGCCATGCCCTATTTGAGTGGTAACCTTGGGGGGTGCTGTTCTTTTCTGGGTAGAAGCAGGGGGGACATTTGTTGATGGTGATGGGGGTTAGATCTTGGGATTAGGGGAGATTGGGAATTGGAAGTGGAAGGAGGGTAAGAGGGATGTCAGGATGTATTCTATGAGTTGTATGAGAGAAAAAATGAAACAAAAATATATATTCATTATACTGAGTGGAACAATTCCAAATGGTCTCTGTATCCATGACTACAGAGATGTATCAAGGACATTTACTACAGCACAAGAAATCATATAAGACTGCACTACTGAGGCAACATAGAGCCAAAGTCAGTGTAGTCTACCCAATAGACACACTAGGACATATCTTCTGGAGAAAATATTTCACTGTGAATGCCTCGATATAAAATAGGAAGAGACAACTTACAAGATGTACCGTGTAGAGATGCTAAACATGTGTTCAAAATAAGGTTCCTACAATGGAACACCATCATTCTCGGACAGACACTTTCCGTAGAAATACATTTCTTGTAAAATAAAAGCATAATAATTGGAAGAAACCTCCATGAGATGGAATGTTGTGTAGATAGATCAACAGAACTGGAAAAATAAACTGTGACCTGAATAAAAGTGAAAGAGTGATAGAAATTATTAAAAAGAAAGAAATTATGGAACTAAAGTGTTTAGTAAATTAAAAAAAACACATAGAAGGAATCTTCAGTAATATACTTCTTTAAGGATAATTAATTTTTCAATTTGAAACCAGCTTTTAAATTAGGCAAGACAGGTGAAAAAAATCCTAGGAAACACGTGAATAAATGATTCAAGCTGAATTTTACCTGAAAGCAGTTAAATATTCTTATTCAGCTACAACCCCTTCGAAACACAATGACCAGCATGGCAAGATATGCATAAAGATGCAATAAGTGGCACTCACATGTAAATAGCATATTTTTGACCTGCACATGTGCACCAGGGAATGAACTGTATGTCAGTGGACAACTTGTGGGAGGTAGTTTTGTCATTTCACCAGGTGGGTCCTAGAGATTGAACTTGGGTTATCAGGCTTGGAATTAAATGTCTTTACTCACTGAACAATCTTGTTTTAAATAAATGACACATATCCATAAGCAAAAGACCTTTATCACTTACCAGTTTTCACCACAAATTAGATTAAAACATTAAAAAATAATGCCTAAAAGTATAAAACTTCTGGAAGAAGAATAGGGAAAACACTATTAGAATGGACAATAATTTGTCTGAATATAAAGCAAAAATTAATGAATATGATTATAACAAGTTAAAGAGGAAAAAAGCACTGTCCAACAGAGGGATACAACTAAAGGAGTGAAGATAAAAACCTACACAAAGTGAGAAATTATGTGCAAAATACAACGCTGACATGAAGTTGATATCTAGAATATCTGCAGCTCCAAATATTCAGTATAAAGTATAAAGAAATTCACAAAACAAATAAACCAACTACAATGGACATTAGATATAAATAGGCATTTCCCAAGAGAGGATGTAGAAACTGCCACCAAATTTCTGTAAAAATTATAGAATATCACCTATTCTTATGTAAATGCAATTAAAAACCATAGCAAGATATCACCTTATGGCAGTTCCAACAGATAATTTTTAAAGGCTAAGAATAAAAAGCTCTTGTGAAGATATGAAGAAAGGAGGACCTTTACAAAATGTGGATGGGAACAACAAAGTAATATATAGCATCTATGAAAAAGATAATGGAACCTCCACTATAAAGTAAATACAGGTGCTGTTTCCTCAATCAATCTCTGCTGAATGTGTGTCCAAAGGAAATTAAATCAGAATGCTGAAGAAATATATGCAGTCTTTATTTACTGCCTTACTATTAATAATTAGGAACAGCCTAAATGACCATCAGTTGATTGATGGATGGATGAAGAAAATGTGCTACTACATGTACACAATAGAATAATGTTCATACATAAAATGAATGAATGCCTGTCATTTGACACAAGAATGGAAACTATAGTAGAAAGGCTGGGAGAGTAGAGGACCAAAGATAGACTGAGATAGGGTCTTTTAGATGTGACACAGAAGTTGTATCCATCTAATATAAAAAATGTGGTCATGTAAACAAGACTTGTACAATGATAATGTCAGTTGATATATCATGCATGGGAGAAATCTCCAAAAAGCTTCACCCCTAAATGAAGAGCTATAGGCAACTGATGGCTGCTGAGAGAGGGACAGTCATACTGTTTAGGGCCAAGTCCCTTGATAAATTACCTGACCCCAAGTGGTCAGCCCTAAACACATATAAATAATAGCAATACTTAATTGACTCCATTTGTTAATATATAAGGAACAATAATAATTACATAGAGGATTGCATGTTTTAGAGGGGAGTGTGGGAGACAAGGGAAGAATTGTGTGGGGAGAGGGAGTGAGAATCATATGAATACATCATTCATGTAGAATTCTAAAACAATAAAAAATAAATGTAAAAGAGAAAATGTCAATTTTGGAGGAGATAGATATATTTAAATTCATTTAAATATTACACGATACTTACCTATGTGAAAATTATATGATATTCCAAGATTGTGTGCATTTTTCTATTTAGTTATGACAATACAAACAAATAGAAAAATAGAAGACTGGGGGCCGGTGGGGACAGGAGTGGGAGGGGTTAGGTAGGGATTAATGGGATGGAGGGAGAGAGTACAGGGAGAGATGGCTGGAACTGGGAGGCATTTGGGGGGCTTGTGTGTAAACTTAATGCAGTAGAAACTTCCTGGAACCTATGAGGTGATCCTAGTGAGGATTCCTAGTAATGGAGAATACAGAGACTCAACTGGCCAACTCTTGTAGCCAGGGAAGGCTTCTAGTGGTGGGTTTGGGTTGCATTCAAGAGAGTTGTTGCCCAAGGTATCCCATGAAAATTCCCAAACAACCCAGACTGATGCTAAGACAACAGGTTGCTCTCTGTAAACTGACAGAGGGACCCCACTGCTCAAGATAACATCTATACAAACTCATTGAATATGGAGTAGTCAAGCTAGTGCCTACTTGTAGCCTTCACTCCTATATTCTAGTCTCTTTGGTGCTGGAAGGTATTATGCAGGCTACACAAAGAAAAATATGGACAGCAACTCAGCCAGAAACCTTCCTACAAAGAGAAGGAATCCATACCCAACACTGCTTGGGTAAGCAAGAACAAGAGACTAGATAGTTTCAAACCAAATTTGACTGGTTAAAAAAAGCCAATAAAATGATTCTTAATGATATTCTGCTGTATACATAGACAAGTGCCTTATCCTGTTATCAGAGAGGCTTCCTCCCGCAGCAGATGGGAATGGATGCAAAAACCCACAGGAAGACATTATGAGGAGAGTGTCTAAATTGGAGGTCTCTATCAAATCCCACCCTCAGAGCTCAAGGAATCCCATGGAAGAGGAGGCAGAAAGATTGTAAGAGTCAGAGGGAATGGAGGACACCAGGAGAACATGGCCCTCTGAATCAAATAAGCAAGGTGCATATGAGCTCACAGAGACTGAAGCAGCAAGTCCAGGGCTGATACAAGTCTGCACCGGTTCCTCTGTATATATATTATAGCTATTAGCTTAGTATATTTATAGGTCTTCTGAGTGCAAGAGCGTGGGTCTCTGACTCTTATGCCTGCTCTTGGAACTATTTTCCTCCTGTTGGCTTGCCATATCCAACTTTGATATGATAATTTTTGCTGCATCTTATTATATTTTATTTTGTAATATTTGGTTATTTTTTCTTAGAAGCCTGTCCTTTTTTAATGAGTGACAGAAAGTGAGTGGATCTGAAGGGGAGAGGAGGTGAGGAGGAACTGGGAGAAGTGGAGGGTGAAACTATAAGCAGGATATAATGAATGAGAAAAGAATCTATTCTCAATAAAAAAGAAAAATAGAAAGACCAATACTTAGTAAAAAAAAAAAAAAGAACCAGTAGTCAAAAGTCTTCCAGGAAAAAAATACCAGCATTGGTTGGATTAAATATTTTGTTTTACTAAATATTTAAAGAAGAACTGACTCCAATTTTATGTATTTTTTCTTTTATTGAAAATAGATTTTCTATTATAATATATTCTGATTATGATTTTCCCTCCTCCAACTCTTCCTTTCCTTCCTTTTGGATCCACACTCTTTCTGTCTCTGTTTAGAAAACCAACAGGTATATAAGAAATAATAATAAGATAAGTTAAAACTAAAGCAAATAAATCAGAATACGACAAAACAAACAAGAAAACAAGCTAAAGAGAATGCTCAAGATGCACAGAGGCACATGTTGTCGGACACACATTTAAAAAAAAACCTTACGGGTCCTTCCAGTATATATCATGGCCTCCAATTTTGTGCCATAGCAATACATTGACATAACTTTCAAAGATGGTGTTAAGCTCATTTTATGTTGTCTGTCCACTGGAGGACATGGGATCTGTATGTAAAAGTGGTTACTTTTCCCAGTGAAACTCTCTTGGAGAAAACTGATTTTTAAAATTCTATTTGCAAGGTCTATGAATTAGATATAACTTCTGGGTTAGGAATGGGAAGTATGTCCACTTTTCTCAGTTCAAGGACCTCATCTGATGTAGATCAGTGCAGGCCTTATGCATGGTGCCACAGTCTGTGAGTTCATATGTGCTATGATTAGAAGGCCTTGTTTCCTTGTCTTCCATCCCTTCAAGGTCTTAAAATCTTTCCATCTCCTCTTCCACAGAGTTTCCTGAGCCATGAAGGAAGAAATTTGATGGAGATATTGCTTGTAGGGCAGTATGTTTCAAGGTCTCTCACTCTGAATATGTCTGGCTGTGTATCTATATATTTGTTCCCATCTGCTGCAGGAGGAAGCTTCTCTGATGATGGCTGAGCAAGTTACAGATATATGAGTATTGTGCAATGTCGTTAGGAGTTGTGTTATTGCTAAGTTACCTTAGCAGAATAGTAGATTTTGGTTTGTCTGTATGTCCCTGGGCTATCTAGTCACAGGTTCTTGGCCATCCAAGTATTAGGAATGGATCCCATCTCATGGAGTTGGTCTTAAACCCAATCATATATTGGTTGGTTAATCCCACAAGCTTTTTTCCCATTATGACACCAGGATATCTTGAAAGCAGGTCATCATTGTAGATTGAAGGATTTGTAGCTGGGTTGTTTATCTTTCTCCTTTAGTAGCAGGCAGAATACCTTCCAGTACTATGAACATTAGTTCATAGGGGTGAAGGCTCTAGGTAGGCATCAGCTCAACTTTTCCATGTTCAGTGAGTTGTGTAAGTATTGTCTTCAGAAATAGGGACTTACTGTCAGTTTGTGGAGAGACTCCAAAAGACTTGGGACTCTCCTGGGTTGTTTGGGGATTCCCATGAGGCTCCTTTGGCCAACAACTTGATTAGATGTAACACATTCCCAGTACTGGATGTTTTATTTGGTGACTAGAGATGTTTTATTTCATCTGGGGCTACAACTTCCACATAATTTAGTAGTTTCATTTAGATAGCCTTCATATATATATATTTTAGGAAGTTTTTACTGTATTGTTTCCATACTAGCCCTCAAATGGCTCTTAGCTTTAGCTATCCTCTCTGTATTCTCTCCATCGCCCCTCTCTTCCCTCACTATCCCCATTTGATTCTCCTATTTCATTCCCCACCGTTGTCATCCATACCTATGTATTTTATTCCTTCTTCCTCTGGTCCATCTCTTCCTCTGGTCCCTTACTCTGTACATAACCTCTGAAGTTGTGTGGATTGTAGCTTGTTGATCAATTACTTAACTGATAATATCTACATATAAGTGAATACATACCATATTTGTCATTTTGGGGTCTGGATTACCTGTGAGTTTCAGGACTTCATTTTCTTCAAAGGCTTAGTAATATGCCATTGTGTAAAATTATCACATTTTCCTTATTAATTCTTTCATTGAAGTTGAAGTTAGAAACATCTAAGTTGTTTCCAATTTTAGGTAATTATGAATAGAACAGCAATGAACATAGTTGATCAAATGACTCTGTAGAAGGACAAAGCATCCTTTGAGTATATGCCAAGAGTAAAAAAGCTAGAATTAGAGATAGAGTGATCCCCATCTTTCTGAGGAACTGACATGCTGATTTTCATAGGGATTGTAGAAGTTTGCACTCCCACCAGGAGTCGATAAATGTTCCCCTTGCTCCACATCCTCACCAGCATTAGCTGTCATCTGTTTTGTTGATCTTGGCCATTTGACAGGTATAAGATGAAATCTCAAAGTAGTTTTTATTTGCATTTCCCTGATGACTATGGATGTTGAACATTTCTTTTGAGTTTTTCAGTCATTTGAGTGAGTCTTTTCTTTTGAGAATTCTCTGTTTAAATTGGTACCCCATTTTCTAATTGTGTTATTTGTTTTCTTGATAATGCAATTTTTTAAATTCTTTATATATTTTGGATATTAGCCCTCGATCAGATGTGGAGTTGATAAAAACCTTTCTCATTCTGTATCCTGATTCTTTGTCTAAGTAACAGTGTTGTTTGCCATACCGAAGCTTTTCAGTTTCATGAACTCCATGTAATTGTTGATCTCTGTGCCTGTGCTATTGTCATTCTGTTTAGAATGTCTTTTCCTGTGTCAATGAGTTCAAGATGATTCCCCACTTTCTCTTCTATCAGATTCATAACATCTGGCCTTATGTTTAGTGCTTTAATTCATTTGGAGTTGAGTTTTGTGCAGGGTTATAAGCATTGATCTATTTGCACTTCAACATCCAGTCATCTGTTTTGACCAGCAATCATGTATTGAAGATGCTGTCTTTTTCCCATTGTGTATTCCTGGCTTCTTCATAAAAAAATCAGTAACCCATAGTTTTTGTTTGGATGACATGTCTATTGGTAAGACTGGGGTATTAAAGTCTCCCAATATCATTGTATGAGGGTCAGTATGAGATTTTATTTGTAGCAGTGTTTCTTTTGTGAACTTTGGTGTCTTTGTGGTCATTGCACAGATGTTAAGAATTGCAATGACCACTTGGTGGACATTCCACTTTTCCCTCATTATGTTTTCTTTATTGATTCTATTTCCATTTCATGTCCTGACCTGTTTTCTTCATTTCATTCCACTGTTTATTTTTGTTTTCATAAAATTCCTTAATGAATTTATTTGTATTCACCTTAAGGACCTCAATCATGTTCCTAAAGGCTATTTTGAAGTCCTTTTCTTGTCCTTCGTCTATATTGAATTTGCAGAGCCCACTCTGGTAGGGATTATGGGCTCTAGTGGAGACACAGTGTGCTGATTGTTACTGGTTGTGTTTTTTATGATGGCATCTAGGCATCTGGATTTGGGATGATTGTGATTCTAGGTTTTGATATCTACTATTGACTTTGTTTGGTGACTGTTCTATTCATTAGTTTCTGATGCCCTCCCTGGTTCTTAGGAGAGTGTGGTGACTGTGTGCTGCCTGATATGGAATGCTTCTGAGATCTTTCCAAGTGTGGCTACTGGTAGTTTTGGGTAAAATGTGTTTCTGTGTAATGGGAGCTAACACTTAGGAATAGGGATGAATAGAAGGAGAGGTTCCTGAGGGGGTCCACAGGAGGGAGGATAGGAGGGTGTGCAACCAGGATCTCTTTAGACATCTGAGAATGGAGACAGAGAGAGAGGAGAGGCCACAACAGGTGATCTGCCTTACAGCTGGGGCTGAGGCTTGGAAACTAGATTTGGAGGACAGGAGGGAGAGTGATGACTGCCTAACTTCTTCCCTGGACAGCTGGAGTTTTAAAGATTTATTTGGTAGTTGATTAGAAACAAAAGTGATATGATTAGTGCTGTGTTTACAATAGATAGCATAGCTGGATGAGTGTATACTTAAATGTGAAAATTTTTTAGCCCTCTGACATTTAATTGCAGTATCCAGTGGCTGGTAGCCTCGTGGTAAGAACATCTTCTCAGTAATCATTGAAAATGGAGTCATTCTGGAGTCTTTTTTTGCTATACCTTCATCAGTAGTTTTTGCTTTTATATTTTCTTCTTATAGCTATTCTGAGATGAAGTTATATTTCCTTTAGGTGCTGATTTTTATTTCCTTGACAACTCCAGACCAAGTTGGCAGTCTAAGTAGCATTTGAAGGAAGTGATTCAGCAGCTATAGAAGCATGGATGTTCCTACGGGATTAGTGTGAACAGTTCAAAATGTTGAATATCATTGAAAAAAATGTCAAGAATACAAATTGATCAGAAACAAAGCAAGAGCCCTAGGACAAAGGGCTGTTCTAGAATAAAAGAGTCTGCTCAACAAGGGAAATGTGCCTGGGTTTGTACTGATGGATAAAACCTACTTAAATTCTCCCTTGTGAGAGCCAAGATTAAACCTAGAGCATATGTCAATGTACATGACAATGTTTCTTCCATCGAGAGTCTACAGTCAAGTTTAGAGAGACATATGAGTAATATTTTAAAGTAGGAGTTGTTAGAAAGTTTTATTCATCTCATTAGAATTGGGCACATGTAGTTTTTTTGTTTGTTTTGTTTTATTTTACATTTTACAACGCTGAATGATGTGAACAACACTGACCAAGACAAACATGGTCATGGCATAAAAAGCAATAAAAGATGAAATGCTCATGCAATAAATGCAAGCACATTGAGAACAAAGATTAAAGATACTTAATCTAAAATTACAGTGACAGGGAAAATCTTCCAAAATAAAACTGTGTGTGTGTGGTAAGCAAGTAATTCTTGGCAGCAAATGCTTTGTGAAGTATACTATGCAATGTTCTCTGGAGGAACAGCATCAGTGAGAAGTGCATGTATTTTTCAAAAGAGATTCACTCATTTGGTTTACATAATAGAAGCAGGGTAGTTTAACAATGTATTTCAGGTGTACTTGCCTTTGATTATTCCTCAGTTCTCTTTATATCTGGGCTACCCATTGGAAAAAGGATCCCATACTGAGGAAGGGTCTTCTCTTCTCAGGTAATTATTGCTAGGAAGATCCTCACTGACCAAGTCAGAGGCATGTCTTTTAGCTAATTACAAATGTTATCAAGTTAACAAGATTAAGTCACATGAAGTAAAAGAAAAATCTCAGCACAATCTTCAAGTTAGAGTAGGAATTTACATGTCTATAATGATGATGCTCTAATTTATTGAATGCCAAAAGCATTATAGGTGTCATTCTAAGTGATTTTAAGTGTCATATTGCTGAATCTCCAAATAAATAACACTTGTAGGTGTTATTGTTTATCAATACAGTTTCCCTAATAAATAATCTAACTCCTAAAGAAGAATTAATTAGTTTATTAATTGTTGATAAGTAGTGAAATCCTGTAATGCCAACAATATTACTCATTAAAAATGTAAGTATTGGCATATGTGAATTTGGAAGAAATTGCCTGAATACTTTTGTGAAAAAGTTAGTGTCTTTCAAAATTATGGAATATATAGTGACTTCTTTCTTAATGATAGGAGATGATGTGTATCAGTTCTGTTGATTTTAGAAAATCATATAGGGAAAGTCACATGGAGAGTATTCTGTTAAGTCATTAACTCACTTAACTGTGTGGTGTTACCTGAGAACATGGTCAAGAGAATGGGTAATGTAAAAAATGATTTAATTGGCTGTCCATAGCAAAAATAAAGAAGCCTGATATAGATGTGGTAATTACACATCTTAAAATTCCTAAGCGAATTAAATATAGATATTAAATATCAGTAAGAAAAGAATTCAGAAAAACCTAAAATATGATAGGACTCTTACAGGTTGATTTTATGATATTTAAAGTGTTTTTTCAGACTTCTGTAAGACCCATAGAATGATGCACGATAGAGGTACTTTTGGTTTTGAATGAGTGAATTTATTAAGTATTTAACAAGAAAAGTTTAAAGTATAAAGAGATAACGAGAAATATTGTAAAACATCATAAACTAAAAGGTAAAAAACAGTAAGAAATGGAGTGCTCACAAAATCCTGCAGAGGCCATAGCAGTAATGATTCTGAAAACATCAGAAATACTTCCTTAGATACTGAAGTATCTAGAAGGCCCATGCACATTCATATGAACTTCCTAGAAATATTAGTCAAAGAACTTCTGAAAACTGTTAAAATATGGTGATGCTTAGGCAACTTATATCATAATTTCCTTGAAAAAATATTTAAAAAATTTAAGTTAGGATCTGAAAAGCTATTATTAAAAGCCTTCTAGCTAATTCTGCTACCTGGCAGGTTAAATCTCATTTTTCTTACTAATGAAAGTAAAGGAATCAAGTACATAGAAGCAGTTAATAAAATATGGTACATAATTTAACGGAATTCTCAAAACTTAGGAAGAATTAAAAAGCATTCTTATCAACACACTGTTAAATAGAGTGCAATTGTGAAAAATAATTCTATTTCTTTTTCAAGACAGGGTTTGACTGTCCTGGAACTCACACTATAGACCATGCTGACCTTGATCTCAGACATCTGCCTGCCTCTGCTTTTGAAGTACTGGCATTAAAGATGTGCACCACCAATGCCTAGATGATTATTGTTGGTTAAATGGTTACATCATTCAAATTTTGGGGCAAAATCCTTACAACCTTGGTGGGGAAGATTCAAAGTGGAAATAGAGTAAGATGAAATGGAAAAGCAGTTAGTGGATGTATTAAATCTCATGACAATGAAATAGACATTTAATTCTTTTACTTGTGTTTGTGAAGTTACATAAGTTTCACTATGATATCAATATAAAGTTGGAAATAGTGAAAGGATTTGATAGTTGCATAATCAAATCTATATGGAAATAATAGTACAAGAATAGCTAAATAGGAAAATCCAGGCTTTAGATTCTCTCAGATGAAGACCAAATAACAACAATCTACCGATAAGAACATCTTTATAAAATTTAAAAATTAGGCATTAAGCTGTAGAAACCTGTGTGGATCACAGGACCCAGTAACAACTACAATAAAAGGGTTAAAGGGATATTCTTGCTGTGAAGGATTCCTCTCCCCTCTCCACTATGATAGCACAGTATTACAAAGAAATGATTATGATGAGTACATAATTTCTCTATAGGGAAAAATGAATCTGACGCTTCCCTTCAAAGAATACATTCTGAGACTCATCTCAGAAAACCTAGTCTGATTTTACCTCATGAGGCACACTGGGGAATAGTGTTTCACTAGGCAACCAGGGGTCAGACAAAAAAATGAAAAAGTGCAGAGTTCACAGTGACAACTTGTAGGAGAAAGCTTTAGCAATGATCTTACAGTTTAAACAAAAAGGGTGAATACGTAGGAGAAAACTGGACCTGCCACTGGACAGAACAAGGCCCGAGACCCATGTGAATGTACCCAGAGATGGACCTGCCCAGGCATGTCCAGAGACAGACCAGTCCAGACACACCTAGGGAGCAGCAGCTGCAGTCTGGCAACCAATGGGATGCTGGGCCGGGTGAAAGGTATAAAAGGCTTCCCCCAACCCCTGTAATAAACTGAGTCTGCTTTTTGCCATTCACCTGACTCCCAGAGTCTGTGTCCTGATTCTGCATCAACTTTATCTGCCTGAAGGGTCCTGTGGATGGGTACAAGCAACAACAACTCTTGGTATTGGTGGTAGTTCTGTATCCCTTAGAGTAGTGGCATCCTGTCATTATGTATTAGGTAATAGCATAGCCTATCTACAAGACTCATTGCATTCAGAATCATTGTAAGAACTTTTATCTGGCTTGACTGATTAAGTGCCCATCCCTTATACCCAGACTCAGATACTACTCCAAGGCACTATACTGGGAGAGAAACGCAAGCCATTGCATATTTAGACTATAGTAGCTAGACATGACAAATACAAAGTATAGACAGTTGCTTAGCCCAAGCTCAAAGCATATTCAAAGCCCCACCCTGGGAAGGATATACAATAGTAGGCTAGACTTCACAGAAAACTATACTTGTATGACACAGAAGATCCAATAGTAATGTAGTTAAGCATTAAACCCATCCTCAAAATACTGAACAGTCAGGGAAGCAAGACACATCAGGCATACCTTCTATTCCATCCTTTAGCAATCTGCAAATCAACCTAACTTGGGGCCCATCTGTAATTCTGATGAACTGCAGAACTGAAATGATTTTGCAATTTAGCCAAAACATACCTGTGATGATCCACCTGATTACAAACCTTAGCCATTATTTTCACTAGACAATCAGACAATGGATCCCAGCTGGTAGTAACCTCCAAGCTCCAAAAAAGGCCAATGACTCAGTGAGCTATAGAACTCAACAGCAATCTTTTCTTCTCCAAAGTCATTATGATCTAGTCTAATCAAACTTTCAGGTACACTAAATAACAGTGCAGCATCATTTACAACAACCAAGCTATAATATAAAAATAAATGTTCATCAGTGGATTTGTGGATAAAAATGTAATAGTTGTACAATAGAATATTCTTTAAAAGTCTTTAAAAACAGTAAAGTCCTGCCATTTACAACATACATGAACTTAGAAGATATTTTGCTTCTATACAGTGAACTGACAAAGATAGATACACAGACACCATGACCACAGCAATTCTTAATAAGGAAAACATTTATTTGGGGCTGGCTTAAAGTTCAGAGGTTTAGTCTGTTGTCATTGCAGCAGAAAGAATAGTGGCATACATGTAGACATGGTGCTGGAGAGGTAGTTGGGAGTTCTACATCTGGATCTGTAGGCAGCAAGAAGAGAGAGTGAGCCACTGGGCCTGGTTTGAGCTTCTGAAACCCCAAAGCCCACCCCAGTGAAGACTTTCTCCACACCCACCCCAACAAGGCTTCATCTCTTAATAGTGCCATTCCCTATGGGTCAGGGGGACATTTTCATTCAAACCACCATACACATGTTCTCACTTATTTGAGGATTTTGAAACAATCAAACTTATACACAAAGAACAGAATGCTGATTACTAGATATTAAGTGGAATGTGCAATCTGTTCAAAATATATAAGATTCAGCAAGGAAGATGGAGTATTTTTAATGATGTATCACTCAAAATAGTAGCTATCGTTAATAGAAATGTATTTTCTATATCAAACTTACCAAGCTTCTGTACTGATGGACATTTAGATTCATTTTAAACCTCAGCAGTTGTGAATGCTACAATACTTTTTAGTGTGGACTACAATATTGGTTGAGACTTATAATAATGAATTTGGGTATTGATATGTTTCGTCAATGTTGTACATAAAAATTAATAACTATTTGAGGTGGTATGTTAACAAGCTTGATGGAATAATTATATATTACTCAATGTATATGCAACTTTGAATGTTTGGAAATACCTTCCACAGGTATTTGTCGTTCAGGATTGTTTTGACTACTTTGGATCTTTTGTATTTCCATATGAAATTTAAGAGTGTCTTTTCAATTTTTGTAAAGAAATGCATTGGAAATTAGATAGGATTGTGTTGAATATGTAGATTGCTTTGGATAAGATGGCAATTTTCACAATATTAAATCTATCAATCTATGAGCATGGATCTTTTATTTTCTGCATTTTTTTCAGCTATACAACTCTTGATCTTTTCCCCAATGGGTTAAATATTCCATTATAGAGATGCTTGCTCATCCATGCTCACTGCTGCTCTATTCACAATAGAGTGAATGCGTAGTGAATGTGTAGCCCATTTAGAGAATGGAATATTATTCAGCTCTTAAGAAAAATGAAGTTATTATTTTGTAGGTAAATAGATGAAGCTAGAAGCATTCATTCTGCATGAGGTAACCCAGATGCAGAAAGATGAACAGCACATGTTTTCTCTCATTTGTGAATGTTACCCTTGTCTCTTCTGGTATGTGTGTGTGTTTCACTTGGAATACCTTTGCAGATAAGGAAATTACTAAGGGGTCATGCAGAAGGCTTACAAGGGAGGAGAGATAGAATACCATATTATAAAGAGTTAAACAGGAATAATGGAACAGAAAGGGTTAAGTTGGGGTAGGGGATAGAAAAAGATATAGAAGCAAATGTGAAAATATAAGTAAAATAACTAACACAAAAGACCTTTAGGAAACATGTGGAAGCCTAAAACTGAAAATATTTCTCATATATATATATATATATATATATATATATATATATATATATATATATATATATATAGATATATGATTTGTAATATATTATATATTTTCTCCTAACAAAGGACAAATGTAATATGTATGTATTATTTATACACATATATTATAGCTACTCTATAATGGAGCAACATTTCTCCTAATAGACACCAGAGGCTAGCAAATAAAAACCCAAGAATGGGGACACTTCTTTTGGGTATATTGACTTCTGAAATCCCATAGATAAAGATTACAGGCTATTGCCAGTGTTTTAGGTTACCCTCTAGAACTTGATAGCAAGTCTATATTGCTTGACAATATAGCATTGTCAAGGATGAAAATCCCATCCCTACTCACTATCTCTCATATTACTAGAAGATGCTATGCATATTAACAGAGGGCAAAAGTAATGGTTATTCTTATGCAGCTGTGAACTCTGTGAGCTGCAATAATAACTGGCCTGGGAAAGCATGCTTACTGATAGAATAATGGTATGAAAGCATAGACATCAATTCAAGGCATAGGTGGTTTATTCTTTTGCTGATCCAATCACCAGTCCTAGTCCTGGAGCCCTGGAGCATTTTGGCCTCTATATACTCTAATACTCAAGATACAAGCCTGGACCTAGAAGGCTTTAGCCTCAGCTTCCATGCAATCTAAAACATTTAAGCCTCTGAGACTTAATGTTGATTGAGCCACTCTGACTAGCTCCTTCTGAACTCAGAGCTGTACTGAACTCTAACTCTTCTCCAAGCTGCTGGTTCAAACTGACATTCTGAGCTGGCTAACTGTTTCTGACCAGAACTTTTTGGCAGACTCTCGCAACTTCTCTGATGGAACTGCTCTGCTTGGCTTCAAACTGACTCATTCTTCCCATCTGATACTGACTTCTGCTGAACTGCATCTGTGTCTCTGCCTCAGACTCTGCAGACTGCTTCTGTGTCCTATCCTTTCAGTATCTTGTCCTCTGTCTTCTCTCTGAGCTGAGAGTCTGCTTTTCTATTGTGAGAGTTGGGTGTGTCTTCACTTTGACTCACTCTGCCAACTCTTTCTCCAATTGTCACTTTGCCTGCCCCTCATTCTGACTTATCTCAGATGTCACTTCATGTCTGACACTGCCTACTTCTGAACTCTGCTTCCTGTCTCCCAAGTTCTGGGATTAAAGGCATGCACCACCACTGCCTTCTGAATATGGGGATTAAAGATATGAACTAGCATCTTTCTACATTCTATCCAGACCACAGAGAGACCTCTGAATGTGATAACTTCATATAAGCCCTTGGATTTGATCCTTTCTAGATATCACACAGGCCTTTCAATATGATCCTTTCCCAGAGCATCAATGTTCCTGGATTAAATGATTAAATATTCCTCTACATGAATGTTATGAGAGTAACCAACTACTTTCTGATTGGATTTAAGGCCCACTTCACAAGATAAAACTCATACCTGGTACCACTATCAGGACAAAAACCTGTGGTTATATGAGTTATAGACACTTGGGGAGAACCTATTACTATTAGTTGGCTAAATTGACATAGTATTAAACTGTCCTTTAATTAATTATTGTT
This sequence comes from Cricetomys ansorgei, assembly GCA_026225945.1. Taxonomy (NCBI): domain Eukaryota; kingdom Metazoa; phylum Chordata; class Mammalia; order Rodentia; family Nesomyidae; genus Cricetomys; species Cricetomys ansorgei. The sequence goes on from JAMJFZ010003399.1 coordinate 3,354,207, forward strand.
ATATCCACTGATTAATGCATTGCTAAATCCTCATCAGAGAAGCTTCTATTTGAAGTACATGGTGATTAACACAGAGACCCTGTGTCAATCTGACCAAGGAGCAAAAAAATAAGAGACTTCTCTGTCTTAAATGCATCATCAAGACTGCACCCCCTCCTCCAAAAGTTCATGGATTATTGTGGAAGAGGGGACAGATAGAATAAGACTCAGAGGCTGACATCAAGGAAACTGTCTTCAAGACACAACAGGGCAGCACGTATGAACTAACAGCATTTGAGACAGTGTGCAGAAGACCTGTATAAGCCAAAGCCTGAGTACACTCTAGCATGGAAGAGGGAAGCTGTCCCTAACCATGGAGCTACTGGCAATTGTTAGCTGTTAAAAAAGTAAGAATTAACTTTGTCTAAGGATACAGCTCTTGGTAAATTGACCATGCTCCAGTGGAAGGCCACACATCTAAGAATATTTATGTAGCACAAATTTTTTTATAGGGGAAACAAAAAGGACACCAAATTGGATGGGACCAGAAGGGGGTAAATCTGGGAAGAGTTGGGTAAAATAGGGTGAATATGGCTGGAACATGTATAAAATTCTCAGAGAACAAATAAAAAAGAAAAAAAAATTAATAAAATATGTCTATATTGCTATCATATAATGGCATATAATAAAAAAATAAATGGTGGTGATTTAGGTTTATTGTAACAGAAAGAAGATTGTGATAGAATAAATAACAAAGGTATAGTGAAAATGAAATATTAACAATTTGAAATAAGTTTTGCACTGAAAAGCATATGAAAATTCTAAAGTTGCTAGTTATTTAAAAGCACATCTGCCCTCTACAGCTAATACAGATAACATACTTTTAAATCTCAATGAAACAAATGGGAAAATTTAGAGAAATTTTAGATTATAGACTGGCTTTCTTTCCCAATTTGGGCAGTGCTGTCACTACTTTATATATGTATGTTCATGTAACTTTATATAAGTATCAATTATATTTATTTTATATACATTAAAAATAATATTTAAAATTATAGTTGTATTTTCAGGTATCTAATAAAATGAAACTAAAGATCTTCTATTGTAATAAGTTATAACGTCAAAATATGCTAAAAATGAAAAAGTACTTTTGTTGGTAACTTTCCTACTAAAGTGAATGTATGAGAGCAGTGACATGGATTATATACCACAATTACATTCTTCCTACAGAATAATTTCATCTTTAGAAATGATAATTTTTCTTCTCCTTTTCCGAGTTGAATATCTTTTAAAAGGCGAGTTGTTTACTTTTCAGATATTATAGATTGTTAAATATTTATCCTATTACTGATTTTAAGCTTCATGCCACCATTGTAAAACTCTATGATGGAATAATTAGTATGATCTTAAATTGAGTATGAGTTTGTCATCTATCATATCAGCTATCCTTAAAAGTAATCCCATGTATTTACAAAAATGTATATATTTTGTTTGTGCAAGTTAGACCCATCTGTTCCATCAGATTTTTCATGTTTACTGTGGTCATACTAATTTTCTGTTTAATGTGCTTCTGTTGTTGAATGTGGAGGAGTAAAATCTACTGCTATTATACTGTTGTCTATTTATACCTCAAATTCTTTTAATATGTACTATTTAGATGAGGTTATGTATGCATATAATATGTAAATAGTGTTTATTAGAATTTGCAGGAAACAATCCTTGAGATGAGATAGCAGAACCATACATACACAGAACTAAAAATAGTTCCTGTTCCCATCAGTCAGAATAGAAAAAAAACTCTCATGACTCTTAAAACATATTAGAACACTAAAGGTGCTGCTGCACTAGAAGTATCAATCATACATTGAGCAATATAATCTTGTATGTGCAATAACCGGGGACCCGTTTTTTGGAAGAGAGTTTAGAGTGGAATATTTTCTACTCAGATGCATGTGCTCACAAGTATGCCGTTTATACCTCTCCTGATGATGTCACTTCCTGTATATAGTCATATTATTTTATTAACATAAATTCATCACATAAATTCCTAAAATTTTAATTTTTGTATAATTGAAAAGGCATTTTTGTAAGGTTTATATTGCTAAATATTCACTTGCAGCAGAAGTTTCACTCTACACTAATACTATAAATCAACACTTTAAAAAATTCCCAAATTCATGAACTCACTGTCTCCATTGTTACCTGCTCCAAACTTGCACAGACCATGAAAGTTATAGTTTCAGTATAGATGGGAGAGTCTCCAAATGCATCGCCCCTATTTGAGGAGCTTTGGTATTTGAAGTTTGCTAGGGTATCGAGAACTTGTTACCCTTACAGTTGTAGACCCTGGAAAATTACTCATTTTCCAGTGGATGGCCTCAGGCTCATGTACATAATGGCACCATTGATTGGACTCTAGATTTTAAAAAAGGATATGAAGTTGGGTGAGGGATGTGGTAGGCGGTGTCTGGGGAGATATGGAGGATGAGGGGGAGTGAATGTGATCAAAATGCATTGTGTTTATGTATGGAATTCCCAAACAGTGAATAATCAAAAATGAAAATAAAGAAGTGTCTCTATGAAATGCAGTGGCATTTTAAATTATCTTGTGAAGTAAAATAACATGATAATTGAGGAAAATAAGATGTACATATGTACATGTATATGTTAAGATGTGAGATATACTTGCTAAAATTAAAACTATATAATTTTTAAACATCAATACATTCCTTAATCCAAAAATTGAAAAATCTTCTCCATTTCTTAATTAAAATTTTCCTTAATACAAGTTGAGCATTGTCTTAGTCTGTTCTGCAGGGAAGACTACTTATCTCATTCTCAGCATTTTTTAGTTGTCTGTAGTCCTTGTTCAGGGTTGAGGCCCTGAGTACTTTCCCTTTCCATATTAGTAGTGTATTAGTGTCATCCTAGTTCACATCCTGTGTAGGCAGACAACAATTAAAGAAAAGAAGCTACAAATTTGAAAGAGAGTAAGGGAAATGGATACATGATGTGGTTTGGAGGGAATAAAAGAAGAGATAAATGATATATTATATAATAAACTCAGAAATAAATTTAAAATGTAAATTAAATTTTTTTTGAGATTTTTGTCTCATGACTCAGAATGGTTAAGGTCAAAACAAATAAACAAGCAAGCAAAGAAAAAAGGAAGGACAGAATGATGAAAGAAAAAATAACAAACAAACAGAAACAACAACAAAACTAACAAGAAAAATCCCTAAATCCCTAAAAATGGCAAATACTAACACAAATCCAACAATCTAGCTCTATGACAGAGACTAGAAGGAATGCTTCACTCTTAAGAGAAAGATAGCTACACCTAGCAAGACACATCAATTAAAGTATCCAAAAACAGTTAAGAAAGAGGTGTAATAGATATTCTTGGTCATCAACTTGACCATGTCTGGAATTAAAATAACACCCAATGGTTGAGCACATCTGTGAAGGATGTTTTCCTTAATGAAATCATTTGAAGTGGGAAGACACACTTCTGATATTTGAAGCGGGAGGTAAATCTTTAATCCAGATCTTTTGAGATAGGAAGTTCCACCTTTAATCTCGAGCACATCTTCTACTGACAGCCTATATAAAGGACACGGAAGACAGAAGCTCTCTCTCTTTGTTTGGTTGCTCTCATCCTCACTAGCAAGTCCATTTCTTCACTGGTATTAGAAGCCTACTTCTTTGGAATCCTAGTGTATACTGAAGACCAGCTGAGACATCCATCCTCATGGACTGAATAACTAGTGGATTCTTGGACCTTCTGTTCATGGGCAACCATTGTTGGATTAGCTGAGCCACAGCCTATAAGTCCTTCTAAGGCAGGGAGGGGTAGGGGAAGAGAGAGAGAGAGAGAGAGAGAGAGAGAGAGAGAGAGAGAGAGAGAGAGAGAGAGATGAGAGAGAGAGAGAGAAATTTATTCTATAAATTGTTACTCTAGAGAACCATGGCTAATGCATAAGAGGAAAAATATCATAATAATAAAACAGGTATCAATAAATACTACTCATTGATAATTCTCAGTATTAATAGTCTCAATTTACCCAATAAAGTCACAAAGTAACAGATTGGATTAGAAAACAGGATCACTCTTTCTACTTCATCCAAAAAAGACACCTCACCATCAAGGATATCCATTACCTCAGAGTAAAAGGACAAAAAAGGTATTCCAAATAAATAAACCAAAGAAACAGGAGGGTGTAGCCATTTTAATATCTGACAAAAATATACATCAAATTAAAACTAATCTGAAGAGATATGAAAGGACACAAAATGCTCATTAAAGGAAGAATATACAAAACAGATATTGTAATTCTAAACACTCAGGTGTGAAACACAAAAGTAACCATGTTCGTAAAAGAAACACTAGTATGGCTAAAACCACATATTGACCCTCACAGTGATAGTCAGTGACTTCTAAACCCTGTTCTTGCCAACAGACAAAAACTAAATAGAGAAATTCTGATTTTAATAACATAAGTTAAATAGACCTAGCAGACATTTCACACAAATGTCATATAATACATTTTCTTCTAGTAGTCAATGGAGCTTTCTCCAAAATTGACCACATATTAGGCACAAAGCAATTCTAAACAGATAGAGGAAAATTGAAATACCACCCTGCATCCTATCTGGCCACCATGGATTAAAGCTGGATACCAACAAACTGATAGAAATGAACATCTCAGTTTCGAATGCACACTGAGTCCAGACAGAAATCAAGAAGGAATTACTATTTTTTTCTTTTAGAATTCAAAGAAAATACCCAAACAATGGGGCATTACAAAGACCTTGGAACCCTCAGCCCTAAAAGAGATGTCTCCATCATACCCCCCACCCTCAGGGCTCAGGAACCCTGTGAGAAAGGAGGAAGAAAGAGTGTAAGAGCCAGAGGAGATGAAGGATACCAAGGAATCAAGGCTATTTAGACACAACAGAGCTGGTACTCCTATGAACTCATAGGGACTATGGAAGACCGCACGGGGCCTGCACAGGTCTGCATCAGAGGTTCCTGGAGCTGATCAGAAAAGTAAACACACGTCCTGTTGAAGCAAGTCCCAATTGATAACCACTTACAAATAAAAAAATAGATTTCTCCAAGGGATTCTCACTGGCGAAACAAACCACTCTGAAGGGTAGGCCCCATGTCCAGCAGTAGACAGTTAACATAAACCAAACACAATGGCATCTTTGGAAGATCTTTGTCTCATAACGTTAAGTCAAGGAGATTTTGTTTGCTTGTTTTCTACCTTATAGGTCCTTTGCATATATATTACAGCTTCCAGCTTTGGGTTTTTATGGGATTCCCAAGTGTGCAAATGTGTGTGTATCTGTATCTATATGTGTTTCTTATGCATTTTCTTTGATTTTTTTCTTGTTTAGTTATTTTGTCATAGTCCAATTTATTTTTTATTGATTTATTGATTTTATATTTTATTGAAAACTTTATAAGTTTTCCTTGGATGCCTGTTTATTTTCTGAGATGAGACAGGAAGGATGTGGATCTGTCAGGGAGGGGACATGGGGAAGAACTGAGGAGTAAGAGAATGAGAAACTATAATCAGAATATATTGTGTGAAAAAAATCTATTTTCAATTAAAGAAGAAAAAAAGAAACACAAAACAGTTTTTAAAGAACAAGGCATCATTATTGAAAATAGCAAGTGACAAAACCAACTTACTTCCTAGGACATACTCTTCAGAAAAATGTCAGAAGTATGAGCAGAATTGCTAAAAGCCAGGAAAATGAGGCATGACATATTTCTAACTCTGAAAGCAAATAATTTGCCAAAATTATGCTATCTGGAAAATATTTCACAAAACTGGTAATGAAATAAATACCTTCCAAGATAAATATAGTTTCTATGAATTACCTTCAGCCCACATCACAAAATAACGGATTCTACACTCAAAAGAAAAAAGGAATTCATCACAAAATAGCAAAAGACAGAAATTTCGTAAGAGGTAAAGAACAGTAAACGAGAAACATTAAACAATAAATCAAGTGAACTCAATAAAACAGCAAACCCCTTATTTGGATAAGAACCAATGCACAATAAATATATGAATAAACAAGGAAGACAATTAACAAAACTGGAGGAGTCACCAACTCTCTATATATAACAATCCTAGATGTCTCATATCTCTTTTACAGACTACCAGATTAGGTTAACACAAAAGACCAAGCCACTTAGCGCTCAAAAGAGGCATCTTGAATTATTGAGTTCATTTTAATGCATTTTAAACTCAAGGTAGATTTACATCAGTTTTCCCCTTCCAAGACCCTCCCTAGTATCCTTCCTCCAACCTCCTCATGTCATCCACCACTCTCAATTTGATAGCCTCTTTTCCTTGATTATGATTATTAAATACATATATGTATGCATACTTGTAGCCAATAGCTACTGTGTTAGTCCACAAAGAAGACAAGGTGTCACTTTCACAGATGCAAACGCTGCCAGACCTTAGCAAAGGGAACCACCTGTCATGGCAAACACCATACTGTACAGAGAAACCTTGATCGTCTGATCCCAGGTGTTTTTATTGATATAGAAGTTCCTCAGGTGTTACAAAAACTCTGCCTTCTCATCCAAAGGCCCATTTGTATAATGAAGAAAACCTGTATCTTAGTCTTGTCCCACAATTCTTTAGCTGCTGAGTTATGTCACATTTATGGTGAGGGAACACAAGGCCCAAGGTGAGTATTCTCTCCTTGTTGCCTGAGACTGTGGGAGAGGGACTACAAGAATTCCTCCACAGCAACTTTGTTCTTCACATGGAGATCTTAGTGAACCACAATGGCTCTGTCAGAAAGCAGTGAGCAGGTGCAGGTCTTGAGGAAGCAAACATTTTAATGACCAATTTACATAAAGCCAACACCTGCAGATGGTACTAACTAACAACTCTTAGGCAGTTCTTCTCCCCCCACAATGTACAAAATAATGACTTGAAAGTTACACAGACATAACTAGAAATAAACTTCTCCAATACATACTTATGCACAAATATACAAATACAGTCTGCTGCATTTATATATATATTTTATATGTATGATGGATTCATATTTGACCACTTTGTATTGGAAAACAAATAAATGGGCTGATCCTTGTGAGAGGCTGAATTTCCCTCTGCCAGACGTCATTGGTTGCCTATAGTTGTTTGTCCAAAGATGGGACGCTGGGAAACTTTTTACCTTTCTTCCTTTGCATGTCTATTGTTTGTACCATTATTCCAGACATGTTTATGCAGCCATTTCTAGAAGAGTGTGTGTTTCACAGCAGATTCTTGGGCATTTGGCCTCCTATAATCTTCCCACCCTGGTCCACAGACACATTGTCTGTGATGTAGATGTATCCATTAGTGCTGTGCTTCCCATGATCTGTTGATTTCTGCATTGTGTCCAATTGTGATTTTATGTAATAGTCTCCATTTGCTATGAAGAGACATTTCTTTGATGAAAGGTGATAGCTAGCCTTATCTGTGGGTATAAGGATAAATTTAGAATGTAGTAAGGGATTGTGCAGGTCTGACAATGTGAGATAGTGGCTTCTTTTCTAATGTCCATGACTTCACCAGCTCCAGGAAATTGGTTCAGTGTCTATAAATAGACATGCTTTCTCTTCTGTTGAATGGGCCTTAAGTTCTACTAGGTGTTGGTAACTACCAACGTACAAGCAACACATTACACCCTTATGGATATCTTGCTGTACTGGCTGGTTTTATGTCAACTCGACACAAGTTAAGAGTCATCAAGAGAAAAGAGCCTTAATTGAGAAAATGCCTCCATAAGACCCATCTGTAAGGAATTTTCTTAATTACTAATCAATGTGGGAGGAACCAGCTCATTGTGGGTGGTGCCATCCTGGGCTGGTGGTCCTGTGTCCTATAAGAAAGCAAATTGAGTAAGCCTTTTTTTCTTATTTATTTATTTTTGAGACAGGAGGTTTTTCTGTTGTAACTCTGACTGTCCTGGAACTCACTGTGTAGACCAGGCTGGCCTCAAACTTGCAGAGATATGTTTGCCTTTGCCTCCCAAGTGCTGGGATTAAAGGTGTGCTACCACCACTCAGCTGATCAAGACTTTTGAAGCCAGCCAGTAAACAGCATCCCTCCATGACTTCTGCATCAGCTCCTGCTTCCAGGTTCCTGCCCTGCTTGAGTTCCTGTTGACTTCCTTTGGTAATAACAGCAATGTGGAAGTGTAAGCTGAGTAAAACTTTTTATACCCAACTTGTTCTTTAGGTATGGTGTTTCATTGCAACAATAGAAATCCTAGCTAAGACACTTGCAATGCAGGTCATTGTTGGGGTTCATAGATACTGCAGCTAAGTAAGACAATTAATTGCTCCCATGTTAGCTTGCATTGTATTTTCTAGTATCATGGAAGTTAGACCATAGGAAGTAGGTTTTCAGCTTAGAACCAGTTTGAAGCATCTGAATCTTGTATCCTAAGTATGTGGTGTCCCCAGTAATAGGGACTTACCCTTAAATTCTATTAGGCAACCAAGTTCTAAATCAACAGTATATATTGTTTTTGGAGTAACATTATATGTAACTCTCAAAGAACCAATAAAAATATTTTTTAAAAATAGAGAAAGATGTGTCTTGGTTAAGTTAGTCCAAGTTACTCCCAACTTGGTATCTATTTAAAAAAATCTTTTGAGATCAATTTGTGCTACCCAAACATTCTTCTCAACTGTGAGAGGTACTTTATTTTTACCTCCCCTCTCTGTGCTAGAATTTTGTCTCATTTGGGCTTGCACAGGTCCTGGATATGCTGTTCCAACTACTGTGAGTTCATATGTGCTATTGCTCTGTTGTGTACAGAAGGTGTTCTTTCCTTATAGTCATCCATCACCACTGGAGCTAATCCATTTTCCATCCCTTCCTCCACAATGATTCATGAGCTTTGGTAGGATGAGATGAGACATAGATACAATAGTCTTTGTTCTCCGCATCTTGACTAGTTGTGAGTCTCTGTGTTAATTGCCATCTACTATAAATAGAAGCTTCTCTGATGATGGTTGAAAGACACATCAATCTATAGATATAACTAAGTCATATCCATAGATGTGGATTTAATAAGGTGTCCATTTAGAGGAAGAATAGAAGTAGGCCCTCCTCTATGACCTGTATAGTCATAGGCTTCTGATCTGACAATGGTGCCAGATATAGTTCCATCTTGTGGAGTTGGCTTTAAGTTCAATCAGAAAGTGGTTAGTTATGCTCATGATATTCAGGCCATTATTGCACTAGTGGGGATGTCTTCTCAGACCAGTCATTGTTTTAGCTTACATTCACAGCTGGGCAAGAGTGATTATTACTTTTTTTTTTTTTTACCTGATAGCATATATAGCTTCATGAAACACTATGAAAGCTAGCCACTAGGGATAGAGATTCCAGGTAAGTATGTGCTTGGTTTATCTATATTCTATGATTCAAGTATCTGTGGAAGTTTCATAAAAAGCTAGAAATATATCTACCACATATTCAAGCTATACTACTCTTCGGAATTATAACCAGAGGACATATAATCTCTATTATAGAGATATCTGCTTAGCCACATACATTATTGCTCTATGATCAGCCTAGATGTCTATTGATTGATGGATGGAGAAAGAAAATCTTGTATGTTTACATGACAGAATATTAACTGTCTGTTAAGAAAAAATAAATTATTAAATTCACAAGTAAATACTTTTTCCTATTCCAATTTCCATATGTTATTACCATGCCTCTTCATTCCTGGATATCCAGGTCCTTTGCTTTCTTTTTGTCCCACTTCTCTCTTGTTCTCTTAACAAACTTCTGGACTAAGTTTTGAAAGCCCCTTCAACCTACGGTGCAGGCTTTCTTGGTTCTCCTACTGGGCTGATGGGAACCTTATGTAAGAGATTATGGCCATATTCCTTTTTTTGTAATAGCTACAGAATTATTTACTTTTGTCAGTCTAAATGGATAAAAGGCTAGGTTCCCTTACTTCAAGCCTTTTCCAAGCTAACAGCAGTTCCATTTGGCTTCACTAGACTAGAGGCACTATGAGCACAGGCTAAAAATAAGAAAACCCTGTAGGCAGTAATAGCAGCTATTCAAATTTTTCCACTAAAACCCACCGTAATTTATTAAGATTACAGCCAATAGTGGTATAGGTGTAGTTTCTGAGTGCCAAAATACTGGCAGAGAAGAATGTGTTCCATCTACCCATCAAGACAATTCTTGTCACATGATCCTACAATGAAAATAATTTGAATTTCTCCTGAACACTCATTTTGTAACATCCAATTGTTTCTCTCTACCACCTACCCTTATTATGTGTTGGTTTGGCAGTTTTTTTCTCTGTATAGTTTTTATTTGTATTTTCGAGTCCAGCAGAATGGAAGCATCCAAGCCATGGCAAAAAAGGCATCAAGGCTCACATTAAGAAAAATACTTTGGCCTGCAACTTTTGTCAGAAAACTTTTTACTCCGAACAGAATGACAGATAAAATGTATCTTTGTGCTTGTAAAGCATTAAAAGACAAAATATGGACAGAAGAACAGATGAATGGACTATAGAAAGTCAGAATCCTTTAGAAGTTAAGGACAAGGTTAGTGCAAGGTTCTTTGAACTGCTTTTTTTGAAAAGCAAAGTGATTAAGAGTCAGTCTCCCATAGCATTATTGTTATGTAAAATAGAGTGCTAATTAAATACAGAAGATGAGCACAGTTACTCAGATACATATTAATGCATAAAATATATCTGAGAAATACAGCAACAGTTTAGTGGTACTTATATCAGAGGACTGGTGGAATAAATTATGGATATTATTTTCTTGCTTCTATCTTCTGTAGGTTTTATATTTATGTCATTTGAGGATATGGTTTATAATCAATAGTATATGGATTTCTTAGAATGGAACTCATAAAAAGAAAAAGTTATCTTTCAGCACTGAACTTGAGATATGCATGAGTCCCCTGGGGAGATATTACAAATGCAGATATAACCTTAAGGTTTTAAATAAGAGATATGGAGCAAGCGTGTGTTAAATAGAGTTACCCTATAATCTACAATAGGACAAAAATGTGCCTACTAAACACCTCAAGCTAACAAATAAAAATTTCAGTGCTAGGAGTGAGTTATTTCTTTTGGAGTTGGCTATTGAGGTCCCTAAGATCCCCAATATTATAGGATATCTTAGTTACTTTTCTATTGATGTGATAAAACAAAAGAACAAATTATAAATGAAAGTATTCAATTGAGTGTACACTTTCAGAGAGAGTCCATGATAGTAGAACTAAGGTGTGGTGGCAGAAAAATGCTGAGAGCTCACATCTGGATCTGCAAGGGTCAGATACAGAGAATACTGGGAATGGTGTGAATCTTTTGAACCTCAAAGCCTGCCTCCAGGGATATACATTTTCCAAGGCTAAACCTCTTAATCCTTTCCAAGCAGTTCTACAAACTGGGGACCAAGTATTTAAATTTTGGGGCCTTATGGGGGACATTCTCATTCAAACCACAACAATGACTTTTGACAATGTTCTTAAATATCCTCCAGGATTTGATGGTAAGATGCTATTGCTGAACACACAACATATTTGAGTTGTAAAACATGAAGAAATCAAGCTGATACTGATCTGGAAGCTTTTGTTCTACTAATGAAATTCCATAGCAATAGTCAATTTTACCCACCCATGAACCCTATGAGCTTGGAAGTGCAATAGTGGCACAAAAGTTATGGGAGTGAATAATCATTTTTTGATAGGATTTATTGCTCACGCCACAAGATAATACCCATACCCAGCACCATTTCTGGGTCAAGAACCACTGTCTAGACAGGTCATAGACCTTAAGAAAGACCTTTTACCATTATTCTACTAAATGGATATAGTATTAAGTGAGCTCCTAATGAATTATCATTATACCCATAGATTAATGCCCCTCTCAATCCATCTGAGAAGCTTCTACATAGGTAGGATGACAACTAACACAGAGACATAAGTTATTAAGACACAGGGAGTAAGAGAATACACAATACTATGTTCTAAATGAGAACATCCTTCCTCCTAGGACTTATGCATTATTGCAGAAGAGGAGGCAGAAATCGTGCAAAAGCCAGAAGTGGAGAGTGACTATAAGAAAATGGTATCTTCTGGACACAACTGGACATTTGCCCATATAAACTCACAAAGGTGGTAACAGCATGCAAAACTTCCTGAAGCTCATACCAGATCAAATCTCAACATTGAAAGGGATCTAGCATGAAATTACACTTCCAGCAGAGGAGCTATTGCAATTTGTTAGCTGCTGGGAGAGGGAGGGTCAATTTTATCTAAGAATGAGAAGTTGATCATGCTTCAGTGGAAGGGCACACATATAAAGATATTTGGGCATCACAAATTGGCTTTTATTTGAACAAAAAAGAAAGTCACAAATTTGGGTAGATAGGGAATTGTAGGTTGTTTTGGGGGAGAGTTGTAAGAGAGAGTATGACTATGATCGATACATCTACAAAATTCCCAAAGAACTTTTATGAATCTATGCATGCGATTCAGAGAGGAAATGGCTTTCCCAAAGTCTTCCTTCTAATAAGTGGATGGTCTATCATCAGAATGTAAGTATGTAAATGTGTGTTTCACTGGAGTCCCTGGGCTTGTGGACCCTACAAAGGAGGTTAGTTGTAGAGAAGTCAGTGTCCTCTTTTACAGCCTGAAGGAAATTACTTTGCATCTACGAGGGCCCATCTGCGATAATTCTTCTTACAGGTACACTGATCACTTCTTATCTCTACCAGAGGGACACCATGTACAATTGCAAGATATAAAAGAAGGAAGGTCCTTAAGGCCCATCTCCTAACTTTCTCTCATATATATTGAACATCCCAGAAAAGACAAGATATTTGTCTTAGCTTAGATCACAAGGTTAGAAGAGTACTAATGAAATATTAAAATACCTTATCTTACAATTGGTTATCATCTCTGTAGTCTTCAACAATAACAAAATCTCAATTTACATAAATGTTTAATACTTACAATGGATATTGTTAAATGTCTTTATTAATTAGCTATGTAAAACAATACAAGTTTCTGCTTTATCTATTTTGTTATCACACAAACTACCATTTTCCCTTTCTCTAACTTGTTTTTCTTAACACATTCTAGAAATCTATTATTATAGTTCAGGTGTGAATTCTTTAAAAGAATATTTGCACCTAATTTAATAATTTAATATTTGCACTTATATTTAACATGTAAGTACTCAGAGAATTAATACAAATTCGTGCAGAAATATATTTATTGGTTTAATAAACCAGAGTCAAATTACAGATAACCAAGACTATTAAAGAAAAGAAAAAGAAAAAAAATCTAGCTTTCTCTTTATAAGTGGAATCATTGAGACATAAAAATTTGAGTGTGCTTTAACTAATATCACATATGGAATTAGTTGTAGAAATGAGAAAACCTCATTAAATTAAATTAATTTACTAAATTAGTAAATTAAAGTGAGCCTCCAGAGACACAGATTCTCTAAGCTGATCTCAAAACATGTACTTCACTGATACATACATAGTCTAACATGATATTGTAGAGGCAAAGATACTATATCATCCCCAGAGATAAACATTACTGAATAACTGGATTCTTAAAATTGACATTATTTTCAGTCAACCTTTTTTAATATAATAGTAAACTTGGCCACCACTGTATAAAACGCTCCTCCACTAGGTAACTGTATTCCCTGTCAAATCTGTCCTAACAAGTGCTGAAAACAAAATTTATAGCTATGAATGTCTATATTATAAAAGGGAAGTATTTCAGATAAATAATATAAGATTTTAACTCAACTAGCTAAAAAAATAGAGAATTAATCAAAATGTAAGCACATAAGAGCAAATAATATAGAAAATAGGATTAATTAATTCGATTAATGGATTTGACATAAGAAAAACTTTGTAAAACAAGTTCAAACAAATTACTTTCTTCAAAAGTAAGCTATAAAAGTGTTATATCTTCTGCAAGACTGACAAAATGATAACAGAAACAACGTAGATTACCAAATATGATTGAAATGGGGCTGCAGTTCTCAACCTGTAGATCATGATCCACCCTTGATGCAGGGATTAGTGCTGGCCTTGTTCCATCTTTGTTATATCCTGTTTGAGTAGTAACACTGGGAAGGCTGCTCTCATCTGGGGAGAGGTGGGTGGGTGTGTGCATGGAGGTATGTTTTGGGGAGCTGGAGGGGATGGAGAGAAGGGAAGAGGAGGGCTGGATTTATTATATAAGAGAAGAGAAATAAATGAATAAATTTAAAAAGAAAACAAGTGGTACTAGAGAACTGTTTGGAATACTGTTTACATGTGTTTTTTAGATTGATTGGGAGTGCTGTATATGCATGCAATGTATTTTTTTTATAAAGTTCATCCCCAATTTACTCTCCTAAAATTCCTCCATCTCTACCACCACTATTCTCTCCAATTTCATATATTATTTTCTTTTCTTTTAAACCAATGCAGTCCACTTTGTGCTGCCAAGATGTACCCGGGTATAGGGCCATCTGATAGAGCACAGGTCCTGTGTGTCCTGCTTATTCAGTCTTTGTGAATTCAAATGAGCTCTGCTCAGCTGATTTAGAAGGCCCTGTTTTCTTTGTGTTCTCCACTGCCATCTGCTCTTTTTCTGCCTCCTTTTCCTCAAGGTTCCCTGAGCTCTGAGGGGAGGGATCTGATGGAGACATCGAATTTAGGGCTGAGTGTTTCAAGCTCTTTCACTTTCTGGGTTATGTCTGGTTGTGGGTATCTATATTTGTTCCCATCTTCTGGAGAAGATAACTTCTCTGATGTTGACTGAACAAGGCACTTATATATGAATATAGTAGAATATCAATAGAAGTCATTTTATCACTGTTTTTTTTTCTTTTTATTAGACCAGTATTACTTGAAACTAGATATCCCAGCAAATAATACTAGTATAAAAAAGAAAAAAAAACACATTTTTATTTTGAGAGAAGTTCTTACATAGACTAGGATGACCTCCAATCTCTTATGTATTCAAAGATGAGTTTGAATATTTGATACACCTGATTTCATCTTTCAAGTGCTATGATTAAAAACAAGCTACTAAGTTTATATGGTACCCTGGGGCAAATATATTGCTTTGTGCAGGCTAAGCAGTCACTCTCTCTAATGCTCTATATTGCCAGCTGTATTCCTAGGTTTTAAGATGAAAGATGTTACTGTATTATTTTGTCTTACAATGTATTTTTCCTTGTAGATTTAAATAACATGTTTTCTGTGTATTTTGACTACTTGAATATAATATGTTGTGGATAATTTCTTATTAGTTCATATTTGTCTGACATTCTACTAGCATCTTACATTTAGATGTACATTTCTTTTTCTGAATTTTAGAAACTTTCTGTTACAATTTTTAAATACTATTGGATATATTCTTTATATCTCTGGATTTTTTTCAGCTTATTCTTATATACTGTTGTTTTCTAGGTTTGGTCTCTTGAAAGTATACCAAAGTTCTTGTGCTTTATATTTTTACTGGGTACTTAACTATAGAGCTTCCTTGATACTCTATTCATCAAGGTTTCTTCTGTTTAATGTGAGTGTTTACACTGATTGTGATAGCAACAGGATCTAGAATTATGTTGAAGACAAGCCTTTGGGTGTATCTCTGAGGAATGACCTAGATTAAGTTCACTGAGGTGAGAAGATACACTCTGAATAAGAGCTGAATGTGGGCATCACCATTCCATGGGATGGAGGCCCAGAATAAAAGAAATGAGATCAATATTAACTCAGTTTACAATTCACCATTCTGTTTCCTGACTATATGCAATCTGATGAGTTAACCTCTTGCTCCTCCTGCCAGATTTCTGCTTTGTAATGACCTATACCATTCAACTCTGAGACAAATAAGTTATTTCTTCTTCAAGTTACTTTTCTCACTGTATTTTACTACAGAAATACAAAAAGTAAGTATGACTTTGGTCAAATATATTAATGTTGCCTTCCACTCTATTTTTTTACTTAGATCATTGAGTTTTTCCATTTTCAACCTTTCCATTCTTAATTTCTCCAAATAATGATTTCATTGATTTTTCTTTCTTCCATCCTAGTGAATTTTTCACTCACTTTGCTGACTTTTTCTTCTACATTGCAAATTTTCCTGTTTAGGTCCTAGATCGAATTTATCTACTTATTTGGATTTTCTTTAAATTCATTTTTTTAACTAGTAAATTTTGAAGTCTTCATCTATTACTTTATATATTTCAACATATTTGAATTTATTTGTTAAAGAGTTGTGATATTTTGGAAGAATCATGTTGCCTTGTATTTTTTGTATTTTTCATTTGCTTATGTGATTCAATTTGTTCTTCTGTTGGTTGGGAGATCTCTTACCAAATTTACTTTTGGGTCTTTTCCACTGTGGAGTCTACTCTTTTAAAAAGCACATTTGATTTTTTTCATTATTCTTGAGAAATTTATACATGTATACAATGAAATATGATCATATCTACTAACTTTTCCACCCTCCAAATACTCCATATCTTACCAAATACATACTACTCTGAAGTTCATGTTTTTTCATCATTTTATAACCCGCTAATTCCAGTTACTGTTTCTCATATATTCATAGTGGTGGAGCCATCCACTTGAGCATGAGAATCCTAACAGTGGCCACATCCATTAAAAATTAATGATTTTTCCTTCTTCAGAAATTAATGACTGCCAACACTTCTCAGTTACTGGTGGTCCCAGAGATCATCTACATCATCTATACCAGAATTGTAATGGCTTGATCTAGTGTAGGTCTTTTGCAGGTAACCATAACTTGTATGAATTCATTACTGTAATAGTTAAGTCATGTCCAGAAAACAGCACCTCACAGCACCCCTCCCCATCTTCTGGCTCTCATATTCTTTTTATCTCCTCTTCTACAATGTATCTGGAGTCTTGGTTGGGAGGTTGAGGTTGATATAGGTATTCCATTTATATCTGAACATTAAGTATCTTATTCTCATCTTGTCAACCAGTTATGTGTCTTTCCATTTACTACAGTCCACTGCAAAAAGAAGCTTCTGTGACCAATGCTGACAGCCTCACAGGTCTATGAATACAAACATAAATAATTAGACAGAATTTCTACAGTGTGACCATTTAGTAAAATGAAAATCGTAGATTCTATCTTAGGACCTACATCATTTCCAGCCATGAAGTTTTGACTACTATTATAGTACAGGACATGAAGTATTCTCTGAATCAGGCCTCAAACCCAATCAAAAGGGAAGTTGGTTACTTGCATAAACAGGTGCCATATTTCACCAATGAGCATTTCTTGTCTTGCTAGTAAGTATTGTAGCATCTAGTGTCCAAAGCTGTGTAAGACCATTAATGATTTTCTTTCCCAGCAATGTGCATACCACTTTCAGGTACTAGTAAAGCTGGCCAGCAGGGAGGGTTTCCCGGTCAGTTTTCAATATATCCTTTTTCTATGTTCTGCAGCCAAACCATATGGTGACTTTAGCACTAGGGCTTTACCATGTAATCATGTTGGGTAACTAAGGACAGTGGCAATATATTTTGTTGTTTGGGGCACATCTGGGGTCTCCTGGTTCAATAACTCATAGGGAGTTATCCCACATAGTGCACTGTTATTTTATTTAGTAACTAATTCATTTGGAAGAAGCATTTTTCAACCCCACAAGATAATTCTGTTTTAATTCTTGTTTAAATGTTCTATATATTCACATTATGTACTAAATATAGAGTGTTCATGCAGTTTTTTATACAACCTTCGTATTAGTTAGCCCACCCCACTACCCATTCTTCTCTTGAATCCACAGGCACTCATCCCTGCTTAATCCTTTAACTCTTAGTGTTCTTCCCTCTTCTTTTATTTCACATAAGTTCTACTATTCTTCCAAAGATTTTTAAATTGGTCTGTGAAATAACAGACTTTCATACCTCTGTCTATAAAATAGCTACCCTCCATACCCCTTCTGCTCCCCCATACTCTAGTGCCTTTCTTGCTTAAGCCTTTCCACTCCAAGTATCCCACCCCTCTGCTGTTACATATAATCTATTATAGTCCCTCCCTTAGCATGTTACTCTTAAAGGCTCCGTTGTAATTTCCTGGTTTCCAATTGTGCTTCATGTTAAACACAAGAAATAAAAAATTTCCAGCAAGGATACACATATTAAAGCACATAAGGATTTTGTCTTTCTAGGCCTGGGTTACATCAACAGTATAAAATTTTCAAGTATCATCCTTTTACCTGCAAATTTTATGTAAATTTCCATTACATCTTAGTAATATTCTATTATTTGTATGTACTACATTTTCTTATCTTTAATCTGTTGATGGATATCTAGGTTGATCCATTTTTTTGTTATTGTTAATATGGAAGCCATGGACATGGATATGAAGGTATCTCTGTAGTAGGATATGAAGTCCTTTGGATATGTATGTCCAGAAGTCTTATAGCTTGGCCATTTGACAATTTTTTTTCTAGGTTTTTTTGAGAAACTCCTGAATAGCTTCCAAGGAAGCTTCCAAGGAATTTCCAAGGAAGTTTATACTCCCATCAACATGCCACATGTATATCAACTATTGTCTTTTAAATTTCTGATAGTGGCCTCTCTGACTGGGGTGAGATGTAATCTTAAAGTAATTTTAACTTGCATGCATTTTCCTGATGACTAAGGACATGTATTTCCAAACCATTTATGTTTCTTCATTTGTTTAGTTCCAGGACCATTTTTTAAAAACAAAATGTTTTTATTTTCTTTTTAAAAATCGAATGAGAATTTCATAATGTATGCAATGAAATTTGATCAAGTCCACCCTACATTTCTTCCCCTCCAATTCCTCCCCTATACCTAATACTACCATTCCTTCCCAATCTAATGTTTTGTTTTTGTTTTGTTTTGTTTAAGCCATGGAATCTCTTGGTACTGCTGCATATACAAGGGCCTAGGGCCATCTACTGGAGAATGAGCAGCCTCTCAGGCTCTGCATGTGAATGTAGTCACAACTCCTGCCAGTTCATATGTGCAAATGTCTTACTTACACAAAACACTGTTTCACTGAGTCATCTACCAACTCTGGCTCTTACTATATATTTTTTCTCAATCTTCTGTAATGATCCCTGATATTTTGATGGCAGAGGTGTGATATAGATATTCCACTTAGGATTGAAAGCTCTGAGCCAAGCAGCGATGACACAAGCCTCTAATCTCAGCACTCAGGCAGGAGGCAGAGGCAGGCAGATCACTGTGAGTTCGAGGCCAGCTTGGTCTACAGAGTGAGTTCTGGGACAGCAAGAGTTACAACAGAGAAATGCTGTCTCAAAAAAAAAAAAGAAAAGAAAACAGAAAAATAGAAATCATGATAATGAGTACATTTAAAAGCAAATTAAGATAAATATATGATTGATAGGAAAAGGAGAAAACTGAGTTTTTATTCCTCAAATAGACAAAAAAAATAGCTTAAATAAAAATATCCTCTATAAGATACTGTCCAAATGCTACTAAATGATAGTAGAGAAAAAATTGTGTAAATACATTGGGAAAAAAGATAAATAAAGAACAAAATATAAGAAAAGTAGAGAAAAGTCTTGCTTAGTAATGAAAAATGAATAAAAATTACATGCACCCATGAAAGAGAATAAAAAGTAAAATATGTTTGTAAATACAGTAGAGTAAAGCTACTTCTAAAACCATTCAAAAGGGGAGAAAAGGAAGACAAGGTGGGAAAGTTTTGGAGTACCTTATTTCCGAGTCCTTTAAAACTGTAGAATTCTAGTTTTTTGTTCACAGGTGAGGGTTTGAACTTATCTGGCACTGACTACCAAGTCACACAGTGACAAAATGAGATTGTTCTTCATTAGTGACTGGAATAATTACTGCATCTCTCTCTCTCTCTCTCTCTCTCTCTCTCTCTCTCTCTCTCTCTCTCTCTCTCTCTCACACACACACACACACACACACACACACACACACACACCTACAATTGGCTTGGAAGTTTGGAAGGACTGTGAGATTTTGGTGGCATTAGGCTTGTTGGTCTGCTTTCAGCATTACCTGGATTATCTTTTAGAGGATTCTTCTGCTGCCTCTCCTCCTCATTGGAAGCTATGTAGCTGGAGCTGTGTTCAGCTTGGCTTTTAGTCCCACCCATATTTCCACAATTTTCATGTGTACTATCACTATCTGTTTGAATTACTGAAGCTCTGTCTCTCTTTCTTCTCTAGAATAGAATTTTTTTTTGCTTATTCTGGCTCTACACTTCTTCACTAGAGCATATGTTGGTGGCATCTAGCCTATTGTTTGAACAAGAAATCCATAATACATTTTATAAATGGTTCATAAATATCTATTATGGTGACTTAATGAAACAATTATTTATAATGCCCGATATAGCACATATGCCCTAAAAATGTTTTGATTGTCTCTTATTTTATTCTTATCAGTGTGTTTGAGGTATATATACAGGTCAATTCCATATGAATTAGAAATGTATTTCTGAAAAATAGGAAACAAAATACCATGTCCTTCCTCTAGTAATGAAAGAGACTGGAGTGCCAGACAGATCTATGAAGAGCCTGGGACAGAAAATCAGTGATCCAGGAAGAAGGGAAAGAAATTGTAAATTAAAATTCTGAAATGAAAGAGCAACACAATCTGGACTGAATGAAACTGGCATGTTCTTATATTTTCCTCAAGTGTTTGCATCTGCTCTGCAATATTGCCATCTGGTGGATATCCAGCATCATTTCTTTTTGTTTCCAACAGAGCTTGCTTGAACAGGTCTCACTCTTTTGTAAGTGTATTTCCTTCTAAACGGAAATAGATACTTTTTGCACAGTTCCATATTTTATTTAAGCAGTGTTCATTACCCTCCCTTATGCTCTGTGAAGTGTTTTGTACTCTACCAATGTGTAAGACCTGTTACATGTCAACATTCATTACTTAATTTTGACAAACATTTTCAATATTTTAAGAAGTTCTTACATTTTATTTATGTTTATATGTCTATATTTTTGTGTTTATACCATATAAATTCAGGTTCCTGTGGGGAACAGAGGTATAGGATCTTCCTGAAGGAGTAACCCACCTGATATGGGTGCTGGGAACTGGACTCTGGTGCTCTGCAAGAACAGCAAGTATTTTTAATTACCTTGGACTCTTTCCTCCTAGAATAAACTTCTTTTCTATGTATTTATTCTGGTACAAATACAGAGTTAAGTATGGAAGATAATTGAGTAATAAAAAACCACGTGACACATAATGTTTTAGGTTATTGCTTTGATTATTGCACATTGAATGCATGTGCCAAATTATCATTCTAAATCCCATAAGTATGCATAAGTATTCATCAACTACAAAGTTTAGCAAAACTACTTGTTTACTTGTTTAGAAATATAAATAGTATTTAAAATGTTTTAATAGTTATATAGCAGTTAGCATTTGGTAATAACTATTCTAAGTCTTTTGTATGTGTATGTATTAACTCATTTAACTGCCACAAGTTTATGAGAAAAACTAAGGGATAGAGAAACTAAGTAAATTACCCAGAACAGCCCAGCTATGAAATGTTGAAGTCTTAAAACTTGCTCTATTTCATGTTATCCTGCTCTACCAGCAAACACTCTATATAACTATGAACACATCATCATTGTTTTGCTGTCATGTGGCTGCTCATATGTTGAAGTCACAATTGCAATTGAATTGGCATTAGGTTGTAGGGTCTTTTGAAAACTGATCCTGTCATAGTGATGATGTTGACTTGTTGAGATAGTGTTCATATAAAATGAATTTGAAGAGCTAGTTACCCCATTTTCCCATGCAAGGGCCTAAAAAAAACACCAAGATCTATGAGAAATAAGTCCTTCCCATGCCTTAAACATGCTGATCCATTTGTCTTGTACTACATTTCCTCTAAAATTCTTGCTTATAAGCCATCCAGTTTATAATATTTTTATTGCAACATCAGCAATGGATCTGCAGCATGACTATTTGAATACTGCATAACTAAAAACATTGTACTTTTCAAATATAAAGAGAGAATAGTTGAGATTTGGGAATATTCTAGCAGATAAATTAGTGGATTGAGAGATCTGGCCCATCTCTCTGAGTTCCACCTATCTCCTGGCATTCCTTTCCATTAATTTTTGCCTCAGTTATCTCATTGAACATCTCTACCCCAACAAAAAGCATTATTTGCCTTTAGCATTTTGTTTTGAATATAGACCAGAAAAACATATCATATTTTTCTAATATGATGTAGATAAACTGGCATTTTCAAAAGATGTGCTCAAATGCAAATGATTGACAGAAAGAAATAAAACATTGGAAAAAAATTAAAAAAAATTCCTATTCTCATGATCCTTCCCCTCTCCTTCCTTTATTCCCTCTCTCTCTTCCCCCTCCCTCTGCCCTCCTTCCTTCTCTTCCACCCTCGTCTTTATTCTTGCAATGATATAAACAAGTAACTAATCAGTAGGTTGTGTTTAACCTCATTGCTTCTAACTTACTATTCAGCTTTCAAATTATCTAACTCATATCTACCCTTGCTGGCCAAACAAATATCTTATACCTGTACACAAAGGCCTTATACCTTATAACCACTCCTTGCTTTATACAATAAATTCTTGTCTTTCCTTATTAAATTTTATTGCCATCTTTTATTCTGTTAAAATGGCATAACAAAAACATATATACTGGTGTTTTGTTTATACAAAGTGCTGTGCAATCACTGTCACTAACAACTTAATATAACTTAATATAACTACTTAATAACTCCATAATATTTTCTTCACTGTGAAAGAAAAACCATTATGAACAGTTGTCCACAATGGCTATTTTCAACACCTAGAAAATGTTAATCTGATTTTTTTCTATGAATTTATCTATTGTGGATATTTTATATAAATAGAATCATACGCTATTTGAGACTTTAAGTCTTGATTCAAGGTACATCCATCTTATAGACTGTATCACCATTTAATTTTTCTATGATTAAATTTCATTCCATTATGTATCAATTTTTGTTAGTTCAACAGTTGATTGACATTTGTATTATTTCCATTTTGTTTATATAAATTAATGCTATGACAATGAATAATTTTGGCTTGTACATAGGTTTTTAATTCTACATAAACAAAATACTTGAATAGCTGGATGATATGATAATTCTATGCTTAACATACTGAGGAAAGCTAGAATGCTTTACAAGGGAAAATTCCACTTTGCATTCCTGTTAGCAACGTACTTAGGTTGAAATTTGTCTAAGTCCTCAACATCAGCTATTATTTGCCTTAAAAATATATACATTTAAATTTAAAGTTCTCTGAACACTAGTAATGCCAATATGATTGAGTTTCTTTAATTCTTGCCTTTGTGCAACTATATGAAGTAAATACAAGTTCATGTTTGTGGTCTTTTGTGGGTACAGGGGCTCCCCAAGGTGATGAGTGGTGCAGAGTCATTTACCCAAGAAACAGACTCCAGGGAAATGTCTTCCTGGTGGAAATCCAGTTTATTGAGGAAGAGGCAGGCTTTTATGGAGAAGTAGGGCCATACACAAAGGAGAGATACAATAGCTTTGGTCTATGCTTACAAGACACTTTAATCAGCCTACTTAAAGCTGGATAACCGGAGAGGGATGGGTAAGGTCAGGAAAGGCCCAATCACTTATAGGCTCACTTAAATCAATTAAAGACTATTAGCCTATCCATATTGTCAATGTTGGTGAACAAGATTTCCTCAAAGATAGAGGAAATGGGAACATGACCTTGGCAGAGCTCTCCCACCATTGTCACCAACTTGTCACCAACACATGTTTTACCAATTTAAAATTACATTGCCAAAATTTTCTTTTAAGTTGCAGAAATTCTTTATATATCTTGGACTTAAAAAAAAATCAACATATTGCTGGGCAGTGGTGGTGCACCCTTTAATCCTAGTACTCAGGAGGCAGAGGCAGGCAGATATCTATGAGTTCAAGCTCAGCCAGGTCTCCAGAGTGAGTTCCAGGACAGCAGGAGTTACAACAAAGAAATCCCATCTCGAAAATAAAAAAATAGTTTAATATAAAATGACCTTCATTTTGTGGACTGTCTTTCCACTTTTAGATAATTTACTTCAGTGATAAAAATTTAAAAATTTTATGAAATTAAATGTATATTCTTTTCTTTCATTGTTTGAAATTTTTATTTCATATAAGAAACTACTAGAAAAATCCGGGATCACAAAGACTTGCCCATATTTTTCATTAGAAATGTTGTGCTTTGCAGCTATTGTATTTAGGTGTTTGACCTACTTTAGTTTAATTGTTTTGTGTGGACTAAGGTAAGGCTGTAATTTTTTTTGGCCCATGGATATTAAATTTTTCTATCATAGTTTATTGAATCATGAATGTGGAAGAAAAGCTTTATTTCATACCCTAAATTTCAAACCATCTGTCTATATGTCTATAATTATTTCTTCTTCAGTCTCTCTTGATGACTGTAGCTTTGTAATAAGTTAAAATAAGGAAATGTGAGTTCTTCGGCTTTACTTCTTCAGTAATGCTTGAGGAAATTGCAGAAACCTAGCAATTTTATATAACTTTTAAGCTCAATTATTTCATTTTTTCAAAATGAAAAAGGACTTCATAACTTTAATACAGATCACATTGTATGCATAGATTGCTTTAGATGATACACTATTTTAACACTGTATTTAAAACATGAATTCAGGATTTAGTTGGCTTATGTATTCTCTAAAGCCTTACATCTCTACTGTTTATTCCTACACACTTTATTGTATTTCATCATTTCTGAAATTATCTTCTTTTTAATTTTAGTTTATTAGTTGCTATATAGAAATGCTAATGATTTTCACATGCTTATATTGTAACATTGATTGCGATAGTTTTATTTGTTTGCTCTAAAATTGTTTTATATAGATTATTGTCGTGGTGTATGTATTTGAGGTTTGAAAATATGACGACATGGCATATGAATTTATACTTGTTTTCATACAGAAGCAGAGTAACGTATGCATCACCTCACATGTTACTTTTGTGTCAAAAGTAGCCAAAGTTTGTTTATTTAAATAATCCTTAATATCACTTAAATATGATGCCAAGACCACTGGCAATGGAAGGAAAATAAATTGGAGTTCAAGAAAATAAAATAAAAAAAACATCGTATTTACCAAAGGTTAATGTCAAGTGAAAAGACAGGCCATGAAATGGGAGAAAGTGTTTTTAAAACATAACCTTAAAAGTAATATTCAGACTATACAAATGAAGCCGACAATTTAAAAATTTTTTGAAAAAGCACTGTTTAAAAATGAGTAAATTGCGCAGAAATTCCTCTTGAATGGATAACATGTATAGCCCATAAACACAGAAAAATTATCATTAACAATTAGAGAAATGAAAATCAAAATTACAATTAGATGCTTCTCTGGATCCATTAGGATGGCTATTAGCAACAACAACAAAAAATTGCAAGCTGAAGCATGTTTTCATATTTTTAATGTAGAAGTAGTTAGTGTTGGCAAGGATGTGGAATAAATAAATGCCTCAAATATTTCTAGTGGGTATGAAAAATGGCTCAGTTATGTCCAAAACAGGTTGTAAATACATCAAATAATCTCAGCACATAATTACCACAATTTAGCAGTCTCATTCTTGGGTACACAAAGAAACTAACATTAAGGACTGATAACTTCATGTTAGTATGCATATATTTCATGTTGGTCAGCCTTTAAAATGGAATGAGACCATTGTAGATCCAGCCAACACACTGAACATCCCCTTCCCCACTCTCCTCCAGCCCTGTCTCCCCTGTCCAAGAGACCTGAGCAAGGAGCCCAGCACCATCTTAGACCCAGCCAATGGACTAACCAGGTGAGATCTCTACCTGTGGAACACTTGGTTCTGTTCCCACAAGTGACTCCCCCAAAGCTCCTCCCCACTTTCCTCCAGCTCTACCACCCTTGCCCATGAGACACTAGCAAGGAGCCCAGTACCATTGTAGACCCAGCCAGTAAACTGACCAGAGAGGTCCCGCTGGACCAGAGGTCAAATAAACCACCAGAGCTCCAGCCCTTAACTCAGGTGGAGACCCCCAGCTTGACAAGAGGCCACAAAGAGCAGAAGACAAGAGAAGAAACCAAGGAAGAAGAAAAAATACCAAGGAACAAAACACACATCCAACAAAGACATAGGAATTAGACACTTAAATCTACAATCACACAAATCTCAGATGCCTAAACGCCAACAAAAGAAAGAGCACAATCAATAGCAACCAGTGCAATATATCACCACCAAAGCTCAACTATTCTACTACAACAAGCCCTGAATACCCTGATACAGCTGAAATACAAGAAAAAGATCTCAAAACCAACTATATGAAGATAATAGAGGCCCTTAAGGAGGAAAGGAATAAATCCCTCAAAGAAATGGATGAAAAGACAAATAAACAATGGGAGAAATTTAGTAAATTCATAAAAAGAAAACCAGGAAAACACAATCAAAAATTAGAAGAAATGAATAAATCCCTTAAAAAAAACCGAAGAAAGAAACAAGCAAAAAATTAAAAGAAATGAACAAAACTGTTCAAAACCTGAAAATGGAAATAGAAGCCATAAAGAAAACACAAACAGAGGGAATTTTGGGAATGAAAAAGCTAGAAAAGTGATCAGGAACTACTGAGACAAGCTACAGTATCAGGATAAAAAAGATGGAAGAGAGACTCTCAGGAGTCCAAGATATTATTAAAGAACTGGAGACATCAGTAAAAGAAAATGTTAAATCTAAAGAATGCTTAACACACAACATCCAGGAAATCAGGAACACCATGAAAAGACCAAACCTAAGAATAATAGTAATAGAGAAAGGAGACACCTCAAGGCCCAGAATATATTTTCAACAAAATCATAGAAGAAAAAAAAAAATCCAAACCTAAAGAAGGATATTCCTATTAAGGTACAAGAAGCATACAGAACACCAAATAGATTGGGCCAGAAATGAAATTTCCCTGGCCACATAATAATCAAAACACTAAACATATGGAACAAAGAAAGAATCCTAGCAGCTGTAAGAGAATAAAGCAAGTAACATATAAAGGTAAACCTATTAGAATCACAAATGACTTCCCAACGGAGATTCTAAAAGCCAGAAGGGCCTGGACTACAGACTGTAAGAGATCACAGATGCCAGCCCAGACTACTATATCCTGCAAAGCTTTAACTTACCTTAGGTAGACAAAACAAAATATTCAATGACAAATCCAAATTCAAACAATATCTATCTACAAATTCAGCCCTGCAGAAGATACTAGAAGGAAAACTCCAACTCAAGAAGAGTAACTACACCCATGTAAACACAGGAAATAAATAATCTCACCAGAATCAAAAGAAGGAAGACACAAACACTCAAATAGCCACACAAACAAACACACACACACACACACACACACACACACACACACGAACACAATCAACAATTACAAAATAGTAGAAACCTAACAATCATTGGTCATTGATCTCTCAATATCAATGGACTCAATTCCCCAATAAAAAGACACGGACTAACAGAATGGATGTGAAAACAGGATCCATCTTTCTGCTACATACAAGAAACATACCTTAACATCAAAGGTAAACATTGTATCAAAGTAAAGGTTTGGGAAAAGATTTTCCAAGCAAATGGACCCAAGAAGCAAGCTGGAGTAGGCATTTTAATATCTAACAAAATAGACCTCAAACCAAAATTAATAGAAAGAGATGGGGAAGGACATTTCAGACTCATAAGAGGAAAAATCCAAGACATTTCAATTCTAAACATTTATGCTGCAAGCACAAGGGCTCCCACGTTTAAAAAAAATGCTAAAGCTTAAAATACACACTGATCTACACACTGATAGAAGATTTCAATACACCACTCCCACTGTTGGACAGGTCAACTAGACAAAAGCTAAACAGAGAAACACTGGAGCTAACAGATGTTATAAACCGAATGGACCTAATGGAATCTGCAGAACATTTTACTCCCCTTCTCCCCACCACACACACACACACACACACACACACACACACACAAAAGAATATGCCTTTTTCTCACAACCTCATGGAACCTTCTCTAAAATCAGCTACATACTAGGACACAAAACAAGTCTCACTAAATACAAGAAAGTGGAAATAATCCTGTGTATCCTATGAGACCACCACAGATTAAAGTTGGATTTCAACAACAACAAAAAGAACAGAAAGCATACAAACTCATGGAACCTGAACAACTCCGTACTGAATAACAACTGGGTCAAGACAGAAATAAAGAGAAAAATTAAAGATTTTTTTAGAGTTCGATGAAAATGAATCTACAACAAACACAAACATACGGGACACAATGAAAGCAGTGCTAAGAGGAAGATTCATAGCAAAGTGCCTACCAAAAAAAATCACAAACTAGCAAATTAACAGCACATCTGAAAGCTCTAGAACTAACAGAAGTAAGCACACACAAGAGGAGTAGATGGCAAGAAGTAATCAAGCCGAGAGCTGAAATCAATAAAATAGAAACAAAGAGAACAATTCAATGAATTAATTAAACAAAAAGTTGGTTCTTTAAGAAAATCAATAAGATAGAAAAACCCTTAGCCAAACTGATCAAAAGATGGAGAGAGAATTTGAAAAATTCCCAAATCTATAAAATTTGAAATAGAAAAATGGGAATGTAATTACAGACAATAAGGAAATCCAAAGAATCATTAGGTCATACTTTAAAAACCTATACTCCACAAAATTAGAAAATCTAAAAGAAATGGACAATTTTCTAAATAGATACTACGTACCAACATTAAATCAAGATCAGATAGATAATTTAAACTAATCCATAACTGCTAAGGAAATAGAAACAGTTATTAAAAGTCTCCCCACCAAAAAGTCCTAGGACCAGATGGTTTTACTAAAGAATTCTATCAGACATTCTAGGAAGAGTTAACATCATTACTCCTAAAAGTATCCCACAAAAGAGAAACAGAAGGAACCCTGCCAAACAAATTTTATGAGTTTATCACTATCACCTGATACCCAAACCACACAAAGATTTAACAAAGAAAGAATTACAGACCAATTTCTCTCAAGAACATTGATGCTAATATACTCAATAAAATACTCACAAACCAAGTCCAAGAACACATCAAGAAGATTATCCACCATGATCAAGTAGGTTTCATTCCAGAGATGCAGAGAAGATTCAACATACAAGAATCAGCCAATGTAATCTACCATATAAAGAAATCAAAAGAAAAAAGCCACATGATTATTTCATTAGATGCTGAAAAGGCCTTTGACAAAGTCCAACACCCCTTCATGTTAAAAGTCCTGGAGAGAATAGGCTTACCAGGGACATACCTAAACATAATAAAGGCAGTTTACAGGAAGCCCACTGCAAACATCAAATTAAATGGAGAGAAGCTCAAGGCAATTCCACTAAAATCAGGAACAGAACAAGGTTTTTCGCCTTTCCCCATACCTATTCAATATAGCACTTGAAGCTCTAGTTAGAGCCTCTAGAGAACTAAAGGAAATTAAGGGGATACGAATAGGAAAGGAAGAAATCAAAGTATCCTTATTTGTAAATGATATGATAGTGTATATAAGTGATGCAAAAAATTCTACCAGGGAACTCCTACAGCTGATAAACTACTTCGGAGAACTGACTGGCTACAAGATCAACTTAAAGAAAAATCAGTAGCCCTCATATATACAAATGACAAATGGACTGAGGAAGTAATCAGGGGAACAACTTCCTGCACACTAGGCACAAATAACATAAAGTATCTTGGGGTGACTCTAACTAAGCAAGTGAAATATTTGTATGACAAAAGTTTCAAGTCTTTAAAGAGGGATATTGAGGGATATCTCCAAAGATGGAAAGGTCTCCCATGCTCCTGGATTGGTAGGATCAATATCGTAAAATTGCCCATCTTACCAAAAGCAACCTACAGATTCAATGCCATCCTATCAAAATCCCAACACAATTCTTTACAGACCCTGAAAGGACAAAACTCAACTTCATATGGAAAAACAAAAGACCTTGGATAGCCAAAATAATCCTGAAAAATAAAAGAATTTCTTGGGTATCACTATTCATGATCTCAAGCTATACCACAGAGTTATAGTAATAAAAACTGCATGGTGTTGGCATAAAAACAGACATGTTGATCAATGGAAGTGAATTGAAGATCTAGACATGAATCCACATACTTGTAGACACCTGATCTTCAATAAAGAAACAAGAAAATATATAATGGAACAAAGAAAGTAGCCTTAATAAATAGTGCTGGTCTAATTGGATGTCTACATACAGAAAAATCCAAATTGATCCATATTTATCACCATACACAAAACTCAAGTCCAAGGGGATCAAAGACCTTAACATAAAGACAGCCACACTGAACATGATAGAAGAGAAAATGGATAAGAGTCTTGAGTGATTGGCATAGGAGACAACTTTCTGAACAGAACATCAATGCTTCAGGAACTAAGATCTAAGATTAATAAATGGGACCTCATGAAACTGAAAAGCTTCCGCAAGGCAAAGGACACTGTCAACAAGACAAAATGGCAGCCTACAGAATGTGAAAAAATCTTTACCAACTCCACTTCTGATAGATGGCTAATATCCAAAATATATAAAGAAGTCAACAATCTAGACACAAGAAAGCTAACAATCCAATTTAAAAACAGGGTATAGATCTAAACAAACAATTCTCAAAAGAGGAATCTCAAAAGGCTGAGAAACATTCAAGAAATGTTTAAAAACCTTATCCATTAGGGAAACGCAAATAAAAGACACTTTGAGATTCTGTCTTACACCTGTCAGAATGACTAAGATCACAGAGGTCAACTCATGCTGGCAAGCATGTGGAGCAAGAGGAACACTCCTTCATTGCTGGTAGGAATGCAAACTTGTACACCCATTGTGGAAATCAATATGGTGACTCCTTAGGAAATTGCAGCTCTACCTACCTCAAGACCCAGCTATACTACTCCTGGTCATATACCCAAAAGTCGCTCCATCCTACCAGAAGGACACTTATTCAACTATGTTCATAGCAGCTTTGTTCATAACAGCCAGAAGTTGGAAACAACCTAGATGTCCCTCAACTGAAGAATGGATAGAGAAACCATGATACATTCACACAATGAACAATTACTAAGCTATTAAAAATGACTATATGAACTTTGCAGGCAAATGGATGGAACTATAAAAAAATTCTAAGTGAGATAACCCAGTCGCAGAAAGACAAACATGGTATGTACTCACTTATATGGGGATACTAACTGCTAAGCAAAGGAGAAAGGTACTAGTATCCACAGACATAGAAAAAGTATGCCACAAGAAGGGCCCCTGTTGGAACACAGGGATCTCCCTGGTAGGGTAGAAATTGAACAGAGGGTGCAAGTGGGGTGGGGGAGGATGGGAATGGGAGTGGGAGTGAAGGGGACCAGAAGGAGAAGACAAACTGAGGGTGAA
Source organism: Cricetomys ansorgei (assembly GCA_026225945.1). Classification (NCBI taxonomy): domain Eukaryota; kingdom Metazoa; phylum Chordata; class Mammalia; order Rodentia; family Nesomyidae; genus Cricetomys; species Cricetomys ansorgei. The sequence continues at coordinate 3,385,736 of JAMJFZ010003399.1, forward strand.
AATAGATATAGATGATAAGAAATGTGAGACAGAGGATGAATGGGAAACTCACAGGAATCTATGAGAGAGACTCTAGCAAGGATCCCTAGTAATCAGGGATAAGGATCCTGAACAGGCCTTTTCCAGGGGCCAGACAAGGCTTCCAGTGGTGAGACTGGGACACAATCCCAGCCACAGAACCTCTGACTTATGTTCTATCAGCCATGCAAGATCCTCATTGACAATGGAAAGGCAGAACTCCATGCCAAAGGAGGGAATCCTTGCATGAAACTGCAGGACAGGCCAGGAACTAGAGACTGAATAACGTAGAGATGATTTCTAATGATATCATGCTCTGCTCATAGATCGATACCTAACCCAGTCCTCACCAGAGAAGCCCTCTCCAGCATCTGGGAGGAGCATCTGGAGAGGCCTAGGGCCAAACATGTGCAGGATTGGGGAACCCCAAGCAAGAAGGAGAGGATGAATGGCGGAAACCAGAGAGGCTGAGGACGCCAGGAAAACAAGTCAGTCAATGTCAACTGACTAGCACTCTTAAGGCCCACAGAGACTGAAGCCATGGACACGGAACCTGTAGAAACCCCTAAATACATCACATGGCTGTCTAGATTGGTGCCCTTGAAAAATTCCTACTGGCTGGAGTGGGGTGTCTCTGACCATTTTATCAGCCCTTGAGACACTTTTTCTCCTGCCTGGTTGTCTGGCCTACTTTTGATGTAGGGATTGGTGACTGGCCTCGTTCCATTCTGCGATGCCATTCTCTGTGCTGTAACCCTGGGGGAATGGTTCTTTTATGGGAAAAAGGGGAGCATGTTTGCATGTGGTGATAGGGTAGATCTGGGAGAAATGGACGGAGGGAAGGAGGGGGCCAGGATGTATTCTGTAAGACGTATGAGAGAAGAAAAGTAAAACAATAAATTAAAAAAATAGTAATGAAGAAGGTAAATAGCAGTGAACATACCATACATATAGATGGTAAAATGATACAGAGAAACCCATATTTTTGTACAATTAGTATAAACAAGACACTTAAAATGTTTCCATTTACTTACCTTTAGATCAATACACGTACACAAATATACAACAACCTGTGAAACAAGGAGCAACATATGTTTTCCATTAGTGTCATACTCTTTACATCTGTGCATTACAGCTGTGCAATTAGAAATTCATTTTGAAGTTTTACAAAGGAGATATTTACATGAAAATTACTGTAAAGTTTTCATTTGTATATGTCCTTGTATTGATGAGCAAGACATTTTGAGATTTTTTAAAACCATTGTTCTTAGGATAACCAATGTTTCTAAGCTTGGAAATGGTCATCGTTACTTTCATTTATTTTTTTTTCAAATGAAATTTTGAAATAGTTGAATATCTGCTCTGTGCAAGAGGTTTCTGTTCATTCCTTGTCATGAACACTGAATGTCATATTCGTTTTGTGGTTATATAATAAAATGTCCTTTTAAAAAAAAGTTTCTGAGGGTAACATGTGGAATCAACAACTGATTCTCACATGATTCAGGAAGAAGTTACTTCTATGCTGTGTTTGTGGTTGCACTATAACTTTCCAATGTGGTAGCACAAAGAAGGAAACAAACTTTGCTTTATATGTATGGGTTTGAACAACTGAATACAACTCTCTGGACTCAGTTACACTGCCTACAAAGTGGAGATACTAATATAATAATGTTGTTTTAAGAATTAAGATTATAAACCAATTATAAATGTGCATTTCTTATTTTATTTCTTGGTCTATAATTTGTTTCTTTTCACTTATTGTGTTATTCAAATTGTCTCATATTTGCTAGTAGAAGCCCTATCAAATTAAAGCCTGTCTTCTCAAAAAAAGGAATGAAACTCTGATACATATACACACTAAAACATAGATGAATCTTAAAACAATCTAAATAAAATAAACTTGAAAAAGAAAGACAGATGCAGTATATTATTACCAACTAGATGCCATGCTGAGACTAGTGAAATTTATGGAGACAGAATGTAGACTACAATTTACTAGAGTCTGTGACAAAATCTCTGTTTGGGATGATAAGAAGCTTTGGCTTGGTACTATAAATGCTATCATGCCAGAAAATGGCACACTTAAAATAAGTAACATGCTAACTCAGGGGACACTAGTGCATTATTCTTATAGGAAGGTAGGTGGCGCAAGAGACCAATGGAAAAGCGCAACAGTGGCAAAGTAGATTTTATGCATTTGCTTTTTTTCTATTTAGCAAATCTAAATTGCTTTGTAAAAGATAAATGTTTCACAATTTGATAAATATAAACAACATACTCTCTAAATTCTTGGACTATGTTTTTATTACCCTTAAGTGCATGTTTGTGTTTATATATCATCATTTATTCCTTTGATAAATTTTTCTTTAATGCATACTATACAATGTGTATTGTTTTATGCCAGTGAATAACACAAATAAAAAATCCTATCTTTGTGAGGAGGATCTCATTATCCTCCTCTACCTCATTTCCTCTTTTTCAACTAATGACTTTGGGGATTCACATTGCATGCCCCCCTCTGCCACTGTTTTGATAGTTGGCATTTGGTAGTGTCTCTGGATTCACCTACTGTTTTTCACAATCTTAAGATGTACCCATATTGAAATCTGGGACATATTTAAACCCAAATAATACAGTATGTGCTTTGCATCAACTCATATACACATGGGGATACCGGGCATATACTTAGAAACCTGGAATCAGAAGCACTTATCATAAGACGTATACAAATATAGTCAGTATTCAGTAAGGAGTAAGATTTGTAATTTTAAGAATCACATAAAATCTTGAATCTATGTATAAAAGTTTAAGTGTTCCTGTATATCAATCTATTCTTCAATACCATAAATGGTGGAATTCTTTCCATCTAGGGAGAACTATTCACTTGACTTATACCCTTAAATCTGAATTATGTCTCTTCTTCTTACAAAGTTCCTACTTCATCAGTGATTACATGTACTGTACAGATTGAAAACTTCATTCCCTATTAACCTCTCCATCTCTACTTTCTCCTCATCTGTAAAAATATTTAAGACTTTTTTCCTTAAGAAAAAGTCTAATATCTAACACTTATCTAATCTTATTTCTTGCAAATAATACTTAAATTTATTATTAATTAACTATTTGTGTTCCTAAGAAATATGTATATTTATATATAATTCTCTATGTAATGATGTTGAGAGGTAGAGGGCATTAGTATTTTTAAAATATATTAATATTCTGCTGTATTTTATTTCCTTTTTTCTTGCAACTTAAACGCCAAGCTAAATCACAAACAGGAACAACCAAGACATTTTATCTCATACTTCTATTTTCCCATTGGATTCCCCTCTAGGTCTCTGATTACTGATCAAGCTACAGGTGATGTGCAGTGAGACTTTCTTAGGTAGCACTGTCATGAGGCTGGGGGCTGGTTGTGTGAGTGTCAGGGACAAGAGGATGTTTTTATGCTCATGTCCATTCACATTTACTTGGATCCTCAGCCTAAGCCCCTGGAGTGGAGCTGAACTATGAGAATGAGTCATTCTCAGGGAGGAAGAAGGAAGCCATCTCTTTGTGCTATACCATTCTAAGCAAAAATCTTTAGATTTGTCCTGGTTTCCTGGCCATTCATACTTGGTGACTCACACATCTGATGTCTCATGCTGGCAGATATGGCTCAGGCCCTCAACTGGCAGACTTGTACTTTAGTTTGTGGCTGTGTCTTCATAAAACACCAAGGTTTCTGACAAATTGAAGGCCTTGAGAGATCTGTTACCACTTCCAAGATGGACTTGAACAGACGGCCATATGTTACCAAAACATTAACAGTCTTGTTGTTTATATATACTTTTGCATACAAGTCAAACATTTGTGATTCCTATGCTTGCAGTCAAAGACTCAGCATGCATTTTAGAGGAAGACAGGAAGAAGTACTATTTTAATTAAGAAGTCCAACACAGTTCTGTCCCAAGTTGAAAGGCAGAGCTTACCTGTATCCCATGTCTAAGGACAAGCAGGTATGAGGGAACAACCATCCCCCATGTATGGCCTGAACAGGACATCTCCAGGCAGCATTGCTCTTATAAAATACCAGAGTACTAGTTTGCTGTCTTCCATGTCAGATTTTTAGTATGTTTGGGATTTTATATCAGGATAACACAGATTAGGGTGGCTTATAAACAACAGGAATGTATTTCTTATAGTTCCCCCCCCCCCGAGGGGGTAGAGTGTAAATATCTAATCATCTATTGGTGTACATTGCATTTAGCATGTTACTCTTGCTATCTCATCTCCCTTAGACTCTTCCAATCTGACTAATCATTGTCCAAATACCTTTTTATAGTCATTTTTTAAAACACGAGGCAACTTTTCAGAACATCACATTTCATACACTTTAACTGAAAGTTAGCTTTCTGTTACCTGTTCTATTATTTAAGTTACATACTACTCTTGGACATATACCCAAAGGACTTTTTATCTTATTACAGAGATACTTAGAATCCATATGTATTGCTGCTATGTTCACAATAGCTGAATGGATAGTAAAAATGTGTATATATACAATGAAGTTTTATTTGGGTGTTAAGAAAAATGAAATTTGAAGATTTTAACAAAAGTAGATGGATCTGGAAAATGTTATATGAAATGAGGTAACCCAGCCCCAGAAAGACAAATGTCATGTGTTCTCTCATATGAATAGATTAGCTTTGAATTTTCATATTTCTGTCTTTGTATTGGAGTGAATATCTAGATGTTAGCAAACAGAAAAGGAACCATGGATTGGTGGGAGTTGGGGGAAAGGTCTTAAGGAGAGCAATAAAACACAAATGATATTGAAGTAGAAAAGGCTCATACTAAGAATTGAAAGTTAAAAGGAGATGAGGGTGTGGTTATGGGACAAAGGAGAGAGTCAAGAGAAACATAAACACAAAGCCATCCACAAACCCTTTGTTTATAATGGTATACTACCTGCAAGATATGCTAGGGCTATGGTGGCACAAAGCTTGTGCGAGTGACCAATGTCTGATTTGACTTAAGGCCCACTCCATGAGATGGAAGCCATACCTGACACTGCCTGGGTAATCAAGAAACTGAGGCTAGATAGACCTGGGACCTAGGTGAAAACCAAATACCGGTCTTAAAGAATATTTAATGTTAAAATGACTCCTAATGATATTCGGCTGTATTCATAGATTAGTACCTTGTTCAGCTTTCCTCAGAGAAGCTTTGTCCTACAGAAGATGGAAATAAATCACAGACCCATAGCCAGACATTACCCAGAGAGCGAGAGACCTTGGAAGACTCAGCAATAAATGGGATGTCTCCATCAAAATCCCCCCTTCAGAGCTCAGGGAACCCTGAAGGAGAGGAGGCAGAAAGAGTGTAAGAGCCAGAGGGTATGGAAGGCATCAAGGAAACGAGGCATCCCAAATCAAGATGAGCAAAGCTCATATAAACTCACAGAGACTGAAGCAGCATTCACAGTTTCTGCACAGGTATGCACAGATCTACATAGGTCTGCACAGGGTCTGCACAGGACTTCACCAGGTCCTCTGCACTTATATATTATGCCTTCCAGTTTAGTAGTTTTTTGTGGGATTCCTGAGTGTATGAATGAGTAGGTCTCTGATTCTTATGCCTCCTCTTGGGCTCTTTTCTTTTGGTTTGTCTTGTCCAACTTCAATGGGATAATTTTGTTTTATCTTATTATATTTTTATATTATAAAAGGAATGATTGAATGAAAACCTAGCCTCTAGAGAAAAGGCTAAAAACTAAACTGTTATTTTTATCAGTTGGGGATGGAAAATAGGTTTTTTCTAATGGGATAACACTGGGCATATCAACCACATGAGGACAGACCTCATGTTCAGAAGCAGTTGTCCAACACATAATTGACTCTACAGTTTTTTGTTTTGTTTTGTTTTGTGTGCATGTGTGTGTGTGTGTGCGTGTGTGTGTGTATGTCTTTATTTGGTCACAGTTTGATGAGGTTTTTTTTTTGTTGTTGTTCTTTTTGGGTAGTGCCTTATTTTGTTTTCTTGGTTTTGGGGGAAGGGTTGATGGTTGTTGTTCTTTTTGGGTAGTGCCTTATTTTGTTTTCTTGGTTTTGGGGGGAGGGTTGATGTTCTATTGGGTATTTGATTTTTTGAGAAAGCACTTAATGTTGGGTGGGTAGGAAGGGGGAGATGTTCTGGAAGGACTTGGGGGAGAGGAAGAATATGCTCATAATATATTTAAAGCTAAAAATAATTTTAAATAAAAAATGCAAAAAGAAAACATAAAACTAGTTTCAAAAGGAAAAAAAAACTGTGGGTGAATGAAAGAAAATGTAAGCCCACTATTTTATAAACTACCTAAACTAATAATTAAAACACAATTGTAATAGAAGTACCCTATATTGGTAGAAATGCTGTTCCCAGAAGTCATAGATGTTAAAATGAGGGGCCTGGTACTGGGTTTCAGATGTCTCCCTTAATTATTGGCCAGAAAGCACCCAGAAGCTCTCCAAACAATACAAACAGTTGTCATGCTCTTTGTTGCCCTCCAGAACTAGATGTTAATACAGTATTACTGAAGATGCCACTGACTTGGAGAAATAATCCATAAAAATTAGCCTGGAACTGAGCTGAAAGCTTCCTCCCTGCTGGGTAGCATTAATAGAGCCAGAAGGTGCTATGTAGGCTGATGTGGGAAAAATTCATCAACAGCTTTATCCACCTGTGAACCCTGAATGCTACAATAGCAACCAGTTGGGCAAAATCTGTCCACAGATGCAATAGTAGCATGACAGCATTGAAAACAACCAACCACTTTCTGAGAGGTCTTGAGTCCCATTCCACGGGAGTGAATACATGTTTGTTGCCATAAACTGCAAAAGCTATAGCTGCGAGGAGTCCACAAGAGAGAGTTCACTACTGACTTTTTCTAAAAAAGTCAAACTGCCTTCTAGATATGTGTGTTTATACTCATAAGACAATACTGCTCATAGCCTTGATCATAGATGTTTCTCTTGACAGAAGGCAACAGTTAATACAGAGACTCATAGCTTCTCAAAATGCAGAAAATATGTGATTGCTTAGTGATTAGCTCAAAATGGCATATCTGTAGAACTTCCCTCCCGAGATCCAGGGAAAACTACAGAAAAGTGGTTAGAAGGATTGTAAGACCAAGAGGGTTGGACTGACTGCAGCCACTTATTTAGTAAAATATCCCCGTGCCCACTTTTCTCCTGGTGAATGACTTGCCTTAAACAAAGAAAAGTGAGCAAAATAAGGACAGGGATGAGCCTTGGATTTGAGGTTCATCACGCATCTACCTACAACTCACCTCATCACCACCCACATTAAATAACAGAGAGGTCTACCAACCCTCCAGCCATACATCTTACTTTCCTTCTGCCATGGTGTTATCTATATCATTTACTTTCCTGGGAAACATTACGTATCTCTTCTTCTTTCATATTTTTTTCATTCCCATCTTAAGTTTTGTTCTGAGATGCAGCAGAGCTCAATTCCTAAAATTCCCTTAACTCTGAAAAGGATAACATGGCACCAGCACAGCACTGAAAGCAAACATCAGGTAAATAAAGGCTAACTAAATTCTTGCTCTTCTAGTGCAATTTAACATCTGTCTTGGATAAAGCTAATCAAGTCTAAGGTTGCTGCAATCATTAGTGGGAAACATCCACCTGTTTCAAATAAACAACTTTAACACAAATGTTAAAAAAGGTATCTTTCCATTTATTCCCCCAATTTTATAAATCTTTTACCATAGACATAGATGTATTTGCTCAGTTCTGTCTCTTTTGAATCATAGAATTCCAGATCTGGGAATTTCTGCAATTAAGTAACTGAAGCTCCTTTCCTTGTCTAGGTATCTATATACCTAGAAGAAGCATGGGATCCTTTAAATATGTAAGGAAAGCATCATTTGAAATGGTATTTCATCATTTGAAATTGGAATATGATAGATAAGCAATGATTTATGTCAGGGCTGTACAGTCACTAAGTAACTACTGCCATCTTGTCTTCTTACAGAGGGAACAGGAAAGTCAAAGAAGAAACTGGAGGTATGTGAATTGGAGATTTTGTGGTGTTTTCTGGTGTACTGGGTGTACAAATGACCCTAAACATGGCTGATTTACATATAGGATTGATACACATGTGGAGACATTAATGAGCTTGATGACATCAGTAAGCATTTTATGTTTGCATTGAAATATAATACTGTACCACAATGTATGCATCATGGTTACATATTATTTGATTTTAATTTTTAAAGAAATGGAAATGCTGGGTGTAACTAAAAGCTGTTCTCTTGGCCCATGTTGGAGTGCTTCTTGTAACTGAAAGCTCCCGTTCTCTTGCTCTAACTGCTACTGTGACAGATTCCTAAATTGTAACGGATTCCTAACTTGTAACATATTCCCATTGTGTTTTTTTTTTCCCATTTAGCTCTAAAAGGAAACAGGAAGGAGAGAAATCTTACCACTCTTTCAGGTAACTAATGATAGAAAGACTCACTCTTCTTTTGCCTACTCTTAGCTTAGAGAACAGGAGCTACAAGCATCTCACAAGCCATCCGACCAACTGTTCTCTAACATGAGCTGCAGCACGCATGTTCTCCCACCAACTGTGAACTGCCAACTGGCCACTGCCTCCTTTTTATCCTAAGCTGTCCCCAGATGTCCAAATGGCATATAACCATAAGGAGAGCTGCACAGGACAGAAAACTTCTTGGCAAAATGTCCTGCTACAACTGGGTAAAATTTGTTTTCAAGCAGTTACATTGTATTCTATAAGTATACACAATTTTAAAATAGTTAATTAAAATTTAAATACAAAAATCATTTTACTGGAAAAAATTAAACGACCTCTTATTATTCTATTATTCCCTTTTTAACAGTCAGTCGGGTCCTTTGTCAGCCCTTTCTCACCTTCCCTAGGCAATTCTTTACACTCTCCCAGACTTTCTACCTCACTCGGACTGTTCATCATGAGCTGACAACTTTGATGCTTTACCATGAAAATTAGTGGCCTGAGCAGGAGCTACCTCAACAACTTCATTTTTTTCCTTTTGTGTTTTTAAAGGTTTCTACAAGGATGACTTATTGTGCCCACTCTCAAATAGCTCTAATGCATCCCATCCTGAATGAAATGTCCCTCAAAAGACTAGTAGTCTTTTGACTACTAGTCTTTTGATTTAGAAAGCTGGCTTCCCCTCAACCTAAGCTCCCAAAAAACTTTCTATATTCATTGCCACATTTTACTTCACACTCACTTTTGGATTTACTGTAGTCAAGATTTTTTTTAAAATATCTTATTGTTTGAGAATTTTATATAGGAGCACTGAATTTATACTATTCCCCCTTCTTTTCCTCCACCAACTCCTCCCATGTCCTCTTCCTCATTCCTTCTCAAATTAATGGCCTCTTTTTCTTTATTACTGCTATATTTATATACATATAAGTTTTTAAATGAAACCATTTGAGTCCATTTATTGTTACTCATTGTTTATTGTTTAAGACTTAATAAGTTGGGATTGGATAATTTATCAGAGGTCTCATCTCTGGAGAAGACTGATTTTCCCTCACTTAGGTGCCATTAGTTTCCTGTATCTCTTCACCTATGAGTCTGGCCTTGTGAGATTTCTCCTATCCATATTTGCATGGTGTTGACATTATGCAGAACTTATTTGCATAACCACATTGTTGCGATTTCATGATTGTAGATTCTTTGTCATATGTAGAAGACACCTTATTTCAGTGGATGCCCTGGTACTGTGGCCCTTAAAATCTTTTCACTCACTTTTCCTCAGTGTTTCTGAGCTTTCCATGTAGGGATTGTGTTGTAGATTTATCAAGTGGAGTTGGGTACCCCACAGTCAGTTATTCTGTGCCCTATGAGCAGTCGAACAGTTGAGGCTTTCTGTAACGATCTCCATTAGCTGCAAGAAGTGTCTTTGATTGGAGTTGACTACTATACTTATCTGTGACCATAAGCATTGCAATTTAGAATGCAGCAAGAAATTATACAAATTTAGGAAAGAGATTCTCCTCTAGGAACCTTAGCCTCATCACCCACAGGTAGCAGACTAGGTGTATTAATGCTCTCCTATTGAGCAGGAGGACTCAAGTCCTATTAAATATTGGTTGGTTACCCAAAGGCTGTATGTGTCACCATTGCACCTTTCAGTTATCTTGCCATGGCAGTCATTTTTTTTTTTTTTTTTGGTTCATAGGTATTACTACTGGGTAGGGCTTTTTCGCTTGGCTGCTTGCCAGTCTCCCTCTGATAATATGAAAAACTAGTCCTTAGGGAGGAGGCTTCAAGGTTTGTTGCAGCTCAACTCCTCTAAGTCCTGTGCACAAGTATATGGTATCTTTAGCAATGTGGTCTTACTTTCAATTTCTAAGGTCCACAGTAGCTTATATGTATTAGGGAGTCTCTTGAAATCCCTTCAACAACAACTTAAAGGGAGGTTTCCCATGCCTGGTATGAGTGTTTTAATATACTTGGCTAGCGTTCATATAAGGAACGAGTTCAATCAAGGTCTTCAACTACTGCAAAATTTGCTATGCACTAGAAAGATTTTCTTCACAATCTCTTTTTCTATTTTGCACTCCATTGACTCTACTACGCTTCTTAAGATACTTTCCTCAGTGCTTCCCAGCACTGTATTCAATTTGTTCTAATTTTACCTCCACCCCAGATTCTTCTATTTTATGAGCTGCCTCACCTCTAATTGTCTACTAAATATTAGATTTCTTCAAGGTGGTCTCTTAAGACCAGTGCCCTTATCACTTTCTATGTTCTTGTTATTTCAAATACTCTAAAGGCCAAATTGTCATTTTGTATGCAGATAACTTTTCACCCTGGCATATTTCTAAGTTTATGCATATTCTTCAGTAATATCAAATATAATATATCCCTAATTAAGCTCATGCTAATTTATGAATAATCTACAAGCCTCATCTTATATTCTGCATCAAAGTTAATGACACCACATCAATTACAAATGCAGACTTCTTCCTTATCCCATCTCATGTCTAATCGACATGAATTCCTGCAAATTTCAGATTGCAAACATTTATAGAAATGGGTTTTCATTCTTATCTCCATTATTATTGGCCTACCTTTTATATGGACTAATATAGCTTTATTTTTATTACCTGCCTTCAAACTTGTTATTTTAGATCTTTTGACTGCACAGAAGCCAGAGGAAACTTTATAAAATGTACACCTAACTTGCTTCTACATGAAACCTTTCCAATTTTTTTATTGTCCATAGGATGATGTATTTACAATAGTTTTATTGTGAGGTCAACACATACAACAGTACTTAGTCACAAATCCATCTTCAAGATTTTTAAACACAATTTAATTAATGGAAAAATAAATGTTTCTGTCAACTTATAAGTTATTCTAAATAGTAAAAATTTGTTTCTTAATATTATAACATTCATAACCAGACATCTACTCCCCTCCACAGCAACTTTTCAGGCCTGTCTTTAAAAAGCATAAGAATTGAGATATAAGCTTTTCATATATTCATGTATATAGGTGTGTATACATGCACACTTTTCTATCTTGAAATAAAAACTTGGAAAACGTATTCTGTCATAACTGCAGTGACTGATATCCACAACTGCCCAGCTGCTTCTGGAAAATATTGTTTTTTTATTGTCATCCACTGCCTCTGGATTTTATACTCTTCCCACAGCTTCTTCTGCAATGATTCCTGAGCATTGGGAAATGTAGGTATGTGATACACATGTCTTATTTAGGGGTGAGCATTCATCATTCTTTTATTCCCTGCATCTTGCCTTATTTTTGACCATAATTCAAGTGGAGGGGCACACATTCAAGAGCATATGGGCAGTACAAATGGAATTTGATGGGTTTCAAACTCATAGAACAAAAAGAGATACAAACCTGAGTGGGTTGAGAAGTTGTAGTAGATATGTGGAAGATATGGAGTTGAGGGAGGGAGTAAATATGATAACGGTATTAATTTCTCAAGGAACTAATAAAAGTTATAAAAGCTTAGAAAATATAAAACATTCTACATGCTTAGTAGTTCACGGTTCTTGTATGTTTGTTTTGTTTTTCCCTCCCACTCATTGTCATCACATGTTTGCTTCTTGCCACATGGCTGAGGCAGTCTTGACATTTAATGTCCACCTATCAAACTCAATTGACAATGTTTTTGTTTTAGCTTTGCTTGAAGTCATTATAACATTTGGCTTCATTTTTTAATGCATTCTTAGAATTTTCTTATTTGGTTACATGATATAAATCATTTTTGATTTGTGACCCATATTTTATTATTTCCTTAGTCTCATTTCTGTAGATACCATTCTCATATCCTTTCTCAGTCTACACACTTGCTAAGTAGTCTGATCCATGACAATTACTTCAACTTTCCCTTCTATTGTAATCATATTATCTAAATACTTTTACCAACATTTATTTCTCTCCAGAGTACATCTTCATCTGAATGTCTCCAAGACCCTCAAATTCAACATGTTTAACCCAGTCTAACTGTTATCTCAATGCTGGTGAACTTTCTTCATTCTTTTTCTAGTTGGTTGCACTAACATTTACTCTTTTGCCTAAACTACAAATCTCAGTTGATCTTGGTATCTTCCTTTTCCTCATCTCTGACCATATCTGATAAATCACAAGTCCTATTGATTTTATCTCATAAATGTTCTAGAATTTAATTGCTTCTCTCTGCTCCCGCTGAAGCTATGCTCCTTTAAGACCAAATAATTTCATGCCTAGTGAAATAAAATAAACTCTCAGATCTCTGTGCTTCTAATAGTCTCTAATCCATCTTTTTTCTGACAGAGTGCCCTTTCTATCTGAAACTCTCTACATGACTCAAGCATTTTCACTATGTACTACCAAAAAAAGATTTATAAAAATGCATTCTTCCCACTCTCATGCCCAAAGCAAAGATCACTGACAAAATTGATGTGTTCTTCTTGAAGGAGCTCAACATGGCTTTGGAATCATATTTATGTAGTTTTTCAAGATGCAAACTTACCAACTGATGATAGTTGGAATCAAGTTAACCTTCAATTCAATATTGAGCTGAGAGAAAAATAAATTTTATCCTGCATGTAAACCTAGCCACTTGAAGATTAGGTCTTCTGATTGTTTAAGCTAGCAAGTCTAAAGTAATTTCCTGCCAACAAAATTTAGATTCCAGCAAAATTTGTTTACTTGTACTTTCCTAAACATATTGCATTCTCTCATATCTCTGAACATATTAAAAAAACTCACATTATCTGAAAACATTGTCTATATTAGTCCTTTGTCTCAATGCAATAACAAAACGTTTGATAAAATAACTTAAGGATGGAAGGGTTTATTTTGGTTCACATTTTGAAGATATGATTCATCTTAATAGGAAAGTTATGCAGCAAGGAAGGTTATCATATAACATCAGCAGTCATGAAGCAGAGAGAGATGAATTCATGAAGCAGAGAGAGATGAATACTAGTGTTTAGCCCACTTTATTCTTTTTATTCAATGCTGAACTACAGACAATTGTTCCCATCTGCTGCAGGGGGAAACATTCTATATTGAATAGGTGTGGAAAAAAATGGACAACCTTGTCTTGCTCCCGATTTTAGTGGAATTGTTTCTCTCCGTTTAAGTTGATGTTGGCTGCTTTTATTATGTTGAGGTATGTACCTTGTATCCATAATCTCTCCAGGACTTTTATGACTGGGGTGCAAGATTTTGTTAAGTATCTTTTCTACATCTAATATGATGATTTTTTCAATGTGTTTATGTGATGAATTACATTTATCGATTTAACTATGTTGAACTATACCTGCATCTCTGGGATGAAGCCTACTTGATCATGGAGGATGACCTTCTTAATGCATTCTTGGATTTGGTTTGCAAGTATTTTACTAAGAATCTTTGAATCTATGTTCATGAGTGTAATTGGTCTGTAATTTTCTTTGTTGAGTTTTTATGTGGTTTATGTATCATGGCAATTGTATTCTCATAAAATGAATTAAGCAATGTCCTTCTGTATTTATTTTGTGGAATAATTTGAGAAGTGTTATCTTTAACTCTTTTTGAAAGTATGGTAGAATTCTGTGCTATAATCATCAGGCCCCAGGCTTGTTTTTGGTTGCAAGACTTTTAATTCCTGCTATTCCATTAGGGGTTATAGATCTGTTTAAATTACTTACCTGATCTTGATTTAAATTTTATCAGTTGTATGAATTGAGAAAATTATTCATTTCCTTTAGATTTTCAGATTTGTTTGAGTTTAGCCTTTTAAATCATTCTGATTCTTTGGATTTCCATGTTGTCTGTTCTTCATTTCCCCTTTTCATTTCAGATTTTGTTAATTTGGATATTCTCTGTATGCTTTTTAGTTAATTTGAAGAATTTACAGGGAATTTCTAGGATATTCTTCTATTTACAGACAATGCTTCAGTTTCATAATATATGTAAAATGATTTTTGTTGAAGCATTGTTTGTAATTGGAAGAATATCCTAGAAGTACCCTGTAAATTCTTCATTACTATATTGGTTTGACAAATTACAGCACACACATACACTATGTAGCCATTTCAATAAATGAGTCACCCCAAAATGTTCAAATGTGAAAGTCCCAGTAACATACTACAGTAAATTAAAATTAAGATACCGTCAGTATCAGGCATAATATGATTAATGTATCACTCTAAAAGAGTACTAATGATTACAAATTATGACAAAGCACAGAGGTTCTCAAACTTTGTAATTTTAACTCTTTTGTATAAAATTTTGAGACTGACAATGTTTTTAATGTAATGTACCTATTCATATTTACTGTATTAGGAATTAAAACTGAGAATTTTTTTTTCATTTATTGAAAACAATGAATCAATCACATGGTATACTAAAGATTTTATAAAGAAACAATTACACTTAATGTTAGGCTCAGTAACAGTAACAGAAGACAGTAAATTTACTTCTGATTTTAATAGGTTAAGGCATGTTTCTTTATCTGAATCATATAGAAAAAAATCTACCTTGTTCAGATAAGTCATTGGAAAATTTTTATAAGCCATAGAGAATAGGAAAACTCAACAAGTGGAAATTTCTTAAAAAAATAAGTTTCAGTGTGGAATCTGAAACCATATCAATGATTTATTTATGTTTTGTTCCATTCCACTCCATTTTTAAAAAAATATGTTGATTTTGATTTTTAATATATTTTTACTATGGAATATTGTAATAATATGGGCTATTTGAGAAATATTGGTTAACTTAACTATACATTCATATTATTCATTTCATTGTACAATATAAAATTATCATTTCCTAGTATCACCTGGAAATTCAGTAGAAAAGCACTGAAAAGCTATCAAGTAAGTTTCAAGATTTCTAATTTTAGTTGGATTTGTAAATGTTTATCATTGCTGAGGGATGATATTTATTGTTCTCCTGGAAATGATAGACTCTTTTTATTAATTTTCAGGGGAAAATATGTATCAAATTCCAAATTTGAATAACCATAAATTATCAGTTGTTCTTCCAAGTTATAATGTTATTTACTCAATAAAGGAACTACTTCATCTATTAACTCAAACAAGGCTTTTCCTGGAGACAATAATTTTACTTTCACATTCAGCAGATATACTTTATGAATATTTCCTGCTTTTTCACATTCAATGTGAGAAGATGTTTGTTTAAGGATTATAATTAAATATATTTTTAAATTTTATTTTAAAATACATTTTTAATTCAAATAGACTTACACTATCCTCTTCCCGGGTATCTTCCCTCTAAATCATCCCATGTCCTATCCAACTCTCAAGTCGACAGCCTCTTTTTCTTTGATTATTATTGTTGCACATGTGTATTTATGAATATGTATGTGAGTGCATAAATATATAAACACAACCTGTAAGTCTGTTTTGGTTATTTGTGTATATATGTTTTCAGGGCTGACCACTCTGCATTAGACAACCAATAAGGGGCTCATCTCCAGGACAGACTAATTTTCTTCTCCTGGCAGCCATTAATTACCTGTAGGTTTTTGTCTATAGGTGGGGCCACATGAATTTTGTCCCTTTCCCATTAATATGTTCATTGATAATAGCAAGGACATTCTAATGTAACATTATTCTTTTCACATTTTTCTTGTGAGTACAGTATGATAAAAATACAACAACTGGTGTCAGTGCCTTGATTTAGGTCAGTGGTTCTCAACTTTCTTAACATGTAAATTCTTTCATACAGTTCCTCATGTTGTGGTGACACTCCAACCATATAATTATTTTCATTGCTGTTTCATAATTGTAATTTTGCTATTGTTATGAAATGTAATGTAAAGACTTGATATGCAGATGACCTTAGGCTACCCCTGTGAAAGGGTTTTAGGTCACCAAGGGCATTGCAACCCACAGGTTGAGAACTGCTGATTTAAATTATCAACAATTTTACCCAGCATTTCTTCAGCCAGTGTGTCAATAAATTCACGGAGATATAATTGTACAATATAATTATATATTATATCCCCTCTAGAATTTATACCATATTGTGCTTACAAATTATATTATCTCTAGAACATACATATTATTATAAAGATAGTTTGAATATAGATGGCCATTTTGTGATTCCTCCAGAGGATCTAAGATTTCACTGGAGAAGATAATACCATACTTGGCTTTCTGATGACACAACATTTTATTTTAGTCTTATCGATTTTTTTCCATTTTAGGCTATTCAAGATCTTGGCCATATAGTACAAAGTCAAATACAAAAAAAAAAAGGTTCTGGAAAAAAAATACACTTAAATCTTCATTTCAGGGTATAGTTTCGGGGAAACATTTTTCAGCTCTGTCATTGATTAATATACTTTTGCATACATAATTGTTCAAATTATTTGTTGGTGTGGTAAACACTAGACCAAAATCAGCTATGGAGAGGAAAGGGTTTATTTGGCTCATATTTCCAAGTCACACTTCCAAGTCACAGTCATCACTGAGCACAAACCCAAGCAGCAACTAAAGTAGAAACCACTAAGGAATACTGCTTACTGGATTGATCTCTGGCTCAATGCTCAGCTAATTTTCTTAACAGCATAGATGCACCTGCCTAGGAATTGTGCCACTCATGGTGGACGGAGCCCTTGCAAATCATTAATCATTATTATCTTTTACAGTCCTGTCCACAGGCCAATATAATCTATGCAATTCTTCAAATGAATTTTCTTTTCAAATGACTCTAGGTTACGTTGAGTTGTTAATAAAACTAATCAGCACAATCACTCAGTACCAAATTTACAGAGTATTCTTCCCTATTATTTCTAGAATACTCTTTCCACATTCCAATGCCTATCTGCAAATTTTTGTGCTGATGCTGTTGATACATTATCAATAAGTAGCAATAGGCAATTTTAGGAAAACAATCAGCACTTAAACACTTTATTTAGATAGTTTGTGTTTTTTTTTCTTGTTCTTTTTTCATTTTTTTTTTTGACAAAGGGTTTCTCTGCTGTAATTCTGGCTGTCCTGGAACTCATGTAGACCAGGGTGGCCTTGGACTCACAGAGATCTACTTGCCTCTGCCTCCTGAGTGCTGGGATTAAAGGCATGCACCACCACTATATGGCAAGTAAGTGGTTCATCAATTGGCAGAAACTGGTAGAAAATTCCTGCCACTTTTCAAAATATTTACATGTTCAAGAAACAAAAACTGCTATAGATTAACCAACATGGAGAAAGTAACAATATCACTTATGACCCAACAAATTCTTGAGACGTTCAAATGTTAAAAACTAACATTTGATTTGATTAAATAGAATTTTAAAGTACAAAGTTACAAGCATACTTGCATTTCTTTAAAAAATATGGGTTTTATAGATAAATGTACTTTTACATGCAGATAATGTAGTGGTAGCTTTGCTGCATGGACAGTAACTGGCAGAAAATGGCAGAGATGAAAGAATGACTTTATAATGTATACTGTCTCATGCTTTTTACACATCGTGAAGGGAAATGTTAATTGTCAAGAAGTCACTATCTTGTATCTACAGTATGCCTTTGGGCCTACTCATAGGAGACTATCCATGTTAGATTAGCCTCTTGGCAAAGATGTTAGAGTATTTTGATTATTTTAATTGATGTAGGAATCTTTTAGGCAGGAAAATTCCCTAAGTAGAAGATTCTGGATTTTAAAAAAATGGAGAAAGTAAACTAAGTAGTAGTGTGTATTTATTGCTCTCTTTCTCCAATTGTGGATGTGATGCGGTGTGATCAGCTGCTTAAAATCTCCTGTATCCTTGACTTCCTTGCCATGGTAGACTTTATCTTGTGCTGGTAGTTAACGGTTCTTTCTTTCTGTAAAGAACTTTCTTTTTGATGTTGCTTCTATCAGAGTACTTTATGACATAGATCACAAAAAAAGCAGGCATATTTGTACCTATCCATTAACCTTCATTATAAAACCCTAGCTATAATTTAAAATGTATTTTATTTATTGCTTTTTCCATAGCTTATTGTTTATAATTACATAGCTTCTATTATTCCTGGGGGACTAAAAGTTCTCCCAAGTTTTGCAAAATATTGTCCTTTTACTTTTCCCTTATTATTTTCTGTGCTAGGACTGAAGCCCAGGATCTCTCTTCTTGCATGGTAGCTTTCCATCCATCCGTTTTGTCCTGTCCTTTTGCCTCAGAAATGATGTTGGTTTTCAATTTGAAAAGATCTAGAATCATGTTGGAAATAAACATCTGGACATGTCTGTGTGAGATTTCATGGCTAGGATCCCAGGTTATACAAAAAAGTGAAAGCTATCTGCACATACATATTAATGGTTCTCTGCTTTCTGAATGTGGACACAGTATGACTATCAGCCTCCTATTCATGCCACCGCATTTGTTCCACAATGACATTACTTTTGGTGGCTATTTTTTATCAAAAAATTAGAAGAGTAAATAATATGAGAAACTGGTACAGATATGTGTATCTATAAGCCTAATATGTTGTTCTTAGGTATTTGGAACTAGTTTGTTGAAATGTGAGAAAATTTGGAAATTTGGACTAGAAGACATCTTTCACATTGTGAGAATGTATTAATGAACTGCTTGGCGGGCGGGGGGGGAGTTTAGAAGACCAGGATGCTGAAAGAAACACAGACAGTGGAGACCATGCTCTTGAAGTTTCAGTTGGGACTTAGGGCTGTATCAGTACCTAGGGTCATTCAGATAATAGTCTGACAAATAATCTGGATTTACTCCATCCATGCACTGAGAACTTGAATGAGGTTGAATTTAAAAACAAGTGAATGTGTTTGTCACAGTAAGCAGGATAACATTCAGGTTGTGGCACAGATATTTTACACCTTGCTTACACAATTCTACAGTGAAGAGATGCATCAAATGAGTCAAAAGACTGTAGAAGACTCTATGCTGTGGAATAAGATTCTTTCCTTTTCTTCGGATGCTTAAGATTAAGCATGACATCTTGAAGACTCCATGTCAACAATGCAGTTTGATAAGGCTATCTACATTTTTCCTTCTTAGGGTGCTACAGTGTAGATGTAGATTCAGGGCAAAATACAGTTTATTCTTTGCTAATTCAATCCCAGGTCCTTGGAGGGTTTTAGCCTTCATACAATCTAATCTTCAGGCCTAAACCTGGAATGTTTCAGCCTCTGAGAGGTATTGCTGACTGTACTCATTCTGACTAATTTCTTCTGTAGTCGACATAGCTATCATGAACTCAACTGACTCTTCTGGTTGGTTGATTCAAGTCACTCACTATTCTAGCTCCAACTCTTCTCTAATCTGCTGGTTCAAACTGACCTTCTGAGCTAGCTGACTGTTTCTGACTGAAATCTCTGACTCTGGTTGACTCTGGCTGACTCCTGCTACTTTTCTGACTGTACTGCTCTGTTTAGCTTCAAACTGACTTATTCTCCTTCTGCTGAACTGCTTCCGTGTCTCTGCCTCAGACTTCTTCAGACTGCCTCTGTGTCTCTCTTAACTCCCTGTGAACTTAGAGCCTCCTTTTATATTGTGAGAGTTGGGCATGTCCTCAACTCTGATTCAATCTCAGATTTCGTTCTACTGGCTTTTCACTCTGATCCAATCTCTGAGTTAGGATTAAAGGTGAAACTTAAATCATTAATAAAAGTATTATACATATTAAAAAGATGTGTGCTCCTTCTTTAAACATGAACTGAGAGACTTCACGTACTTCTGAACTGACTGCTTCCTTTTAGAACCTTGGTGTTTGGATTCAAGGTCTGAGCTACATTTCCTTAACCACAGAAAGCCTTTTCACCTAGCATTAGCTCAAACACTGGATAGGATTAGTCTGACTAACATTCTTTCTGCATTCCATCCCAATCATATAGGCCTCTGAATGTGATCCATTCACATAGGTCCTTGGATTTGATCCCTTCCTAGCTATCACACAGCCTTTCAAGGTATTCAAATGTTGAATGTTCCTCTACACCAAAGACTCTGCCTGCCTCCCTAAGGCCCCATGGTATCCTTCTCATGAGGATTGTATCAGAGAAAAAAACTGGTCTCCTCAGCTCTCCTCAGAATTCTATCAAACCACCCACCCCATAGGAGGCCATGGGATACTCTTCAGCCATCCATGTACTCTAGTAATATACCTTCTTTCACTCAGCCTCCTAGGGCTCCACAACTAACCAAGCTGCTGCCCTACCTGGACCCTCCAGCCTGTTGTGTTAAAAATGCTAACTCATATCAAAAGACATAAAGGAGAACATAACTCTAGATGCTCATATCCTTAAGAAAATATATTCACCTCAATGATCACCAACCACACAGTAATTATCTCCAATGAAAACAGCACACACATAAAACTCAGGGGAGAGAATTATGATTGAAAAAATGTAAACATGCTAAAATATCTCAACAAATTTAAACAGGATATAAGTAAACACCTGAATTAAACGTACACAGGATTGGAATAAACTGCATGAAGTTTGAGAAAGCAATCAAATGGATTAGTATGATAATAAGGACAATTCAAGTCATGAAAACTGAGTAAAGAAAGGGAAATATGGAAGAAAATCAAAGCAAAATGAAGTTTGAAGTGAAATATTCAAGTAGTCAACAAAAATGTCCAATGGAAAGTCTCACCAACAGAACCAGTGCCATAGAAGACATAACATCAGGGCTTGAAGACAGGGTAGAAGAATTGGATCATTCATCCATGGAAAGAACAAACCTACAAATTATGGGCATACAAGAATGAGTATAATTTCAAGTCAAAGACATAGAACATATCTTCAGTGAATTCACAGAAGAAAAACATTTAAAATCTAGAGAACAAGATGCACATTCATACATAAGACAGAGAACACTAAATATTTAGGAACAGAAAATAAGCTCCTCATGCCATAGTATAGATAAAATAGTAAATATTCAGAACAAAGAAATGCATTTAAATCTACAAAAGAGAAGACCCAAATCACATTTAAAGGTAGGCTCCTCAAAACAACAGCTAAGTACTCAAAGGACATTTTAAGATTCAATAGAGCTTGGAGTAACATGCTATAAGTTCTGAAACACACACACATACACACACACACACACACACACACACACACACACATGCACACACACACATAGGAATAATAATAAAAGCAAAATAGGCTACTAACTTGAGAGTGGAGGGAAATGGGGATGCACACATTTCTCAAATTTGACAAACAATACTGCAGTCAGTGGGGAGACAGAAAGGGGGCTTTCTTATTTTTGGATAACATCTTGGGTCTATAAAGTGAACATATAGGGGCCAAATTAGGATGAAATATCTGAAAGAGATCTTAAAGGGCACCTTTATCACTTAGCAAAATATTTATGCCATTTTTTTGCTGTTAGGCATTCAGATCATTTGACTATGATATCATTATCCTGACAAAGGCTTCTGAGATTGTATAAACCACCCTACTGTAGGGAAATATGATGAAACTGAAGCTCAGAGAAAGAGAAACTATTTGGCAGAGCCTCATAGCCTAGATCTGGGCCAAGCTGTGAAAAGAACATTTCTGCTTCAATTATGCCACAACAAAATTATTATTTTGTGTGTCTGAATAGTTTTCCTTCTACAATAGCAATTTGTTCATTCTGATTCTTTCTATTATACAGGTTAATGGATGTTTACATCTGTGGAAACACTGAATATGTAGCCCCTCTCAGAATAAATTAATTCCTCAACCGATATGTATCCTTATGCTGTCATTATTTCTTTCCCATTAATGGAACAAATGACCACAACAATACTTACACAAACAGTGGCATCTGGCACAGGGTACATTGTGTCTATCACATTAACCTTTGCTACCTCAATAGATTTTTTAAAAAATACAAAGCTTAGTGTGATATTTTGTTTTCAGGTTCCCTTGTGTTCACTTTTATTTCTTTTTTTTCAGTTTCCATGCCTAAATTCTGATGCAATATGTTATTCAATCATTCCATAATACAAGGCAAACAAGAGAACAGAAAATTATTATTGACATAAAAATAATAACAGCACAAAGTAGGTTCTTCACCATGACTGACCTGGATCAGGCCCTCATCTTCTCTAAAAAGGCACCTACAAACTGCATACTAATCACTTTCCCATGCTGGACCTGTATCTCCACTATCCATAGTTTCCTTGCCCTCAATACATTTTCTCCAAGAAAATCATATCTGAAACATATTTCTATTTATCTATTCTGACACTCCTCTCCAAACCCAATAATGACCCAAAAATGCTAATTGAATCATACCCAAACTCCTGATCAACATTCAGCACCATCTATATTCTGGTTCCTGCCTTATTCTATAGCATTCAAGAGCCACCAGCAACATCTCGAGATTAATAGAGTTCAACCATTAATTTTCTTTATGACATTGACCAACTACAGACCACAGTTACCTTATCTGTGAAATATACTGAGCACTTATGACACAAAATTATTTTAAGAAAAATAAATTATAAAATACTCATAAAACTAACCTGCTAAATTTCATATAAATAGTTGGCTTTCCCTTTCATAATTAAAATCACCACATAAGACTTCTATATTTTTATTTTATTTCATTTCTTTTTTCTTCTTACATAAATACAGTCCTCCCCTTCTCAGGGGGCCTTAAATAGAGATGATATTGTTTAAATTAAATGTGTTTCACAGTCAATAGTGGACTTCAATTTTTTCCCTGGACATGATTTCCTTTAGCCTCTTAAACATATTTACAAGGACTTATTCATATTCTAACAGAAGAATATTTTCAAAGCTATGTTGTATTGAATTCATTTTTTATGATATTAACATTTAGTACAATTTTAATACTCTTAAATTTACAAAGACTTGTTATGAGGCCTAACATATTATGAACTCTAGAAAATAGTCCAAGCATGGTTGAGAAAAACATGGGTATGCTATTGTTTTTAATAGAAGCTTCTGTTAAACATAGAGCAATTATAGAAACAAAGAAGGAGGGAAGGAAAGACAGAAAGGGAGATTATAAAAGAAATCAAGAAAATATTTAAAACCCATTAAAAATAAAGAAAATTCTTAGGTATTAATTTAATTAAGGTGAAAAAAGAGCTGTACACTTAAAAGTATAAGATATAAATGAAAGAAAGTAATAAAGTTGTTAAGACATAAATTCTTACTCATGGATTGGAAGAATTAATATTTTAAATATGTCTATGATCTATTGGCATAAAAATAGACACATTGGCCAACAGAATATAATCGAAAGGCCAGACATAATCCGCACACCTGTGAACCTGATGATTGACAAAAGAGTCAACTATTTACACTGGATAAAGACAGCATCGTCAACAAATTGTACTGATCAGACTGGGTGGCTGTATGTAGAAGAATGAGAATAAGTCTGTATCAATCACCTTGCACAAAACCCAACTCTAAATGGATCAAGGACTTCAACATGATACCAAATACCCTGAATTTGAAGAAGGGAAAGTGGAGAATAGCCTCAAACTCACTAGAACAAGAAATTAATTTCTGAACATGACAGCAAGGTTTAAGATCAACAATTAATAAGTGATAGATCACGAAGATTAAAAACCCTCTGTACAGCAAAGCACAGAATCATTCAGATAAAGTGGCAGCCCACAGAATGGGAAAAGTTCATTACTAATTATAAATCTGACAGAAGGTTAATATCTAGAGCAGTGGTTCTCAACTATCCTAATGCTGTGACCCTTTAGTACAATTTCTTATGTTGTGGTGACTCCCAACCATAAAATTATTTTCATTGCTATTTCATTATTATAATTTTGTTGTGAGTGATAATGTAAATATCTGTTATGCTGATGGACTTAGGTGACCTCTGTGAAAGGGTTGTTTGACCCCAAAGGGATAACTACCCAGAGGCTGAGAACCACTGATCTAGACTATATTAAGAACTAAAAAGCCAAACATCAAGAAAACATATAACACAATTTTAAAATGAGGTTCAGGACTTACAAGGGAGTTCTCAAAAAATGAAACACACATGGCTGAGAAACAATAAATATTCAACATCCTTAGCTATTAGGAAAATGCAAACTAAATATACTTTGTGATTTCATCTTTTCCCAATCAGAATGGCTAAGATCAATAAAACAAGTGACAGTATATGCTGGAAATGCTGCAGGGAAATTGAAACACTTACTAATTGGTGGGGAGACTGAAAGCTTATACGGTCACTATGAAAATCACTGTGGTGTTCCCTCAGGAATCTGGGAATAGATCTACCCCAAGATTCAGCTATATACAACTCTTGGACATATACCCAAAGGTCTCTAAACCCTACTACAGAGACCCTTGATCAACCTTGTTCATTGCTGCTCTATTCATAATAGCCAGAAATTGGAATAAGCCTAGTTATCTATCAACAGATTAATGAATAAAGAAAATATGATACATTTCCACAAAGAAATACTTTTCAGCTGTTAAGAAAAATGAAATTATAAAATACATAGGTAACTGGATAGAGCAAGAAAGATATCATTCTTCCTGAAGTAACCTAGACACAAAAATACACATAATGTAGATTTCCACTACATGTGGATGTTAGCTTTTAAGCTTTCAATATGCATGCTATAATCTGAATAACCACAGAAGTTAAATACCTAATAAGGGGCTAGGCAGGGTGGGAGAAGATCTCAAAGGAAAGGGAAACAGAATACATTGTTATAGAGAGACAAAGGGGAAGCTAGAATAGGAGGATTAAATAGGGAGGAGAATAGGAAAGAATGGTAAATTAGGGAATACCAGGAAGTACAATTAACACTAAAGATATTTGAAAAATTACAATAGGAGGATTAAATAGGGAGGAGAAAAGGAAAGAATGGTAAATTAGGGAATACCAGGAAGTACAACTAACAATAAAGGTATTTGAAAAATTACATGGAAAACTAATACAATAAAAACTTTCTAAAGTATGTACATATATTAAAAGTTTCTAAATGGTTTCACCATACAATGGTAGAGCCAATGCCCCTACTAGTCATCTTATGTGATCAAGTAAAACTTGTTAGACAAAACAGTTCTATTGGCAACTTTCCAAATATCACTTGCTATTTCCTTGGCTATTAGTTGCTTTCCGCAACCTGATGGTAAGGTCCCATTGCTAAAGGCTCTACTATGTCATTGAACAGGGAGAATTCAGAGACTGTAGTAGAACACATAAAACCTGCACATGTTCAAGACAGATGAGGTCCCAGCACTAAGAGGGGGAAGTGAACATGGTGTCCCCATTCCTAACCAAGAAGATATTTGCAATTTATACCTTCTAGGTAAATGAACTACATGTTTTTTCTTGTTGTTCTTGTTGTTGGGCTTTTTGTTTCATTTTTTCTGGACTGTATATGTTATTTGTATGTATGTTTGTTTGGTTTGGTTTTCATTTTTTGTTTTATTTTTTGAAAGAGAGAGAGAAAGAACAAAAAATTGGATTATTGGATATTGGAGAGGGGAAATACATAATAAAATATATTGTATGAAAGTTTTTAAGTAAAAAAATAAAATAAAATAAAATAAATATGTCCATGTTAACCAGGGTGATATACTCATAATTCAGTCTCATCAAAATCCCAATGGCATAGAAAAACCACTAGAACCATGCGTATACTGGGATCAAAAAGCAACAGGAATTCAGGGCCTCTGGCACCAGGAGGCTGAGAGAGTATTGGGCTACTGTGCCACCAGTTCCAGAAAGATCAGAGATCACCTGGCCATGAGATCTCCAGCTCCTGTGGGATTAGAGGGAACTCCATGATTAGTTCAGTGACCTCAGAAGTCAGCAAGGTCTCAAATTTCAGCTCTGTTTGCCAAGATTTCCTTTCAAGAGTGTAACTTTGGTTCCACTTGTCTCTGAAGTCACTGTGGTTGTAAGGTTCTGAATTCCAAGGTTCCCATAGTCACTATAGTATATGGAGTCTATAATGTGGTTTCATCAGTTTTTGGGGTCTGTGCCTCTAACCACAGCCTTCATATAGTATACAGACTGAGTGGGCTTGATGGTTGAAATCCTGCCTCCAGTAGGTTCATAGAATGAAGGGGCTCAGAGGTTTTGATTTCATTGTTTGCTTCAGTAATTAGTGTGCAGCCCCACCCTGGTCAAATTGACAGTCAAGATATGATCACCTCAGCAAATTTGACAGTCAGCACCAAGTTTCTCAAGTACTTGTGACTGAAACTCATGCAGAAATTCTTCTAGGAATAGTCTCAAAAAAAAGAAAAAGAAAAAACACTCCCCATCTGTACCATTGTACCCATTCCCAAGAAGAGGTAAAAAGACTGTAAGAGCCAGAAGTGGTGAATGATTCCAAGGAGACAACAATGTTTTCCAGGTACAACAAGAATGAACTCATAGACTGTGATAGCATGTACAAGACCAGCACAGGTTCAAGCCAGACAAAATCCCAGCACTGAGAAAGGAAAATAGACATGAAGTTCTACCCCTGACCAAGAAACTATTTGCAATTCATCATTTCTTGGAAAATAAGTTTCTCCAGTGGTATGTCATTGGGTATATCAACCATACTTCAGAGCAGACCACATGCCCACTAGTAGTTGGCCAACACAAAATGGACTCCACGTTTTGTGTTTTTATGGTAGGATTTTTATTTTATTTTGCTTTGTTATGTTTTGTCTTTATTGGTTTTTGTTTGTTACTGTCTTTTTTTGTTGAGAGATAGAGAAACAGAGAAACATAGAGGGGGAAGTTGGGTGAGTTGGGTTAGGGAGATCTAGTAAGAGTTGGGGAAGAGGAAACATGATCAAAATGTATTATATGAAAAAATAGTTAAGTTAAAAAAGAAAGTGAAAATCAGACTTGTAATTAGATCAAAGAAAAGAATGTTATAAATAGCAAAAAGTGTGAGGATGAAAATTTCCATTACAAAAGGTATACCATTGAAAACACTTGGCTATATGAGAATAAAATACGAATAAACACATTGGACTTGAGGGTTTTTGGAAAAGAGGACAGAAATTTGGGCAAGTAGAATAGAGAGGGAATCTCGGAAAAGTTTGTGGAAGAGGGATGGATATGATCAAAATACATTGTACAAAATGCTCAAAGACTTAATTTAAAAAAGAATAAACAAAACTAATTTGAAAAATTGATATGTATTCTAGGTGAAACTAACCAGAATTAGAAAGACAAATATAATATGATTTTAAAAATATCTAGGTAACGCAATAAAAATGTCAACTACATAGGAATATTGTAAAATTGTGGTTACCAAAGGCAGAAGAAAGAGGTCAAAAAATGTAAGTCAAAGGTTAAAGAGTTATAGCTATGTAGGATGAATAAATCTATGAATGTAATACAAAGCAAGAGGAATACAATTTATGTTGTATCCAACACAGTCAATTTCCACAGAAGGTAGAAAGTAGATTTTTCAGTACAGTCCTCTAAATGCAAAAATTTCTGGCTGTGTAAGTGCCATACTTAGTTATGAGTTGAATAATGATATATTTATGTACATTTACATTAAAACGGCATGTTATACACCTTATATATGTATAATACAATTAGATCTTTACCTCTCTGAGAAAGCAGGATGATAGTAGGGATTATAAAAGGGCATAAAGGAATATTGGGGAGTGCTAAGCATGCTATCTTAATTATACTATTTTAGGTACCTGTAATCTACTATTAAGTAATATCTCAATAAAATATTTTAAAATGTTGCATTAAAACTATCTGGGGTCTTTATTGATTGATTGATTGATTGATACTAGATCTTGCTATGGTACAATAGCCATGGTCATTAACTTATAGCAATCCTCCTGCTTCAGTCACCCATACCCTGTGCTTACAAACTTATGGCACCACAGCCAGCATGGAGGTTTTTAAATATAGATTATAGCACCTGTCATGTTTTAATTTTTGTATATCCTGAATGGGACTTTATATTCCTAATACAATTCCACATAAACTGAAATTCCAGTATTCTTTTAGAAAACTACTATTGGAAACAAAACTTAATTCTTTCAACAAATTAAACAAAAGAGAAAAACAAAACAGGAAGATGCACCCAAATAATAAAAGGAGAAATAAGGCACAAATCAACCACATACTATGTGTGGACACTACATACTGATCCAATCAATACAACTCTAAAATACTGAGGAGATATTTGAAGGAATTGGGATTTTGATGTTGAGTTTGATATAATAGTTTTCACATGATCATAGCATTATGTTCATATTACTTTAAAGTAATGGAGAGGTGTGCGATTTATGGATATATAATAGATGAATAGGATATATTTTATGTTTTTGATGTGATTTAGTTATGTGATTATAATTCCCAAAGAGTCCATTATGACTAAGAACTTTTTTCCCCAGCATACTATTATTTGGATGTAATGAAACCTTTGAGTGGTTTATGGTAGAAGATCATGATTCTTTTGGGGATGCCCTTTGAAGAGATTTTTGTACCGTAGACTCTTCTCACATGTCGTTTTAAAAAAAAATTTTGAAATGTCAAACATTAAACATACATTTGCTCATGTGAATGGGCACACATGGCTACTCTTGGAAAAGCAACTCCTTATGCTCCATCGTAATTGTGCTGATGCCCATCTACCACCCACCCTCAGCCTCTTGCCAGAGTCAGAAATCATGCCACTCTGAACTTTCTGTTTCTAAAACTGTGAGTTAAGCCTTTACCTTCATAGATTTAGTTTGCTTAAATATTTCATTGCAATAACACAGAACTAATAAAATTTGCTTAAAAGGCAGTTTAAGGGAAGACAAGTGGATAGGTAAAAATATAAAGTAGAAAAAGATTCGTTATGAGTTCATGATTGCTTCTACTTTCTTTGGGGCATATGGAAATCCATCATAATAGTGTTTTTACTCCTGTACATACATGTGTGAAAGCTTCAATAAGAAACAGTTCATATACATATATATGTATATGTATATATATATACATATATTCATATATATATATATATATATAGAGAGAGAGAGAGAGAGAGAGAGGAGGGGAGAAAGGAGGGGGAGAGAGGGAGAGAGAGAGAGCAGTAATACTGAATAGCATTGTACTATGACAAACTATTGAAACAAAAGGAAGGGTAAAAAATTCTTAAATTTATTTATATACAAAAAAGACAAGTAGAATGAAAAGGGAGAGATTGATGGTTTGTTTGGCTGGCTGAGCTAGCCAACTTCTAATGTCTGCTTCAGTTCAATACAAATTAGATTTACATGCAATATGTTTCTCAAATACAGAGGGCAGCCAGAGACAACTTCACATATACTCAGTATAATTCATTTGGAACTGCCTGAATTAGGTGTCACTATATTGTGTTTTTCTTTTTCTCAGAAAGTAATACCCAGATTGCCAAAAGGATCTCCAGAATACCAGAACGACATACATAGACTAGTCAGCCAAAACTACCCTACCACAAGTGGGAAGAAACTCTGTGAAATACATAAGACTGATGGACCTAAGAGTGAATAATTTCCACACTTCATATATATTTTGGTCTAAACTGGCTCTGGCCTTTGGCTTTAGACCCCCCCCCCCACACTATATCTTGGAAGATAAAGGATATATGGAAAGTCCATTTTCATCTTACTTATACATTTTAAAGAATATTTCCTTCTCCAATTTATGTTTGAAACTAGAAAACTGGTTTTAACCAGGTGAAACTGTGTGGTTGACATTTTTCTATTTCTCATTAGAGTGTAACCTTTGCCACGTTAGCAAGTTTTCTGATACATAGTAGGTAGTCAGCAAAACAGAGAACAGATAAAATAAAATTATATCCACTCAACAAATTACTTTTCTATCTAATTCATTTACCTCTGTTTTGTTCTAAGTTTATCCTAATATTAAAATAAGAAATGAGTCACTTTTTAATTTTATAAGCATTTAAAATATCTGGTTAAATCATTAATCTGATGCGTGGGTGTGAGTGTGTGTGTGTGCGCAAGCGTGTACACACACACACACACACACACACACACACACATAGATTTTTCCCTCATTACAACCTTGTCTGATTTCCAGAGATTGTTTGTCTCTGTCTTCAACAAATTATCTATCACTAGGCAATCTTTCAACATTTCACATATTCTATTTGTATTTCCTTGGGACAACTTGTTCATAGTATATGAACGATAGCCCTGAGTGGATATTATGAAGACCAGGGTTTTGTAATAAATTTGCTATTTTCTATGCAGAACTTGAATGCATCTTTTTGGCTGTATGATTCACAATATCTCCAATTACAAAAATGAGAAAGGTGCATTTAGTTTATCTTAAAGTGCCAACTTCTATAACTCAACAAATTACTTTTGTTCCTGAGAAATGACTGTGCCATGATGGCAGTAGTCTACCCTAGTAGGATGCTTTGAAACCAATCACTGCCCATCCCAAAGTTGCTTTCTAAGGTAACATTGACTCTTTCTGTATTTTAGCAAGCCCCACTTTCCTTTTCCCAGGATGCATCCTAGAACTCAAGTCATACAGGACATCTGTCTCTTCTGTGCTTATAGGGGGAAAACTTTCTAATTCTTGAGGCAATAAACCACGTGCTGCCCAAAATATTTCTGCTATGATTATTTTAAATACTGATCAGATATGCTATTGAGACTGGCTTTCTCAATGAAGTAAAAGAAAACAGCTGGGAATCTAAGATTTACTAGATTTTGATTCCATATTTGTGAAATATGTTCAAGAACTTTCCTTGTTTTATTTCTAAATTCCTTCTTGTACAAATAGGGAAAGAATGGTGTACTATGGATTCTTCAGCTTTGTTACTTTTGATATTGTATATATCAATATGTGCTACTTGAACAAGAAACTGAACAAGTAGATAGATACATATATTATTCATTTTTGCTCATAGTACCTTGCTCACATCCATGTATGTGTCTTAGTGTTTTTTACTAAGGAGACATTCAGTACATATTTGGCTTTAATTCTGTTTCCAGTATTTTATAGTTGATGTTGCCATGCAATAGTGAAAAAACAGCTTGTTTTCTTTCCAACTGTTCTCTTCTACGTCACTAGCTTAGAGAAAAATAATATGTACTAGATAGAAAACCAATCTGTTCCCATTTGATTTAATTTTACCCATTTTACTTCATAAAAAGCATGTAGGTTTAATGCTGGTCTTGAGGTACATATGTTTTTTGACATTTTCCATTTTTTTAAAAAACTAACCAATGCCAGTAATAGCTACTACCTCTTACCTCACATTCCTGTTATCTTATTCAGAATTGTGCATACTTGTCTAAGGCTTGCTTTTCCATTCCGCTTTTGAGAGTACATATTTATTTTTCTAATTATAAGAATAATATAACTACATTACAAAACTACAGCCAATAAAAGAGAGAAAAATAACAACCCTCATTGTAAAGCCCTAATATAGGTACTATTATCATTTTGATGTATTTTCCTTTCACTTTGTTTTACCTGTTCACACATTTTTAAAATATATTTATAAGGCATTTTAATTTTTCTCCTATTCTTTGGGTTTCTCATTATAGTAGTCCATTTTATTACCTAGTCTTTGAAACATTATTTTAATAGAAAAAGTTATGTAATGATAAAAACTGATACAAAAATATATAAAGAAGCAGTTCTTATCCCATCAGCTTAAAATTATTTTTGAGGTTCATTGTCTCTTATTTTTACTTGTATATTTGTTTTAAGTTTTATGTTTTATTTTGCCCTTTATTTAAACTGTTTTTTTCATACCACTCCAAAGCTTTACTATAAAAATCTAAAAGTAAACAAACAGAAACAAGTGGAAAGACACTATGTGTTTTCTTTTATCTTTTGTATGCATATATGTTCAAATTGTAGGCACTGATTACAAAATATTTCAGCATCATGTTTTCATACTTCCTTAAAGATTAAACCTTCTTCATAGTTTTACACAAATTTTATAAAGACCATTGTAATAAAAAATGATGAATCATTTCAATCTGAATATAAAAATATTCTTGAACTCTTGGATTATGGAACACATTGCTTTTTGTTTTGTGAAATGTTTCAGTCAGGCTTTATGCATAAGTAAACCATTGACTTAACAACAACCAGACTTTTAAAATATTACATCTTAAGAGAACATCATAACTATACTACAGATGTACATAGTCTTCATAGTTATCATTTTGAAAAATGTAAATATATAAGGAAAGCACTATGGAAAAGTAGAGAAGAGGATGTTAAGTGGAGTAGGGGAGGATGGGAATGAGAGTAGAGGGGACTAGGAGGAGGAAAGGAACTGAGGGAGAAAATATATGGAAAGAAGATAATAACTTGGAGACAACTGGAGATCTGGAGACCCAGTATAGTGGTAACTCACAGGAATCTATGAGGGAAATCCTAGCCAGGATCCCTAATAATAGTGGATACGGAGCATGAACAGGCCATCCCCTGTGGTTAGGCAAGGTTTCCAGTGGTGAGACTTGGACACCATCCCAGCCACGAAACCTCTGATTTATGGCCTATCCACCCCGCAAGATCTTTATTTACAATGAAAAGACAGAACTCCATGCCAGAGAAGGGAACCCCTGCCTGAAACTCCAGGACATGCTAGGAACTAGAGACTATAACCCAGAGACTATTTCTAATGATGTCATGCTCTGCTCATAGATAGGTACCTAACCCAGTCCTCACCAGAGAGGCCCCCTCCAGCAGCTGAGAGGAGCATCTAGAGAGGCCCAGAACCAAACATCATGTAGAGATCAGGGAATTCCAAAGAAGAGGGAGAGGAGGGATGGTGGAAACCAGAGGGGCTGAGGACGCCAGGAGAACAAGCCCCACAACGTCAACTGACTAGCACTCTTAGGGGCTCACAGAGACTAAAGCCACAAACACGGAACCTGCAGGATCCCCTAAATACATCACATGGCTGTCTAGATTGGTGTCCTTGAAAATCTCCTATAGGCTGGAGTGGGGTGTCTCTGACCATTTTACCTGCCCTTGAAATGCTTTTTCTCCTGCCAGGCTGCACGGCCCACTCTTGATGCAGGGATTGGGGCCTGGCCTAGTTCCATCTTGCTATGCCATGACCTGGTTGTGCTGTAACCCTGGGGAGATGGCTCTTTTCTGGGGAGAAGGGGGATGGTAATTAGTGGTGATGGGAGTAGATCTAAGGAAGATGGGAGGAGATGGGTGGAGGGAAGGGAAGAAGGGAGCCGAGTTGTAGTCTATAAATTGTATGAGAGAAGAAAAATTAAAAATAAAACAAAATAAAATAAAAACAGGAAAAATTGAAAACAAAATCTCCATTCCTATACACACAAAAGCACAATCACACTATTGAGCAACTGTATTTTTTCCTTAGACATATTTGGTGATGAATTGAATTAGTTGCAAGTTTCACCACTAAATTTTGGATAAGCTTTTCCCATGTTGCTACATAATATTCATAAATATGTTTTATACAAAAATATGTCCTGAATCCCACATTCAAGTACTGTAAATTTTTAGCTTTTTATCCTCTCTCAACACACTTAGCTTTACATAGTATGATTGAGCATTTTTACTCTTTATTGATTTTATTATGGTGGTATAAAATGTTCCTATACATAATTATTTAAAAGAGTGGATAAAATAGACGAAAATTTCAATAAAACAATATATAATGGCAGTAAACAATATTTCTATTTTTCTTATTTTTTATTATAACATTTTTCTTTTCATTACAGTAGCGAGTATTTTCTGTGTTGCTATTTGGGTTTTTTCAAATATATTAGTGTTTTGCTATTTTAATATCTTCTTAAAATTATAGTAAGTTTAATTAACAGATTATTACATCATTTCCATCATCCTCTCTCCACCCATTCCCATGTCACACCACTCCCTCTCAAATATATGGCCTCTGTTTTCACTGATAACTTGCATATCACCTTCTAGGACTAGAAATGTTAAATCTCAGGTACAAGTTATCAGGACAGGTCCATATTACAATTTTAGAAGGAGCTGGAAGAGTCTTCCATTTATAATGTGGTTTGAAATTTCTTTTTCTTTCTTAATTTTTATTTAATTATTTTCATACAGTATATTTGATCATATTTTTCCCTTTCAAATTCCCCCAAATCCTTCCCACTTCCTTACACAATCAACATTATGTTCCTTGACTCTCTCTAAAATAAAAAAATAAGAGAAACAAAAAACAAAACAACACACACACATACACACACACACACACACACACACACACACACACACATGCACACACACAGGATTCCACCTTGTGTTAGCCAGCTACTCCTGAGCATATGTCCTGCCCTGTTGTGCAACTGAAAACAACTCTTAGTTTCTTTTCCCAGCAGGTACCATCTGCAAAAAGCTTCTTTAGTTAGGGATGGAACTTAATATGGTTTTCCCCTTCTCAGTGTTGGGATTTTGTCTTGTACATGTTGTCATATTCTGTGAATTTGTTTGTGAAATAATCTTACCTCGAAGTTTTCTACCACTTCTAGCTCTTACAATCTTTCTGCCTCCTCTTCTGTATAGATCCCTGAGTCTTAAGGGGAGGAGATTGATAAAGATTTTCCATTTATGCATGAGTGTTCCAAAGTGCTTCATTCTATGAATATTGTACAATTGGGGTTTCTGTGCTGGTTTACATCTACTACAAGAAGACACTTCTCTGATGAAGGTTGTGAGCAATGCACTTATCTATGGGTATAGTAATATGTTGTCAGGAGTCATTGCTATGTTCTTTCAGTGGAATAATAGTAGATTTTACTATATTGTCCATGATCAATCTAGTCTCGTGTCCTTTGTCTTTACGGCTGTGTTGGACTGCTAATTGATACTCTTACTTGGCAGCTTACATAGAAATTTCTGATTTTATGAAATCCAGTTCTCAGGTAGGAAGCATCCATTTCAGTTTCAACTTGATTTTTTCAAGTCCTGTATCTGAAGTGTGTGGTGTCTTCAGGAATAGAGTTTTGTCCAATCCAAGTGGTTAGGCCTGAACACATGTACATGCAAGTAAAGATAAATGGACTCAATATGTTATACATACATGTATGTATATATGCACATGTACACATGAATATGCATGTAAAACAATAATTAGAGAAGATGCAATGCATTTGGGAGGTGGCATGAGAAATGTTGGAAGGAGAGAGTGAGGGTACAAAGCTATGTCAGTATGGTACTTATGTATGAAGTTCTCAAAAATACTAGTAGTAAATAAGAGGACATATGGTCGTATTGGTAGGTAACAGAGGTATTAGGACAGGGTTATGAATATGATCAAAACTTATTGTATGAAATTCTCAAAGAACTTATTAAAAATGAGAAAAATAACCCCCTTTTGTTGACAAATCTCTATTAATAAGTATTTATGATTTAAAAAAAGACATAAGCTAACAAATCTTTCTAGTCATATGACATTCTTTATATCCTTCTATAATTTGGATTAGTGTTATTTCATTAAAATATATTTGACTAATATTTTGAGCAGTAGAAACACTTTCATATGCTTTTTTTTTAAATATCTTTTCCAGTTTCTTTCTGTGAGACAATTCTTTCATTTTGCCCAATGGTCAACAACTTATACAAACATCTATTTCTTTTCAGCTTTGAGTTTATTTTTCTTTCATTTTAGGATCAGAGAACATGTCACTCACTCTTTCTGCATTCTTTATTTTACTCTTACTCAAATACCTTAAGAATTCTAGCTGACAAAAGCATTTATCTCAGGTATTTGTAAAGAAACCACTCTGTTGAAAACTTATCCGTTTAGGTCAAACAAAAGCATGGATATTGTCAGCTATCAAAACCTCATTCTTTTTCTCATATGACCATGGAATCATCTCTTTTATTCTTCTTGTTGTATTGAGCTCCAGAGTTATCCATTCAACACCCACTCTGTACAAAGTACTATGACTAAGCACTAGACAAGTTATTCTCCAGCAATAACCCAAAACTCTATTTCCTCATAAAAATTCCTTCCTCACATGTATTTTAATCTCCGGTATGCTTTCTTTCTTTCTTTTTTCCCCAACTTCTTTATTTTGGAGATGTGTTGTGGTTGGTTATTTTTATTTAGTTTTCTTTTTGCTTTTGTTTTCTCTAAAGACATCCCTCCCTTTAGATACAGCCCCATAGAGTTTAGGATCACCTTGAATTTCAAATATTCCTGCTCTACGTGCTCAGATTACATGTTTGATCCATCATGTTGAGCATCCAAGAGCTCATGTTAATCAGACATTATTTCTTCATTGAGTTTTAATAGAGACAGGATTTTTTTCCTTCTAAATGTTTCTGTTCCTGAAGTTAAAGAGGAGTTGATTTCACCTCATTTCTCTCATTTTTCTCTCTGGATAAAATTTATGTTTTACTTTTGAAATTTGAAATTCAAAATTTTTGAATTCTTAAATTCAAAAAAATTGAATTTCTCATATTATTGCTTACTACATCTGAATCTTATGCTGTTCTTAAATATATATTTTTGATATGAAACGAAAACCTCAGGTGTTAAGTACAGATAACACCAAGCTAGTTCTGCTTTACTACAGATGTGCTCAGAGGTTTTGAGAAATTCCTTATCTTCTCTGTGTCTCTCTTTGCTGATACTCATACAAGGAGTTGAAAAAACTGGACCACCTTCCTGCTTTGCCAGTCTGTGCTTTTGCTGCTCTGAAAGCATTTTCTCTGTAACAATTCATACTCTGAATAATCTACTTTTCTCTTTGTCACAAGTATTATGGAAAACACTGTTGCATGAGACATTTCTCACTGTGCGTGTGTGTGTTCACTCAATGTATTTTGTTGCATGTTTTCTCCAGCAGAGTTCTAGCACATATTAAATCCCTCACTAGCCCCATTTCCCACTCAGAGACCTTTTGCAATTTTCACAGAAATAGAAAATGCTGGTCCTGGAAGTGTAATCAAACTTTAGGGGTAAAAGCTCTATCTCTAGGAATCTCAACAGGTTGGGATCAGCCACCTATTCTAAAGAGATGTCTAATAGTAGAAAGCAATGAAAAGAGATTTAATCAATGTGTTATGAAGAGGTCAAAAAAAAAGGCTCAGTGTCCGTGAGTTTGTCTTTAGAGTACTGACATAAGCTTTGGTTTTAAATACAGGAAGAATCTGGGAAAAGGTGGAGAAATACTTATACTTAAGTAGTCCTGGTCAAAGTGTGTTCTGGTTGATCATTGTCTCAGTTCTGATCCTGCAAAGTGGTCTGAAGGTATTATTATCAATGCCATTGCTTGAAGGAATCCATCTATTTCTTACAAGATGATTACTTCTAGTCCAGGGTGTTGCCTTCTCATTGTGGATAATTGGTCCCATGAGGAGTTGGCCTGTCTTATGAAGATTTCATGTTCATGAAATCTAAAGTGGCTGCAGATTTAGGATAATGATTTTCCTTCACATTCAGCCTTGAAGAGAAATGAGATGGTGTCACGAAAGCACTTTGTCAAAAATATAGAAGAATACGTCTGTGTCTTTTTACTATGTCTGAATCTATTGAAAAACAGTAAGTTTACAAAGTTCAGTAGGTTTAATGACAGAAATTTCTCATATAATCCCACCTAAATTGGTAACCTTGGTAAAGACAGTTTATTTTATTCTAATTTTGATTACTAATGTTAATTCTCATATTACACAGCAGACATATCTCTATGTATATGTGTGCTTTACAAAATGAATACAAATTAGAGAGTCTACATCAGAGTTTGAGAGATTTCAGAAGTGGATGAAGAGAGTCTGAAATGATAAGATGACCAAATAGACTAATGCCTGGGGGGAGCAGCTGCTAGAGCTGCTGGAGCTGCTGGAGTTAAGGTTTGAAATCAAAGCAGCAGAGTCCAGCTGTGAGGTGAAAGGCCAAACTAGGTCCAAAGGAGCAAATGGAGGGTCCAGGTTCAAATAAGCCAACAAGTGGACAAGAAAGCAGTTAGATAGACCATATTGATGACAGAGGACCAAACTGAGCTGAAGTCAGTCCTTGACACAGATTTAAAATAACAAGTTTGTGTGGGACAATGCCATTGTCCTGTCAGTGTTCATCACTTTGTGATGTTCAGGCAAGGGAATTACACCATTTTCTCGAGGTGGTGTGTCTGAAAAGTCCATGGTCTGTTTTCACTGATATAGTTTTAACCTTCCCCTGTGCCCCTGCCCCTAAAGTTTCTGTCACCCTAATAAATTTACAAAGACTTCCTTTCTATTTCCAGGAATAAGTCATTTATTGGTCTATACTGGATGAATGGTACACTTTCTAGGTCCTCCCAGAGGGTGCAATCACCTTCTCCTTCAAAGATAGACAAGAGATATTTTGTAAAAATAGAACCTTCTGGGGAAAAGCACAACATGAAAAATCACTTTTATGCTATATGAAGTAACTTTAAAGGAGAATCTAGTCTGATCTCAATTAACAGTTTAGCTAGACAGACACTCTGAGTGTTCAACAATTCTTTGCAAATCAAAGCAAAAGAGACAGATGAAAAATGAAGACAGAGATGATACTTTTTCTTCTTCCAAGAAGTAAATTGTTCTAGGAAAAGTACATTTAAATGTCTTCCGTAGAAATATCATTAAAAATACAGATTACCTGCCTTTATTTACAGAGAAGGCACGTTATGTCTACAGAATTGTTAAAGATCACACAGAATCAGAAACAATCATACTCAAGTACAACTCTGATGTGATTTTATCAACTATATATGAATAAATTAAATTTATATATATATATTCTACACAATACACTGCTAGACGTTTGTGATTTGATTAGTGAGTTCAAAGATAGTATATAAATAAATGATCCTACCCTTTTTCATTATATATTACCTTCTACTACTTGTCTCTTATTCACTTTCCAGTGACACATAGCAGACTTCAGAAATATTATATGACTAGCACATTTGTGCTGGCTATATTTGTGTTTACTTGACATATGCTTTGGCAATAGGCAACCTCAATTGAAAAAAAAAAGTCCCCTCCAGATTGACCTGTAGACAAACATGTGATGCATTTTCTTGATTGATGATTAGTGTGGGAGGACTTGTAACACCCTGGAATAGTGGACTTGGGCAATTTAAAATGGCGAGTTGATCAAGTCATGATGTCAGTAAACATCACTGCATTATGGCTTCTGCTCCATTACTGTCTTTAAATACCTGCTGTGACTTCTGTCAATGATGCAATGTGATCTGAGAACTGTATGATGAAATAAACTCTTTCTTCCCCAAGATGATTTTGATCATGGTGTTTTATCACAGCAGTAGAAACCTTAAGACAGAAATTGGCATCAACTAATAGAGCTTTGCTGTGACAAACCCAGTATGATTTTGTGAGGATTGTGGTAACGTTTTGGAATTTTGGTCTGGAGAAAAACATTGAATGCTCAGAGCTCAGTAAGCTGTTCTGTGGAAGCTTGAAAGCTAAGTATGTTGAGAGCAATGCAGATGATGGAGGCCTGACTTATGAAGTTTCAGCGCAGAGTTTGAGAGTTCCTTAAAGACTCTATCAGAGCCAATATTTTTTGCTTAAGAATCTGTGGCTCTAGTCAACTGGGCTTACAAATTGGCTGTGGTTAACAAAAGACCAGAACCATGAAGTGACACCTTTGTTTTATTGGGACAATTGATGCTGATCAGTTGGGACTGAGAAATTATAGGTGATTAATAAGAAATCAGTATCACTGAGGATTGTAAATCTAGGACCATTTCATCAGTGTCAAAACACAGAATTTGTGATCCAGTGGTAGGCAAGATTGTATCTCATGTTGAAAACTAAATTTGGTAATGTATAAGAACCTCTCAGGTACTATTAGATTTGAAGATATAAAAGGGTCATGGAGTGCAGGTGAGGCTTTGTATTGTGAGAGGCCAGGAGAGGCTATTGGTGAAGGCAAACACTCAGTGGTAGTGAAAACTCCAGGTTCTAAGGGTTCATGAGATCTGGTACCAAATGCAATGTTACAGTCCTTGAAGAGAACTCAGAAGAGGCTACTGTTGAATGTGCATCTAAATTGCAGCAGACCTCGGAATTTTGGAGATGCTAGTACTGTGGGATTACCACCAGGAATAGCAGCAGCAGTGAAGTGGGACTGGCCTAAGGCTAGGAGAAAAGCCACACGCTATGCATGGCAGAGCTGGACAAATGCAAATTCACAGCTCAAAAGATTGTGAGTGAATCCTAGAAACTGAACAATAGGTTATTTACATTGTTGCGGTTTAGTTTTGTTTTTGGGTTGTGACTGTGTCTTGGTTCTTTCTGTTTTGAATAAGAGAGCATTTAACTTATTTTAACAATTTATTTCATTTATTTTTTGAAGTTATAAATATATCATTTTCCATTCCATCCTTCAAACCTTCACTCCTGTATATCCCTCATTGTTATTTTTTTTCAAATTCATGGCCTTTTTTCATCAATTATTCACACACACACACACACATGTATATGTCGATGTATGTCTGTATGTATGTGTCTATTTATCTATCTATTTATCTATCTATCTATCTATCTATCTATCTATCTATCTATCTATCTATCTATCTATCTATCATAGCTAGCTATGAAAACATAAGTACAGTTTGCTCAGTCTATATAATGTTATATGCATGCATAGTTTTAGAGATGACCATTTGATACTGGATAGTGAATTGGTGTGCTCTTCCTGGGAAAGACTCTTTCTCCTGCTCTCAGCATTCCTTATTTGCTTGGTGTTGGAGGTCTCATTAGATGGTCTTTGGTTCTTGAAATGACAGTTGTCATAACATATGGAAAATTTTCATTTAAACTATATGTATTATTTACACACCAACTTAGGTATATCATAAGTATTTTTAAGTACATAGTTAATAGTATGAGTCCTTATGATATTTTCAGACATTCGAATTATTATTTTACTCTCCTTCTTCTATATTTATCTCCATTCCCTTCCCTAATAAGACACACCTATTTTTCTAATTACCTACATCAGATCACTTATACTCTGATATTCACCTTTCTCTTGCATCCCCATCTCCCATGCCTTCAAGAGACCCTTTTTATTTTCCTGGTTTCTGTAGTTACCTCAAGATATTGAGGATTTATGCTATGAACTTCAGATGAGAGAGAACATTTGACATCTATCTATCTGGGTCTGCGTTACCTCACTCTATGTGGTCTTCTCTAGTTCCATCCACTTACCTGAAAATTGTATGATTTCATTTTCTTTACAGTTGAATACAATTCCATAGTATCTATGTACTACATTTTCATTATCTATTTGTCAGTTGAAAGATAGTTAGGTTGTTTGCATTTCCCAGCTATTGTGAAGAAAGCAGCAATGAACATAGCTAAGAGTATCTGTGGAGTTTGTTGTGAAGTCCTTTAGGTAAATGTCAAGGAGTGATATACCTGAGTCATACAGTAGATTTTTTTTTTTTTAGCTTTTGCTTGGATACTTCTCCACAGTGATTTCCTAAGTGGTTGGAACGGTTTGGAATCCCACCAACAGTGAATAATGGTTTCCTTTTCTTCACATCCCCTGTGGAACTTATTGGCTATTTTGTTAATCTTTGCCATTCTGACAGGTATAAGATAAAATCCCAGGGTTGTTTTGATTTGCATTTCCTTAATATCCAGGACAAGTAATATTTTTGAGATAGTTTTGAGTCAATTACAATTATTTGATAATTCAATATTCAAGTTCCAAACCATTTTTGAATGGGTCATTTTTTTATTCCTTGAGATCTTTTTTATTATTTATTATAATTTTATTTTTTATTATATCTTTTATTTCTTGAGATCCAAATTATTTTGGACATTCATCCTCTGTCAGTTGTAGAGGTAGCAAAGATTATCTTCAATTCCATGGGCTTCCTCATCACCTAAATGATTGTTTCTTTTGTTGTGAAGAGCCTTTTATTTTTATAAAGTCCCACTTGTCATTTGTCAGCATTAGTTCTTCAGTAACTGGAGTCCTATTCAGAATGTCCTTTCCTACACTGGTATCATATAGGGTATTGCTTATGTATTTTTTCATCAGTTTTGGTGTTTCAGGTTTTATATTTAAGTTTTTATTCATTTGGAGTTGGTTTTTGTGCAAGATCATAGATACAGTGCTATTTTATCTTTCTA
The DNA here is from genome assembly GCA_026225945.1 of Cricetomys ansorgei. Classification (NCBI taxonomy): domain Eukaryota; kingdom Metazoa; phylum Chordata; class Mammalia; order Rodentia; family Nesomyidae; genus Cricetomys; species Cricetomys ansorgei. The sequence goes on from JAMJFZ010003399.1 coordinate 3,428,322, forward strand.
CATGTGGACATCACATTTTTCAAGCCCCATTATTTGAAAATGTTCTTTTTTTTTTCCTCATTTTATATTTTTGGCATCTTTGTCAAATGTTAAATGGCCGAAGTTGCATGTACTCATGTTGATCTTCACTTTTGCTACTTTGGTCTATATGTCTGTTTTTGCCAGAGCCACATTCTTTTTATTCTAGATGTATATCTATGACTCTTTAATGTATCCTGATATCTGGGATGATACTCTTCCTAGTATTGTGCTTTATGCACAGGATTGTTGTGACTATCCAGTGTTTTTATGCTTCCATGTGAATTTTAGGTTAGTTTATTTTCTATCTCTTTGAAAAAGTAGAAGGGGGTTTTATTGGATTGCATTGAATCTGTAAGTGGCTTTTGACAAAATGGTCATTTTCACAATATTAATTCTTCCAATCCATGAACAGATGTCTTTCCATTTTCCAGTGACTTTCTCTGTCTCTTTCTTCAGTAGTTTAAAATTTTCATTGTAAATATCTGTCACATATTTATTAGGTTCATTCCTAGATTTTTAATTTTCTTTGATGCTGTTGTGAATGAGTTTCCATGATTTCTTTCTTCAGAGCATATGTTGTTGGTATACAAAAGGTATTGATTTGAACAAGTTGAATTTATATACTCCAACATTACTGAATTGGTTATTTCTAGAAGTTTTTTTGGTAGAATTTCTGGAATGTCTTATGGATAATATGTCATCTGCAGATAAGGATAGTTTGACTTCTCCTGTTCTCTATTTGTACCCTTCGTAATCCTTCTTTTGCCTTGCTTTCCCTACTAGGACTTTGAGCATAATGTCAAAAAGGAGGGAGGAAAGTGGGAGGCCTTCTGTCATTTTTGACTTCATTTGGATTGCTTCAAGTTTTTCTACATTTAGGATAATGGTGGCTGTGGGTTTTTCATGTATAACTTGGACTTTATTGAGCTATGTTCCCTTTAGTCCTACATTCTATTGTACATTCATCATGAATGAATGTTATATATTTCAAAGGTATTTTCTGCATCTATTTTGATGATGATGTGATTTTTATCTTTAAGTGCACTGATATGGTTTATTACATTAATTTATTTGCAGATGTTGAAGCATCTCTGCATTTCAGGAATAAAACCATCTTGGTCACGGTGGATAATCTTTTCTATATGTGTCTATATTTCAAGTATTTAATTGAGCAGTTTTGGATCTATTTTCACTTATGTTATTGCCCTGTACCTTTCCTTTTTTGTGTTGGTTTTTACCAGGTTTAGTATTGGAGTGGTTTGTGACTGTTCCTTCCATTTCTCTCTTTTCCTCTCTCTTCCTTTCTTTTTCCTTCCTTCCCGCCTTCCTTCCTACCATTTCTTCCTTCCTTCCTCTCCTTCTTCCTCTCTTTCTTCTTCTTTCTTTCTTTCTTTCTTTCTTTCTGTCTTTCTTTCTGTCTATCTGTCTGTCTTTCTTTCTGTCTACCTTCCTTCCTTCCTTCCTTCTTTCCTTTCTTTCTTTTGTTCTTTCTTTCTCCCTTTCCCCCTCCTCCTCCTTCTTCTCATTTTTGAATAATTTAAATAGGATTAGCTGTAAATGTTTTTGAAAGACTGGTAGAATTCTGCTGTAAATCCATTGAGCAATTAACTTTTTTTTTCTTTATCTTGAATGCTTTTTATTACTATTTCAAACACCTCATTTGTTAGGGGTCTCTTTTGGTTCTTAACTTCTTTGGTTAGCTTTGGGGTTTTGCTGAATCTAGAAACGTATCCACTTCTTTTTGGTTTTACAACTTACTGTTTTTGTTTTGTTTTGTTTTGTTTTTACAGTCTTCTCTTTTGATATTTGGTGGGTTTATTTTTCTTTTTTCTTCTTTTGTTTGACATCTGTTGTAATGTTTCCTTGCTCATTGTTATTTAGTGTCCTCTTTTTTTTTTGTTGTTTGGACCAAGGTCCGTCAATCTTGTATATCTTCTCAAAGGACCAATTTCCCTATTCTTTTATTATTTTCTTTGTTTATATTTCACTAGTTTCTTTTTAATTTATCGTTTCTTGCTTTCAAGTAGGTTTGGATTTGGTTTGTTCTTCTTTTTCTAATTTTTGAGTTATATCATTAATCATTTTTTTGCTCTTCCTGACTTCTTAGTATAGGCACTTAGGGCTATACTTTTACCTTTTAGGGTGGCTTTCAATGTGTTACAGGGGTTTTGATGTGGTATGTTGTCAGTTTCACTATGTTCTAGAAAATTTTTTCAGTCTTTCTTGTTTTTTTTTCTTTAACTCATGCATTACTCAGTAATAAGTTGTTTAACTTCCATGAGTTTTGTGTATTTACAAGATATTTGTTCTCTGACAATTTTAAGGTTTATTACATTGTGTTCAGATAGTATCCACGAGTTTATTTAAACCTTTTTGAATTTGTAAGGGGGCTGTTTTGTGTCCATAAAGATGTTGTTTAACTTCAAACTAGATGTGTGATCACAGCCCATGCCAGGTGAAGAACCAGGTAGGCACCCCACCTGCAGAACGCTTGGTTCTGTTCCAATAACCCTTACACTCTTCTGTAACCCCTCCCCACATCTGGTTCTGTCAACACAGATCCTAACCCTGGTAAACATCCCCCAACTCCAGCACACCCCTGCCATCCAGAAGAATCAGCCCCAGCAAGCCCAAGCCATAACAGGCCATGCCAGACAGCCAGAAGAATAGTCACCAAGTCCCAGCTCCCCAACTCTGTTGGAGACCCCTCTGCTGTGAGAGAGTCCACAAAAAATAGAAGACAAGAGATAAAAAGGAAACCAAGGAATAAAACACCATCCAATAAAGACAAATACAGGAATTCAGCACCTAAACCTATAATTACCCAAACCTAGGTGCCTAAACACTAGCCTAAGCTCACAGTCACCAACAACCAGGGGAACATGTCACCACCAGAGTCTGACTATCTTACTAAAACAAGCCCTGAATACTCCAACATAGCCAAACCACAAGAAAAAGATCTTGAAACCTTTTTCATGAAGAGGATGGAGGCCTTCAAAGACAAAGTGAATAAATCTCTTAAAGAAATCCAAGCAAAGACAAACAATTGGAGGATGCCAAAAAAAAAATCAGTTAAAGAAAGCCAAGATAACCCAGAAAAAAACAAATAAGCAGTTCAGGGAAATAAATAAAATGGTTCAAGACCTGAAAATGGAAATAGAAGCAACAAAGAAAGTATACACTGAGGGAGTTCTGTAAATAAATAACCTAGAGAAATGAACAGGAACCACAGAGTCAAGATTCACCAACAGAATACAAGAAATGGAAGATAGAATCTCAGGTGTTGAAGACAACATAGAAAAAATAGATTCACCAATCAAAGAAAACATTAAAGATAAAAATTTCTGACACAAAACATTCAGGATATCTGGGACAGTATGAAAAGACCAAATAACAGAATAACAGGAATAGAGAAAAGAGAAGAATCACAGATCAAAAACTCTGAAAATATTTTCAACAAAATCATAGAAGAATATTTTCCAAAACTAATGAAGGAGATGCATATAAAGGTATAAGAAGCATACAGAACACCAAATAGACTGGATCAGAAAAGAAAGTCCCCTTGCCTTATAATAAAACACTAAATGCCATGGTGGCTCAGGAAGCAAGACACGGAGGCACTTTCATAGGTGCAAACCCTGCCAGACCTCAGCAGAAGGAACCACTATCACGGCAAGCACCATAATAGACAATGGAACCCTGAGCACCTCATCTCAGGGGTTTTTATTGATACCTAATCTCCGCTGGTGTTCTATTGATATCCTGGGCAGATCATGAGCAATCAAATATCTTTTACATACAGTCAACACCTGCAGACCATACAAATGCCAAGACCTAGGCAGTCCCTCACCCAACAATGCACAAAATCACTGTTTTATACAGAATTAAAAATAAACTTCTGTAACAACTAAACATATGGAACAAAGAAAGAATATTAAAAGCTACATGAGAAACAAGAGCACATAATGAATAAAAGCAAACCTGTTAGAATTACACTGGACTTCTTAACAAAGACTCTATAAGTCAGAAGGGCCTGGACAGGTGTGCTGCAGATTCTAAGAGACCACAGATACCAGTCCAGATTTCTATGTCCAGAAAAACTCACAATTACCATAGATGGAGAAAACAAAATATTTAAATATTTCATGATAAGGTCAAACATAAAAATATCTATCTGCAAATCCAGTCCTACAAAAAGTGTTAGAACTAACACTCCAACCCAAAGAGGTTATCCACATCCATGAAAACACAGGAAATAAATAATCTCACACCAGAAAAGTAAATAGAAGGGAGGCATAAACATACAAACCAAAACCAACACCACTACCACTACCAACAACAACAAAAACAGGACCTAATAATCATTGGTCATTGATACATCTCAACATTAATGGACTCAATTCTCTAATAAAAAGACACAGACTAACAGAATGGATGTGAAAACAAGATCCACCCTTCTGCTGCATACAAGAAACACAGCCCACCACTAAAGATAAACATTACCTCAGAGCAAAGGGTTGTAAAAAGGTTTTCCAAGCAAGAAGAAAGCTGGTATAGCCATTCTAATATCTAATATCTAATATCTAACAAGACTTCAAACCAAAATTAATCAAAAGAGATGGGAAGGACACTTCATACTCATCAAAGTAAAAATCCACCAAGACCGTATTCTAATTCTTAACATCTATGCCCCCAATGCTAACCTTCTGCAAAATTGACCACATACTCAGCCACAAAATAATCCTCCTCAGGAATGCTCAGCAGATTGGCTTTTAATGTTTCCAGGTATAGCCAAATTAACAACCAAGATTGTCAACCACAAACAGTTGCGTGTCTCTCCATTGACTGCTGTCCATTGCAAAAATCAAACTTCTCTGATCAAGGTTGAAAGCAGCCCATATCTATGGGTATAAACATAAATGTTTAGAAGACACTTTGACACCATGCCTATTTATCAAAATAACAATAGCAGATATTACCCTAGAGATACAGACTTTAAACCATGATTAAAGACCAAGTATAAAATTTCCTACTGCAGAGCAGGCCTCAGATCTAGTCTGAAAGTGACTAGTTATATTATTGTCATATTATTGCATTAGTAGGTACATAGTATCTGGCATGTCAGTACTATATCATGTAGTGTCCAATGATGGGTAGGATCATTGATATGTTTCCCACCATAAGCCAGAATTGAACCTTCCAGCATTATGAAAGGTAGCCAGCAGGGTGAATATTTCCCAGTTAGTATGTGATTGATTTCACTATGTCCTGCAGCCAAAGTGTATGATATCTTCATCAATAGGGTTTTACAATGTAGTTAAGGTGGGCAATTAAGGGCAATGACAAAATCTTGTATTGTTTTGGTGATGTTTGGGACTTCCCCACCAATAAGTCATAGGGAGGTATTCCATGCCTTGTACTAACTAATATCTAGTCAGAGCAACATTATCCAGCCATGCAATTCATACAATTTAAACTCTGTTTTCAAGGTTATATTTGGCATTTTCAATAATTTTTATGATTTCTTTCTCCTCATAGTGGAAATCAGTAGTAGACTGAATTTGAACCTGTATTTGTGGTAAAAGAACATAGGGAATAGATATATATAGGTCAGCTTAAAATAATAGAATCAAATTTCAACTATGTATGATGTAGACGGAACTACCATTTTCCTTGGATTTCATTGCCACTTCCAAGTCACTAATCTTTCACTGTCCACCAAATCTTACCTAATAATCTTTTTTATTTATTTTTAAAATAAATTTATTTTTACTTCTCTCATACAATATATCTGGGCCCCAGCCAACCCCCCCTCACCTCTTATCTCCCCTCTGACCCTGATTCATTTCTCCTGCACTTTCTCTAAAAACTGAGCAGATCTTCCAAGGTTACTAATGAAACAGGGCATAACATGGTAGAAGAATGCCAGGCACTAAACCCTATAGCAAGGCTGTACAAGGCAGCCCAGCAGGAGGAAAAGGGTCCGAAGAATAGGTAAAGGAGTCAGAGATGACCCCAACATTAGATTTTGGGAGTTACCAAGAACACCAAGCCAGGCAACTATAAGATAAATGTAGGGGCTGCCGGGTGGTGGTGGTACATGCCTTCAATCCCAGCACTCAGGAGGCAGGCGTTATTTCTGAGAGTTGGAGGCCAGCCTGGTCTAGAGAGCAAGTTCCAGGACAGTCACAGTTATAACAGAGTAAACCTGACTCAAAAAACCAAATTATATACATATAAATGGAATCTAGTGCAGATCCATGCAGGCTCCATATGTGCCACTTGTATCTCTGTGAGCTCCTCCTAAGGGTGTTGGTCAGCTGACTTCCTTGAGGTGTGTTCAGCTGGTGTCCTCGGTTCCTCTTGTCCCCACAATCCATCCTCCTCTTCTTCCTTGGGGTTCCCTGAGTTCCACTTAAAGTTTGGTCAAGGGCCTCTGCCTCTGCTCCCAAGAGCTGCTGGAGGGAACCTCTCTGATGATGATTGGGCTAGCCGCTGATCTATAAGCATAGCAGAATAGCATTAGGAATCATCTTCAGGTTATCCAGTTTCTGATTCTTGGCCAGCCCTGAAGTGTCAGGCATGGTCTCTCTTCCTTAGCATGGGGTTCTGCCCCTTCTACTGCCTAAGCAGATCCTACTGGCAGGATAGGTTATGTATAGGTTGGACGTTTTGTGGCTGGGGTGTTGGTGTCCCAGTCCCATCACTGGAAGTCTTGCCCGACTATAGAAGATGGCATCATTCAGGCTTTCTATTCCCAGTTACTTGGAGTGCTCACTAGGGTCACCCTCATAGATTCCAGGGAGTTTCCACTGCACTAGGTCTCCAGATCACTCCCTAAAGGTCCCCCAATTCTGGTCACCTCTCTGTATATTCTCTTCCTCCATCCCTCTCCCCCTATGTGATCCCTCATGTTCCATCCCCATCTTCCCCCAGCCCATTTGAAATGTCTGTTCTATTTTCTCTTCCCAGGGAGATTAATGTGTCCCCACTGGGGTCTTCCTTGTTGCGTAGTCCTTTTGGGTCTGTGAATTGTTGTATAATTGTCAGTTACTTAACAACAATATCCACTTATAAGTGAGTACATACCAAGTTTATCTTTCTGGGTCTGGATTATGTAGTTGTTTGCCCACTGTGGCAGCTCAGCAAGGAGACATTTAGGCATTATCATTGGTGCATATCCTGCCAGACCTCAGCATAGGGAATCACTATCCTGGCCAGCACCATACTGAACAGTGGAACCTTGAGCCTCCCAGCTCAGGTGCTTTTATTGATCCAGAACTCATCAGGTGTTCTACTGATAGCATATGCAGATCATTAGCAATCAACTTCCCCCACATAAATTCAACAGTTGCAAACAACACAAAATGCCAAGACCTATGCAGTCTCTCGCCCAACAGTGCACAAACCATTTTAAACATAACTAAAGGTAAACTTCCACAACAGGGTTACCTCACTCAGGATGCTTTTTTATCTATTTCCATCCATTTGCTTGCAAATTTCATGATGCTGTTCTTTTAAATAGATGAGTAATACTCTATGTGTAAATGTGCCACAATTTATTTATCCATTCTTCAGTTGAGGGACATCTAGTTTGTTTCCAATTTCTGGCTATTATGAATAAAGTTGCTATGAACATAGTTGAGCAAGTGTCCTTGCGGTAGGATGGAGCATCTTTTTGGTATATGCCCAGGGGTGGTATAGCTGGGTCATGTGGTAGGTCAATTTCCAATTTCTGAAGAACCTCAATATTGATTTCCACACTGGCTGTACAAGTTTGCACTCTCACCTGCAATGAAGGAGTGTTTCCCTTGCTCCACATCATTGCCAGCATGAACTGTTACTTGTATTATTGATCTTAGCCATTCTGACAGGTATAAGATTGATTTGCATTTCCCACATGGCTAAGGATGTTGAACATTTCTTTAAGTGTTTCTCAGCTATTTGAGATTCCTCTATTGAGAATTTTCTGTTTAGATCTGTATTCCATTATCTAATTGGATTATTCATCTTGTTGATGTCTAGTTTCTTGGGTTTCTCATATATTTTGGATATTAGCCCTCTATTGGATGTGGATTTGTAAAAATCTTTTCCCATTCCATAGGCTGCTGTTTTGTCCTATTGAATGTGTCTTTTGCCTTGCAGAAGCTTTTTAGTTTCATGAGTTTCTGTTTAACTTAATAATCTTTATAGCCCCCACAATTACAGTTCTACTTACTGACAACATTGTCATCTGATTTCATCTTTACCATGTCAAATTCTGCAGTCGTTTGTTGATTTTCATTTTCACATTGATGCATATTCAACTAGTTCTTTGTCTTATACTTAAATATTTTAGACACATTTCAATTCTGTTCTTCACTCACTCATGCAGGCTGTTATGTTATGTTATGTCATGACCATCCAGAAGAATTTTTATTGGAAACATGAAGCTACATATTCCTATTTCCACTAGTCATGCAGGCCATGAACTTGTATCATCACGATACCTGTACTTCTATACCTGTTCAGCTCATCAAAATGCCCTGTCCTTTGACTTCGCCATCATTCCTGATTCTAGTGGGATCTTATTTATCTATCTATCTATCTATCTATCTATCTATCTATCTATCTATTTATTTATTTATTTTATTCATTCATGGTAAGTAAAAATCCTAGACTATATAATTAGATCTGTTTAGCACTAAGTCTTTTCTGTCTGAGTTGTTTTAACTCATTTTTGCTTTGGTTTTCTAAATACCAGAAAAAAAATCTGTGATTAGAAGAGTACATTTGAATGTGTACATTCAAATCAACAAATGAGTTTAATCTGTGCATGGCCCATGACACCCTTCCTGGCACATATTAAATATTCCCCAGATATTAGCAATTATCTTTCAAATCTTCAACTTAAAATAATTCAGTCATTCTCCTTTTATCCTTGTCTACACATGTGGTCCTGAAATACAAACTTATGTACATTCATGATGATACAAGTTCATGGCCTGCATGACAAGACTTTCATTTATGCTTGTAAATTCTTTCATGTGTCAAAAATCACACACACACACACACACACACACACACATACACACACACACACAATGCAATTCCTTCTATTTTACACAATTCTTTAAATTTTCTATCCATCACTTAATATCTGATTATCAACAAATCAATAAAATCAATAAATCTTCTACCTCTAATACCACCAATAAAGTTATTAGCATCCTGAGCTTGCCTATCTTTCTTTCGCCCCCTTCTTTAGGTGAAGGGAGGCGTTTTTCTTATTAAGGGCTGATAATATAACTTATTGTTCCAGTTCTTCCTAGCATATGAATATCACTAAGTTCAATTCCAAGTACTTAAAAAATTAGAATAAAACACAATATTAGAAAAAAGATTTAAAAATTGAAAGTCAATCCACATACCTTTTTCATTCCATTTATTCTTTCAACATTATGTTTTGTGTGACTCCACCTCTGTCTTATACCCTAATTATGTTTCTTGGTTCTTGCTTATCTATCTATCATCTATCTAATTTCTTGGTTCTTGCTTATGTATGTATGTATGTATGTATGTATGTATCTATCTATCTATCTATCTATCTATCTATCTATCATCTATTTATCTATCTATTAAAACAGGGTCTAGCTATGTAACACAGGTTGGTCTGGAACTTGCTGTATAATAAAGGTTGCCTTCAGATTTTGTTCTCTTGATTCTCTTTTGCTCCCTGAAGGTAAAATTACAGACTACACTGCCGGATTTGGATAAGTATCTGCCATCACAAAAAATACACGTGTTTCAACCCCCTCCATTTTCTTATCATCTCTTCTCTATTTTACATTATACTCTTGTAAGATGGTATTTACATTCTGTCATTTACATTCCCAATTTCTTCAATTCTCATTCAATTCCCCATTCTCTAGTTGATTTCAATCTCACTTCTCATCCCATCATTCCATGAACTTGTATTGAAAATGTCATCTTGACTTACACAGCAACTTCTCTCTTCTGAATTTTGTTCTACCTCCATAGATTTTCTTCATTAATTGTCATAAACCCTTTTAATCTAATAATTTTTTGAAACAGGGTTTCTCTGTTGTAAAACTGGCTGTCCTAGAGCTCACCCTGTAGACCAGGCTGGCCTCAAACTCACAGAGATCTGCCTGCCTCTGCCTCCCGAGTGCCAGGATTAAGGGCATGTGCCATCACCACCCAACAATCTAATGATTCTTAAATTGATGTTTCCAGGGTATGTACTTGATTTTTATGTGTATCCTTCATGATGTCTTTACCCATTGCTCTACCAGTGATAGCTTGCTAATTTATACATGTCTGTATCCAGGAGAGATCTCTCCTCTGGTCTCTACTTAGATAGTTCCCAGATTTATCTCCATTCTACCATATCTCTTTCTTTTATATTACTTAGGCAAGAATAATACAAGTTAGGAGCCTGAGAAGCATCCTTAACTTCTACTTTCCCACCACCCTGCATCCTCTTTTCCTGACAAATCCATTAACATTTCCTATAGCTTTGACATTCTAATTGGAACCAGATACCTTTGAAACAAGAATGTGTGGGTTTTTTTCCTTCTGACTTTAACTTAGTTAATCCCTCAGTGTCCTTGTTTCCTTCCTATCATAATGAGAATAATGTGAAGCCCTATTTCAAAGATGTATTTTAATGTTTTATATAAGCAAATAATGAATTAACATGTACAAAATATCAATATTCTGTTAGGGATCATTCTGGTTTTGTCAGCTTCCTTTTTTCTATCCGCTTCTGTTTATAATGCCACTACCTATTTCACACTGTCATCATATTCGTCTATATATTACACAATAGCCCTTAATTTGTTTCCCTGCCAACAGTCTTGTCCCTATTCAATACATGTTCTTGGTTGTAATCAGAGCAATCTGTTTACAATGAATAACAGACTTTATCATTCCCTTTAAAAAACACACAGAGGGGTTCTGTTACACAAGAGTGTATCCACACTCTTTCAGATGTCACAGCAGTCTCTAGGCGTATATCTAGTTTCCTTTGACATCATCTTTGTGTTTGATAACCATATTTTTAAAAATTACTTGCAATTACTTCATTGTTCTACGTTCTCTCATACCTCCATGCCTTTGTACAACTTATATTATACAAACAGCACCTGGAAAATTACATCTTGAATACAAGACAGGCATTAAAGCATCATATCCCCAAAAAATTATTTTCTAAATTCTTTCCTCCATCTGACTTTTCAGTGCTTCCACAGCACCCAACTAGTCTATTATGCCCATTTGTACACATGCTGCATATCAGGCTCTCCATCAGTTCACAGCCTCCAGCAATCAGGCATCATTGTTCTATTTAATCTCTCTCCATCTCCAATTTAGTACTAGACTGGACATGAAGTGTATGCTCAAAAGTGTTTATACATTAAATCAGTGAGATATATTATAATTAGTCACCAGATTTTCTTTAGGAAAATGAGATGAACATTTAGAATGTAAGTGTATATAAGAGGATTTAAGATAGTATCACTGTCATTGAATGGCAGATTTTGGAGCATGTAAGGAACTTTGGCTGATTTTATAATATTGAAATAGTAAAAGGATCATAAGAAGGAAAAAATTCTCCAAGATAACTTAATCTTTGAGAAATCCTTGCCCACCTCTGAGTATTTACTGAGAATTGATTTTAAGATGCCTTTTGCATACCAAAATCTGTAGGAGCTCTCATTCTTTACATAAACCAACATAATATTTATGTAGAATTTCTCATACACTTTAAATTCTCTCTAGACTTCGTATAATACCAAATGCAATATAAATACAGTACAAATAATTGCTGCTTTATTTTCACAGGACTAATAAGAAATATGTGTCTGTGTGCTCAGGATAAATAAAAAATTTACCAAATATTTGCAATGCAAAGTCAAATGTTAAATATGTAACTTCTGGATGTGAAAGGTTGAGTATATTTCAAAGCCAGTCCTTCTAATTTTCTTGCAGTTTTTGATCCTCAATTTCTGTGCTTTTGTGAAGCAAATAGAAGGAAATTTATTGGAGAATATTATTTATACATACATACCCATATCCTAAAACAATCGTTTGTTTTCATCAGTTCTCAGAATAGAGAGAACTATTGTTTGTTACATTTAAAGAGCTTGTATCATTTGTAAACTTAGTAACTCACAACAGATACATTTCCTATTGGAAAGCCTCTAGCATTTTCAAGTGAACTTTGCTGTCATCTTCCAGAAGGAAGCTAGTCTGTGATGTATCAGTGAAGAGTGCCTATTTGAGCACTAACAGAAGTAATCTTAACCCTAAGAAACTATACTGAGAGTCTTGTCAATAATTCTATCCCCAGTAAGGTAAGCCTCGGTGGTTAATAAACAAGAAGGGTTTAAAATAGAAACACTGAACATCACATAAATACACGTAAGCACATTCACACAAATACACTCACATTGTGCAAAGCTTTTCAGCAGGTTGGGTGCTGAAAGAAGAGAGCAAAAGGACCACACAGACAATCGTGTTTGCTGCTTCCTATTTTTGGAACTACGCAATCACAGAGTGAGTCACCATCAGTGATGGTTAAAATTTTTACTGACGCATTTAGCAGGGACAGGCCAGAGAGTCATTTATGTGAATAATCTGAAGGGCACTCAGAGACTTCCTTGTTCCTCCAAAAATCATGTCTTACAGGCTGCTAATGACATTTGCAATTTCTACCTCCTTGTCAATCAAAGGATACAGTGCCATATTATGAAGTGTTAGCTCATGGAATCAGACAGCTATCAAACAAAAAGGCTTGGAGATGGAATGAAACCAGAGTTTTTTTGTTATAGGGGATAGATAGTAGCAATTTGTTGGAATATCTAAAGCAAAGGACTTCCGGAGTCTTGCAGCTCCTTAGAAATAACAGGGGTGGGTACACAGACCAGTCAGGGATGTTATAGTACATGTCCACACAACACACACCATTTCCCTCCCTTGTCTCTTTCTCAACCCTAGTAGGCATCACTGGTTTCCCTACCTGCAGGTCCTTTTTTGATGCATTTCTCCAACCTGTTCAGATATAGAGGATTTTTATCTTAACTCTGTCTCTGACTCTAGCAATTATAAAACTTTATTTATAATCTTCTGCCACAAGAATCTAACCACTGTATTTTCATGTTTTACGCTATGTTTACCTATGCCAACATGTTCTATAAGTGGCTTTTGCATAGCTTCTGATCTCTGAATTAAGTAAAGGAAACTCCTAATCAACAACCCCCCCCCCAGAGGATGGGTGCTTTCCTACCAGTTTGTAGAGGAGTAGGCCTGTGTGAAAGCTAGGAAGACTCCAGGGGTCTATATGAAGGAATCACATTCAGAAGCCTATGTGGTCCTAATGGTATGTAGAAAGAATGTTAAGAATATTGGTACACACATTTTATCCCAGTGTTCAGAAGGCAGTGGTGGTCCATGACTTTAATCTCTAAGACAGAAAATGTGTGGAAAGAGACACACGAAACAGAGCTCAGTAAGAAGTCAGTGTCACGAAGGAAGTGATGTCTGAGATGAGTCAGAATGAAGGACAGGCAAACTGACTAATCAGACGAAGAGTTAGCAGAATGAGTCAGAGTGAGGACACTCTCATGTTAGAAAGGCTGGCTCTCAGAGAAGTCAGTTATAGCAGGCAGTATGAAGCAAGCAGTCTGAAGCAGGCAGGCTGACGTAGAGTCACAGAGACAACAAGGAAGCTCCGCAGAAGTAAGTATCAGATAGGAAGAGTGAGTCAGTTTGAGGACTTGAAGCTGAGCAGAGCAGTCCAGTCAGAGAAGTTGTGGGAGTCAGCCAGAGTCCAACAAATTCAGAAGAGTTCAGTCAGAAACAGCCAGCTCAGAAGACTAGTTTGAAACCGTCATCTTGGAGAAGAGTTTGAACCAGAACAGAGAGAGAGTTGAGTTGAACCAGAAGAGTTAGAGTCAAAGTGGCTTAGTCAGCTGTAAGTCTCAAAAGTTGATTAGAATCTATGGAGCTTTAAATGTTTTAAATGTTGAGGCTGAAGTCTTACAGTTCTAGCTTTAAGAGTAGATTGTGCCAGGTGGTGGTAGTGCATGCCTTTAATCTCACCACTTGGGAGGCAGAGGCAGGCAGATCTCTGTGAGTTCGAGGCCTGCCTGTTTTACAAAGTGAGTTCCAGGACAGCCAGAGTCACAACAGTAAAACCCTGTCTCAAAAAACAAAACAAAACAAACAAAACCAAACAAACAAAAAGCAAAAAACAAAACAAAACAAAACAACAACAACAACAAAACACTGTATGGAAGCCTCAATATTTCAGGGCTCCAGGACTAGGACTGGTGATTGAATTAGCTGAAGAATAAACTGCCTTTGCCCTGAACCAGTGTCAACATCTGGTGACTCTATGGCTACAACAGTTAACTAAGCATACTCACTTTTACATTTTTTCATTTTCGGTTCAAATCCCCTGTTCTCAAATGACTTGTAGTCTGAATGACATCATTCGTGCTAGCATTACTATTTCAAATCATAGGTCTTTATGTATTCATCATCTATGTTGAGAACTATTCTTTAAGAAGAATAAGATAAGAAAAATAAGGATATCCATTTAATATATTTGTAAGAGGAGTTAAAGACAGGTGATGACTACCTCTTATATGTATCATAAAGATAGTAAATAAAAAAACATATTTCAAATGTTAAACTTGAACAGTTAAATCATTACCAATCCAGTAAACTCAGATTAAAGAATACCTTTTTGCAACAAATTTCTTTGTGGTAATTTAGGTATTATACTCATTCTTAGAAGAGAACTTACTTATAATTATGCACTTTACAGGAAAATACTGCATTTATACAATGGAACATATATTCTATTAGGTACTAACATATAAATAAAATGTTCTAGCAGCACATAAGACATGAAAGAGAAAAATTGATTCAAGGGAGAGGTTTCAAGGGGGATTGATGGAGTGGGAGATGAGAAAGGTTGGGTATATGAGGGAGATAGAATCTACTGAAATACACTTTATTTGAAATCATTGCAATAATATATTATATGCTGATTAAAACATTTTAAAATGCAATAGAAAACAACTATAAATGGATTTTGAGATTTGAAATGTTGGCCTTCAAATGTGACATTTTCAAGTCTATTGGCTGTGTCGGTGAGTAAGTCACATCACCTCTTAGTTTTGTCATCTTTAAAATAGTATAGTATAGTATAGTATAGTACAGTATAGTACAGTACAGTACAGTATAGTATAGTATAGTCACAACTCTTTATTCTTTCATGGTTACTGTGGAATTTCCAAAGCCAGTTACAAAAGCAATGATTTACTCAATATCAGTGTATAGCTTAGTTTGCATAATGTTACTCGCATGTATGTTTTCAGGGCTGACCATTTGGTAGTGGAAAACCAATTGATGTACTTTTTCCTGGAGAAGTCTATTTCTTCCATTCTCAGCACTACTTAGTTGCCTGCAGTTCTTTATTTAGGACTGAAGCCACTTCCTGTGTTTTCCTCTCCAAATAAGCATGTCTATCATTCAGGCAGTCATGCTGGTGAGACTTTATAAGTGTAGCTTCTGACATTCCTAAGAGACACAATTTTACAGCAAACTAGCTGATCCTCTTCATTGTCTCCTTTTCTGCAATAATCATTGAGCCTTACGTGTGTAAGTTGTGTTTTAGATGTTTCCTTTAGGACTGGGTTCTACTACTCTGCATTTCAATTGGGCATGGCTTTCTGTAATCATCTCTGTTGCAAAGAGTAAGTTTCCTTGATGAGGGGTGAGGTCTACACTTATCTTTTTGTGTAAAGACAAACACTTAGAAAATGGCTAGGGCATGCTGGGTTAATAAAGTGGTGGTTGTAGGTACTCCTCCTAGGTATTCCTCCAAGATCCATGACTTTACTAGTCCTGAGCAGCTGTCCAGGTTTTCAATACGGGCACATTTTCCTTCATGTTGAGTGGGTCTTCAGTCCAGAGAGTTGTTGATTACCACCAACGTATGCATGCCATTACTTTCAGTTACACTTTAGGGATGTCATGCCTTGCTGGCCATTGTTGTGGTTCATAGACATCGTTAACTAGATAGTACTCTTAGTTGCTTCCCTCCTTTGGAAACACACATAGCACTTTTTGGTATCACAAAACTAGTCCTTTGGGAGGACTCTTTCAAGTCATTGTCCCCAGGTCAGGACCCCTGGGTTCTATGTCTGAAGCACACAGTGTTTTCAGTAATAGGCACTCCTATTTCTTGTACTTCTAAGAAACAACCAAGGGCAATAGCAATGGACTATAATATTTTGGAAATCTCTTGGACAATACTGACCAACAAATCAAAACAGAGCCTCTGATGCCTGGTATTGAAGGTTTTGCTCAGAGGCTCTTTGGCTTTTGTAAGAAGCATTATCAGTAATGATTGGGAAACTTCATTTAAACTGTATGCCATATATTTATATGGTGACTTATGTTTATTATGTTTTTAGGTGATCATTAATAAGAGATTAGTGGGATTCAACTTTTTTGCTTATCATTAATGCTAAATATTTCAGATGTGTGTTATTATAACTAACCTCCTTATCTTTGTTATGCCTTACTCCAGAATAAGTAATTAGCCACTTGCCCTTGAAGACATACTTTCAACTTCTGAAAAGTTTCTTTCTTATTTAATCAAGATACAATGTGGTTTGAGGAAGTAGAATACAAAGCATGACACAAAGGTCTTTCAGTCAAGACCTTACACTGGGTAGCTTTGATATGTAGAAGAGCATTTACTACCTGGACTTCTTCATATAACTCATGAATGTTGGGAAGGATTTTTCTAAGGACTCTTTTAGCTCTAAAGCACACTGGATCTAATTTCACATTCTTGAGTCCTTTCTTCAGTTTTACATTTTCTCTGTTTCAAAAAAAATGGGAATCAATGCCATAAGAAGTGTCAAGAATCATTCATTTTTTTCTTCTCTTCCTTATATCTCTTGGATAACATTTTTGCCAACTTACCTTCCCTTAAAAGACTTGAGGCAATAGGAATATAAATTCTAATCGAGTCCAGAGTTATTATTTAGTGCCTACTTGTACATTAATTGAAAACAAAAATTATTAAACCAAACCAAAATGATATGTTATCAAAAGAAAGAAAGGCAAGCTTTATTTCTTGATACAACTGAAAAATACACAGAATGGCTTAGAGAATCACAGACTATGCATGCAAAAGTAATCCTCCAGGGCCATCTGGCTCAATTTATCTATTTCGTGGATGAAAAGACTGGTGTCCAAAGAAGTAAAGGGATTTTCCAAGACACAGAGTAGATCAAATTCAGAGATAATTCTCAGCCCTAGGGTTTCAACAAATTTGTGAATTAAACTTGGGTCAGTGCCATACTAACTGACAGGACCTAGATCATTCTCTCTGCTACACTAAAATGCCAAATTCCCTCTGGGAGAAGGGAAGAAAAGAACTGACATACAATTAAGTTTAATATCGAATTTTTTCTTATTTAATGTTGAAGAGCTGCTGAGGCATGAATTATTCCTATTTCATATACAAAGAAATTAATGATTAAAGTGATTAATTGGTTTGCTTATCCATGATCACATTCTAATCTAGTGGCAGAATAATCATTTAAATAGCACTATCTCTTTCCAAAGTCCACTTTCTTCTCTATGCTTCATATAAACACACATACATGTGCACTGCATACCTGTGGGCACATTTGTGAACATATGTATATATAAGCAGTAAATGTCATGACAGTGTATTAATAAATTATAGTTTTTGTGTGACTTAATTTCTTCAAGGTTATTTTATTTTTGCAATTTTTCTCTAACATACCAGGTTCTTAGCTTGTCAATGGAGCAATAATTATAGAAAGCCAAATAATATTTGAATCCAAGCCCAAAACACATGAAACATGTTCAGGAGAGCAGCAAAAACCTTTCCTGTCTAACACACAGGCACACACAGACGCATGCACACACAAAACACACAATAGACATTTTAAAAACAGTAACATATATCATTATACAGTCATGTTATGTGCTTTACATACTTATAATTGATACTATCTCTTCCTACATCCTCTTCTTTTGAACAGATGAACAAAAGTGGATGGACTGGTAAAATAAATAGGGCTAAAAATTGACATCCTAGTCTAAAGAATTGGCAGTATATTTTGCCCTCTTTTTGATATGGTTAGCTAGATATGAAGAAAATCTCAATTTCTGTTTCCATCCTGAAGTTTCAGAAAATAGAGATATGTGCATTTGAGTTGTAGGTCAGTGGTAAAAGGTCTATTGGTATATGTGAGAGGCTCTGAGGCTCACAATACCAAAAAATATGATAAAGGAAAAACTAGATATGTGCTCCTAATAGAAATGCATTCCCTAATTTTTTAGAGTGAAACACTCTATCAGTGCTGAGAGAGACTCTGCTTGGCCAACAGTACACAGAATAACCCTAATAAATACCCTAAAACAGGCATAACCCTTGCTTTTCTGAATCAAAGACATTTTTGATAGCTCATTAAGAAATCTGGAAACCTATATAAGGTAAAATAATGTAAAATATCTTGATTAATCCTAACCTGTAAAAAGAGAATACTTAGAATTACAAAGCCAAGAATGCAGTCTAGAAAATATAGTAAAGTAACTTTTTTGATCCCAAATGCATTTCTTATTCCTCTGTGCTTGGAAAAGGAATGCTTCATATATCATCCTACCTACAATGTATAGTCCATGTGTTAAATGCATTTCACTAATTGAGGAGTTTAAATGTTAACTGTCAATACATTGGTGGGAGGGTTGATACTCAGTTTGGGCCTATGATAGAACCCACAGAGGATGAGACTTGTCTAAACAATGAGAAGAGTAGGGTAAGAAGAAACCAGGGATGGAGTGGGGAGGGGTAGCAATAGAGAATGTGAGGACAAGCTATCACTCCAGCAGGGACAAAGCATTATTGATTCCAAGGCTGTTCGGCTGCTTCTAGCCTCAGGGCTGTGACATTATTAAAAACTTCAATTTGGTGACAAATACCTCACAGAATTTCTTGAAGCTGGCTGAGGAAGGGTGGCAGCTTCTTGACAGGCTAAAATTGTATTTGTCAGTTCAAGACAGGCAATGGAGACTGAGTATGCTTTTAGTACATCCCACTCCATTCTGCCCCAGCCACAACCACATAGACAAACTCACATTCACATACACAATCATACACAAATTGGAGAAAGTTCCAATATTCCTGGCAAGGAAATATTTCCTTTAGAAAGGAAGAAGATGAGGAAAGAAAGGTATTTGAGTTCCTATAAGTGATCTGGTAAGACCATTAGAGAGTCTGTCTGAAGTGTTGACCAATCTGTACCGTGGTTCCTTCTTTCAGAGATTTTAAACTCTCCTCCTTAGAATTTTGAGGCAATATTTCAGAGAGGGTCTATATGGAGAAAGAGAAGAATGATTTATAAAGAAAACATTTGCAGACGATTAAGTAAAAACAGAGAATGGCAAGTGATGGGCAGGACAAGGATGCCAGGAGGGGAAGGAAGAATTGGGAAAAAGAGAATGGGGGGAGGAAGGGTGAACAAACCAGTATTGATAAAAAGTTCAGATTAAAGAAGTCTTCCAAAAGGCTTAGGCTGCAATGAGATAGTTTGGAAACATGGGGATGACAGGTCTACATAAGGTAGAATGAGGTGAAATACTACCCCCAAGCAAAACTCTTATCTTTTCACCATAGCATCCTTGAAACTAGCAGTTAGTGTGGCAATCCCTGATATTTCTTGAAGAATACATGTATTAGAGGATCTCCTTGTAATACAATCCAATACTGTTTGGGCTCAAAAAGAAACATTACAACTGCTATTTCTGTTATTCCTAACATTACTGTAGAAGTATAATAGCAACTACTATTACTACCAGCAAGGGACATCTTCTCCATTGACAGCCACTGTTCTAAGTGTTTTAAAAGTACTAACTCATTTAACATTAACAATATTACTTTGAATTTGGCTAGTATCATTATCAACATTTGTGAGAGACTGTATTTTGTTGCTTACGGGCATAGATTCTAACAAATTTTTGCTCCACCTGTTCCTGGGGAGATGACTTTGCTCAAATCACATAAACTTACTTTGTCTCTGATTTTCATATTATAAAATTAAGATAGAGCTACAGTGCCAATTAAGTCAACCTACATGTGTTGAGTTTTTGGCTCTTTTGCTGTTTTATGAAAAGTGATAGTTGTTTTCACTTTACAGATGAGAAAACTGAAGCACAAAGTGAATAAAAGTAATAAGCAAATACATGCAAAGTCGTGTAGTTAGTGGCAGAGATAAAATTCAGACCCAAATAGCCTGGCATTTTACCTAACTATAGAGACACAGGATTCACTCACTCTCTTACATACTTGAGCACTGCATCTAGTTTTCAAGTCCTTAGGAGATCAATGTGCATCTCTCCCATATTTCATATCTCCTTCTCTTATTTCCCCATTTGCCAATGAGAAAAATCCTTACATAAGTTGTAAAATGTTTTATCAATGTTAACCAACACCCAAATTCTTCTTTTAAAAACTGTGTCCTTCAATTTAGTCATATGATAATCTTAGTTACTCTTCAAATTTCTTACAAACAGTTCATTGACAATGGAAAAACCATAACAACCTGGTACCTGATTCCTCAATACCACTTCCACAGCTCATCACACACACACACACATACACACACACACACACACACACACACACACACACTCACACACACACACACACACACACACAAACACAAGATCTAGGAGGCTGAACTATAATTACAGATTTCTGAGTCTTCTGTGTAATATCACAATTTATTACATGTGGATAATATTTCTGCATTATCTCCAACTTTATATCACTCTCGTAATCCAACTTCTACTTATCAGTTTGCCTCTACATGACAACCAGAGACTTTTATTTAGCACAGATATCCTTCTCTCATTTTCATATTTAAAACACTTCTAAAGTTTTTCACTGCTTCTGTAGCAGTGAAGAATCTTCATAATCTAGGTCTTGACTTTATGTTCTACTTCATTTAATTCCTGCAACATTTATCATTGTCTCTGTATTCAGTGATTGATTATTAATAGACCAGAGGAAGAAATAGAGAAAGGTTATACGTTCTCACTAAAGATCAAGTTCCTAAGTGATAAAAGTTATACATTTAAAAGTCTTATATTCATGATGAGTAGCACAAATGGTTAATACATAGTATATACTGAATTAACAAATAATGAATAGATTATAGTAAATATAGTCCAAATATAGAAAAGAACTAACTATAAGTGAATAAATCCCTCAATAATTAGCAAGAACAAATTCTCTGGATTCATTCTAATAAGAGATATTGGTGAAAACTTCTAAATTTTGTAAAGTTATATAAAAATGAGGCAGATTTTCCTTTCATTAAGATAGAAGGAAAATTGGACAGTTGGATAGTAAAAGTGCTATGCACCACTGATTGAGTGGGAGAAAACATTGGGGCAATCAGAGAATTCACTCTCTAAAGAAGTAACAGCCTGTACCAGAACACTGCAAGAGTATTAACACCCAGAAAAAAAAACACAGTAGGGTTTGCAGAGGCATTCTCAGGCCCATACAAGTTCAGGCAAGATTAAATTGACTGTTCAGAAAAGTAAACTTCAATGCTAGTAAAAAATCAGGATTATATCAGGCTCATATTGATAGCTGACAATTAGTGAAAAGATGCTGACTTTTGCCAAAGTACTCACACTTCTTTAAAATTTCCTTTCAACTACATATTGCCATTTACCGTATGTATTTTTGTATACTGGTTCAATGAAATATGGCTTTTTGTATAAAATGACTATATCCAATTTATCTATCCAGTAGCTATTTATCTATAAAACAGTTTCCAAAAATCTTTGATAAATTTAAGCTTTGTTCATTGATAACAAGAGTTTTCAAATGTATTTGCCTTGCAGTTTTAAACTAGAGACAATGATTCTTAAGGTTAAGAAGCAATATTTTTGTCTGCACAGCACCTGACACTAGCATAATTTAATTAACTAATGATTCAGAAACAGCAAACCTTCAGGTATATTTCTCTGGCTGAACAACTCTCATGCATCAGAGTTTAAAATTATTTATTTGTATTTTTTTTGTTTTTTATGTTGCTGTCAAGTGCAAATATTTTAGTAACAAATTGAAATATAATAAAATAAAAATTATAAAAATTATAATAATAAACAAAACAAAAATTAACACATTGGAATTGGACAAAACAATAACAACATCAACAACAACAACAAAATGGAAGAGAAAGAGCTGAAGAGAAGACACAAAAAAACAGAAACCCATTCATTTACACACTCAGGAATCCCCTAAAATACACTAAACTGGAAGCCATAATATATATGCAAAGGACTTGTAGGGTAAAAAAAGAGAAGAAAATGAAGTGCCCTTTGAAAAAGAAGAGCCCTGACATGATATTATGAGACAAGGAACCTCTGAAGATCCCACTGAGTTCATGTTTTGTTGGCCATCTACTGCTGAGCATGTGGGCTACCATTAAGAGTAGTTTCCCTAGTAAGACACCCTTGAAAGAAACTAAATTCTCATTTATAAGTGGTTATCAATTGGATAATGCTTCTCAGTTAGGGATAGGGGCGTGCACCCACTTCGCCTTTCAGCTATAGGTCCCCAACCTGTGTAGACCCCTGCAGGCCTTGTGCATGCTGCCTCAGTCTGTGAGTTCATATGAGCTTTGATCATGTTGATTGAGAGGGCTTTGTTTTCTTGGTGTCCTCTATCACCTCTGGCTTCTACAGTCTTTCCACTTCAATGTTTGCAGAGTTCCCTGAGCCCCAAGGGGAGGGATTTGGTGAAAGCATCTTATTTAGGGCTGAGTATTCCAAGATCTCTTACTGTGGGTGTGACTGGATTTGTTCCCATCTGTGTTTGTTCCCCTCTGCTATAGGAGGAGCTTATCTCATGATGGCAGGTCAAGGAACTGATCAATGAGTATAACAGAATGTCATTAGAAGTCATTTTAGTGCTACATTTTTTGAACCTCCTTATCTGGTTTTACCTGTATCTCTGGGTTATCTAGTCTCAGGGACTTAGTCACCCAAGCAACTTGGGGTATGGGCTCCATCTCAAGGAGTGGGTCTTCAGTCAAATCAGGGACTTGTTGGTTACTCCCACCAATTTAAGGCCACCATTTCACTAGCATATCTTATAGGCAAGACATCACGTAGATCAGAGGGTTTGTGGCTGGATTGGTGTTTATGTTTCTCCTTTGGTAGCCTGCAGAGTACCTTCCTGTACCAAAGATGCTAGCATGTAAGGGTGCAGGCTCTATGTAGGCACTAGCTTAATTTCTCTGTGTTCAGTGAGTTGTGCAGGTGTTGTCTTCAGCAATGGGACTTTGCTGTCAGTTTGTAGGAAACAACCTATAATCTTGGCAACAGCCTGGGTTGTTTGGGGTTCCCATGGAACTGTTTTGGCTAATAACTCAATTAGATGTAACCCAATCCCTATACTGGAAGATTCATTTGGTGACAGGAAATGTCCAGTTTGGGCTCTGTCTCCACAGCTTCATTTAGATTACCTTCATATATGAATATGTTCTAGGGAGCTTCTACTTTATTAGGTTTACATACTACTCTTCAAATGGTCCTTAATTTTAGGTGTCTTTCCCTGTATTCCCTTTTTCATCCTCCTCTTCCCTCACTCTTTCACTTGATCTTCCATTCTAGTCCCTCCTCTACATCCATCCATAACTATCTATTCTATTTCTCTTTCCTAGGATGTGCTGCTATCTCTCTCCCCTAGTCCCTTACTGAATACCTAATCCCTATGGTTCTATGGATATTAGCTTGGTTATCATTGACTTAACAGCTAATATCCACATATAAGTGAATACATGCAATATTTGCCTTTTGGGGTCTGGGTTACTTCACTGAAGACGTTTTTTTTTTTTCCTAGTTCCATACATTCAGTAAGGATATTTAGTAGCTAATTTTTGTCAATGTGTCTGGGCTAAGAATCTCAGGTATCTTTTAAATCTTTACTCCTAGGGGCTAGAGATAGATCTTGGTGGTAGAGTGTTTGCCTAGCTTGTATGAGACCACATGCCCAGGCCTCAGCAGCAATAAATAAGCAAAAATTACTTCTATGTGTGTCTATGTAATAGTAGAGATTGCAGCAGACAATGATATTTGAAATATCTGACTGAGTAAATATGATCTGTTCTAACCAAAGTGAGTAGATATTATTAACATTTTTATAGCCCCCAAGAGAATGAAAGTACTGGGAAAGGACAAATATATTTTCCATTTTAAAATTGGCATACCCATAACCTGCCTTTATACATTCAAAGTCTGGCCTTAATTCTTCATACTCTGGGACTCAGATCACCATGCCTCCCTTAGCATGTCAGTTAGTTTTAGGCTGAATTATATTACTAGCTTCCTTGGTTCTCCAACTTGGAGATGATGTATTATAATATTTCTCAGCATTCATAGCCACACATACCAATTCCTATAATAAATCTCCTCTGTAATGTCTCTGTGTAATCTATTGATTCTATTTCTTTAGAGAACCCTGGTAGATGCAGATATTTCTTGGTATTAACAATTATGTTAATTTGATTCTTACTATTTTCCATTCTCCTTTTTGTATATTTACTTAGTAATCCCTAAAATAACCCTAAATAACCCTTAGGTACAGCTTCTGTTATGATTGCCTTCATTTCAGTAGTTTACAGACAACTTGCAGGAGCTAGCACAAATGTCTCAGATCTAATATTAGTAACATCAAACTCAAAAACAAATTCAGCCAGTGCCACATAGAGGAAGGAAAGTACAAGAAGGAGTGAGATGTCATTAAGATCACAGTGGCCTACTGTGACTTGAATCCTCTGAATATGGTATTAATGATAAATAAAATAGGTCCAAGAGGGGCAGGCTATTTGCCTGGAACCCATGCTATACCAGGAGCAAAAGAAAAATGCATTCCTAAGGTCCACTAACTGGGTTTATTAGCCATTTATTCAACAATTAGAAGAAAAAAAAAAAACAAGCGATTAAAATATGATCTGTAAGATGCTGGGCCTGGTAGAAATCTGTCTGGTAAGCTAGTTTCCTGTCTTTGACATCATACAATTTGTGGAACTTGTTATGAACCTTCAGAATATATGAGAGGTTTGGGGCCTAAATAGGCCCAGAAAATCATTCGTCTGGATGACAGCATAATCTCTGCAAGGACAATCAAAATGCACATAAATTAGGATAGAAAGGGGTTATGGCACAGGTGACCCCTTTCTATTACTAAAGAGCTAATTGCCACTTTAAAAGTAAAGAAATTATTATAAAATAAATCATGACCATGAGAGACAGTTTCAAATGTAAGAGCCCTTTACATACAGATCAATGAATAGTAGAGAAATTGCAATGTAGATTTGATATGTACAATGTGTGAAGCAATTTTCTACTGACTCATTTATATATTACTTCCATTTGCCTCTCTGGGTACCTCTATGATAAAATGGCAGTCTTATATTCTAATTGAAAAATAGAATCTCTAAGATTAAATTAATTCATCAGGTGAATTTTTAATTCATTTTTCTTTTCTTATACAATACAGCCTGACCCCATCCTCCCTTACTTCCACACTTCCAAGCTCCCCCCCTCTCCCCTGTCCCATAGATCCAACTCCTGTGCTCTCACTTCCCCTCAGAAATGAGCAGACTTCCCAGGGCTATCAATCTCACAGGGCATAACAAGCTGAAACAAGGTCTGGTATAAGTCCCTACATCAAAGTTGGATGAGGCCACCCAGTAGGAGGAAGAGGGACCCAAGGGCAGGTTAAAGGGTCAGAGACTGCCCCTCCTCACTCCAGCTTTTAGGAGTTCTATAAGAACACTAAGCCAGACAACCCTAAACATATGTACAGAACCCTAGTGCATACTCATGTAGGCTCTTTGTCTGCAGCTTCAGTCTCCGTGATCCCCTATATGAGTCCTGATTCATTTACTCCAGCTTGGAACTTGTTCTCTTGGTGTCCTCAGTCACTCTGGTCCCGGAAATCCCTCCTCCCCCTTTTTCAAGGGATTCCCTGAGCTCTGCCTGATACATCTGCTCCAACTGCTGGGGGGAAGCTTCCCTGCTGCATAGTAGGCAGAGCTCATCAGTCTCATCAGATGAATTTTACTAGGAATAGTGAGTACATAAATCCTATAGTGAAATCTATAGTTCATGCTATTTATGATGCCAAGAAAGGACAAGAGGTACATATACAATTGGCAGGAATCAGGAATCTTTCTTGAAGCTTGATTTGGGGAACCAGGATTCAGTATGATAATGTAGAAAGCAAAGTATTTGAAAGTATTTCAAAACTATTGTTATTATAAACACACCCATTTACCCACATGAATCATTTGCTTTGTCAATTATCCATAATGAGGATCTCATCCTACTAACTCCACATTTTAATGCATAGGCTACATCCTGCTACCAATCTGAGTTAGAAAAGCAAATAGAATTTGAAAGTAAAGTTTCATTTACCTTAAGTCATAAAACACATTCTTAAAGCAACTCAAATGATTTATAGTTATTCAAGGTCATTCTTTTCTGCCACTAGATGGGACAGTCTCCACTTGACTGCTATTTACATGGTAAAATGTCATTAATTCATATCACATGCATATAGCCTGAGTGATATTTCGCAAGGAGTCTATGCTATTATATTTTTCTCCATCTTGTATTAAAGTGACCATTTTCAAGAATGATAGTGTAAACCAAATTGCAAAGAGATAATTAAAGGACTAAAGGGAATTATTTTCCAGCATGTTTGGAAAATTATTACACTCTGCATACTAATTGTAACTCCTTCTTAAAAACTCCTTGAGGAAGTTTCCTTAAAAAGATAGATTTATACAATTTTTTTAGATATTGAGTATAAATAATCAACATTTTTATTAATGCTCTGCAACTCACGTTTTTCCAAGTCAGACTCCTGTACATAACAATCTCTTACCTAGTGAATGCTTATTCGTGAAGTTGGATGAATTCCAAACACACTATGCATATCAAGGATGCATGGTGTCTCTTTTTAAGGGGAAATTCTGCTTGAGAATCACTCATAATACCCTTTCCTGACCATGAAAACTTCAACATATGGAAGATTCTCTCAGTGTCTCTAAACGGTTCATATCTTCTTCTCATGTGCTTTGTGGTTCCTTTAGTTAGTGACTCATAATTGTATCATTCACACCTGCTGTAAATGTAGATGAAGAACACTTGTAGCAAATACACCCACCTACAATGTATCCGTGTGTCATCCATATTCAGCTTATTTCCCCAAGAAACTGAACGTTTGTATGTTGCAACACATTGCATTTGGGCATGCCTGAACTATTTTTCCCTAGTTTGCCAAGTCTTTTATACCTAAAATCCTGTAGTTACCTGTGCAGTAAGAGAGAACAAATCCTGGTTGTCTATAATGTTTGTTTTACACAAACCTTTTGTTTATTTATTTAGATTTGCATTTAAGTCTAAGTTCCTTAGAACATGCACTTTTTTAATCTTGAAGGTACTTACTCCTTTTAAACTGTGGAAGACAAAGAAACATTTGTGCAGACAGTTTGAGGGCCTTTGCATTCATATACAAAAGCAGAGGCAGTTCCTTCAATCTTCAGCATAGTGATCTAAACAGATTTGCCAAGAGGAAGATTGTTTTGCTTTGTTTCCATTTCTCAGAGAAAAATCTATTGGCAATTTCCCCTCTCAGGACTAGGATAAGCACTAACCAGCATATTTACATAATATATGTACATATTGAAGCAGAAGCTGAGTATTAAAATAATAGAGTCATTTAATGGTAAGGAGACTAATTTCAGGAAATTGGGGGTCCTTATCAGACTGAAATTTTAGAACTATCATTAAGATAAATAAATTTAGACATTCTATCCATATTGCCTTTAGTTGGTTACTCATTTGGTTATTTGTGCACTATGAAAGGTGCTGTGAAAAACAGAGGTAAACAGATCTTTTCCTACTAACTTCACAACTTAAGAATTAACATTCCCCTAACCCCAATTCAAGTATTTGCATATTTTAGTGATTTTTCTTATGAACTTCCCTCAAAGTTCTGTTTCTATAAGTCTTCCTTGACCTCGTCTTCTTGGCTAAAAATTTCTTTAAGAATTCTAGCCCATGGGAAGAATGAAATAAGTTTGTTCATGCAGCTTCTGAGACAGGGCTAGTCTGCAGTTAGCTCCTAGCTAGGCTCTCTGCACTTTGTCTTCTATATGCAAAGCCTCCTCACTGAAGTTCTATATTTTATTTGTGTCCTTCCCTCTCATACCTGCAAATGATTATGATCCAATTTCATCTATTCTCTGGCCTTTCTGCCTCCATGGATATTCAAACTCATGCAAGCTCTTGATAACCAAATTGCTTTTATTAGTGTGAATGAGTCAGGGTTCTTCAAGCTAGGAAAATGATGAAAATTACTTCTCTCATCTGCAAACCATTGGATTTGAAAAGGCAAACCAAATAGGCTCCAACTGTGTTTACACACAGATGCTCAACAAAGACCAAATGTTATTAAATTAATTTTGTTAATATACCTAAACTACTGCTTTCTCGGATGGTATTCTGTTCATTTCTGTCTTGAAATGTTCAGATTTATCAGTATGCTTTATTGTTTATTTTTTAGCTTCCATATATGTATATATTGTATTTTGAGAATATTCATCCTCATACTACTCTACCCTTTTATCCCTCTCCCATCCCACTAATATCTTTTATTCCACAAACAGATTTACTATTTTATGTCATGTATGTATATATATATATATGTGTATATATATACATACAGATGTATATGTATACAATTTTATGTATCTATATAATGTATAGGAACCACAATGAGAGAAAACATAGTATTTGTTTCTCAGAGACTGATATAATCGACTTATTATAATTAGATCCAGGTGTATCCACTTTTCTACAAATGACACAACTTTGCTTTATAGCTGGAAATATTTTATTGTCTATCTATCTATCTATCTATCATCTATTTATCTATCCACATTTTCTTTGTCCATTTATCTGTCTACCATTAGAAATCTAGGTTGATTTTATAAGTTATCCATTGTGAATAGTGTTGCAGTTCAAATTGATGAGCAAATAACTATGTAGATGTTGACTTGTACTACTTTGGGTAAAATAAAAGGAATTACCATAGCTGATATAGCTGGGGCATATGGCTGACCTGTTGTTAGTGTTTAAGAAACCTCTATGCTAACTTTCACAGTGGCTGGGCTTGGATACAGAGCTCCAGCCAAATATGAGCTACTGTTTGTCCAAATCTGTACCAGTATTTGGTTTGTTTGTTTTATTTTTATATTATTTTAAAAGTTTTAATTAGATTTTATTTATGCATGAGTTTGTATACTTGTGAATGTACATCAGAGGAAAACTCCATATCAATTCTCACGTGTGTCCCAGAGGTTGAGGAGTTCTGGCTTTATATTCCGGTCATCACGCATGACAACAAGTGTCTTCACACACTGAGTTATCTCACCATCTTGTATACATTATTTTAAATCTTGAAAGAATTACTGCCAAGTAATTACAGATCAGTATAATACTTGTCTGTACCCTGGACTGCTTTCTGATTACCCACAATCAAGAGATGCAGTACTTTGGCTTTTTGCAGCATAGGCAAGTCCCTCCTTCCCTGCTCCAACTCCTTTTATGTCTCCCACCTCTCTTTTTCTCAAATTCACAATCTTTTTTAATGATCAACTACTCTTACATTTATGTAGATGTGTGCATATAGCATACTGAGTCCTATACACATGCACATTAGAACAATACTAAATGTGCTTTATTCTTAAATGCCTGCTACCTCTCTCTCTCAACACTGTATTATTCACCTACATTGTTGTGTCCAGTTGTAACCTTCTGAACAGGGTGAGATGCATCTATAGTGTAGTTTTGATTTGTATTTTTGTGATGTGTAGTGAAGTTGACCATTTTTATATCCTTAATGGTTTTTTGTTTTTCACCTTTTGAGCACTGTTCATTCAATTACACAATTAATTGTTTGGGGATTTCTTGTTCATTTTTTAAATTTATTTTATTTTGAGCCCTTATGTATTATAGATCTTCTCTGTTAAGATGTATAGCTTGGCCAGGCAGCAGTGGTGGTGCATGCCTTTAATCTCAGCATGCAAGAGGCAGAGGCAGGTGGATCTCTGTGAGTGCGGGGCCAGCCTGGTCTACAGAGTGAGTTCTAAGACAGCCAGAGTTAAATGGAGAAATTCTGTCTCAAAAAACAAACACAAAAAAAGATGTATAGCTTGCAAAGGGTTTCTTTCCTTTTGTTGGCTCTCTCTTCAGTTGATCGTTTCTTTTTTCTGTTCAGAATTCTTTTAATTTCATTGTTTATTTTTGCCTTTATTTCCTGACTAACTGGAGCATGATAAGAAATGCCTTGTTTGTGCTTACATCTTGAAATACTTTCCCTTCTTTTTCTTCTAACAGTTTTAGAGTTTTGGGGTCTTTCACTGAAGTCATTGATTCATTTGATGCTGATTTTTGTAAAGAATGAGCTATAGGAAGCTGATTTCATTATTTTACATATAGATAGCTATGTGTGCCAACATGGTTTGGTGAGGAGGTTGACTTATTTTCCAGTCATCTGGAGACAACTTTGTTAAAAGTCAGGCAGGTGTAGCTTCATGAGTTTATAACCGAGTATTACATCCTTGCCTAGTGGTCTAGGTGTTTATTTTTGTACCAGTACAATGTTATTTTTGTTACTAGAATTTGACAGTATAACTTGAAATAAGGAATGGTGATACTTCCATTTTTATTTTTTGCTTGGTATTCTTTTGACTGTTTAAGGTCTTTTGTGCTTTTGTATGAATTGCAATATTGCTTTGTCTATTGCTGTGAAGAGCGGTATTGTAATTTTTATCCAGATTTCACTAAGCCTGTAGATTTCTTTTAATAGTATAGATATTTTCCCATGTTAATTTCTCTGATCTATGAACATCAGAAATCTTTCCCTCTAATGTCTTCTTCAATTTCTTTCTTCCACATTTTAATGTTATCATTGTGAAGATTCTTCAGTTCCTTGATCAGATTTTATTCAAAATTATTATATTATTTTAAATGCAACTATGAATGGGATTTTTGCCCTGGTTTCTTTCTGAGTATATATTTTGTTGGTATATATGAAGAATATAGATTTTGGTGTGTTAACTGACACTTTGCTAAAAATATTTATCAACTCTTAAGAGTTTCCTGATGGAGTCTTTAAGGTTTCTTCTGTACAGAATCATATTATCTGTGAATAAGAATACTTTGTGTTTTTCTTTTCTTTTTACTTGAGTTCTGTTCCTGTTTCCATCCTATCTTATTGCTATAGCTATCACTTCAAGAAGTATATGGATAGGAATGGAGAAAGTAGGCAATTTTTCATGTTTCTGATTTCAGTATAAATGCTTTGATGTTTTCTTATTATATATTATTGGCATTGTACTTGCCAGATTACAGTCTTTAGTTTTTTGAGATGTTAACCCCATTCCTATTCTGCTCAAGATTTTAATCATAAAAGGATGTGGGATTTTGCCAAATGTCTTTTATATATCTATTGAGGTAATCATGTGATTTATGGCCTTTAGTCAATTTATATGATATATCATGATTATTGATTTGCTATATCAAGCCATTTCTCTATGTTTGGAATGAAGCCCACCCAGTCACAGTGAATAATTTTTTGGAGTGTTCTTGAGTTTGCAAATACTTGCTTAGAGAATTTTTGTATTTGCCTTTATTGGGTTATTTGGTCTACAATTTTCTGTTGTGTTTTTATATGGTATTTTATATTTTATATTTATATTTTATATGATATTGGGATAATACTGGCTACTTATTTTGTAAGTAGTATTCATTTTCTATTTCATAGAAATATTTGAAAAGCAATTGTATCAACTTTTCTGTAGCACTGTGGTAAAATTGCACCATGAATCCATTTGGGCTTGGATTATTTTTCATTTGGAGATATTTTCATTACAATTTCAGATCTATTTAACTTGTTTATCTCAACTTTATTTGACTTTGAAGGTCATATGCATCAGAAAAACCATTCATTTCTTTTGTATATTCCAACTTAGTTGAATATAGGCTTTTAAAGATATCTATTTTTATGTGTGTGCATGAGTGTGTGCATATTTGTGTTTGAGACTGAGTCTGTATGTATATGTGCAATGTGTGTGTGAAGGATCTTACAGAAGCCACAATGGGTGCCAGATCACCTAGAACTAAAATTACAGATGATTGTTATCTATCATGTGGGTGCTGGGAATTCAACCTGGTCCTCTGATAGAGCAGTACTTGCTCTTTACTACTAAGCAATTGCCCCAGACACTGAAATACAAATTTTTAAGGTTTACCTTTATGATTCTAAATTTCTGTAGCATCTGTGAAATGGTTCTTTTCTAGACTATAATTTTATTAATTTGTGTTTTATCTAACTTATTAGTTGCTTGATTTGGGTTAGTTTGGTTGAGTTTATTAATTCTCTTTTTTTCCCCCAAAGAACCAACTGATTTCATTGATACTATATATTGCTTTTGTTATTTTTTTTCTATTTCATTGTTTGTTTGTTTGTTTTGTCCTTAATTCTTTCTTTCTTTCCTTCTACTGATTTCCTGTTTGACTAATTCTTATTTTTCCAAGATCCCAAGGTTCACTGTGAAGGCTTGATTGTTCTTTTTTCTTGCTTCTTTTTGTTTTTGAGGCATCTACTTTTAAAGGTCAGCAATCATACCTATAAACTTCCCCTTTTGGATATCATTGTGTTCCATAGGCTGTTGTGTGCTGTGCTTTCATTTTAATGCTGTTCTTGCAATTTTTTAATTTTTTGTCTTGTTTTACTCCTGTGTCTTTTTATTGGGGAATTGAGACCATGATGTTCTGGATTATTATTGAATGATGTGTAGCAATTTCTTCTATTTGGTTAGTATTGGTTTGCTGTTTTCTTATTTATCATTTGCTTAACTAGTGTTCCAGCCTGATTTATTATTTCCTGTAGCCTCTAGGGTGTTTTCATCTTTCTCTTCTGATTAATTC
The DNA here is from genome assembly GCA_026225945.1 of Cricetomys ansorgei. Classification (NCBI taxonomy): domain Eukaryota; kingdom Metazoa; phylum Chordata; class Mammalia; order Rodentia; family Nesomyidae; genus Cricetomys; species Cricetomys ansorgei. The sequence goes on from JAMJFZ010003399.1 coordinate 3,461,487, forward strand.
CTTTCAGAATCCTCTGCAGGGCTGACTTAATGGTTATAAATTCCTTTTCCCAGCTTTAAACATGGAAATCTTTCCCTTGTCCTTCAATTATTACACATAATTTTTTGGGGGGTATAGTATTAATCTCAATTGATAGCTATGTTCTTCAACAAGTTTAAATACACCATGCCAAGCACATTTACTCTTAATCAAACAGTTGCTATCGTAATGGGCCTTTTTGTGTGACTTAGTGCTTCTCTCTTATAACTTTTAATATATATCCTTTATTACGTATTTTTCAACTACAATATGATGTTGGGAAATTTAAATTCTCTTCCTTTCTACTCACTGCTCTATATGCCAGTGTTCTACATGGATAGGTATTTGTGATATCGATTCTTAGTTATCAACATAATTACATCTGGAATGAACTAGATCACAAGTGACTGGTTAAGTGGTTTTTTCTTGACTGAATTATTTGAAGTGAAAAGACTCACCCAAATCCTGACCTTTGTGGTGAGAAGATCCACCTCAAATCTAGGCTACACCTTCTGGTGGCAGCCTATATAAAGGACCTGGAAGAAGGAAGATACAGTATTTTGTCTGCTTGCTCTCATTCTCATTGGCAAGTTCATTTATTCACTGGTATTAGAGCTTATATCTTTGGGATTCTGGCATACACTGAAGGCCAACTGAAATATCCAGCCTTGGCAATTACTAGATTCTTGAATTTTACTTTGGGGGACAGCCATTGTTGGAATGGAGTGGTTGGACCATAACATGTAAAATCAGTCTAATAAATTCATGATTATGTGTTTGTGTTGTGTGTATATCTGATTCTCTAGAAAATCCTGACTAATGCAGCATATCTTACCCAAGGTTTGGAAAATATTTTTGCTTTGATTTCTTCAAAAGTATTTTCTATACCTTTGACATGGAATTATTTTCTAATCCTGTTATTGTAGATTTTGTCTTTTCATAGTGTCCCAGTGATCTCTTATGTTCCATCTACACATTTTTATTTATTTTCTTTGTACTTGCCTGAGTGTTACAGTTCTTCTATATTCTCTCCTGTCCTGATATTCTGCATTTCCTGTGATCCATTCTGTTGGGGAAACTTTTCACTTAGTTGTTTACTTGAAGAATTGAATTTTTCACTTCCAGGACTTCAGTTTAACTTTTTCAATATTTCTATTTATTGAATTATAGTTATATATCTTGCATGGACTTCTCATTTCATTCATTTGATGAGTGTGTGTGTGTGTGTGTGTGTGTGTGTGTTTTCTTTGACCTTCTGGGAACGTTTTTCTATATACTCAGGTTTCTTTGAACATGTTTATAGTCATTCATCTTAATTTCTTGTATGGAATTTCTTCTAAGTCATTCACATTTGGGTAATTATTGTGGGATTGGTAATTTTTGGAGGATACATGTAGTCTTGGTTTTTCATGTTTCTTTCTTATATTTTTGCATTTAGATTTTTATATCTGGAGTTAAATAATTTGTTTATTTTAAATTTAATCCATCTTTATTATTTAAATGGTCATGTATGCAATATTCAAGTACAACTAGTTGGAGTGGAGTTGAAGTATTATTTTCCTCTGTTGAGTTGCTGTCCAACACACCAGTATTAATACTCAGTACTATCTTAAGTGTATAATATTGTCTGAAACAAAAGTCACTATAAAAATATAGAATCACTATGCAAATTCAGTAACTAAAAATCACTTCTTAAGCGCTGATAAATTTAGGAAACAAGGGAGACTGATAGCATTGTGTGTACTAATATATTAGTTAATGTGAGTATGTGTAAAAAAAGGAGAGTAAAATGAATGACTAGTAGTGAAATAATAGAAAGATGAACAGGGGTACATTAGCAGAAAGAGGAATAATGGGAACAAAAAGAGAAGCAGAGTAATGAAACAGTCTTGACTAAAGATAGATGAAAAGGGTAAATTTATACAATAAAATAACATAGAACAGTCTCATCTTTCATGAAGTGTAGACTATGCAAAAGAAGACAGTATGTGTTTGAAAGCTGAAAACAAAAAAAGAAAAGTTTGGAAGGAAAATACATAGCAATATAGGGCTGGAAAAGGCAGGACCAAGTTGGCTTGGTAAACTGGGGTTGCAGATTAAATAAAAGGTGAATAGATCTGGATGGGAAACAGAGCTGCATGGAGATTCAGGATACGAAACTATCTGGCTAGATTCAGACTTGAGTCCCCACTTTATCGTTGGCTCCAACGAGCTACTCACCCCTGGTGCTATATCTGTGATGAGAAATCCTGTTCTTACCTCCAAGTCTTTAAAGATGTGGTTCCAATCTATGGATAGTGCATCACAAGTGATTCTCTATTGTTGTTCACATCTCTGGGCTGTCTTTAAGGGAATAGTTTGTGACTCCTGAATATACCTCTCTGTGTTCCTTATCAATGTCTAGCATATTTCTTGAAGCCTGTGTGAATGTTCTCCTGCATAATCTGGGTCCCCAGATTTTTCAACTTGATAAATACTGCATAATTCTGATTCAAATTTCCTTCCTCAAATCTAGCAGCATCCTATTGAGCAGGTTTCAGTGTTACCTATGACAATTGGTCTGCATTTCTTAAGAGTGAGATTCACAGAGGAATTGGTCTGCCAAGCCGCATATACAACAGAGGTCTTTTTGAAATGGTATTTTTCTGAGGCTCTGGCAAGTCTCACGGGCAGACCAGCAAGTGCCAAGCACCCAATACTGAGAAAAGAGGACTTTTCTTGGCATCTGATATTGCCATTATGGATATATCCTTTTTCAGTTCTTTAGAATGTCCATTACTCATAAGCACAAGAAATACATTATATTTTTTATAAACCTCTCAGAATTCTGGAATCAGCAGTAGGTGTTCCCTTCGGGATGGGCTCTGCACTTTCTCGATTTGTAAATTTATGTATTTTACTTTTAAATTAAGGTAGAGAAATTCAGGTGTCATCCAATTCTGACAAATGTTTTTCATCTTTCTCCAGATTACTCCCTAGGGATCCTAGCAAGCTATGCCAGGATGTCATCTGTGGTCTTCCAAATTCCTGCAAGGAATGAGTACAAGCTGCTACCAGTTCATGTTGTCTTACTGGTCTAGTTTGCTTTGATATTGAAAGATGCAGATATGGTGATAGACAGGAAATGTAAGTACCACTTATGTATATATGTGAGCATTAAATACAGATGTTAAAGATCATCTTGGAAAGATTTCTAATTGCCATAAAAACATACTACTGTGGGGGATCATTTTGAAGTTGATATGGAAAGGTATCATACTGAGGTTATATATTTCATTAAGTTTTTGAATTACTCACACCAGCTCTTAAGAGTTTTAATGTTACAACTTTACACAGTTAGTGATGAAATTTGGGCTTTTCTTGAAGATTAATCTGTCATTTTAGAGGGCTCTTATAACAATTCTCACCTTTAAAATGTTCCATATAACCCAAATCTTTCAATATTGCTCTGGTAAAGCTGCACATATGAACATTGGGACACACACATAAAAGCAAGCTTGGAAGTTTGATGATCATGGAAAGGACATAGTAGAAAAACAGAATCGCAACATGAATTGTTTTGTCTGAGTTTTCCCAAATTTAAGCAATGAATGTTTGATACCCTAAGACACCTGTTAGTACTGCACAAAGTAGGGAAGACTCTAGACTTGTCTTAGGGTTTCTGTAGTGAAGAAAGACCACGATCAAAAGCGACATGGGGAGGATAGAATTGATTACAGCTTAAAACTCATAGTTCATCATTGAGAGAAGTTGGGTGGGATCTCAAGTCAGGAACCTTGAGGAAGGAACTAATAACAGAGGTCATGAAAGAGCGTTGTTTACTGGGTTGCTCCCCTTAGATTTCTCAGTCTGCCTTCCTCTGGTACCCAAGGGCCACCAGCCCAGGAGTGCAAAACTGTTCACGTTGACCTGGGGATCTCCTAACATCAATCATCAATCAAGGAAATTCACCACAGGCTTACCTGACAGACAATTTCGTGAGGTAGTTTCCTAACTGAGGTTCCCTCTTCCAAAATGACTCTTGGTTGTGTTAAGTTGGCATACAGCTAGCCAGCACAGGACTCTAGGTCTCTCTAGAGGTTAATTATAACAGCAAAAACTTTAGAAATACTTGAGACAGGCTAGCACTGTGCCTTACACAGAAGCTCATAGTCAGTAATCAAATAGTTGACTATTGCTTTCGGTGAATACCTATTTCTTTTAAATGTAATTCAAGGCTTCTCTGAAACTTAAGACAATCTTCTCTTCTTGCTTCATTTGTAGTGATATCTGACATAAAACCAAACTACCATAATAATTCCAATTTCATTCCTTAACTGGTTACTATAAAGCCAATAGTTTGCTCAGCCTGCCCTATTCCATATTTATCTATACCAATCCCCAAACCTTGTCTAGCCTTCAGGGATCTTATAAAGTTCCATATTATTTAGATTTTTATTGTATCTTCTTACAAAATATGCTACATTTGTTCTTTGCTCTGAATGCCCATAGTCCTTAGTGTATACACTACTCATCTAGTTCTTGGTGATTTGCTGCCTATTCTTGAAAATTAACTCCTCCAATTTCTCCCTCTACAGAGATGGAGAATGAGATATACTTATGTTTCTGATATCTGCCACCAAGTTCCCCATAGTTATTTATGAGGCATCGATAAGCATAATATGTTTGAATGTAACCAGTAATTGAAAATAGATTGTGGTATTCTCCAAGTCTTTACCATAGATTTTTTTTTCCCTTATCACAAGTCTTTCTAGAGTCCTGAAGTGTTTTAACAGGCACATAGAGGGAACAGGTCTGAAGTGGCTTCACATGCCCTCACTTCACTAAGGGATTTCTGAGACAACAGGAGGTTCTTAGATTTAAGATATCAGCTTGTCTTCAAGTAGAAAATAAATGGTGGGGGGGACTGTAAATTTAAATTTGAATGGTCCTCATCACAAGTCATCCCTTTTTACTCTTTTTTATGCTCGCCATTGTCTAACAATGGCTCATTTAGATATCTTTCTATTGGATTTCTTCATATACAGGTAGACTTATTGACACCTAATACAGTGCCTAGTGCACAGTAGGTATAAATTTTCTGTTGAATGGGTTGAGAGAATAAATTAATGAAATACTCTCTGCCATGTTCAGAAGTAGCCAGTTCTGTGTTCTTTATCACTGTGCATTCTAACTCCAAAACAATGTATACTCCAGTCCAGATATAGCATGTCTCTTGATCTATACACATAACTTAATCTTTCGTTTTGCCAATCACTTTTAATCTGGCTATTTCTAAATCTGTTCTATTTCTGCCCTTTCACTATAGACTACATGAATATGCCATCGCTCATTCTATGCTTTTATATCCCTCACTCAATACTACACGAATTCTATGTGCTTTCAACATTATGTTTGACTCTTATCCAGAAAAGATTTGTCTGGCTCATTTTGTCTGTGTGCACTCAACATTACATGGTAATACCTGGTGGATTTATTTCAAGAACTGTTTGTGAGGTGGTTTTATACAAAAGTTTCTCAATTAGACCCTGGAGTAAAGTAACTATATTTTGAAATTTTGAAAATTACTTAAAAAATGTGTATGTCCAAAATTAAATTCCTTAGAAGCATGGAATAAACTTTACACAAGTTTATTCCCTTCCCATCACACAGGGGACTAATTACTACATTACTTCTGCAGTTTTGGGACACACCTATGAAGTATTAGGTCGATACAGACTGTCAAATGATGCTTAAGTTCATCTTCCAAAATTAATCAGGTCTTAATCATTCAAATGTACGGACAAATCTACAGCTCTCAGAATCACTTGAATTTTGAAGCTTGATTCCAAGTTTACAGTCATGGAACAGATTTTTAAAGCTTGTAGTGTCCATTTTGGAAGATCACATAGGGCCTTCACAGCTTTCGCCCATTCACCCCTCAGTTACTGTTGGGAGTTAAATTCTTTTCATTTATCTCATAGAAAGTGGCAATGGTTTCCTTCTTCACTGGTATCCTTGCTATTCTTCCTGAAACACCCATCGTTTATCCTGATATCATAAACCTTCTTTCTCAACAAATCATACCAATTTTACATTAAAATATATTACAATACTGCATTGTCTATAGAATGAAACCCCAACTTGAAAGCATGGTTTTTGAGAGCTTTCATACATTGGCTCAGTTCTCTTTGTCTAGCCTACCTAATTCAGATCCTGGAAGCATATATTTTGCTGTGACATGTTTGTGACTTGGCTATTTTTATGCTGCTTATAGTGTCCCCTTTAATATCTCCATCAATTATAACCTGCTCCAATAATGAAGGCTCAAGTTAAATGCCATGTTCTAGAATCAGAGGCTATTAAAGAATACGGAGAATTCAACTCTCCATCCAAATGGGGGGCAGGAAAAAAACCAAAGGCTAGATGTTTTAGAGATTATGTTCTTTATGCTTCTCTGTGTATGTGATCATACTGTACTTTGTTTTAAATTCATGTCCATATTTCTCTCTCTCTCTCTTTTTGTAACATAAGGTAGGGATTAAGCACTGAATCTTCCTGTTTACCTTCATTCTTAAACAAAGCACAGAGTAGGCACTAAGTAAACAGGTATAACATTAGAATGATTTGTGAAGAAGCTGTGGAAGAGTGTCTAATTTTTCTGATTACGGAAAGCTATAAATGACAAGTAGAAAAGAGTTAGCCTGAAGTTCATATATATACATAAACATATATATGCACACACATATATATGTATGTGTATACATATGTGTGTGTGTGTGCGTGTGTGTTTGCACACATATATACTATATTTTGTTGTCCATTGATTTAAGATGTCAAGAAAAAGGGAATGCTATATGGAGTGTTGATGTGTGGTAGTCCATGTACATTTACTGTCATGTTTTATATTGATTCTTAATTGATTGTTGTGAAGCATCAAGAAGATTAATAAAGAGAATCTCTAGGGGAGAGCATTAACTAAGGAGGAATACTCACCATGAATGTGGGTAGTTCCATCCAATAGGCAGTGAGTTGAGGCAAAGGAAAAAAGGGAAATCCGAAAGCCTGCTAGCAGAAGCATTCTCTCTCTGCTTCCAGTCTATGAGATAAGCTAATCGATTCCTTCACATCTTTTCTCTATAATTTTTCTCCTCAGCATAGCCCAGAAACACTGGGGCCACGCAACTATTAACTGGAACACCTGTAAGTAAAAGCCAAAAAAAAATCCTTTAAGTAGTTTTACGAAGGATATTCTGTCATACTGACAAAAAGCTTAACTAACTCATTTGCTCTAGTTAAGCCACTGCCATAGTACAAGTTAGAACATTACTACAGATTGTCCTAAGGACAAGTAACAAATTATGAGACTTTCATTCAAGAAAATTCATTAACTCTTTGTTACAGCAAAAACTGTTGGATTTGAATTATGACTTGCTCCTTTTTCCTGTCCACAGCTTAGTATAATCAAAGCTCTGTACTGGACAGTGGCAACTGAAATACACGTTTTCATTATTTCAAGACCCCAATATACAAGTATAATGTCTTCACAGATGAAGTAGGAATGCAGTATCTCTTACCCCATTAACATGTGTATTTCAAAAAGTCTAATACAGTTAAGAGCTGTGATATTTAGAATTCCTCAAACCTGCACAAATAGTACAATGTATATCCCTGTCAGGGTAAGGCACAAACACTATGTCCTGATCTTCTTTACAAGTGAGTTTGTGAGGAAGTGATTCCAAGGCAGAAGAGGTAGGCATACATGATTAATGGTTAACACTCTGCTTAGCATTCTGCTTATAAAGCAACTGTCTCTCCAGGATAAAAACACTTCCTTCCTCTGGATCTGGAACAGTGATACAGAGGTTTTATACAGAGGGAAAGGCAGTCTACAACAATAGCTAAACAGCCCTCTCAAATATAATTTTTTTGAAAATAAGGAAATTCAGTCCTTAGAGTGTTACTGAATTCAGGAGTGTTAGATAATAAACAATGGAAATAAATCTAGAAGCCCAATAAGAAAAATAACCTATGTCTTAGATTAGCTAGATTAACAGCAAGAGTCAGGAAATTAGATGGCTAAAGACAATCTTCAACCTGAGTTTTAGAGAGGGTCTGAGTCTGGCCCAAAACACTAACCCTGCAAAAGTGTCCACATTTAATTGCATCACTCTACAGCAATTTATTTTCCAGGACATTGTTGAAAACAATATTGCAATCATCTGGCAATCACTGAAAGTTAATACCTGGGTGTGATACCATCAGAGCAGACAGATGAAAGAAAGAGATCAGGAAAAGAGACAAAAATCTTCTTGCTAAAACCACTGTCATCCCAGAATGACTATGCAGTATCTAAGCCTGAATTCTCTGAACAGCAACATCAGAAGCTGCTTGTTGTAGTGGAAATTTACTGCATTGAAAATGTAAAGCCCATTCTCAAAACAAACAAATAAGCAAATAACAATTTCTACTTTTAGTTATATAGTTTACACAATATATTATCTAAAACATTCAATTTTCCAAAAAAAAGATATTCAACATGTGAGACATGCAGACATCCTTTGAGAAGTAGATGACTGAATTTGAATTGACCATGTAGCAAGTTTAAATCAGTTATTTTAAACACATTGAAATAACTAAATAAAATATATATAATTAAATAAAAGAAGTCTTAATTACAGTGTCTCAAAGGACAGCACATCAATAAAAAAGAAATAACCAAGTATAAATTCTGCATCAAAATTACAAGGAACTATGAAAAGTCACTAGAGAGGCCCAACAAATTTGCACTGCAGAACTAACAAACTGAAGATAGGCCAATAGAAATCATGCAGTTTCTACCAGAAAGAAAAACTAATGATGCTAAATGAGCAGAACTTTAGTAAAACCCTAAATGCAATCAATGAATTCAAAGTAACCTTAGATATCCATAACTAAATTAATCATAGTCTAAATATTGAATGAAAAGTAAGGAGAAAGAGTGTGTGTGTGTTTGCATTTTCAAAGCTACACAACAAACGTAGCCCAGTTACAAAGGAACCAGCTATATCTAAATCAGAAATTAATTCTAGAAGGTAGAGGGGCAGTGTATTCAAAGTGCTATAATCTGTCAACTAAGGATCTTATGTAGACCCAAAAAGCATTTTTAAATGAGGGTGAATAAACTATAAAAATTCATAAATATGCTACACATTCATAGTCTGTGTAAGGATATACTGTAACAATTGATTGCTGGCAAGCCTTTAATAAAAGAAATAATAAAGGGATAAATTTAACAAGGAAATTAATAAAGGAAAATTTAACAGAAGTTTTACCTGGAAGACTACAAATCATTATTGAAAAGTTAAATGAAATTAAAATAAAATGAAAGATATCCTGTATATCCCACATTCTTAGACTAGAAGGTAAAATATTAAGATAATAATGCTCTTCACAATGAGCTGTATGTTCAATGGAGTCCCTATAAATATTGATGTTGGCTGTTTTACCCAAACTGACAAGTTGATCCTAGATTTTTTTTGCATGAAAATCTGAGTAATCCATCAGATCAAAATCATTAGTATACAAGGAAAAATCTGATGCAGAAATGCTTATTTCAAAGTTTACTACAAAGATACAGCAACCATGGTGAGATAATGGTATACAGGGAAATATAGTTATCAGTAGAACAAAACTGAGAGTTCAGAAATTACCTTTTATATATATAACAAACTTATTTTCAAAAATATTCCAATGGCATATAGTGGAGGAAGAAAAATACTTTCAACAAATGGTGTTGGACCAACTAGGTAATCACATGCATGAAAAGGAAGTAGAGCCCATATTTCATACTGTATTTAACAATTCACTTATAAAGGAACAAAATTTCAAATGCCTGAAACTGAAGTTTTCATTAGAAAATACAGGCATAAATCTTCATGACCTTGTATTTAAATGACAGTTTCTTAAATGTGCTACCAAAAAACTTTAGTAGCAAAAGGAAAATAAATAAACACATCGAATATAATCAAAAGTATCTTATGTTTCAAATTATCAAGAAAGTATAGAGAAAAACTCAGAAGAGAAACTATTCCCAAATTATATACACAATAAAAGACTTGTATTCGCAATACATAAACAGAACATAAAATTCAATAATTTTAAAATAAGAAGTTACATTGAGCAAAATATTCAAATAGGTACATCTCTAAGAAAGACATGCATATTGTTGCTTTTCACATGAAAATATACTGAATAACATCTGTGGCTGCAGAACTGCAAATAAACACCACAGGAAGATATAATCCATTCCCATTCCCACAGTAAGACATAATCCATTATGATAACTGTAAGGAAGATAATATGTATTTACAGGAAGAAATGCAAATATAAGGGAAAATGAACTCATTGTGAAAGAAATCATAATTTCATTCTCAACACCTGTGTAAGAAAATTAAATACCTAAGATTGAGAGGGTATTTAATATCCAGAGCACAAAAAGAATTTAAAAAGTGAACAAACACCAAGGAGCAAATATGTTCATTAGTGAATGAGCAAATGAACTGAACATCCATCTTCAAATAAAGGAGAACAAACAGTCAAAATCTAAATGAAAAATGTTCAAGGCCTTTAACTATCAGACAGATATAAACCACAACTATATTGAGAATGATGTGGAGTACTACTGGCCTGTAGTACTAGTACAAGCTGAGTGAGGCATGGGGATCATAGATTGAAGGCCAGCCTGCACAGTATAACAAGGCTCTACGTTAAAAACAAGCAAACAAACAAAGAAAGAAACTACATTTATATTCCATTCCATTCCAGTCAAAATGATTACACTTAAGAAAGTTGATAATGTCAAATGTTGGTGAGGGTGTAAGGTGGTTTAAAGTTGTAAATTCTGGTAAGAATGTGAATTATTCCAGTCACTATAGAAATCAGTATGGAGGTTCCTCAAAACACTAAAATACAGAAGTATAATATAATCCAGATATATGATATTTTGGTGTGTACCAAAAAAGAATCAAAGTCAATGTAACACACATGTTTAGTATAGCACTGTTAACAATATTTAAGTTATGGGATTAACTTTGGTGCCCATCGACAGATTAGTGGATAAGTAAAATGTGGTGGAGGGCTGCAGAGAGATGGCTCACCAGCTAAGAGTACATCATGTTCTTTTAGAGGACTGGAGTTCTGTTCTTAGCACCCACATTAGCTACCTGTAACTACATCTCTGGAGAATTCAATTTCTTTTTCTGCCTTCTGGAAGAATCTGCATTCATGTACACACACACACACACACACACACACACACACACACACACACACACTAAAATATGCCCTTGAAAAAATGTAGTATTTTGTTTATAATGGGGTTCTATTTAGCCATCAAAAGGAATTAAATTTTGTCATCTGCAGGAAATTGAATAGAAATGGAGAACATCCTGTAGGTTGAAATAAAGCAGAGTCAGTAAGATAAGTATATTAAGCATTTGTCTTGTTAATACAATAAAATACTTGGCAATGACAACTTAAAAGAAAAAGAGGTTGTTTTGGATTATAGTTCTCACAGTTTACAATACAGTCTTTTATAGTGAGGAAGTCATAGTGGCAAGAAGTCGAGATAAATGAACATGTATGTTCATCTTACCTTCATTTTTATTCAGTCCAGGACCACTACCTGGGGAATGGTACTGCCCATATTTAAGGTGGGTCACCACAACTCAGTTATCTAAAGAATTCCTGGTAGTCATACCCAGAGATTTGTGTCCCTGGATGTTTCTTGATCCCATTACACTGAAAGTCAATATTAACCATCACAACCAGTGCTGTATTTTTCTGACTTATGTGGAATTTAGATGAATTTAAAAAACATGATAATAAAGTTGTGAGGTGGGAACTATTAGGGATTTAGAAGGAGATAAATAGGAGGGAGAGGAAGGATGACAGAAGGCATGAGCAAAGTGCATTACATACACATATGAAGATATCACAGTGAATCTCATTCACTTGTTAAATTAACATACTCTGATTTAAAAGGAAAACATTAAATGGCTGGAGAGATGGCTTAGTGATTAAGAGCAGTCATTGTTCTTCCAGAGGACCTGGGTTTGGTTCCAAGGACCCACACAGTGGCTTAAAATCTGTAACTCCAGTTCCAGGGAATCCAATGTTGTCTTTGGGCTTCTAAGGGCACCATGTGTACACACGGTGCACATACATGTACTTAGGCAAAATACATACATATAAAATAAAATAATATTTGTATAAAAGAAGCCACTATACTATATAAAACAAATCAGTCATAAAATATGCTATAATTATATTTATATAAAATAATTAGTATATAAAATCCATATGTGCAGAAAGTACATTAGTTATTTTTTAAGGTTGCAGATACAATATGAAGAAATGGGTACCACATTTATACTTTTGTGGTCATGAAAAGATTCTAGAAGATATTACAGTGACAGGTGCAATCACTTAACTGTGAAGTTTATGCATGTGAATTCTTTATTATGTGAACTATATTGTAAGACACCATCAGAAAAAAGCAAATGGAAACTTTACCGAGAACTAGAATTGGAAGTGCCAACCGAAAAACTGGATATGTCATAGCTAGGGTCTGAAGAAAAGTTTTGGATAAATATGAAGGCAAATTTTAGAACAGCCTCTATAGAGAAAGAACTTTAGGAACAAGATAGCCATTTAAGCTTCATACGCAGTGAGCATGAAATAATAAGAATGATATTTAGATTAGTCTGATTTGATTGAGTCAGAACTATTGCTATCAAGGGATTCAGGGAGGGAGAAGTCAGGAGGATGAATTAGTAGTCTCTTACAAAGAGTATTCTGAAGAGTTCGGTAAGGTGTTAGGATAAATATAGAGAAAGACACTTGTGAAAGCAAACATCAACAGGGTTTGGTAATTTAATGAGATACAAACATCCCCAAGTCGATGAGCAACTAAAAGAAATGGAAGATGTTGGCTTGCCATTTTATCTCTGCATAGAGCTACATTTACTTGCTGACAAAAATGCACACAAATTATAAACCTATCTCTGATAAACCCAATACACCAGAACCCCTAAATGCAGAATGTAGGACTAAAACAAATCCAGAAAAGAGAAACAGATATACTTAACGTTATGTTGTCACTAACTATTTTGAGCATCATGGAAATGTCCAGAATAGAAAATGTGTAGGGGCGGCTTGACTTTCCCACTGATATTTCTAACTGAAAAAATATTATTTGCCTTTTTGTATATTTTCTCTTTTAAAATAATTTGCTCATTTGAAAACGAAATCCACTCTGGTTTTGATTAGAAGCTTTTAAAAATCAAGATCAATGTATAAGATTAGGTGCCAGGTGTGCCTTTGTGTTCCATAAAGAAAATCTTTTTACCTCTCTCCTTTGTTGGGCTAGGGCTGTGGCTTAGAGAGCTGTTTGGGTTGTGCCTGTATTTGAACCTGAATTCTGGGAAACAGTGGTTAGGAAAACTGCATGCCCGCGTTAGAGCATTCAAAACTGCACTGCGTGGGCAGCAGAAAAAGCCACAGAGCTCTCAGCCTCTCCCTCCTCCTGGCTGCGTGCCCCTACTCTGAACCAATAGTCTGAAGCACCGCCCACTCCGCTCTTCCCTGTGAAATCCTATAAATCTGCTACCAGGAGGGCTTTGATCTGTGGGAAGAGCCTGACAGCTCTGGAGCTTGTGCTCTCTCTCCTCAGCCCTTGATTGGCTGGCCCGAGCTAACTCTCCGTGAGCCACACGTGCAGCTGCTGCAGTTCTTAGATGGAAGATTTCGGAAGAATACCAAGTAGTGCAGAAATCCCAGCTTTAGAAGCGATCTGAAGATCCAACTCAAATCTTGGACTCTTAATGGGAGGGAGAGCTGTGCCTTCACTGTACTGAAGCCTGATAGGGTAAAGAACATTTCTGCAAGGTTGGTGATGGTGTTGCCTACCTAGGAGAAGTACGAGGAACAGGAAGGGAAGGAACACACCTAGATGGAGTTGTGTGGTCTGCAGGTAGCAGGACAGTGAATGAAAACAATCATTTTGAGGCCATTGTAGGGTGAAAGAAGCTAGATTTTCTTATCAAAATGTCTGCCTTCCAGGTCTTGACTTCATTGTTTGCCCCAGACACTCCTAAGAAGTGATCGTTTCTGTTGTGCTCTTTTGTGAATATCAAATTGTTGATCAGGGGACTTTTGGAGTCTTTGAAAGCACTGTGGACCTGTAGGGATGTGATCCGTGACTGTCAGAGGGAGACTAAGGATGTGATATTGAAATGTTTCTAGAGTACTTGGGATCTCATCCAGTGTGGAACAGATCAGATCCTATAGGCCCTTGGGAAATGCTGAGTCAGCTGAAGATGCTGGTTGCTTTATGATCAAGGTAACTTTGGAAAAGGTGTAGGAAGATAAGGGATCCTTCAATATTGTTTAAGAGTAAATTTTAGATGTAGGAGAGATGCAAGAAGATACTCTTTGGCTATTAGATAAATTTGGTATCAAGGAAAGACAGAATGTCCTGTGTGCAGTGAATTGATTGTGTGCAGCATACGGCAGCACAATGTTTCTGGACTGACCACAAAAGGAACCTCTAGATGCTGTGAAGACGAGTTTGCTTCTACCCTATTTTGAGGTAATCACACATTTTCTGTATTTTCCTGTAAACATTTGTATCCAGTGGAGACGTTTGTAATATCTGCAGGTAAAAGATAGGGAGAGGGAAAATTAAGAGGTGTTCTCATTCTGAAAATTTTAATTTTATTGAAAGATGGAGGTATTTTTTGTTGGGAGAGATCTATATCACAAGCTTATAGAAAGATAGGGAGTTGGGCTCTCCTTCAGTCTCCAAAGGAAATCCAGGGTTTATGGGAAAGTTTAAGAAGATCTTTATCTTTGAGGGGCAATATTTGGTGAATTTGACAGAAAGAGTTATTCCTGAACTCTTTGGTGAGAACTATGCTGTAAAATAAAAATGGGGGCGGGGTGGATCTTGCGCTATTTGAAGGCAAGATTGACCTTTACTGAAATCTGGAGGGCTTACGTATTATTGAGTGAAAATTAGTTGTGCAAAGATTAAGGGCATCTCTGTTCTATGGAGGGAGACTCAGTCAATCAGTGCATAGAAGAGCTCTGATTGTTTACATATTCCTTCCAGATCGTAAGAATGACAATGGATGAAATGAAGAATCCAGTCTGTGAATTAAAAGTATAGTCTGAGTCTATTTTCTCTAGCTGAATGTACACAAAAACTCCCAAAATTAGGCAGAAAAGAATTTTCTAGAAATAAAATAGCTAAACCTCAAAAGATTCAAATTACGCTTTTAAAAGTGACTTTTGGGAATTTTATGCTAGGAACCCAGTTTCTGTCTTCTCATCTTCCTTGTGGTTCCTTCCCTCTGCTTTTCTTTTTAAAGGGAAAATAGAAAAGGAACTATGGAAAACATTCACACTGGTTTTGCAAAAAAAAAAAAACAAAAACAAAAACAAAAACAACAACAAAAAAAAACAAAAAAAAACCAAGCACAGTTCTTGTATCACAAACGTTGTTTGGCATCACTGCAGGTACGTTCAAAGGTAGCTTTCTAAAGGAGCCCTTTCCCTATTTATTTTTCCCTTTCACCTGCCACCTTCCATCTCCAGATTGCAAGCTTCTGCTGTTCTGAAGGCTGTTTGTGTGGCTATGGCTCCATGCAGGTAAAAAAAAAAAAGGAAGAGAGAGAGAGAGACAGAGAGAGAGAGAGAGAGAGAGACAGAGAGAGAGACAGAGAGAGAGAGAGAGAGAGAGACAGAGAGAGGAGAGAGAGAGAGAGAGAGAGAGAGAGAGAGAGAGAGAGAGAGAGAGAGAGAGAGAAAGAAAAGAAAAAGAGAGAGGGGAGAGGAGGAGAGAGGGGGGAGGGAGGGAGAGAGAGAAAGAAAGAGAGAGAGGAGGGAGGGAGAGAGAGGGAGAGAGAGAGAGAGAGAGAGAGAGAGAGAGAGAGAGAGAGAGAGAGAGAAGGAAAAAGAAAAAAGGGGGGGGTAGAAAAATCTGAAGACCAAATTACCTTGGCGAGTGGGAAGCTGGAGATTAGGTATGAAAGAACTTGAGCAGAGAGGTGTATGTTAATTATATTCTGGTTGATGAACTGAAATAGGCGTATTTAGATGAGTGGGTTTTGTTTTTTTTAGAGGAATTTATCCCATCGGCAGCAACCTCCCCCCAAATTCAGATGCACCATCTGATCTAGCTCCCAAAGTGCCTGTAACGCAGGCACTTTGATAGGGAAGACTAGAGCTTCAGCTACAACAATGAGAGTGTGGAAAATTAACTAGCTCTTATTTATCAGAGGAAGCCACCTGTGCCCCCCCTCCGTCCCCCCTCCCTGTGTGTTGCGGACCCAGACAGCATCTCGTGGTAGAGGCAAAGTCTCGCGCAAAGCTCTGTCAGCCCTCGCGGGGCTCCGCCCCCTATTGCTGAGGGTCACTACCCAGTCCCACTGACGCGGGGGAGTGCGCACGACTCCTTGCCTGCAGCAGTTGGCTGTGGTGCGCAGAGCCAGAGACACCTCAGGCTCTGAAGTGAGCCAGGACCTGGACGGACGGGCGGCTAGTCCGCTAGTCCGTCTTCATCTCTCTGCCTGACCAGCACACTGAGGCTGGTAGGCTACCTGCTTTCCAGTTCTTCTCCGGATAGAGCGTTCTAAGGTAAGTCTTAACATTTACAGGAAAGGCTGGAGATATCTGTGGGTGAGCTGCTGTGCCTGCGACTGACACCAGGTAAACAGGGAAATGGGCAGATCAAGACAGATTGCCCATGAAATAGAAGGGTTTGGGGACATGGCAGCCCCAAGCCCATTAGGCGCCCACTCCCCCAAGTCCTCAACCTGTTTTTTTTTTTCAGGATGCATTTCTTCCACAGGTAATCTCTGCAAGCGCAAAATACCGAATTCTTAAGAGCTCTGGGTGAATCTCTAGAAATTCCCTCCTGTTTTTGTCTGTTCCTGTCAACAGGGATCCTGGCACTCCTGAAAAGTGAGGCTATCTGCTTCAAAACCCTCTGGCAAGCCTTCCTTCCTATTTCCTACATCCTATACCATCCTCAGGCTTCTGGGTGTTTTAGTCCCCCACGCTGTCCCACTTTCACAACAAGAAAATGTTGTTATTGTTGTTGTTGTTGTTGTTTCTTGCGCGTCCAAGTACACACGCACCGTTAGCTTGATCAGGACAGTTGGGAAGCTAGCTGCCAGCTTCAGAGATGTAGGGTCCTCATTCTCATCCCAGACCCCTCACCCTCCTCCCCCACCTCGCTCTCCAGGGAGTAGATGGGCTAGAAAGAACTGGCGTCAGGGCTAAATCTCCTCCCACAGGAACACTCTGGAATCATTGGCTCCATAACTGGGGAGGGGGCTCAGCCTAGGGTAGAGATGAGTCAGTGTTTGCCATCCTCTCTACCTGCAAGGAGCAAATGTCTGTAATTAGAACTCCAACATCTCATAGTCTCCAGGGTGTTGCTGAAGGTTGAGGGGTGATCACCAATAGCAACCACCCTAGTGAAGCTAAGAGATCTCATGATGACGCTGTTCTTTAAAGTCTCACCTCCCGAAATGTGGGGAAGGGGCTATGAATGAAATTATATATTCCACTCCACTGTCCCCTTCTGACCATTTGGCTAAAGAGAAATCTTGCTGGGAAAAGAAGTTCTTCATAAAATAGATATTTGAAAGTTTTTTGATCCCCCCTCCCCACTTGATGATCTAGAAAATGCCAGAACTGCTTGGACTCTCTCCTCTTGCCCTATACCCCCCTGCAACAAAGGGAGGGGCAGAGGCTCAAACCTTTTTAACCTGGTTCCTTTAGATGCTGTGTTTGGGTACCCCTTGCTCACAGGAGCCACCCACCATAGCCTTACTGCCCACAGTGAGAAGAGAAATTCAGGGAATATATGTAGTCAAAAGGGATTCCAAACCTTAGCATAAAAATTCCCCTTGTCTGCCCCATAATACATTTTTTTTTGAGACAGGCTCCCACTATGTAGCTATGCCTGCAACTGATTATTATAGCCTAGGCTATTCTGAAGTAACAAGTCGAGGGACACTCTGTCTGGCAAAATACTATTTGTAATTTAATTGTGGACTGTTGAGTATGGAACCCAGTTTTTCAGGCACACTGTCACTCAGCTACATCCCCAGTTTTCCACAGTAGATGTTGTGGGTTGGGGAAGGAGACAGAAACAGGTGAGAAGAAGAGAGAAAAAGAAGGAAAATCTGTGACTACTCCCCAATATAACCAATATCACAAGCAACACTACATTAATTATTCTACACAAACACATACCAGGCACATTCAACAAAACATACCAAACAAGTGCATGTACAGCAGAGAAACATCACATAAATACCCAGCATACAAACATACCATACAACACACACACACAGGTAGGGTTCAGAAAATGCACCCTATATAAGTCTGCATCATGGAAATATAGTCATGCAACATATGAGTGCTCATAAGAAGCAGAGCACAACATTCTAACACAAATCTTCACACAAAACACATATACATAGATATCCATGCACGGCCCCCATGGCTGTGAACTAATAACAAAACACTTTACATATATACACACACAATATGCTATTTTCTACCTTCTAATCAGAATTTACTGGCTTAAAAACAATAAAAAGCAGGTTTCCAGTAGAAGGAAACCCAGAGAATTTTCTATCACGAAGAAGTTGTTAGAAGAGTATACATCTTCTTTCATACATGCTAGTTTTATCCTCCCCACCAGCTTATGAAGTATATATCTCTCCACTTGATAGCTAGAGAAACCAAGGCAAAAAATGCTTTTAAATACACAGTTTTATTTTTGGTTGACACAATGATTGTGCATATTTGTGGGATATATTATTACATTTTGACAAATGTACACAATACAACAACACTATTGGACTGTGGTGATTGGTATACATTTCATCTCTCAAATTTACCATGTCTTTATGTCAAAAACATTCAAGGGTCTTTTGAAAATTTAGTAATTGCAACTAAATGTTGTCAATCACAGTTATTTGCACAGTCATAGTGCATGTTAGTGACTGGAATGGGTAGCATAGAAATAAAAACAAATGCCTTGCTTTTAAGTTTACAGTCTCTTACATCCTACCCTTTCACATGTATGAAAAATGCATATTACTTCCCTCATCCTTTATTAAATAGATGTCATCCCTGTAGTCACCTATTTAGAAGCCCATTTTTCGGGCTTGATCTTTTTATTTATTTAAAATTCTCAGTGCAATTCAGAGCAGTCCAGGACCTATCTTTACTTTCACAAAGCAAGGTAGAAAGGTCAGATTCCCCTTGTCCTACAACTCTAGGGCAATAATCCAGAGTTACCTATTCTGCTAGACCTCAATAACTCAACTCTGATTAGGCATTAATTACTAAGCAATCAATTAATGGAGTGTGCATCAGAAGGCAGTGACTGTGTTAATCTAGATTTGTACAGTATCATGGTAAGAATCCAGGCTAGTATATCTATATTTCTATATGGGTGATCTAATTGACTTCACAGGATTGCATCATCTTTATAAAAGTGGGCTGACTGGCAAGCCTGCTGGTTTCCCTTCTCCTAGAAAACAAATGGTTAAGATCTGACTCTTGGCTTCTTTGGACCCACTGTTCTTTAAAATTTTTGATTCTTCCCATCATAGGTGGAACCAGGAGTTTCAGTTTGCAAGGATTTGGAAAAAGAATTCATCATCTGTATCCTTTATGGTCCCTTGGGACCTGCTTAATTCTTCTTCCCAAACAAAAATGAACACTTCCTTCAAGGGAGCATCTCCTTTCCTGTTACAAATGGAAAGTGCCATTGATTGGCTCCAACAAAATGTCAGTTGGCTTCCATCAATCGAGGATCAGAGCTGCAATAACACAAATATGAATGGAACCAATGTCTCCAGTGCAGAATGGGGAGGGCCACCAGGAGCATCGAGGAAATGGTTAGGGGGAAATCCCCACATTGTGGCAAAGATTGTGCTGTCTTTGGCATATGCTGTCATCATAATGATATCTCTCTTTGGCAACTCCCTGGTTTGCCAAGTTTTTGTCAAGCACAAAGAAATCAAGAAATCAACAGGCCTTCTCATCTTCAATCTGGCGATATCTGACATTTTGATCATCATGCTCAACAGTCCATTTGCTCTGGTGAGTGATGTATATAGAGTTTGTTTCAGCACGTAGAGAAAAAGGCTTCTCCATATTAGGGGTAGGTGATAAAACTAAGAAAACAAAGGGATTAAGCATGTCTGGGTCCTCCATTCTAGACTTTAGCTTCTCTGCAACGTTTGAGGGCAACATTTTCATAATTAACCTAGCCTTTTTTTCTTGATTTCATAACCTAGGCTCGTTTCCTGAGTGGACAGTGGGTATTTGGTAGGATCATGTGTCACGTCAGTCGATTTGCTCAGTATTGCTCCCTCCATGTTTCGACTCTTACGCTGATGGCAGTTGCTATGGACCGGCACCGGGTAAGACCACTTGAGGACACTTCTGAATTAAAGAGCAGAGAGTGGGAAACAGCCAGGATAATTAGACACCTTACAGAAATATAAGGAGTGGGGCCATTTTTGAGAATGGAGTGTGCGTGTGGACTGACTCAGACACTTCTCCTCACTGTCACACATACACGTGGACGTTCATGTGGGTATCATTTAGAATTTCACAGTTCTGCACCATATGTGTGCTGTATGCCATTCTCTCTTTTCCCCCAAACTACCTTCAATACATCTGTCTTCATATTAGAATAAAATAAATTAAATTAATAATCCAAGTAAATTCTGTATTCCAAGCAGAAATTCATCAAGTTGTGTCTGATTATGCAAGCCACACTGACCTGGGTTGATTCAGGAAGGGTATTGCTTGTCTTTTGTAGGTAATTCTGCACCCAATGAAACCAAGGCTTACACACTCTCAGAGCCTACTGGTCGTTGCCGTGATCTGGAGTATCGCAGTGTTCCTTGCTCTTCCCCATGCAATTTACCAAAATCTGTTCACTCTAATCAACGCGTAAGTCAGTCATAATGGGTAATTTCACTTTTTTCCTCTAGAGACTCCCAGGACGTTGACATTTGTAGTGTTCTTAACTTCATTTTTATCTCTTCCCCGTTTTCCTGAAACATTGGTACCATTTTCTAATTCTAATGTGTTAATGGAACCAAGAGAATGGGCCACTAAGCTAAGATCACTGGTAATGAAGAATATGGTTATCTTCAATTTGATATATATCTAGACTAGGCACAAAATAGATAATATTTTAGTTCATCCCCCTTACTTTTAAAATTAAAGAAATTAGGACATACAATTTCAGGGACTGGGATTTCTTACTGACATACTGTGCCATGTGCTAAGTGGCTATGATAAGATTTCTGGAGTCCATTTGGTTAGTCTTATTATTATAACTTCTATTCTGTTTTCCTTCAGGGATGGTGATGTCAGGAGCTACTGCCTCCCTGCTTTTCCTGGACCCACCCAGCTGGTCACAAAATATGTAGACCTTGGGACATTTATCTTGTTGTATATCCTGCCACTTCTGGTGATTGTTGTAACCTATTCTCACTTAGGAAAGAGGCTGTGGATACAAAATGCTATTGGTGATGCATCTGCCCGTCAACTGATGGCACACTACCAGAAGAGGAAGAAGAGCATCCGGATGCTGATACTTATTGTACTAGTTTTTGCAGTTTGTTGGTTCCCACTTAATTTCTATGTGGTTCTCATTTCCAATGCAGGTGTAGAAAACGATAGTGTGCTTTTCTATGCCTTTCACTGGTTTGCGATGAGCAGCACCTGCTACAATCCTTTTATCTATTGCTGGCTCAACCGGAGCTTTCGTGCCAAGCTAAGATCTATAACATCTTTCAGGGTGCAATCACTGTTTGTATGTAGGGGCTCCCAGGTTCAGCAAATAAAAGGACAGGAGAGTCATGAGCTTCGAGAGCTCCAGACATCTTCACTTCTGCGAGTTCCCCTGGCTGTTCCAGAGCCCCAGGTATTTGAGGATCCCAGTTTGGCTACAGGGGATAATTCCCAGGTCTCTGTCCAAGGGGCATGGGAAGATCCAGATCCCTCCCTAGATGAAGAGGCAGGGCCCTCAACCCAGGATCCTTACTTTTGCATCCACATGAAGACTAGCAGTCACTAAATCGGGCACCCTCCTGATGCATCAGAATCTTGTTCCATGAGTACCTTGGCACAGATAATTCAGTCAGAGATGGGGTAACATTTAACTCAGATGTTAAGGACAGTGTTTTACTATCATGGGCACCCTCACAGATCCACCCTCTGGATGTTTTTATGGTTTGGATTCTTAGTCCTGGCATCAGCACTCTACTTGATGAATCCACTGTGCCATAATGTGGAAAACTGACTGTGCCAGACCCTGAAGGAATTGGATGATTTACCTACCTTACTCTACAAATGAATTTATGAGAACTAGATTTCCTGGATAAGATTATTACTTTGCCTCCAGTTTTAACCTGTGATTATCATTCGTAGTGATAGTAAGATGGAGGAACTGTGATCGAAAGAGGTCATGAGTAAAGAATTACTAGGAAGACTACTTGTTAGCCCCTCTCTGCCAATAGGTACACCATCTTTTCCTTCACTGCCCTTGAGCACCGACTTGGTGCTCTCATATAATTGCTTTCTGCATCAACTTAGTCTGAGCAAATACTCATGTAAAGGAACAAGAAATACTGGTGAATGACTCTGAACTTCTATTACCACATCTCTGTAAATGTGACTCTGTAAATTCAGTCTACAGATCTTTGATTTTAAACAGATTTCTCCAGCTTCAGATTTCCCACCTTGTGTACAGCTGTGGACTTTATCTGGAGAAATTACTTCATATTTGTATTAGCTAATTTAACTAGTGTATACTGGCATACGTGGTCTCTGATGAATTTGTTGTCCTTTCCTAGCAGAACTGCCCGTCTGAGTTGACTATTCAATGACTGTGGTTCATATCTTTCTCCTAATACTTTCACAACTAGATTAGTATTTCCATTCCCCCGGACTACTGCCTATCAACTATAATTTTTTGCATCCTAAATTGCAACATGATATAATCAAGTGCATCCATGCCTACACATGCATACATTTTTATGTTAACATAGGTATACGCATGTATATATTGCTCTTTGTTACCTCTCATGCTATCCATCTGCCTGGTGCTCTCACTTATTTCTACCTGTACTTTCCATGCTAACTGAGCCTAGACAAGGTTTCATGCCTTGAAGTGAAGCCTTGAAGGCTCCGAGATTGTGGCAACTTTTTGCCTCTGGAATCAGGATTTCTTTACGGTTGGTGCTTCACTTTTTTTTCTTTCTTTCTTTTCTTTTTCTTCTCTTCTTTCTCTTCTCTTCTCTTTTCCTTTCTTTTTTTGCTGTTGTATATCTCCCTGTGAAAATTGTACAGATTCATAACCTATATTGTGCTCTTCTACGCTAATTTCATTCCTTTAGCTGTTTCTATGCTTTTCCTTAACTGTATCAAGTTATCACTAATGGTTTTAGTTTCATTTCCATTTTTCACATATCCATTTCAACTCAATTCACTTTAATTAATATTCTGTATGTTCTTTTGTGAATTAAATCCATGTCACTCCCTCATTTAATACCTTTGCTTGGTATACACACCCAAGGTGCGTTATACATTCTCATTCAGAAGTACCTTCATAGGTTACAACAATGCTTCTCTCTCCTTCCACCATTTCACCCAGGTGCTCACTTTTCCATGTTTATTTGTTCTGGGCTATTCAAACTTGGATTTTGGTTGCTGCCTTAACCAGAGGTTCACAACTTCCTGTGCTGAGGCTTATCATCTCTTCAGTAATTGAAGCCTCCTCATTTCCGGTGCTTCGTTCCACCATAGTCTTTTCTTTCTCTGTTTGCTTTCCTTGCTCTGCTTTTTCTCTCTCTCCTCCACCCTTTCCCCTGTTCTCTCCTTCCTTCATTCCCTCCTGCCTCTCCTTGGTGGTGAGCTAAATCTAATATTACTTCATTATTTCTTTTCTGGTTTTTCCTTGTACATGTATCTCCTTTCCGTTTCATACACTTGTTTTGTCACTGAAATTCCCTTCTTACCCAGGAGAAGAGTGAACATTCTTGTTCTTGTGTGTTATGTTGGCTTAAAAAAATCCATCAGAGGGCACCATGTGCAAGAGTATTGAGAAAAGTCTGTTTCCTTGATGAGATTGTTCTTTCTAGCTAAACTGGTTGCTTACATTTTCTTTGTGAACAGTTATAATTTAGTATCTGATTATAAATGTAGGTAATAGTATCTGTTTATAAATTTAAGAAGTATATCATTGTAAACTTACATCAGCTAACTTTATGTAGAAGACAAATTTATTTGTGGCCACAAACTTTACCTTAGATATGGGATTTTTGGTGATCTAACTGATTTACTTTAGCAGAGAGTAAATGGCTACAAGCAACCTGTTACCGAAAGAAATTTAGCATATATTAAATTTGTGTGATAGAAACAACATCTGTAAAAGTAAAAGCACTTTTGTGCTTTGGTTTTGGTGTAAGGCAAGAAGTCTCTATAATGGAAATAAGCCAGGACTCAGAATAATGGACAAGGCATTTTTTGTCCTTGAGTCAACTATTTGTGTGACTTTAGGAAAGTCATGTGGCCTTAGTGTGCCCCTTTTTCCTTATCTATAAAAGGTGGATAACAATACCTACTAACTTATAGGGCTATTGTGAGAGTTATCTGTGAGAACAGGTATTATTGTTGTTGTTAATAGATTCAATTTCTTGTTTTCCACCTTGTGATTATTGCTGTTAATATTACTCTACTTACTCTAGTAAATGTTACTATTGTTATTGTTAAATTGATGTTGCTGTGATCCCCTTCAAGTGCTGGCCTGTACACAAGTAAGAAGGCTACAGAGATATTTAAGAAAAGACCACTTGATGTATCTCGTTGTGGAAAAGGAGAAGCTTCTGTTGCCTGTTTGGACTTAAAACTAGGTTAGATAGAACACTGCTGAGAGGAAAGAGATTTCCAGAGCAGAGACAGAGATACTAGCTGAATTCTAGACAACTGAACAAAAGAAGCACAAGCTAGGTGATCGGCAAATGAATAATTTTGAATTAGTCCCTCAACTAGGTTTGTGAGTATTTTAGCATTTCAGCTCTGAGAAGGGTGGCAGATAAGAAATCAAAAGAGAAAACTTGAAAGAGGTAAAGTGTTTACAAAGTACAGAAATGACACAGGGTTTCTATTCTGAATTGTCATCTCTTTTCTAATAACTCCCTTTATTTATGATTCAATGTGATTCTCAATAATTGTATTATATATTTATATTTGTTAATGTTTTAGATATCATAGTAATATATTAAGTGTAATAGTACTCATTTACGGTGCTCTTCTAAAGTGTGCTTAAAGTGTTTATGGTGTTATATTTTACCATTTCTCTGCCAAAATAGTTAGCAAACAAACAAAAACTATAAAACAAAACAGAAAAAAAATCCTTAAGTTTTATTTATGTGTGCTTGTTTATATGGAACACTGAAACTCCCCCAAAAGAATGAATACTTAAGTTGGACTTTGGAACAGTGTACTACCCTGATATGTATCCAAAACAGGTTATGTATGAGGGAAGCCCTTCACCTAGACACAGCAACTGCTTCTGAAACTGTTCTGCTTGGCAACCTGAAATAGTTAATTGTGAAGTTCTAGAGCTCCAAACTCTACTCTGTAACTCTACTCAGATGATCTGTTCAAAGAGGGGGATGTCAAATTAAGGGTTTAGAGTTGGCTGACTCTGTGATTATCTTGTGTCAGCTGGTTTTTGTACTTAAGTATATTTTGACTGGAATAATTTTTCAAGTGTTTGAAACTACAAACCTTTGTGAATCCTTTGTGACTATGTATGTGCTCAATTAAAAATTAATAAAGCTAAAATGAATGAAAGTTATTTCTTTCATTAATGCAGAGCCCCTGTGCTATCTTAAGCTCCAAAAAAGCAACTCAGTAAACAGTAGCCTAAAAAGGACATATTGACTTTAGAAGCAACATCCTGTGAATTAAACTTGATTAAACAGAAGCTCTTCCTGGCATGGTCACATCTTTGCTGCAGAAACAAACGTGTAGAATTAAAAGTGTTTCAGGGGATGGAGTTTCTCCAAGTATTGGACTCAGTAAAGGGTAAGCTCCCAAAAGGTGGGGAGGAGAAAAAAGAATATCATAAAGGAAATGGTCAAGGGAAAGTGACACAGCAGTTATATATAATGAATATACTTATATACCTTTCTTAAAAAAATAGTACACTTTTATTCCTTGTTGAAAAGTGATCACAATGGAAGGGAAATTGATTGGTCACCAGGACAGAGTGGGGTGGGATAATTGGCAGGTTAGAAGATGCATCTGAGTGACTGAATATAATTAGGCAAAGGGGGAACTGAGTGTGTCGTATCAATGGGCCAAGTAGCTGGTGCCAGTTCCTGAATCTCTGGCCCTCATTTTCTCTGCACAACAGTGAACTCCCAGCAATGGACCTGGGTAACCACTGCTGCTGTACTGCAGCTGCTGGAGCCATATCTCCCACATCTACCCTGCTGATTAGGCCAGTGAAGTGTCCACATTACAGGTACTGCCAGTTAGCTTCTCACATGAATAGACCTTTGGTGACCGCCACTACTGTCTGTACTTTTACTGTCACAGCTGCCACCATTTCATCAGCTCCAATGATCAGTATTGTTTCTTCCAATGAGAGAGAGAGACTCAGGAAAAGGTAATAAGGCTGTTGAAAGCAAGTGTGGAAACTACACATGAACATTGCAATCACTCAAATGTAAGTACATGAATTTGAACAGGGAACCAATGAGAAACCAAAATAATGGTTCCATCAAACTCCAGTTTGAAAAAACCAATAAGTTAACTGGGTTTAGGGAACATGAGCAAGAGGTTATAGTACTTAATTGAGCGTGTATGACCCCAAACAACTGTATTGCTACATAGAAACAGCCCATCAAGGATGACAATCTTATAAAAGATGAATCACAAAGTCCACATTATAGTTACCATTTTCCTCTGTCTATACACACTAGTGTCTCCTAAGATCACTAGTATCTAGGTGAGTGCTGGCAGAAGTACAGGCAAGACTCCCATGAGGATCCCATGTCTTCCCTTCTCTACTCAAGAGTGTTAATAGCTCCATTATTGTTCCCATAAGCCTAGCTATCTCTGTTTTTCTGATCAATTGCTTGCTATGGATAACTGAGCAAGATATTTTCTACTCTAAGATGGCATCACATAATGGCTGAAAGAATATGGCCATACTTCAACCCTGCATCTTTATTCCTCAAGTTTTTATGTTCTTTTAAGCCCATACATCTTCTGCAGTATTCCCTGAGCCTTGGAATGTGTGACATGTCCATGATCCTTCGTCAAGCATTAGGAAGCCATGCCCCATAAAAAAATCACTTATTCTCAATCATTTAACCAGTTATGATTCCTTATAATAGCAAATACCACTCACTATAAGAAATTCTCTACCAAGACAAACTGCAGCAGTATTCTATGACCTTAAATATAGATGTTCAAAGAGAAGTTTGACAGTCATATCACATCCATTAGATAATAACAACAAATAGAAGCTGCTTCCCAATTGGGGCTTGCAATCTTCCTAGTTATAAGTTTCATTCTGTCTTGTGGAATGGACCTTAACTTCAAGGACAAAGTTGTAGATTTTACTCACAACATTTCATGACACTATTGCACCAGCTGGCACATCTTGGCATATATCACATTTCAATAGCATACCATGCAAAGGCTACAGCTGAATAGGATTGTTGGTGACAGTTCTACGCCAGCAGCCTGTATGGCCCCTTCTGGTACAATTATAGCCAGACAGTAGCTAGACAGCTTACAGCTGATTTCCAATCTGATTTCTCTATGTCTAGAAACCAAAGTGTATGGCATCTAATTTTGACATGCAATCAACAGTGATGACAATAACCTTTGTCATTTTGAGGCCTCTGTGGATCTTCTGCCCAACAACCCATAGGATGGTAGTCTACTCCTGGTCCCATGTTCCTTATTTAATATTATGATTTCTGGGAGTGCCAAAAATGCACCCATACAGAATACCCCTCTACATTTTAATCTACTATTTCACTGTTTTTCCAGAATATTTTCTAGATCTGTGTCTTATGATTTCTACCACTGTGATAAAACACCATGACCAAAAGCATGAGAGGGTGAGTAAAGGGTTTTTTCAGTTCACAGTTCCATATCATAGTCCATCATTAAAGGAAGTCAGGGCATAAACTTCAATCCTGGATCCCGGAGGCAGGAACTTATCCAGGAGTCATGGGGGTGTACTATATACTGGCTTGTATCCCATAGCTTTCTTAAGTCATCTTTCTTAAATACCCCAGGACTACCTACCCAGAGGTGGCACCACCCACAATGAGCTAGACCTACCTAAATCAATCACTAATTTTAAAAATGCCCCACAGGATTGCCTATATGCAAATTTTATTTAGGAATTTTATCAGTTGTGGTTCTCTCTTATTAGATAACTCTAACTTGTGTCAAGTTGACAATGACATAGCTTGGACAATCTATAATAATTTAAGAGGTTGACATTATATTATATTATCTTTATAGTTAAACCTTTTTACAGAAGATAAACAAGATCTCTGAAGGCTCACCACCAACTATTTGAAGTGTCATTTGATCTCAGGAGTAAGTAGCTAAGGATGTATTAAAGAAAAAAAAAAGTTAGCCAAGTCTAATATTGCATGAAAAGACTCCATTGCTTATATCATTTTTTCTCAAAAGAGTCATGTTAGATAATGTGGCATGAATGGGTTCCATAATCCATAGTCATTATTCATGTGCCACTTCTCTTTATCTTGGGGTACTGCCATAGAGCCTCCATGAATTTTACCATGCCCATATGAGCTTTGGAGAACTAGCTCAATCTGCTTTACCAAGTTCAGAGCCAGGAAGGAGTAGGGCCATGCCTGAACCTGTTGTGACTTACATTCAACAGGGCTCAGAGGGTCTGATAGGTTCTAGGATGGCACTATGGCTATTGTTTCACCCTAAGCCACATGTGGCTGCTCAGAAGCCCTAGGCAGGGTGAACAAGCTCAACCTTGGCATATGCTTTTTGTAGGAGAGAAAACCACACAGTTTATTCTGTGGGTAACTGCTTGCCCCTAGGACAAGTATGGGCTTTTTCATTTTTACCGTTTTGTCATTTTTACCTTCCGTCAACTCTTTGGGCTTTAAAACCTTGCAAAAGCTCACTAACACGTGGGCTTTCTATCATTTTTCCCTTAAGAACTCTAGCTCAACATAAATCTTGCTACTTGCTCCTTTGAGTGACTCAGACAGATCAGATCCATTTGTCTGCTTTGCCTGTCTCTCATCTCTAGATTTCTTTAGCACTTCACAGCTTTTATTCACATAGCAGACCTGATTTACATGTCATTCTAAATCACTTAGACAAAACAAAGGCTCTTCTACTGCATAAAGATCATGTCCTACCATGAGTATCAGCAAATATAGCCCCATTCCAGTCCCAATGTCCAAACTGAAATAATCTGTTTCTTATCTCTCTGGTAAACACAGTCTTACTTGGGTCCAGTGAACTGAGTGCCAAATTACCTCAGTAGTGCCTGTGGCTTCTCTGTTGTCTTCAAGTCCCTGAAACACATTGAGACCCCACACCATGATAACCATGTGTCTCTGTTGGCTCATGTGAACTAGTACATCAGAGGCTGATTTACCTCAAATTGCTTCAGGTTATGCAACCTTTGTTTCAAGGAGGAATGAATGGTTACACTATTCTGTTTCTCTGCTTTACAGCACTTAGGCTGATTCCATCTGCATCCATGTCTCATAGACTCACAAATCAGACCATGAAAGTTTCTTTCATTTCTTGCTTCCCAATTCAAGGGCTGCAGAGACAGAATAGTCCCTAACCATAATGGTTCCCTATAACATGTCATTATTAAAACCATTCTCTGTATACCAAATCATGTTTTCCCTTCCTCTGTACTAAAGGTTAGATGGGAGGGGCATCTTCTAATGTTCTTACATCCTTTTCTCCCTTTTCTGTATCTAACTCTTCCCATGGGTTTTAAATTTTTGGATCCAAGTATTTTCTCTTTATCACATTTATACCCTGTTTTTGGGCCACAAGATAGAAGAAATAACAAGCTAGACTTCGTCTCAACCTCTCTTTTATCAAAGCTATCAAAAAACAAACAAACAAACAAACAAACAAATGGTAGCCAATATGGAGAAATTAGTGTCACGTTCATTTTTCATTACAATCCTGCCCCTACTCAAGAAAGCTTTCACTTGACAGACATCTTGGCCTCAATGCATGTCTGATTGCTAACAGCACTGGCCACGTAACTATCACAATGGTTTTCCAAAAATCTTGTCACAACTATGATATTCTCAAGGATTGCAATATGTGTTCTAAACCTTCAGTTGTTTTCAGGATATCTTCATACTTACATGGCAGATCTCAGTCATAAAGGAGGTCTACATATAATTTTGCTACCATAGGATTTTCCTCACTAGTACTCTCTCCAGATGTTGAATTATATATCATACTACCTATATAAAAGTTCATCAAACCATTATCATATAAATGTACATCACTATAAGTCACATAGGGAAATACGGATAAGTTGGCATTCCTCTGGCAGATGTTTAACTCTTGTTCTTCAAACTCAGTTACATGCCTTTCTATAAAAAAGAAAAAGCCATGCAATCGCTTCTCAAAAATGACCATGGGCTTTGTTGTATCCTGTGTCAAGCACTGATTTGTTCATTAACTTTTCCTGGGAAGAGGTGAACAAATGTCTACTCACTCTAGCATTGATAAGGGATTACTAACAGGAGTGTCAGTGACCCTTAAGCAGTTGCAGCACAATAATTTCACACTCTGTCATGGATGATGATTTCATGGAAGGTGCATCATGGAACCCCATTTCAGTTAACCATATTACTTCTTATGTATTGTGGTATTTCTGAAAAACATTTGTAGCTATTGGAAGGCAGAAAGTTGTAAAGATTAGATTCCTAAGTGAGATCCTGAGATTCTCCTCTCCATCTACTAAGAAGTGTCAATAGCCCCATTACCATTGCCATATACCTACACACCTCTGTATTGTTCAGCTCAATTAGCTACCAAAGCTACTTGGACAAGGTGTGCTCTACCACAAGATGGAATCATGGATTTTCTAGAGAGGGAAAAGTCCATGCTACAAAGAGACCCCAGAAACAAAAATTCTAAAATAATGAAAAAATGCACCTCAGAAGACAATAGATGATGCAGTGATCTTCTATACTCCTGAATTTGCAGAATTGATGTTGTGAAAATTGTTATGTTACTAGGTAATCAATGGGTTCAATGTAATCACCACCAACATTCCAATAATAGTCTTCACAGAAGTAGGAAAGAGAATCTTGAAATCCATATGCAAACAACAGACCATGAGCAGTCAAAACTGTCTTAGTCAGAAAAAATACTGATGAAGTTATCACAGAATCTGACCTGAAATTATACTACATAGTAATAATGACAAACACAGCGTGGAACTGGAACAAAATACAGGGAGGTAGACCAATAGAAGACAATAGAGAACTTTGAAATAAACTCATACAAACAAAACAAAACAAAAACTGGGTTGTCTATGTTCAGAAGAAATAAGTTAGATCCACACTTCACAAAGAACAATTAAAGATGAAATAAAACTTTAAAACCTAAAAGTCTGGAAATTGTTGCGAATAATGTAGAGTCAACACTTCAATGCTTATACATATGCAAAAACATGATTCTAAAACACAATAAATAGCTCTAAGAACTAAGATGTGGACTTATGTGAAATTTAAAAAGCTTCTGTACAACAAAAGAAGCTGTTAGCAGAGCAAACAAACAGCATATAGAATGGGAGAACAATCTTTACCAACAACACTTCAGTCAAAGGGTTAATATTTATAATATATAAAGAACTGCCAAAATTAAATACCTTCTAAAACTCCTAAGTGCCAACTAATAAATGGACTGATGAATTAAGCAGACATAAGTGGACATTTCCAAAAAAAGAAAAAACGAAATAGAGCAATGACTAAAAATAATTTTAGAGGTATTCAACATCTTTAGCCAATCAATATAATGCAAAGAAAAACTATTTTGTAATTCCATTTCCTCCCTAGCCAGAATGACTACTATTAAGAAAAAAGATGCTTACAAAACTGTGAAGAAAGTGGAATCTTTATTCACTGGTGGTGGAACTGTAAAAGGTTGTAGTCATTATGTAAATTAATGTGGAATTTTCTGAAAACAATAAAAAAACAGCTACCATATACCTATCATTCATTGGCATATCATTGTATCATTCCTTGGCATAAACCCAAAGACCACTACATCCTACCACAAAAATAAACACATATATTCTGGTTGTTTCTGTATTCACAATAGCAATGATAATGAACCAGCTTAGATATCCATCATAAGATTAATGGACAATGAAAATATGGAACATGAAGGCATGTTTTCAGTCATAAGTAAAAATATTATAAAATTTTCAGGAAAAAATTATGGATATAGCTGGAAATTACCATATTAAGCAGAGTAACCCAGGCTCGGAAAAATAAATGCTATACGTTCTCTCATCAAGAGTATATATATATATATCAAACACATATATATGCAATATATTTATATGGTATATGTGTGTGGGCATGAGACTGGGTATATGTCATGAAACAAGAAAAGGGACCATGAAAAAGGAAATGTAAGTGTTGAGGAAGTGGGTAGGGTCGTAGAATACATGTGACATCAAAGGGAAAAGATGCCTACTCATGGTAGAAAGGTACAATGGGGTCAGAGGGATGAGGGATTATGGGAGAAAGAGAATCAACAAAAAAATGTTGAGGAATGTCTTAATGAAACAATACTTTGCATATTAATTTATTAAGTATATTTTACATTGGTTTTTAAAATATATTTTTTTTGAAAATTAGGAATGGCACCATAACCTGTAATCCAGAAATTAAAGCTTGTGAAATTAGAGTGGGAACCCAGTTTAAGATGTTTCAGTCCACAGTCACTTGGCTCTTATGATGGTTAAACGTGTACACTTTTCTCTATTAATTTAGAATCATCATGAAAACACACCTCCCTGAGTCATATAGTATAATTGTCCTTTACTTAACAACAATCTTATCCAATATCTATAAATCTATCTATCTATATATAGATAGATAGATAGATAGATAGATAGATATAGATATAGATATAGATATAGATATAGATAGATAGATAACACAATATCCACGTATAAGTGAATACATACCTTGTTTGTCTTTTTGGGACTGGGTTACCTCACTCAGGATATTTTTTTTCTAGTTCCATCCATTTGCCTGCAAAATTCATGATGTCATTTTTAAAATAACCAAGTTATACTCCATTGTGTAAATATAGCACATTTTCTTTATCCATTCTTCAGTTGACGGGCATCTAAGTTGTTTACAGTTTCAGGCTATTATGAACAAAGCTGCTATGAGCATATCTGAGTAAGAGTCCTTGTGGAAGGATGGAGTGTTCTTTGGGTACATGCCCAGAAGTAGTATAGCTGGGTCTTGAGGTAGGTTGATTCCCAATATCCTGGGGTGTAGGAGTAGGAATGGGAAGAGGAGGGATCATGTGGGGAGAGAGGGCTGGAGGGAAAGAATATAGGGAGAGATAACCAGAATTTGGGGGACAGTTAGGGGACGATCTGGAGTCCTAGTGCACTGAAAACTCCCTGGAATCTATGAAGATGACCCTAGCAAGGGCCCCTAGTAACAGGGGATAGGGAGCATAAATAGGCCATCTTCTGTAACCAGGCAAGGTGGGGCAATAGAGGGGCAGAACCCCTCGCCAAGGGAGGAACCCTAGGCCTAACCCTGCAGAGCTGGCCAGGAACCTGAGGCAGGATAGTATGGAGATTATTCCTAATAATATTCTGCTATACTCATAGATCGGTGCCTAGTCTAAGTGTCATCAAAAAGGCTTCCTCCAGAAGCTAATGGGAACAGATGCAGAGGCCCACAGTCCAGCATTGTGTGGAGCTCAGGGAACCCTATGGAAGAGGGGGAGATGGGACTGTGGGGAACAGAGGGATTGAGAACACCAGGAGAACACACCCCATGGAGTAAATGGCCCAGGACTCTTAGAGGCTCACAGAGATTGAAGAGGCAGATATGGAGCCTGCATGGGTCTGTGTTAAGTCCCCTACATATATTTTAAGGCTGTCTGGTTTGGTGTTCTTGTGAAACTCCTGAAAGTCAGAGTGTCTCTACACCTTTTATGTGCCCTTGGGAACACTTTTCTCCTACTGGGTGGCCTCGTCTAGCCTTGACATAGGGGTGTGTGTGTTCCATCTTTTTCAGCCCTGTGACATTGGTAATCCTGGGAAGCTTGGTCTTTTTTTGAGGGGAAGCTAGGAAGAGGTGGATCTGGGGGAGAGAGAAGATGGGAGGGAGATGAGAAGAGTGGAGGGAGATGAGGCTGGGGTCAGAATATATTGTATGAGAGAAAAATAAATTTTTAAAAAGTGGAAAATATTTATGTAATTAAAGACAGTTTATAAGATTCAAGATACAGAATTAAAATTTCTAATATTAAAAAAAAAAGAAAACACATCTCTGTGCATGTCTGTAAGACTTTCCAAAAATGTGTAAATGAAGAGGAAAACCCCACCCTGAATGTGAGTGACACAATTCTCTGGACTTCGGTCCCACACAGAATAATAAGAGAAAGCTAGATGAGAACCAGCCTTCATTTTCCTCTGCTTCCCGACTCTGGATAAAATATGACCACGCACATCGCACTCCTGCTGCCATGCCTTCCACACAATTCTAGATTATATCTTCTTTCAAACTGTGAGTCAAAATAAACCCTTCCTTAAGTCTCCTTTACTAAGTATTTTATCACAGCAGCAAGAAAAGAAGCTAATACAGCCCTGCTGCTTTTGAATCTATGTGCCAGGAGCACATTATGGTGAAAAGCACTTTGCCTAGAAAAGCTGTTTAAATCATGACTGGGAATTGAAAGAAAATGTAAAAGACCAGGGTCTCACAATCAACTTTCATAGAGTACCTCCTAATTGCTTGAAAACCTAACACCAGGCCTCACTTCTTAAGGATTTTGCCAGCTCTCTGAAGTAAAGAACAGTCCTCTAACATGTGGAAATTTAGGAAACACCGAACATCCAAACCACTGCACAGAGGTAGTGTTACTTATATTTGTAATGAAAAAAATCACTTTCTTGTCAGCCAGTAGTCAGTCTCAGCCAACTCAAGGTTATTGGTGCAGATTTACAAAAAGCAAAGCAAAAAATATCATGAAGGTAAAATCTACATGTAGCCTGTGATTATTCTCCCTTTCATAATTTTAAATATTTTAGAGGCATTATAAAGAAAGTTCCATAATCCAATTTTAACAGATTCAATATTTACCAATAATATTCCAATTTTATTCCACCTATGTCTCTCCAGTGTTTGTTGTTATTGTTTTGGAAGAAGTGTACTAAAGCAAATCTTAGAATAACATATTTTTTCCAGAGTCTTTAACCTATACTGAAAGGTTCAGTTATAGTATTTATGCAAATGCTTATGATATTCATGTTAAAAATGAAAGAAAACAACTTTTAGATGTTTTAAAAATTTTTTAGATATCAGAGAGCCTTTAGATTGTATTTATAAAATCAAAAATCAAGATTTCAGTAATTCCACCAAGGTCTTAAAATCTTGTTCTGGATAGAAGCAGAACAGAGTCTCAACAAATGAATCATAACTTTTAAATTATATTGACATTGATAATACACTTTGTACTCAGCCTGGAAACCATGGATACCTATATGACGACATGAGAAATAATTTCAATCCAGCAGAAATTCTATATCACAGAGATGCTCTCAATAAGTTCAAAGCATTTTGCAATTTCCATTCAAGACAAACTTTAGAAATCTTTAATGTAATCCTTAGCCTCATTTTATCTATCATTTAATCTAAAATGAGGTAAGAGTTTAATTATTCAAGAAAAGGGAAGCAGATTGTAAATATATTAGATCTCTTTTTTTTTCACTGATATTTTGCTGCTGTCTGGATTCCTCAGTTAAGGAAACATTATTGCTGAATACAAGATTTTCTATGGAGATAGATCTATAGTCATCATGAGGTGCCACAACAGCAGAGCACTGGCTGTTTACACTAATCTCTTATATGGATATAGTATATTTTGTGCATTCATTTAAACAACTGAGGGCAACTACAGCTGCTTATATATCTTTGTTTTTAGCATTCAAGATTCAAATTTAATTACTGTCTTTTCTAGAAAGAAAGATCTGGGCCATCAAAACTATATCATAGCATTAATATTCCTGTTTACATTTGTCTTAATAGAAAATTAGCTCTGAACTCACATTATTGTGTTTCTGAATGTGATTTGCATATTGGTCCACCAGATATAATATATGGTAGTTAAACGGAGGGAGAAAATTCTATGTAACACGATGTTATCAATCTAATGATTTT
Organism: Cricetomys ansorgei; assembly: GCA_026225945.1. Lineage (NCBI taxonomy): Eukaryota > Metazoa > Chordata > Mammalia > Rodentia > Nesomyidae > Cricetomys > Cricetomys ansorgei. Next base: position 3,498,077 of record JAMJFZ010003399.1, read on the forward strand.
TCAGTATAGAAGGAAAATATTAAAATACTTTATCTCCAAAATCAAAACTGAAGAAAGATGTGCCTTCAAGATATTTAAATATTCATAAGGAAAAAGGGGGATTTAGAGTGGCAAAACATCCTTTTATTAATTCATATATACAATAAACATGAAATTTCACAGAGTATAATTTAACCTTTTTTTCCAGCTACTCTTGACCTCCGTCAAAATCTAGCCACTTAAACTTTGCTTGACATTACCAATCTTAAACATTTTTTTCTTCTTAGAAATCTAATAGTAATTTATTTTCAAGCTCTTCCATTAGTTTTTCCAATTTTTTAATAAAATCCATTTACCTTTTATTGTTTGAAAAGTTTAAAGAGTCAGGCCAGGCAGTGGTGGCGCATGCCTTTAATCCTAGAACTCAGGAGGCAGAGGCAGGCAGATCTCTGTGAGTTTGAGACCAGTCTGATCTACAGAGTGAGTTCCAGGACAGCCAGAGTTACAATGGAGAAACGCTGTCTAGAAAACAAGAAACAAAAAAAGTTTAAGGAGTCAGAAGTAGTAGGTGTCAGCTGTGAAATATTATTTGCTAGATATAACAAGATGATTGAACAGGTAAATTCACAGTACCTGCATGAGCAAGATGTGCACAACATCAAGCCATCAGAATCTCCACATGGCTTCAGGCGTTTTAGCATTTAATTGTTGTTATGCACCCAGTCCCATATATATAATATAATATAATAATATAATAATATATATAATATATATATAATATAATAATATATATAATAAAATATATATTATATTATATTATATTATATTATATTATATTATATTATATTATATTATATTATATTATAAATGTACACATATGCATATATTCCTAAATATATACAGATGGTATGTTGTATATAGCATTCCTTGTGTTATGATTTCATGTCTGATTACTTGGAATTTGCGAGAGAAAGCAAGTAAGGGAGACGTCCATGGGAGGGGTCGGAGGGAGGAGAGATAAAGGTAAAATTATGTAATTACATTTTAATTTCAAAAAATAAAATACCAGCATGGATGGAGGAGGTTCTCACAAACTCTCATCTCTAGCTGAGGAACTATTGACTGTTGATGGCTTCTGGGGAAAGAGAGGTCTGATTTCTTCAGAAATAAAGCCCCTGAGAGGCTACAATGCTCCAGTAAATGACCTTACACCTATGCACATACAGGCAGAACTAAACAAATTCAGTGGCTTTAAAAAACAAAAAGGGAGGGGAAATTGTGGGGACAGAGAGAGGAGGAGTTGGAATAGAATGGAAAGTAGATTTAACCAAAATAAAATGCTGCAACCTTGTGTGTGTATGTTATTATATTATATAGACACCACACACACATACACACACACACACACACACACACACACACACACACACACACGTGACATGTGAGGGAAAGCCTATAATATTATAATATCTGTCTTCCATGCAATGGTTTAATTAACTTACTGTGTTTATATACACTTCCATCCATTTTCTTGAAAATAACATTACTTTCATTTTTCTTTACAGCTAAAAAAAGTCCATTTTGTATATATTCTACATATTCTTTATCCATCCCTCTGTTGGTTGGATTCATTACCTAGCATTGTGAATGGTGTTTCAGTAAACATTCATGTGCAAGTGTCTCTTTCATGTGTTCGCTTATGTTCTTTTAGGAATGGCACATATTGGTCATATGGTAGATGTATTTTTGTTTTTGAGAAACATGCATAAATATATGGTAGCTGGACTAATTTACAGTCCCATTAGCAGTGTGGAAGCAATTTCTTGGTTCACTCTCACCAGAATTGTTTTCCTTAATCACTGCCATTCTGACTAAGGTGAGTTGGAATCTAAATGTAGTTTTAATTTGCATTTATCTGATGGCTAGTTGGTTGGTTGAGCATTTTTTATCTGTTTATTGGCCATCTGTATTTTATCTTTTGAGAACTGTCTGTTCATTTCATTGGTTCATTTATTGATTAGGTTGTTTGATTTATTGTTGCCTAGTTTTTTGGAGTTCTTTGTATAGTCTAGATATTAATCACTTGTCACATATATAGCTATAAAAGACTTTATTTCATTCTGTAGGCTGTCTCTTCACTTGATTAACTGTTTTTTTTTTACTGTATAGAAGCTTTTAATTTCATGATATCTCATTTGTCAATTGTGAGCATTATTTCCCGAGTGACCAGAGTTCTCCTAAGAAAATCTATACCTATGTCTATACCAAGAATCTTTTTCCTTACATTTTCTTCTCAAAGTCTCAGAGTTTCAGGTCTTATGTTAAAATTTTTCCTACCTTTATAATTAAATTTTGTACAAGATAAGAGATAGAGATCTAGCTTCCCTCTTCTCTATTAATATTTAAGTTTTATAGGATTGTTTCTTAAATAGACTATCTTGTTTCTATAATTTTGCATTTTTTTCAAAATCACATGGTTAGAACTGTATAGGTTTATGTACACATCTTTTATTTTATTCCATTGATTTCTTTGCCAGTACTGAGACTTTTTCTTAGATTTCTTGCTTGGAATGTTTTCCAATTCTTTTACTCCACGCTGGCATCTCTCTGTGATACTGAGGAGCATTTCACGTAGATAAAAGATGGATGCTGTTTTGTGTGTGTGTGTGTGTGTGTGTGTGTGTGTGTGTGTGTGTGTTTACTTACTATTACTTCTTTGAGAATTCCAAACAATGTGTTTAGATAATATGCACCCTACACAACTCCCACCAACTATGCACCCCTCTTTTTATATCCACCAAGTCTAAGCTTTGATCCCAATTTATTCTTGGATGTGACCTTCCACTGCAGTGTAGTCAACTCACCAGAGACCACAGTTTTAAAACTGTCTTCCCTCACCTAGCAGCTACCAGTTGGCAATAGCTTCTGGTCTAAGGATATGATTTTGCGCTCACATCCCCCTCATACTGTGATTTGGTGTGGCTTGAGTTCCTATAGGGCTTGTGCATGCTGCTATAATTACTATAAGTTTCTATATGTAGTTGCTCTGATATGTACAGAAGATACTGTTTCTACCATCTCTGGTTTTTACAGTGTTTCTACCCCCTCTTCTAGAATTATACATGAGTTTAAGGAGGAGGAGTACTGTATATGTGTTCCATTTAGGGCTGAGCATTTTGATGTTCCTTCTGATCTGCTTCTTTACCAGTTGTGAGTCTAGGTGAACACCATTACCTATAGAAGCTCTCAGATGAAGATTCAGAGATGCATTAATTTATTAATTTATGATTACAATGATAAGTCCTTGGGAGTTGGCTTAATACTATGTTAATTTAACAGAATGAGAGAAGTATGGTGACCTATGACCTGACAAGCTGCTAGATCTTAACCTGATAATAGTACCAAGCATGTGTTTCATACTGTAAAGGACATCCAATCAAGTGTTTGGTTACTCACATGATACCAATGCCACCATTGTAACCAATGGGCATGTCTTGTCAGGACAGTCATTATTGTAACTTGTAGAGTTCAGAGATAAGTAAACTGATGATTTTTTCTTCTAGTAATATGGAAGACACCCCCTAGCACTATGAAAGCTAACTAGTAAGGACGAAGTTTCCAAGTCAATGTATATAACACATACTCAAGTATATGTTTTGTTCAGCAATTGGATGACACAATCAAGTTCTGGAGGGTAATCAAGAGTATTGGCAATGTCTTGAAATGTTTGGGAGTCTATGGAAACTAGTTTGCAAACAACTCTAAAGAGGTTACCCATTGTGGGCTCTGGGATTTTTGTTAGCCTCTGTTGTTTAGGAGTGACATTATTGTCCAGTTGCTAGGTAACTCAATTTTTATTCTTTTTGTTAATTTAGAAGATAGATATTTATTAGATTATATATATATATATATATATATATATATATGCTTCTTTTTATTGAGGAATTGAAAGCATTAATATAGTTATTATTACAAACTGTATATTAATTGTTGCCTTTTAAAAATTTTACAGTGTTTAGAATTTTGTTATTCTTCATTTGTCTAACTACATTTTAGCATGGTTTAGTTTTCACTGTAGCTTCATGAATGTGTTTATCTTTCTTTTTAATCTGAAGGATTTCTTCAAGTATCCTCTGTAGAGCTGTTTTAACTGTCATCAATTCAGTCAGTCTGCTTTCATTGTCCAATTTTTCCTTTAACTATGACTTATACTTTTCATAAATAAAATAGTATGTGTTACTAGTTGTATTTAGATCTTGACATTCATCATTATGAACATTCCTGGTCTTTATTTTTACTCTTTAGAGATGTGTAATTATTTTTATAACTCTGCTTTTACGTGTAGTTTGATGTTTTTCTCTTGCAGTTATCAATACACTTTGTTTTTCATATTTAATATTTTGAATATGTTATGATATGGACAGATTCTTCTCTGGTGTAGACTGTGTGGTGTGTCAAATGCCTCATTTATATCAATGGTCATCTTTTTCATTAAAATTTTATTTTATTTTATTTTACTCTTCTCTTATACAACTTATAAACTTATCCAACTTATAAATTTTACGTTATGCAACTTATAAACTTATACAACTTATCCCCTGCCTCTGTTTCCTCTACAACCCAGTGCCGCCATCTCCCTTCTTCCCCAGATCTACACCCCCATCAACACCCACAAATATCATCCCAGCCTGCTTCTTCCCAGAAAAGGACAGTTCGCCCAGTGTTACATCACAATCAGGGCATGGCATAGCAAGATGGAACAAGGCCAGGCACCAAGTCCTACATTAAGGGTGGGCCAAGCAACCCAGCAGGAGTAAAAGAGTCTCAAGGGCAAATAAAAGGGTCAGAGACTCCCCCACTCCAGCCTGCAAGTGTTTTTTCAGGAAAACCAATCCAGGCAGCCATAGATGTATTTAGGGGATCCTACAGGATAGATTCGGTGCCTGTGGCTTCAGTCTCTGTGAGACCCTAAGGGTGCTAGTCAGTTGACACAGTGGGGCTTATTCTTCTGGTGTCCTCAACCCCTCTGGTGTCAACCATCCCTTCTTCCCTCTTCCATGGGCTTCCCTGATCTCTGCACAATTTTTGGCTCTGGGCCTCTTCATATGCTCCGATCAGCTGCTGGGAGAGGGCCTCTCTGGTGAGGCCTGGGCTAGGTATCGATCTATGAGTAGAGCAGGATATCATTAAAAATCATCTTCTAGCTCTCCAGTCTCTAGTTCCCGGCCTGCCTTGCAGTATCAGGCAGAGGTTACCTCCTTTGACACGAGGTTCTGCCCTTCCATTGTCAATGAAGATCTTGCAGGATAAGCCATAGGTCAGAGTTTTTATAGCTGGGATGGTATCCCAGTCTCACTATTGGAAGCCTTGTCTGACCACAGGAGATGGCCTGTTCTGGCTCCCTATCCCAATTACTAGAGATCCTTGCTAGGGTCTCTCTCAGATTCCAGTGAGTTTCCACTGTACCAGTTCTCCCAATCATCCCCTGATTGTACCCCAATTCTCGTTGTCTTTCCACGTATTTTCTCTCTCCATCCTTTCCTCATTCTGGTCCCCTCCACTCCCATTCCTGTCCTCCCCCAGCCCACCTTATCCTCTGTTCTAGTCCCACTTTACCAGGGAGAATTGTGTGTATAGACTGGGGCCCTCCTTGTTGCATAGATTCTCTATGTTTCTGGATACTAGTACCTTTCCCCTTTTCTCAACAGTTAATATCCACATGTAAGTGAGTACATACCATATTTTTCTTTCTGGGACTTAGTTACCTGACACAAAGTGACTTATTCTAGTTCCGCCCATTTGCCTGCAAAGTGTTATGAATTTTCCTCTTTGTATCACTTTCATTGTGTCCCATAAGTTTGACTATATTGTGGATTCATTTTCATTGAATTCTAGAAAATCTTTAATTTCTTTCTTTTTTTCTGTCTTGACCCAGTCATCATTCAGTAGAGAGCTGTTCAGTTTCCACGAGTTTGTAGGCCTTCTGTTGTTTCTGTTGTGACTCAAATACAACTTTAATTTGTGGTGGTCTGATAGGCTTATGTCAACTTTCTTGTATATATTGAGACTTGCTTTGTGGTCAAGGATATGGTCAGTTTTAGAGAAAGTTCTATGAGGTGGTGAGAAAAGGGTATATTCATTTTGTGTGGGGGTTGGGGGTGGGGTAAAAATGTTCTATAAATATCTGTTAGGTCCATTTGGTTTATAACATCTGCTAGCTCCAGTGTTTTTTGTTTACTTTTTGTCTGGATGATCTGTCCATTGGTAAGACTGGGGTATTGAAGTTTCCTACTATAAGTGTATGTAGATCAAAGTGTGTTTTAAGCTTCAGCAATGTTTCTTTTACAAATGTGGGAGCCCTTGTGTTGGGGACATAGATGTTTAGAATTGAAATGTTGTCTTGGTGGGTTTTTCCTTTGCTAGAATGAAGTATCTTTCCCCATCTCTTTTGATTAGTTTAAGTTTGGAATCTTCTTTGTTATATATTAGAATGGCTACACAGGCTTGCTTCTTGGGTCTGTTTGCTTGGAAAATCTTTTCTTTACTCTGAGGTAATGTTTACCTTTAATGATAAGGTGTGTTTGTTATATACAGAAGAAGGATGGATCCTGTTTCACATCCATTCTGTTCGTTTGTGTTAGTCTACTGATGTTGAGAGATATCAATGGACAATGTGACCAATGACAGTTAGGTCCTATTATCTTGTAGTTATTGTTAGTTGTATTCATGTGTGTGTATGTGCCTATGTGAGTGTTTGTGTATTCCTTCTTTTGATTCTGATGGGGGTGAAGTTAGTTATTTCCTGTGTTTTCGTGGGTGTAATTATCCTCCTCAATTTGTAGTTTTCTTTCTAATATCTTCTGTGGGGCTGTATTTGTAGACAAATATTGTTTGAATTTGGATTTGTTGTTGAATATTTTGCTTCCTCCATTTATAATAATTGAAAGTTTTGCTGGACATAATAGTCTGGGTTGGCATCTATGATCTCTTAGAGTCTATAGCAATCTGTTCAGGCCCTTCTGGCTTTTAGAGTCTCTGTTGAGAAGTTGGGTGTACTTCTACTAGGTTACCTACTAGGTTACTTGCTCTTTTTCTCTTGCAGCATTTAGCATTCTTTCTTTGTTCTGTATGTTTAATGTTTTGATTATTATGTGGCAAGGGGACTTTCTTTTCTGGTCCAGTCTGATGGTGTTCTATATCCTCTTTGAGCCTCAACAGGGATTTTCTCCTTTGGTTTGGGAAATTTTCTTCTATGATTTTGGTGAAAATATTTTCTGGGCCTTTGAGGTGGGATTCTTCTTCTTCTTGTATTCCTATTATTCTTAGGTTTGGTCTTTTCATAATGTCACAGATTTCCTGGATGTTTGTGTCAGGGATTTTTTTTAGATTTAACTTTTTCTTTTACTGATGTCTCTATTTTGTCTATAGCATCTTCTGCTCCTGAGCTTCTCTCTTCCATCTCTTCTCTTCTGTTGCTGTAACTTTCCCCTGTAGTTCCTAATGTTTTCTAGACGTTTTTCATTTCCAAAATTCCCTAGGTTTGCTTTTGCCTTATGGTTTCTATTTCCATATTCATGCCTTTAACAGTTTTGTTTGTTTCCTTTAATTGTTTTTTTTTCTTGGCTTTATTTAAGGGATTTATTCATTTCTTCTAATTGTTTGTGTTTTCCTGGCTTTCTTTAACAAACTTACCCAATTCCTCCCATTTTCTGTTTGTCTTTTCAAGTATTTCTTTGCAGGCTTTATTCATTTCCTCTTTAAGGGCCTCTGTTATCTTCATAAAGTAGGTTTTGAGATCCTTTTCTTGTGCTTTGGCTGTGTAGGGGTGCTCCGGGCTTGTAGTAAGGTAATTGGGCTTTGGTGGTGACATATGGCCCTGTTTGTTGTTGGTTATGCTTTTATGTTGGCTTTTAAGCATCTGAGTTTTGGGTGATTATAGGTATAGGTGCCGAATTTCTGTGTTCTTCTTTATTGGACGTGTGTTTTATTCCTTGTTAATTTTTTCTGGGTTTCTTCTCTTGTCTTCTGTTCTTTGTGGCCTCTTGTCAAGCTGGAGACATCACCTGACTTGAGTGATGGAACTCTGGTAGCCTACTTGGCCTCTGATCCAATGGGAACTCTCTTCTTGGGATGGGGTCTGGGACTTGGCTACTTTTTCTTTGGCTGACTGTCCTGGCATGTGCTGTTCTTCTGGCTGGCTGGCCTTGTCTGAGCTAGCTTTTCAAATGGGGTGTGCTTTGAAGGTGCTGGGCACTGGTTCTTCAGCTGGCATGGGTTGTAATAGCACTGAGGGATGTCTTCAGGTTTTGTGTGCCAGGGAAGCAGGGCTGGAGGGGAGTGGAAAGGGGTTATGGAGGAGTGGTTTTGGGGATCAGAACCAAGTGTTCTACAGGCAGCAAGTCTACTTAGTTCATTAAATGATTGGTGCAGTAATGACACTGGAATCCCTGCTCAGGTCTTACGAGCAGTGGAGGCTGATTGGAAGAGAGTGGCGAGGGCCTATGGAGTAGTGGGTTGTGAGGACAGAACCAAGTGTTCTTCAGGCAGCAAACCTACCTGGTCCATCTGCTGGCTGGGGCTGCAATCTGTGAGCCCCTTTTCAATTCATGCTGGAATTTTCTTTGGCTCTGTCTTATGCAGGTCTTGGACATACAGTCTTGTCTGCTATGCATTCACATGTGCATTGATCCTGTCATATCTTGAAAATGTTGTTTTAGAGCTGTCCTCTACAACCTCTTAATTGTAGGTGTATGTGTAGAGTTTATTCTTTGCTATTTCAATCCCTGAACCTAGAGGCTTTTCGCCTCCATACAATCTAATCTGGATACTTAAACCAAGAATGTTTCAGCCTCTGAGACTTACTTCATAGCTGAGGGGCACAGCTTGTTAACTGGCTGAAACATCATTGTTGGAGAATGTAATATTTTGCCTCCATACATGCATCACATTACCAAATACTTATTTATTAGAGTTCCTTTCAACCACAATATCATATAAGCACTTCAACCAAAAGTACTATGACATACCACATAAATGGAAGAGACATATACATTATATCAAATTCAGAAAATTCATTAGACTCACATAAATGTTGAAAATGCTGTCTCTGGCAGGCCCAACTAGTAAGGATTTTTTTTCATCAGTTGCTACAAAGCAAATTCATGAACACAGATAAAAATCTTTTTCTAATATTCATATACAAACATACAGAGTCAGGAAAAAAAGAAAATAGGAACTAAATTAAGAAACAAATTAAATTTATGAAAACCAAGCCCAATGCAACAGAGCTATGATTTACCTGACAGATTTCTTAATAACTGTCATGAAGAAATTTGGTGAAATCTATATAAATGCATCAACAAAGTAAAAATTTGCAACAACAAAATAGAAAACATGTATTTTAGTATAGAAAATAGTTCATTCCTCAGTGGGTGGTTGTTGATGCACAGACTCTTGTTAAAGAATTGTCTATGAATTCTCATCTTTTTAAGAACATCTATACTACTCCCTCCAACACTCAGGAAATATTGAGGAAGAGGAAGAATGTAAAAGCTTGAAAGGGAAGAGAAGTGCAGCAAAATGTTATCGCCTTTGGACTTATGAAATCACAACAAATGTGATTACCCACACAGGATTCAACCTTTCAACATTCCGTTATGAATGGGGTGGGGGAAAGTAGCCTCATTTTTCCTTGAAGAAGTATTCGCTTTTTATATAGTTGCTGGAGAAAAGAAAGATATTTGTTTGTTGACACTATTTAACTGCCTATGTTCTAGGAAACGATCTTCACCAGTACTCATATATATAACCTTAATTCAAGTCAGTGGATCACCAAAAAATTAAAAAAGTATTTGTTGATAAGATGGGATTTAGCAGCATTGAGAAATCAATAAGGAGGGTAATAAAGGTAAATATATATATGTAAATAAATATACATGTATAAAATTGTCAAAAGAAGAAACAAAATTTAAAATAAAAAAAATTGAAGCCAAAAATAACTAAAATATAAAAATTCAATAACATACTACATAAACAGAATAGTGGATTATTAAATTCAGAAAGATTAGTGACAATTATATATTTAGAAAAGCATAAATTAAAACTCTGAAAAAAGGAGTGAAGAGATCTTAAAATAAATGAGACAAAATAAACCAATTAATGACAAAAGGAACAAAGATAATTCTTCTCACATATCAACTGGCATACACTTCCCAATAATTAGCATAGATCTATAATCCAGATGAACATTAATAGATTAATAGATGAAGAAAGTAGAGTGAAAATGCACAGTTGAGTGCTATTTAGTATTTACAACGAAAATATTGCAATATGTACCAATACTATGGATAGACTAGGCATTGTTCTATGTGTAGTAATTTGGGAATTCTGTACGATTCCATTTATGGGGCACATGAAGTAGCCAAGTTCATGCAAACAGAGAATTATTGAGTTATCAAGGAATGGAGTAAAGATGTTGTTCGTTAGGTGGAATGTCTCAGTTATACAAGATATACTAGTGCTAGATACCTTGGACTTGGAGTTCACAATATTGCATTGTGAACATAAAATTAGACCTCACGCTAAGTGTCCTTACTGCAACACAAAAGACAAAAGGCATATCTAAATCAAGAATCTAAGCTTTGATATTAGAAAATAATAAAATATTAGAAAATAATAAAAATTAAAGGTGAAACAATCAATGAAATGATAAAATTAGAGCAGAAATCCATTTTTTTAAATCCTAATGTTTCATAGATTTGGCTCTGTTGATTCAGAAAAACCAAGAACTGGTACAGATTACTAATGTTACAAATGAAGAAGGAATATCATTACAAATTCCCCTAATCCTACATCCCCTTTCCCCTTCCCTCCCCCTCTCCACCTGATCCTCCCATTCACTTGTAAAATATATTCTGTTTGTGATCCATGTGCCCCACCCCAGTCCCTTCCTCTCTACCTAACCCATCTGGGTCTACAGATTGTAGCTTGGTTAACATTTATTTAATAGTCTATATCCACATATAAGTGAATATGTAACGTATCTTCATGGATCTAGGTTATTTCACTCAGGATGATTTTTTTTTTCCTATTCAATCCATTTGCCTGCAAATTTAATTATGTCATTTTTTTAAGCAGCTGAGTAATACTCCATTGTGTCAATGTACCACATTTTTTTATTCATTCTTCTGTTGAGGGACATCTGAGTTGTTTCTGATTTCTAGGTATTATGAATAGAGGAGCAATGAATATGTTGAGCCAATGTCCCTGTGGTAGGATGAAATATCCTTTGGATATATGTCCAAGAGTGGTATAGCTGGATCTTGAGGTAGATCAATTCCCAAATTTCTGAGGAACCATCACATTGATTTCTATAGTGGCTATACAAGTTTTCATTTCTATCGGTAATTGATGAGTGTTGCTTTTACTCCACATCGTTGCCAGCATGACCTGCCTCTTCTTTATTTATATTAGCCAATCTGACAGGTTTAAGATGAAATCTCAAAGTAGTTTTGATCCACATTTCCCTGATAACAAAGGATTCTGAACATTTTAAGTGTTTCTCAGCCATTTAAGTTTATTGACAATTCTCTGTTTAAATTTATATACCATTTTAATTGGATTATTTGTTTTATTGATACCTAATTTTTTGAGTTCTTTATGTACTTTGAATATTAGCTCTCTATCTGATATGGACTTGGTAAAAATGTTTTCCTACTCTGTAGGCTGCCGCTTTGTCAAAATGACAGTGTCCTTTGCCTTACAGAAACTTTTCAGTTTCATGAGGTCCCATTTATTAATTGTTGATCTTAGTACCTGTTCTAATGGTGTTATGTTTAGAAAGTCATCTCCTGTGCCAATGTGTTCGAGGCTATTCTTCACTTTCTCTTCTGTCATGTTCAGTGTATCTGCTTTTATGTTGAGATCTTTGGTCCACTTGGACTTGAGTTTTGTGCAAGGTGATAAATATGAATGTATTTTGCATTCTTCTACATGCAGACATCCAGTTTTAACAGCACCATTTGTTGAAGATGCTGTCTTTTTTCCAGTGTGTATTTCTGGCTTATTTTAATAAAAAATGAAATCAGATGTACATACATGTGTAGATTTATATCTGGATCTTCTATTTGACTCCATTGATCTACATGTCTGTTTTAGGCCAATACCACGTGGTTTTTATTATTATAACTTCTGTAGAACAACTTGAAATCCAGAATAATGGGTCATCCTGGAGTTCTTTAATTGTTCAGGATTGTTTTGGATATCCTGTTTTTGTTGTTGTTGTTGTTGTTGTGTGTGTGTGTGTGTGTGTTTCTATATGAAGTTGAAGTTTTTCCTTTCAAAGTCTGTGAAGAATGGTGTTGGAATGTTGATGGGGATTTCATTGGATTTGTAGATTGCTTTGGATAGGATGTCCAATTTTACTGTGTTAATCCTACCAGTCCATGGGCATGGGAAAGCTTTCTATCTTCTGATATCTTCTTCAATTTCTTTCTTCAAAGACTTGAACAACATCATTTTTTAAAAAGTGGACAAAAATGGGTGGTTAAATGGTGATAAAGGCTCTTTCCTCTAAGACTAACAACCTGAGTTCAATCCCCAGAAACCTCATGGTAAAAGGAGGGAACCAACAATTTCATAATATCAGAGAGCTGTGTTTTATAATTGTTTTTCCCATCATGAAAATATTTTCACTATGTCATGTCATTTCACTGCATTGAGAGGCTTTCTAAGGAATAATTGTACCAGACAGTTTCTACACAAATGAAAAATATTATTAAGCACTCATTATATGTAAAATTTTGAACTAGACATTTGTGATATATCTGAGCACAGAAGACAATGGTCCTTGATTCCATGTACTGGGGGAAAATCATACAATATGTGACAGCCATATTAACAGTTAAGCACACTATAGAATATGTTAGAAGAAATATACATGCTTGTTTTAAGGACAAAATACCACAGACAAGTTCTGGTAGTGAGGCAAAGTAGGTAAATTGCCTTTTAAACCAGAAGGAGCTGAGAAGCAAAACCATGGAGAAAGTGGTTAACTGTAACATTTTCTTTTACAAATAAGACTCCTTATTTATTACTATTAAAATAAGAATTTTAAACAGATTCTTAAACTGATGGCTCACATGCATCAGCTCATTCAACTTTATCACCTGTCTAAACAGTAGCTTTTCTAGAACTAGCACCTTTAATATGAAGGTCCATGTGTTTTCCAGCTTAAATTGATATCTGGAATGCTTTTAGTTGTGTGATTAAGACATCTTGTAGATGATAATCATACTCACAAGCACTTTCTATGTCTTTTCCAGTGCTGTCCAGAATTAGTCATTATAAACCACTTATTTCTTCTTCTGAATATGGTGGAACTCTGGCCAGTGCAGAAAGCAGGTCCTTTGTTATTGGTTAATAACAGAAAAATCTAAGCAGATAACTATTGGTTATCTTGATGTCAATATAGTTTGCCATTTTTTGACCATAGAACACATTTTATCCCAAGTAAGATCCATGCCATGAAAAGTTAGTCAGAATTTTGTCATGAGTATCCCAAGAAATTATTTTTAAATGTCTAACAGTAACTTTGTCTTTCTGTAGACCAGTTAGGATTATTTTGAATACATGATCCTTCATGTAATCAGAGGCAAATTGATTCATTAAGTCTTGGTGACCAGTATTTTGTATTATTTCTAATACTGATCATAGGTTGTGATACCACACCATGATAAAATTTGTCTTAGAAAATAGATTGGTTACTTCCTTTTACCTCCTTCTGTACCTCTTAGGAATCTAAAAGGCCAGAATTGAGGTGGCATGGCCAGGGGTGCCATCTAGATGAATATATAACTTTAAGGAGAAAAAAACGAAGACTTGTTTTGCTTTGCCATGTTGTAATTTTGTTCAGGCTTGTTAGTGCAACTGTTCACTTTTGACATATCAAATTAACATTAACCAAATTAACATTAACCAAATAACATTCCAGAATCCTCTTAGAAAAAGAGACTATATTTCTAATGGCAAAAAATTTAAATTATGGTATACTGGAGACCAACACAATGCAAATATTTTAGTAATGTTAGCTTGCCTATTTTAAATGATAGAGATTTTATGTATCTCATATGAATACATTTTTATTGTTCTAGTTAATTTTTGTCCAATTGACACAAACCTAGACACATCTGGGGAGAAGGAATCTCAAATGAGGAAATGCCTCCATCAGAATGGCCTGCAGGCATGTCTATGTGGAATTTTCTTGGTTGCTGATTGATGTAGGAGGGCACAGCCCACTGCAGATGGTGTCAGACCTGGGCAGAGGAACTCTTGAACTGTTTAAGCAGACAATCTGAGCAGGCCATGGAGAGTAACCTACTAAGAAGCATTCCTCCACTGTCTTTGTTTCAGTTTCTGCTTCCAGGTTCCTGTCTTCCCTTCCCTCAGTGATGGGTTGGGACCTGATATTTGTAAACCTTTTTCTCCCCCAAATTGCTTTTGGTAAACATTTTAACACAGTGACATGGAAGCTAACTAATATATCTTTATTTTTTTAATTTTTTTTTACAATTTCATACTATATACCGTAATGTTTGATCAGTCCCCCCATTCTCATTCATCACATTCCCCTTCCCAGAAAATCTCTTCTTCTTCCTAAGTTCCCTTTCTGATTTCCTGTCTTTTTGTGTGTGTGTGTGTGTAACTTAATTTAATTAGAGTTTCTTGACTAAGCATAGGCAGGGGTTATTTGTTATTTAGTTGAGTTAGGGCAACATATCAGTGATTATAACCTTTAACCACAGTCATTTGCTTGCAGCACATTGATCAGTTATGAGTCACTGCACTGTCGCCCACTGCAAACAGAAGCGTCTCTGACCAAAGCTGAGAACAGCACTAATTTATAAGTACAAATGTAAATATATGGAAGGCACTTTAACATTAAGTAAATTTAGCAATAAAACATTAGCAGGTTCCTCTCTAGGGTCTATGACCTCCCCAGCTATGGACTTTGAACAGGCTTTCACTACCAGGTTTGAATTCTTCCTGTAAATTGGTAGGTGAAATGCCTTAATGGGCCCCAGGAAAAGGAAGCTTATTTCAGGTATAATAATAAGGACACCATCGATCTCTTCATTACTCACTGTCCTCTTTAAATGTAACCCTGCACAAGATCAAAGCAGCCAAAATCTCAGCATGAGTTAGAGCGGAACTTACAAAGTTTCACCAGCAGCAGTCTATTGGTGGCTGCTGGCAGAGGGAGAAATCAGTGTACTTCAGGGTTGCTGCTCTTGAGAGGCTACCCATGTCCCAATAGACTGTTCCACACTCATACACATACATGTAGCACTAAGTGGTCTCATTTAGTTTTCATTTGTCTGTTTGTTTTTTGTTTTGTTGTTTTGATTTTTTAAAAGCACATGGAATTGGAAAGTATAGTGATAGAAGATAGGGGAGAAAATGGAGAGGGCTAAAGGGCCTGGAGTCAATCAAAATGCATTATACCCTTGTATGACATTCTTGAACTATAAAACAAAAGTGACATTGAAAGAGCATTATGTCAGGAAATTCTTAGTTTCAATTAAACAGCTGACATATATGCAGCATATTATCCTGCAGAAGCAGTTTTATGGCTAGAAGTTTGGGGATGGGAATATTTAAAGGCAATGAGAAGTTACCAGTGAAGTCCATGGGGTCAGATGGTATGTGGCAATTGGCTGATGTTCACTCTGGATAATACTTTACAAAACCCAACTGGAAGAACTGCAAATGTGCTAGGCCTTCAGTCATTTTGCCGAATTACACTGCATGAACGCCATCTCTAGGAGAGGCTTTGCTTAGACTTAAACTGTGAGAATTCTAGTGGTCAACAAAATAAAATACATTTCATAAAATATCAGAAAATAGCATTTAATGCATTGAATGATCATGTGACCATCATCATAAAATGAACTGTTGTGTCTAGCAGCATTTAATACCACAGCCAGTACACATGAGTAGGCATTGTTCTATTTCACAAATGAGGACTAGAAACTCAAAGTTGAAAAGTATCTACGAAATAGGGAGTTGAAATTCAATCTGTAGGTATCTGAATCAGATAAATTTTAAAATAAGCTGTTTCCCTTTTTAAAAATAATTTATTTATTTTAATGATATATTTTTATTAATTCTTAGAGAATTTCATACATCGAACCTTGATTATACTCACCCCAATGCTACCTCAACTCCTCCCAGATCCTCTTTTTTATTATTTTAGAAGATAATATCTTCCAGCAGATGTCTGATCCTCTGTCTCTTAGGATATTCCCAGACCCTTGTCTGTGATATTCCCTGGGCTTTAAGTGTAAATCTTGTATTGTAAATGTATCAATTAGAGTGAGGACCCCATAGTCAGTTGATCCCTGCATCTTTTGACAACTTGTGGCTTTCTGTAATGATAGCTATCTGCTGCACTATGAAGCTTCTTTGATGAGGAATGAAAGCTATTAGAAGAATGCAGTTACGTATTCTTAGTATGCAGTTAGAAGTCATACTGTTTAGAAAACTGGCAGTAGTGGGTTCTCTAGAGCTTTCATGACCCCACCAAGCACAGGTAGTTGACTAAATTCATAGTTCCAAGCATACATCCCATCCTATTGAGTGAGCCTTAAGTCCAAGTATACACCCATGATACAGGTGTCATTATTATACCCTTTGGAATATCTTAGTGTATTGATCATTGCTGTGGTACATTAGTGTTACAGCTGGGTAGTTCTAGTGATTTCATTTCTCCATTGGCAGCTTTATGGCTCTTCCCAAAATTATGAGATGCAGTCCTCAGAGAGGATGCTTCCAGGTTAGATACAGATATATATATTCCTCTAAATTCTGCTTCTGAAGTGTGTGGTGTCTTCAGCAATGGGGTCTTACCTTCTTTTTCTGGAATGCACCCAGGACAGCAGCAATAGTTTATAATGTTGAGTGGGTTCTCTTTATGTCCTGGACCAACAACTCAAAAGTTTTCCCATGATGCCAAAGACCAGCTCTGGTAAAGAGGGCCAGGGGATGGAAAGGAGGTATGAGGGCAGGCGGAAAAGCAGGACTAAGTCTTCTGAATGGGTCAAATCAAGCTCTTTATTTTGGCTTTTTCTTTTCCTTTCTCTTTATTCAAGTTTTTCCCTCTCTATATAGTTCAAGCTTTTCCTCTCTGTACAATTTCATTTTCTTATTTAAATTTATTCTCTACAGTATTTTTCCATAAAATATCTCTCTCTCTCTCTCTCTCTCTCTCTCTCTCTCTCTCTCTCTCTCTCTCTCTCTCTTTCTCTCTCTCTAAATCAAGCTCTTTATTTTGGCTTTTTCTTTTCCTTTCTCTTTATTCAAGTTTTTCCCTCTCTATATAGTTCAAGCTTTTCCTCTCTGTACAATTTCATTTTCTTATTTAAATTTATTCTCTACAATATTTTTCCATAAAATATCTCTCTCTCTCTCTCTCTCTCTCTCTCTCTCTCTCTCTCTCTCTCTCTCTCTCACACACACACACACACACACACACACACACACACATATTTATTCACACACATCTTGTGCCAGAAGCAAAACCACCATACACATATCTCATTCATACATCTTATCAGCTTCCCTATGTAAGCTTCTTCTTCCTTATGGAAGAAACAAAGCTCCAACACACATAGATCCTACCCATACATCTTGTAAGCATCCTTCTTCCCTTCTCTCTTCTTTTTTCTGTTTCCTTATTATTTCCCATACATTTATATACCTTTTAAACAATACCATATAAGAATAAATCACATCATAATCACGAGTCCTATTTTTTCCAGTGAATGATTACAAGTTACATATTTAAAAAACAGCTTGTTTTAAATTACCACACATGATTACACATGAACACCCATGTACCTTTTTTCCACAATAAACCTATATCCCAGAAACAATAATTCTGTTATCATAGATTAACAAAGTTTCACCAAGCCAAGCATTTTCACAGTCAGCTTCTATTATAGCTGGCAAGTAGCAGTCTTACAGTTATCAGGAAAAGAGTACACGCCATGGTTTCTTAACTTACACAATTATTATTTAGGTAACACAATGAAACAAATTTGTTATTAACTAGAAAACTTTAAGTCATGGGTCTTATTTTTTTTCTTAGGCAAAGGAGAATCTGTCCAGTCTACATGCCCCATATCCCTATGCTCCCAAGGTACACACAAAAACTCATCAGTAATTTTATAATTGTAAAAACTAGGAAAATATCAAATTGTGGTCAAGGAAGTTCAAACTTAGCAATGGGCACTGAAACTCATTTGTTATATCTAGGCTTGTTTCTCATAGATGAAACTCATTGGCCCTAGTGATTAAGCATTCTTTGTTCTAACGTTCCTAACCCTGACCAAACAAGTTCATAGCAAAAATATATTTTCTTACTTTTACGTTACTTCTTGGGTTACTAATGTTTCTTAAGTTACTAGTTCCAAGGCAGCTGGCAAAACATCCTGATCTAATTATGTAACTATATGTGAAAAACACATACTGTTCCTAACCATGCATGTTTTTTAGTTATTCTTTCTGGAGTTTTAATAGAGTCACCAATTCAACTGAGTAGCACTTACTTGCCAAGTGGCATCACTTGGGGGAAAATCATCACCATCATTATGTAGGCCAGTAACACTACCCAGTGAGGGGTTAGAGACCCCTATAGAACTTCCATACCACAAGAGAGACAGGGAGACCATGGTGGCAACAAGCACAATAAGCCCCAGCAGTGGCAAAGGGCATTCAGGGGACAATCCTCCAGAAGACCAAGGTAAAAACCAATGTTGCCTTGTTAAACAGTAGCTTTACTCCTGAAGCTCCAAGGCTGGCTGCTGTTTCCCTGCATTGCTCCCAGCAGCATGACTGTCAATATGTTTGTTTGACTGTTTATGGTTTATATGGGGAACATTGTCACCTCAGTTGACATAAGTTCAGTTAATGCATATGAAATGTATATTTAATTTTAAGTAACAATAAAATCATATGACTCCTTATGGCTTTTTCCTCCAAACATCCTCACAATTATTTATCTTCCTTCCTTTTTCATCCGCATTGACATTCCTCTCTTCCCAAGTAAGTTTTCCACAACAGTATTTCTCATTTTCCCTTCAAAGCAACTATGACCTTCTATTTTCTTCTTTAGTACTTCTTCCTCAGTACACTGTGGTGTATTTTTACCTTTCTGATATCTATGGTTACTTCACACTACATGCTTCTATCCAAAGATTTAGAGCTAGCATCCACAATAAGAGAAAAATCATGTGGTGTTTTCGCTCATCACAATATTTTCTAGTTCCACCCATTTACCTTCAAATTTTGTGGTTACATTTTTCTTTTCACAGGAGAGTAGCATTCCATACTATATACATACCACATTTTCACCATCCATTCATTAGTTGATAGTCATTTAGATTGTTGCCATTTTACAACTCCTATGAATATGGTGACAACATGGCTGAGCAAGTATCTATGGTATAAGATGTTAAGTCCTTGGTTTATATGCCTTTCCGTGGTATAGATAAGTCATATGGCAGATTTGTTTTTAGCTTTTTGAGAATGCTCCACAGTAATTTCCAGAGTATCTGTACCAGTTTGTAAATACAAAAACAGTGAAGGAAGGTTCCCCTTTCTTGATATCCATACCAGCATTTGTTATCAATTGTTTCCTTGATCTCAGCCAGTCTTCCTAGAGTAAGATGAAACTTCTCGTGTTTGAATTTGCATTTCCCTAATTGGTAAGAATACTGATATTTCTTTTTGTTTCGAGATCTGATTACTTGTTATTCTTAAAGACTTATTTTTGCTGGACTCAGACTTTGATGTTGAAGCTTTTAGTGAAGACAGCCAACATATCTTGGCAATCTGTTCCTGGCATTTTTCAACAACACTCATTCTCTTGGCCAATATTTTGGTATATTTGGCATCCTCCCCTCATATTCTTCAGTGCATTCTTTCCTCAGAGGAATATGTAATTACGGACATCATCTTCTTCAGAGAGACTGAAAAGCTTTTGGATTCTGCTGGCTCTTTTGGCCCCAAACCACCAGTAAACACTGTATCTGTCAGTCTAGGAATAAATTTCTCTTCTTTTTTCTTCAGTAACTGAGCTGAGAACCCTCAGAATGGCATCCATAAGGCATCCCAGAGTAGACTTGTACTTCCTCTCTTGAGTTTTATAACAACAATGCCCCTTACTCAACAGCAGGTGCATTCTGTCACAGGACACTTTGCTTCATGGGAAAACCTTTGTCATTCCCGCCACTGATTTGGACCACATAACGTTTCCACTCACCAGTAGCTACTTCTGTGGCCGGGAACTTTTCATAGAAGTTACAAGGTTCACATTCATCTTCCACTTCAATGAGTTTCTGAGAGCCAGTGGCTGGGAAAGAGATATTCAGCTTCATTTTGACATGGCCTTCTACCTTGAGATAGTTCTTAGCCATTTGTAGTTCCCATTTTGAGAACCCTCTATTCAGATATATAGCCCATTTTTAAATTGCATTGTTTGTGTTCTTGATTCTTTGTTTTAGGAAGATTTTTATATACTGAATATCAGCCACTTTCTTGACTTCCTTTCCTATTGTTTGTTTCTTTTGCTATACAGAAGATTTTAAGTTTAATTCCCAACTTGTAATATGACTTTTTTCTCTTTTTATTTAAATTTATTTATACAATATATTTGATCACATTCCTTGTCTTCCCTACTCTTTCATATTCTCCCCACCTCCCTAACAATCTTTGTCTATGTTTTCTCTTGTGTTATCCTTCTCTTTCAAAAAAAAAATCACAAACACAAAAAATGTCAAAACAAACAAAGACTGAATAAGACAAAAATATTCAAACCAAACAAAAAGAAGCAAAAGACCCAAACAAACAAAAACTCTCTTGAGTTCATTTGGTGTTGTGTTGGTCAACTACTTCTGAGAATGGGGCCCATCCTGGAGTGTGGTTGACACATTGGTGACACTCCATTGGAGAAAATTGACTTTCCCTTTGCTAGTAGGTAGTAATTACAAATAGTTTCTTGGGAAAGATTGTAACCCTGTATCTACTTAGCCCTCTCAGTGCTGGTAGTCCATGAGGCTTGAACCTGTGCAGGTCGTGTCTGTGCTGCTACAGTTTCTACAAGCTTAAATGTACATCAATCCTGCTGTGTTTAGAAAACATTGTATCATTGGAATCGTCTATTATTTCTGGCTTTCAGGAGCTTAATGCCTCCCCTTTTCATAGATTTCTGAGTCCTTAGGGGAGTGGATTGGTAAAGACTTCCCATTTAGGATTGAGATCTTTAAAGGCATGCATACACAGAATATTGCCTAGTTGTGTTTCTCAGTGTTAATTCCCATTTATTGGAAGAATAAAATTCTCTGATGAAGGCTGAGACAGTCACTGATTTGATTCCAAGCCTAGTGTGACTACTGGAGGGTATCTGGTAATGAGTGTTTCTATGGATATGTGGGTGTCACAATGTAATAAAAATGGGCTAGAAGGAAAGACTGAAAGGAACAGTAGACAAGAACTTCAGAGTCCCCAGGGCCATATGAAAAGGTGGAATCCCCAGAGCAGCTTTTAAGCTTTATGAGATCACATGGACCAATTACTGAACTTAATTCATAGGCAAATTGAGTACCAGTAGTACTATTTATAAAGCCCTTTGCTATAGTTGTATCATGTAGGGTATTACATATATTATCTTCTACCTATTTCAGTGTTTCAGGTTTTACACTTTTAGATTTTTACACAGCATAATACATATGATCTAATTTCATTCTTCAGCATGTGAGTATCCAGTTTTCCCAGTATCACTTTTAAAGGTCTTGTCTTTTCTTTCAGTGTGTGTTGTTAGAATCTTTCTCAAATAGCTTGTTATTTTGTGTGTGTTCATACGTGGAATTTTCATTTTATTCCATTGATCTCCATGTCTGGTTTTGTGTCAGTACTATGTATGACATTTTTATTTCTATAGCTTTCTAATAAATCTTGAGATCTGGAATGAGAGTCCTGCAATTTTGCCTAGGATTGCATTAAATATAGCAATTCTCCCAAACACACATACATTCTCGCTCTCTGTGAGTGTGTGTGTGAGGGGGGGAGAGGACTTTATGATTTTTAAGATTTTATGATTTTTAGGATTTTATGAATGTATGATTTATGAATTTTAGGACTTAAGAATTTTAGGATTTTTCTATTTCTGTGAAGAAAATTATAGGCCAATATTTCTGATGAACACAGACACAAAACTACTCAGCAAAATAGTTGTAAACTGAATATAGACTTGTATCAGAAAGATGACCCACCATGATAAAGAGATCATGGATACACTCCTATTCAAATTAACCTTAAAATATGAAGGAATTAACCTAGAGTAAGAAGTGGCCTCTACAATAAAAACTTTAAATCTCTCAAGAAAGAGATTTAGGAAGACACTAAAAGATGGAAAGACCTCCATGTTCTGGGTTGATAGAAGTAATAGTGTGAAAATGGTCAAAAGTAATTTACATATTTCATGCTTTCTTTTACAAAGTAGACCAGTGTTACAGTGCTAATTTGTTATTTTAAATGATTAGAGATTATTTGAGTAAGCTGTGTCACACATAGTTTAATGAAGTTAAGGATATCTCTACAAAATGACATTTTATAAGTTGTAAAGTTTCCTGAATTTTTACGAACTGAACAGAACCCCAAATCAAGACCTAGAACATTTTTCTTTATGACATATTTTAAATAATTTAAATATAAAGTATTTCACAGATACAGAAAACTACTTCAACAGATGTGGTTGATACTGGGTTAGTTTCTGTGTTCTCTGTGTTTGATACTGGGCTAGTTTCAAAGAATAGGTGAGTGGTAAGCCATGCTGAAATTGTTTGTTCAGCACTGGCATCATTAATTGCTGAAAATCATTTCAGACAAGTTATTTTCTAGGAATTATTGTTACAGTGATTAAAATAGCCCTCAATATAATGGAATATATAGTCTAATATGGATGGATATTGAGTAAGTTATCAAATGTCAATAATAACATAAACAAGTGTGAATGTTATAAGACTAAGACAGGGTGCTAAAAAGGGAATTTTCCTGCTATTGGTAATTCCAACAGAAATATCACTACTATAAAAGTACTACATTCAGTTTAACCCCAGGTTACTGGTATTAAATTACTAGATATAGGGGATATCTGACTTCTTTCTCCGTGAACACCCTGTGTCAGAATTGTACAGAACAGAGTGAAAACAGGTGAAAACAAAACCTTTCAGCTTGCTAAATATATGACCTATGCTATAATAATAGTGGAACATTTCTCTAGATTCTGGAATCTAGAACATCTTATTCTGCTCTCAAATTTGTTGATGCAATTTATATTTTTATGAAGGAATTGTAAAGTCCACCTGAAACACTTCTTTCTTGGCATAAAAGTGGTCATCATATAGCTGGTCAGTGATTATAAATGTAACAAATGAAAGAGCTGAGATATGTCATCTTTTAAAACAGTTCAAAATTGACTTGGATAGGTTTCAGATAATTAATACAGAAGTAGTGCACTAACTTCCTTTAGAAGAGATACATATAAACCTAGACAAGAGTCAATAGTATCAATTTTACAACAGTGAGAACTGCCTGATGACAAAAAACAAAATTAAAGTGATTTTCATTAAAACAATTTCAAATTCTCCCAGATTTTGGGGTAAGAATTGGCAGGAATGTCTGGCCTTCCAGACTGAAGAATCCTTTCTTGCACTTTCTAGTTTGGCTATGGAAATCGGCATGTTTATTGACATAAGCACCAAATTTTTATATTAGGCCTAATCACAGATCAAGAAAACATAAAGCATTTCAGGGTCAGGGTGACATTCCGGGTCAGGTAAGAAGAGGTACATTCAGGAATTTAAAAGAAAATACTGGAAATGAAATAGAGGCAAGCCGATCTTATCTTCCTATATATCCTTACTTACTTTTTAAAATTGTTTTGAGATTATAATAAAATTACATCATTTCCCTCCTCCCGTTTTTTCCTGTCAAACATTCTCATGTACAATCCTGTTGTAGAAGCTTATCTTTAGTTATGTATAAAATATTGTTTTTATGCACTGTTGAGTGAGGGGCTCCCTAGGTCTTGGGGTTTTGTATTATTTTCAGGTATTGGATTTATATGGGCGGTGTTTGACTGCTTATGATCTGCATGCGATATCAGTAGAACACCTGAGGAGCTCTGAATCAATAAAACACCTGTGCTCAGATGCTTGAGGTTCCACTGTTGAGTATGGTATGGGCCATGATAGTGGTTCCCTCTGCAGAGTTTTGGAAGTGTATGTAATGATTAATATGCCTCCTTGTCTTCTTGATGAGGGACACAGCAGTGTACACTACAAAACCCCCTGATCTTTTTAAATTTTGAGGCTTTTTAAAAAAAATTTCTTTATTTCTATATGTGTGTGTGTGTGTGTTCCTAAAAATTTAAGTACAATCTATTCTGTCTATATAGTGTTACTTGAATGTATATGTTTTTGGGGGCTAATCACTTGGTATTGGATAACCAATTCGCATGCTCTTCCCTAGAGAAAACGATTTTCTCCCACTCTCAGCATTCCTCAGTTGCCGGTTATCCTTTTCTGGGGTTGAGGGCTGGTGATCTTTCCCACTCTCAAGTTTTCAAAGTACTCTATTTTCTATATCTGTGTCTACTGAAGCTCTACATATTGAGTAGTTACAGAGAGGTTATAGCACCCTTTTCTCTCTCCCTCACTATGTATAGAGGGTATAAGTAAAACATTTGCTGAAAATGTATTTCTTTCCTCATTCTTAGTTGAATTTTGTACGTTGAAGAACAATTTTATCTGGGTTTAGTTAAAAGGGTAGTTTTCAAATCTTGCATACGCCTAGGAGAGATTCAGCAGACATCTTATATGATAAATGACTATACTCACTGTCTCTGAGTTGTGAAAGACATTGCATGATAGTGGAAGACAAATATCAGTAGCATACCAGTTCCTAAGAACAACTTTCAACACATAAATGCACGAGCAGGTATACGCACACACACACAAACACACACACACACACACACACACACACACACACACACACACTAGTAGTCAGGGTGAACATAGATATAGTAGAGTATCTGATAAAGAGTATGTTATCCATTATTCTCTTACATTCTTTCTCTGTATTCCAGAGGTTTTGTTCATGTTAAAGTTGGAGTAAGTCACAAGGACAAATATCCTCCTATTCCTGCAAGGGGCTCAAATTTATTTGAACAAGAATGAAGCAATTTATGAGATCATAAAGGCTTGAGAATGATCATCTTTGCCTCAGTATTCCTCTGCCAAGCCCCACAGGGAAGGTAGCATTATCTCCACATCCCTCAGTGGAAGCTCTAATTCCTTTACCCTTCTGACAACTCACTACCAGGAAACATTTTGCTGTGGCTGCTCATCCTACTACAACACAAGTGAGAACAATCTTGCCCCTGGGCCCCATGGGAAAAAAAAGGCAGACAATTTAATCTCTAATTCATTTGGGTTCAGTCTTACCTCCCTTAGGATGGCATATTCTTAATCATACAATTCTGTTCTGAAATTCTATAGAATCTAAAATGTCCAACACCCTTATGTCATTTTTGTAAATCCCTCCATTTCTTCTACTCCCAGCTGGTAGTTTCTAATGCTATCATCCTACCTCTATTCCTGAGGAGCCTAATTAAAATCAAGATTCATACCCACACAAGTCCATAGTAATCTCCTTATTAATTTATTTTTAGTTGTATTCTTTTACTTTCTTTATTTGTATTGTTCTTTTCTGAACAAACTATTCTATATTTTTTTCCTGATACAGGTAGGCTGAAAATTTTCCAAGTCTTCTTGTTCTGATTCATGTTTTTAAATAATGGCTTGTTCAATTAATCTCTAGCATTTTGCATTTCATTATAAGTAGTCAGGTGGGTCTATACTAGATTAGAATTTTAATTAGAAACCATCTTGGCAAAATATTGAATTTCGTTTTATATAGATTCTAATAAGATATGAAAATCCACGCAATTTTTCGATTAAGGTGAAGGTGGAAACTGAAATGATAAAGTGGGACAATTTATTTTAACTGTTCGATCTATTAGAAAGGGTAGACAATGGCATGATGATTATCCAGAGATATCAGTTATAAAGATTTAGAAATATACAATAAGGCAGGGGA
Source organism: Cricetomys ansorgei (assembly GCA_026225945.1). Taxonomy (NCBI): domain Eukaryota; kingdom Metazoa; phylum Chordata; class Mammalia; order Rodentia; family Nesomyidae; genus Cricetomys; species Cricetomys ansorgei. The sequence continues at coordinate 3,524,276 of JAMJFZ010003399.1, forward strand.
TGTAGAGATGATTCTGCTCCAGAATATTTTATACTTTGCACAGGACCAGGTTTGGTTCCTAACACCTGCATGGTAACTCACAGCCATGTGTAATGCAGTTCCAAAGAATTCAATGTCTTTTTTCTTGCCTACCCGCCACCAGGATCTCACATGGTACACTTACATATTTGGCAAATGCCCAAGCATTTAAAAAATCTTTTTAAAAGATTTAACGAGACAATTTTTTAATTTTTAAAACTATTTTTTCAAATGTAGTTTTAGATTGTTTTATTTTGTTGTTGTTGTTGTTGTTGAGAATTTCATGTATCAGTACAACATTTACATCATTTTCTTGCTTCCAATTCCTCTAATTTCCTCCTGCAATGGCTGTTCTTAGTTGTCAACTTGACTACATCTGGAGTTAACTAAAACCCAAATGGCTGGGTACATTTGTGCCAGATCTTTCGATTGAGTCATTTGATGTGTGAAGACCCACCTTAAATCTGGGTCATACCTTCTGGTGGCAGTTTAAAAAAAGGACACTGAAGGAAAAAGCTTTTTGCTCTTTGCCTTCGTGCCCACATTTTCACTGGCAAAGTTCATTCTTCCACTGGTGTTAGAGCCTATTTCTTTGGGATTCTGGTATATACTATATACTTATGACCAAGAATACAATAGTTCTTTGCTCTAGAAGGCTGGACTTTATGTCAGGGGAAAGTCACTGTTGGAATAGTCAAATCACGGCCTGTAAGCCACTCTAATAAATCTAAGTCATAGATACACACACACACACATATATATTCACATATACATGAATTTATATATATATGTGTGTGTGTGTTCTATCAGCTCTGTTTCTCTACAGAACCCTGACTAATATACTCCTAAAATCCATGATCTCTATTATTTAATTATCAGGAATACATATTTAAATTTATAAATTGGCCTGTTGAGCTCACTTAGTGTTGTTCATATGTGTATGTGCTTGGGGCTGACCATTTGGGATTGGATAGCCTATCCAGTACACATTCCTGGAGGAAATTGCTTCTTCACATGTATGAACAACTGAACAACACTAAATAGATCAGCAGGTTAATATATATATATATATATATATATATATATATATATATATATATATATATATATATATATATATATATTTGAGTGTGTGCTCATGAAGGTGAAAATAATACTTTTAAAAGATGTCAATAATTTGATAGTGAGTAGGGAACACAGGAGGACTTGGAGGAAGGAGAGGGATGGGTGTACTCACATATGAAATTCTTAATTCTTAATGTTTTTATTTACTCTTTGAAAATTTCATAGAGTATGTTTTTATCATATTCTTTCCATCCTCCAACTCCTCTCTGATCCTATCCCTTCTCTACCCACACATGTTCATGTTCTTTTTCTTTCTTATAAATTAAGAAAAAGCAAGTGATCCTGAGGATGGGGGCTACTCTGGTATCTAGTCGGTATACACCGTGTCTCTCCATTGAAGGAAACTGATTTTATATCTTCCAGCAGCTATCATTTGTGAGTGGCTTTCTGGACAAGGATGAGAGTTTGTGGCCATTTCCCCTCTTTTGTTCTAGTATTTTGTCTGCTTTGAGTTTGTGTGGTTTTTATGCATGTTATCTGTGAGGTCATATGTGCCTCTGTGAGTTCATATGTGCATCTGTTCTGTTGTGTCTGGAAAACAATTTTTCTTTAGAATTGTCCACCACCCCTCCTCACAAATCATTCTACCCACTTTTCCAAATAGACCCCTGAGCCTTAAGAGGAGAGGTGTGAAAAAGATACCCCATTAATAGATGAGCACTCCAAAATCTACATATTACTAACAGAGATACTTGCTAATCCATTTTCATTGCTGCTCTAACACAATAGCAAAAAATTGAATTTAGCCAGGATGTTCATCAATTGATGAATGGGTAATGGAAATGAAGTACATTTACACAATGGAATGCTATTCAGCTGTTAAGAAAGATGAAATTAAAATATTTTTAATTAATTGGATGGATCTGGAATCAAACATCCTTAGCAAGGCACTTCAGACACAGAAAGTCAAATATTGCATATTTTCTCTTATATGCCAATATTAGATTTTATGCCTGTTGTTTTATGCCATATGTATGTTTCATTTCAAATACCCACAGAGGTTAGGTAGCTACTAAGAGTCCCAGGAAGGAAAGGATCTGGTAAGGAAAGGAATATAGAACATAGTGTCATAAAGAGATAAAGGGGAAATTAGAACAGGAGTATTAAATGGGGTGGGGTTTGGGAAGGCAAAGTAGAGGAAGGAATACAGGGAAGAATAACTAACACTAAAGGCAATTTGAAAAGCCGTATGAAAATGTACTCCTAAATATATATACATATATAAAAGGAATTTATATGGAGTTACCATATACTAAGGGGAGAGAATACCCCAACCAAACATCATATGCTACAAAACAAAACCCCCAGTACCAGGAATGTGTTACATCTCGTTGGGTCATAGGCCAAAGATATCCCGTATATTTCTTTCATCAAACACTATAGTTTATTGCTAATACTATTGGATACTCTCCATATCTTGACAGTAAGATCATATCACTGAAGATACCACATACTTGTGGCTTATGTCCTAATTAGATATTTTTTTCAACTTGACACAAACCAGAATCATCTGGGAAAGAGGAACTTCAATTGAGAAAATGCCCCTATCAGATCCCCTGTGGGAAAATCTGTGGGGAAGTTTTGTTGTTGTTGCTGTTGTTGCTGTTTTTGATTAGTGATTAATATGAAAGGGTCAATCTCACAATGGGCTATGTTATGCCTGGACAGACATTACAGTTTTGTGTAAGAAAGCAACTGAGAAAGCCCTGAGGAGTAAGTGAGCTGCATTCCTCTATGGCTTCTACTTCAGTTCCTGCCTTCAGTTTCCTGCCTTGAGTCTCAGCCCTGACTTTTCTTCATGATGACTGATATTAGAATGTGTAAGCCAAGTAAACTTCTTTTTCCAAGTGGTTTTTGTCAAAGTGTTTTATTATAGCACTAGAAACCTAATGAAGACATCATGAAGAAATCAAAGTGGAAGCTTTACCTCCACTGGCTATCATTCATAATACTAAAAGGTTCTATACATGCTACTGAGAAGGGGAAAAAAAACAATTACTAACCTCACACGACTACAAATCCTGCCAGATATAATAATGACCTGCCTGTAAGATATGTGCATTGGTGCAATAGTGTCATGAATGTTAGAAGATTAACCAACCAGTGTTTAATTGGATTTAAGGCCCACTTCATGACATAGAACCCTTACCTGATATTGTTAATGAGCCCAAGGACTTGAGACTAAATAATGGACCTAGGGGAATGACTATTATTATTCTGCTTAATGAACATGGCAATAAAATAAAAAAAGACAAGTATATCACTTAACCCTCAGCAGAGAAGCTTTTTCTTGAAGTAGATGGAAATTAACACAGAGAGTCACCAGTGGACAACATGTAGATTGTGAGAAATTTTAGAGTGTCCTACAAACTCTTAGTTAAAAAATTACTCCTGTCAGGCAGTGGTGGTGCACACCTTTAATTGCAGCACTCTGGAGGCAGAGGCAGGCAGATCTCTGTGAGTAACAAAATAAAACAGCCTTTAAGATAAAGTCCTAGAGAGAATAGGTATAGACAGAGCATCCCTCAAAATAATCAAGACTATATGTGAAAAACCCACAGCCAACATCAAAATGAATGTAGAAAAATTTGAAAACGTCCAGCACGAGACAGGACTATCAACTATCCCCACCCCTTTTCAATAGAGTTCTGGAAGCACTAGCCAGAGCAATACAAAAATTAAGTAAATTAAAGGAATTAGATTAGGAAAAGAAAATGTCAAATTATTCTTACTTGCAAATAAGAGATCCCCCAAATTACACCAGAATTGGCTAACATTTTTACAAATGTGGCATAATATAAAAATCATATTACAAAAGTCAGTAATATTCCTATGTACCAAGAATAAGCATGCTAATAAAAGAAAACACCCCTATTTGCAATACTTTCAAAAGAGATTAAATATCTAGGAATAAACCTAACCAAAGAGTTGAAAGCCCTCTATAATAAAAACAAAATTTCTGAATAAATATATGGAGAAAAAAACTAGAAGGTGGGAAGTCCTCCCATACTCATGGATTATCAATGATCATTGTACCAAAAGCACCTTATAAATTCAGTCCAATCTCAAAAAATTTGCATGCATCCATTCTTCACAGAAATAAAAATCATTAAATTTATACAGAAGTGCAAAAACCATGATTATTCAAAGCAACCATGTGCAAAAGTAACAATTCTGGAAGGATCATCATTTCAGTTCTCAAGATAAAATAGAAAACTGTAGTGACAAACACTTCATAGTACTAGCATAAAATAGATAGGCAAATCAATTGAGAAAGCAAAAGAGAAAATGTGAGTACATGTAATTACAGCCATATGATATTTGAGAAAGATAGTAAAAACATGGAATGGAGAAAATATAGCAACTTCAACAAGTATGTGGTACTGGGAAAGATGGATATCCACATGAAGAAGCATGAAATTAGACCCAGATGTATGGACCTTCACAAAAATAAACTCCAAATATATCAAAGACATCAAAGTGTTACCTGAAACATGTAACTGCTAGAAGAAAAGATGGGCATTTCCTATAAGACACAGGTGCAGGAAGTTTCTTTCTGAATAAGCCTCCATGTGCAAAATCACTAAGGCCAATAATTGACAAATGAGACCTTAAAAAACTAAATAACTTTTGGAAAGCAATGAAATAGTGGAGTTAAGAGGGAGTCCACAAAGTGGGGAAGAATCTTTACCATCTATACATCTGACAGAGGATTAATATCCAGAATACATAAAGAAAAACAACAAAAAAGAGTCAAAAAACTACCTCATTAAAAATGTACAGCATATCTGAACCATGAATCCCCAAAAGACACAAAAGAGCTATGAAATATATTATAAAATGTTCTTCATCCTTAGCAATTAGACAAATGCAAATTAAAACTGCATTGAGATTTCACCATATCCCAATCAGAATGGCTAAGATCAAGAAAACAGCTAACCACTAACACTAGTGAGGATGCAGAATAAGGAGAACCCTTAATGTTGATGATATTGAAAACTATTGTCTCCATTATGGAAATTAATGTGAAGAATTTTCCAAAAGCTAAAAATAAATCTACTGTATGATACAGCTATAACACTCCTTGGCATATGCCTAAGGGACTCAATATCCTACTCTACAGAAACTTGCTAAGCCATGTTCATTGCTCTTCTATTCACAATAGTTAAGAAATGGAGATAATCCAAGTGTCCTTCAATTGGTGGATGGATAATGAAAATGTGATACAAATACACAATGGAAAATACTATTAAGCTGTAAAGAAAATGGAAGTTATAAATTTTGCAGGTAGATAGATGTAACTGTGAGGTAACCCAGATACAGAAAGAATAATGTGACCTGTTCTCTCTTATCTGTGGAACCTAGCTCTGAGTCTGTAGACTTGAGAATGTAATCTTAAGTATCCCCAAAAGTGAGGCACCTAGAGGCAGTCTAACATTGCTGGGATAAAATACCATTCCCAAAGCTAACTTAAGGAAGAAAGAGTATACTTGTGCCTATTGTTTTAGGAGGGGAGTTTTATAAAGCTGCAGGAGGCATGGTGGCACTTTCTAGAGCAAGAAGCAGAACAATCTCATGTTCAACTGCAAATGAGAAGAAGAAAGAAGAAACCAAAACTGGAGTGGGGCAATGTACAATCAAAGCCTAGCCACAGTGATGGACCTCCTCATAAGCATCTCAAAATGCACCACTAACAGGGGACCGGGTATTTAAATACCTGAGCCTATGAGGGAAATTTCTCATTTGAACCAACACATTTCACTCCTTGTCCCCAATATATTCATGGTTTTTGTCCAGTTTTAGCTGTCCTCATAGTCTTTTACAGTCTCAACATGTTAAAATGCAAAGTCTGGAGTCTCTTTTGAGATCCAAGGCAATCTCTTAACTATAGCTCATGTAAAATAAAGAAACAAATTACATAGTTCCACATACAATGGCACACAATATGCATTCCTATTCTAAAAGGGAAGTGCAAGGGTGTAGAGGGGAGGTAGTGGACCAAATCAAAGCAAAAACTCAGCAGAGCAAATGTCAAGATATAGATCCATGTCCAGTGTCAAAGGGCTTAGATGGTTCTGTCCCTTCCTACAGCTTTGCCGCCTGAGACACAAGGCTCTCACTTAGAGTAGCTCTGTTTGCTGTGTGCAGCTACTGTCAGATGTCTCACAGCTTTAGCGTCTCTCCCATCTTGGGGTCTCCACTGCAACCCAAGCTTCACTTTCACAGCTTCAAACAATTGATTCTCTGTGCCTCATGCCATTTGTAGACCGTTACAAAAATACTCCCCTACTACACACTGCTTGACATTAGTGGGTTTTTGAAACTGTGGAGGAAGAATTTAAGATACCTTCATTATTAAATCTTTTATGCGTCTAAAGCCAGCACCATTTCGATGCCACTGTCAAGTTCAGCTGCTAGGTTGAATTGGACCACTCCCCCAATCATACTACCGGCAGATATTTTTTTTAGGTGCACTTTAGGAGCAGAAAGCTTTGTTCTTTCACTAGTTGGAAGGTTAGTTGGGTGAGTTCCTACCCTTCAGAAGCTTTGCTATTGTTGTAGGGCAGATCTGGAGGCCTTTCCTTAACTACACTAATCTCAAAGGCTACAGCAACTTTCAGCAGAAGCCTTGGGTGTTCCAAGCTTCCTAGTGCTTTTATTTTCTTCAAACTGTATTTTTTTATTATTATATTTTTATCCCATTGGTTTTATTTGTTATAACCCACAAAATCCAAGTTGTGCTATCCCTATATCCATTGTTGTTAGACCATCCACTGAAGCATGAGCAACATACCAGGGACCACATCCCTAGAGAAAACCAAATCACCCTCCTCCAGAAGTCATCAACTAGCAATAGCTCTTGGCCTATAAGTGTGCCTCATAAGCCACCCCCCACTCACCACATAATAGATTGTTGAGTGATTTAACATTGTGCTATTCTTATGCAGGTAACTACATCTCTATTCAGTTTTAAAAAATATTGAAACCTTAATATTTGTATGTGTAAACCTACAGATATATAAAATGTAAGTTAAGAAAAAATAAGGAAAAGAAAAACTAAAACAATGTCACATATTCATAGCTAAACGTTTAGAAAGTAAAGAAAATGATGTGAAGAAACAAAATTACTCTTACACTTAGTACTCACAGGTATTGTTAAGGGTGACCCTTGAGGGAGCAGGGAAATGGAGCTCTGGAGACAGGGAATAACATAACACATGGACTGTGAAGGGGGAAAGATAAGGGACAGGGATGGGACATTGTTTTGGGAGAGGTAGAGGGAGGAAGGAGAGATAAATAATATATATTATATTACTCCATATATATAAGGAGTTTGGCCACACAGGGCGATGATGCTACTCTCCATGACCATAGACTATCTCACAAAAACCTCAGAACCAGGCATGGGAAATCTCCCTTTGAGTTATTGGTCAGGGAAGTATAGGAATCTCCAATAACTGTAAGCTAAGGACATGCACCTGGTTGCCCCCCAGCACTTAAAAGCAAAACCCGATTGATGAAAACACCAAAAACTCTGGAGACAGAACTTGGAGCAATCACCCTGGCAATCACGTGGGAGCCTCCTCCTTGAGGACTATATCTCATATTATCAGGAGGTGCTATGTAGCCACCAAGAGAAAAAGCAATCAATAGTCTAATCCAGCTCTGAAGCCTATGAAGCACAACAACGATCAGCATGGCAAGATATCCCTAAAAGTGCAATAGTGGCACTCTTATCTTGGTAGTGATCAATAGTTGTCTTAATTGGAAATAAACCATACTAAGTAGTAAAGAATTCATTGATGGTACTATAAACCTTGCCAGCTACCCACTGCATGAGAGGTAATATGCCATAAAGGAGAGCCTAGTACTGCCACTTTTCTGAACCAATATGATTTTTCACTGGATTCTAAATATTTATCCTATATCCACAAATAAGTGTAGCTCTCACCTCTCATCAAAGGAGCTCCTTTTTTCAGTAGTGTGTATAGGTTTCTCCAAGACCAGATGATCTGCCATAAACACATATACATACAAACAACACTAAATGGACTCAGTATGGTGTGTTTGTGTGTGTGTGTGTGTAGTAGTAGTCGTCGTAGTAGTAGTAGTAGTAGTAGTAGTATGTTGCTGTGACAGCTCAGCAAGGAAGAGATGGAGGCATATTCATAACTGCAAACCCTGCCAGACCTCAGTAGATGAAACCACCATCCTGGCCAGCACCATACTCGAGCATCAGTACAGTAATACTACGCTAGCAAAATTATTTACAAGAGAAACAATCACAAGGCCAGCTAATGCACAGGACCAAATGAAACCAAACATCTATCACGAAAGTCTTTGGACAGCAGAAAAATATTATCAATGCCCAATTATCTGGAATTCACTCACAATCTTCTGGGATCCTCCAAAGGGCTTAGATCACTTTGCTTCCCTGACCTCTGCAGCCACAAAGTTTGTCTTTCAAGTTCTGGCTGGCTCCACTCCATTGCTGCTACCATTCTTGGTGGTCTTCCCACAGTACTGGCATCTCAAAAACTGCTGGGGTCCTTTGAAGCAACTGGGCTGCACTTTCACCAATAGCGTCTCCTGGGCTCTTTTCATGGTGCCATACCTAACTTCTTTGCATGCCACCTTCAATCTGAGTCTTCAACTGCTACTTTGGCTGCACCTTCAATAATGACCTCTCCTGGCCTCTTACAGTGCCAAGCCTCAGCTGCTCTCCAAAGACCCCTTCGTGACTTCAAAACCAGTAACCCCTGGGTCACTCTTACAGTACCAAGTTCGAATGCCAGCATGAGATACAAACTCAGTCAATTCTGGAAGACAGTTTCTGGGTACTAACCCTTAGTAAACACTTTCCAGATATTAAGACAAAATCTGGTTTGCAGGAAAAACAACTGGTCACCTTGTCTGCAGGAACCATTCACTCATGGGGTGGGGTTACCGCTTGTAGACAGGTTTGTAGGGAAAAAAAACTGTTAAGTTTAACTAAGTGGCTTTTTGGCCCTAAGCTGAGGCTTCCACAACAATAGAGGGTCCAGGGCCAATGGGAAGAATCTCCAGTTGACATTCTTTTTCACCACCACTAAAAGGAAACATACAACCCCTTCCATAGATCTCAATCAGAAGACTCACTTGGGCTTCACAGACACAAAAAGTCATTAACAAATTCAATTTATAGAATAGCAGTATGCTCTGGTTACCATTTCCCATGCCCTGACTGCTGAAAGCAGCAGGAGGGAGAGTCAACTCCATGATCAGGAAAAGCTGTGGAAACCTTGCTTCTTCCCTGCTCCCAGCTGAATTTTTTGTTTCTACCATGAAAATGTCTTTCTCTAAAGGCCTCTATTCTGTGGCTCTCACTTTTGAGCCCTCTTTCTCACTAATTTTCACAACTTTCTCTTCATAGATGCCCATTTCCTTCCTCACTCTCCTCTTCCTTCAAGAGACTTCTACACATTATTTTTGCATATATATAATGTCTGTTCTCCAAGAGCTGCCCTGAGCGTACTTTACAGGATTCTGAGTTCTCAAGATACTTTCTCTTCTTCCTTCTCGCCAAGTTGGATTAGCTGGCATGATGTCCTGCCCCAGGTTAAGGTGCCATTTGTAGTTGTACACTACTATGATGATTCAGCATGGAAAACAGGACGTATATTCGTAAGTCCAAACTCTGCCAGACCTCAGCAGAGACAACCACCGTCCTGGCCAGTGCCATACTCATGATGGAATACCGAGCATCTCAGCTCAGGTGTTTTTATTCTTCCAGAACTCCTCAGGTATTCTACTGGTAGCACATGTAGATCATTAGCAATTAAACAACCCCCACAGAAATCCAACACCTGCAAACAATACAAAACGCCCTAGACAGCCCCTCACCCAACAGTGCATAAAACAATGATTTTATATATAACTAAAAATAAATTTCCTCAATGTGTGTGTGTGTGTGCATAATAATAATTAAGGCTGAAGAGGACTTGAATTAGAGATCTAGCAAGGGAGGCAAAGGAGGAGTTGAAGGAAGAGAGGAAGGTGTAGAAATGTTATAAATACAGTATCTGTATATGAAATTCTTCAAAGTAAAAATTTTCAGTTAAAAATAAAATTCTCCTATTGTTAAAATATTAGTAAATAAAGGTAGAGGGTAAGAAGTGCATTAAAAAAATTATCCTCTGACCACTATACCTGTGCCGTGGCACATATACCTGCACTCATACAGTCACCTCATATACACATGCATTAATACAACATAAACACTTAAACCAGTATTATTAATTTTACAGCATATAAAGAGTTATGCCGTCATCATAATCAACTATCTTCACCTACCAATGAAATCCTTTACTTAATTAACAGTTACTTTCCATTTTTTTCAATTCTTATAATCATACTCCTAGTCCCAGGTAACCATTGATTGGCTTACAGTTTTATGAATTCCCCTGCTTTAAGTATTTAACATAAATGGTTAATATAATATGTGACTAGCTGTTCTTTTAGCATGGTGCTTTCAAGGATTACCCATATGGTAATGTGCATCAGGACTTCATTGCTTTTTAATGCATGTGCATGTGCATATGCATATGAATATTCAGGCTGTCATTGCACAAGAACCCCTGGCTGAGCAGGCAAACATGTGTGACTATCTAGTGCACAGTGCTAAGAATGGAAGTGCACCCAAGAACAAATGATAACTTATTCTCTCCTTCCCCCAAACGTGCAGTCTACTCATTAATTTATGTATTAACAAAGCTGTCCTGATACTGAAGTGGTGCATATTTCTCATTTGTGCATAAGAAACACAAACGGGTAATGTAGATTCACACACTTAATGGCAGAGCAAAGTTTCACTTGAGAAACTAAATATGCAAATGAACAATAGTCAGACCACATACGATGTAAAACTTTGACCCATGTCTGCAGCATCCTGCCACAAATCACAATCTCTGTAATATTTGATCCAAAATTACCAACGTTTGATTGAAATGTTACAGGGTCCCAAATTGTTTTGCCCCATATATTTACCTTAGGAGCAAGCAGACAAAGCCAAATATGATCTTCTCGCTAATCCCATAGAGTGTCCACATCTACTCAGTCTGCTTCCAGTTTCTCCATGTATATAGTCTTCACTAAGAGCACATCCGCTTTCCCATTTTCCGATCATAAATCTATCTTCCTCTCTTACTTATGTAAATCCTACCAGGTCGAGAATGAGACCATCACCAGAATTTTGAGGCTAATTTGAAGCAAGTTTAATTAAATTAATTAAATACTGGCCAGGAAGATGGACTCTGGCCAGGACTATTCTGTGGTTCCCACAGAGTGGACCTGCCACCTCCGGAGTTCGCAGAATCACCTAGCACAGAGTTTATAAAGGCAGAACCCATAAGGCTATGTACTTCCTGCCAGGTCTAATCAGTGGCAAGCATCTATCCTGATGCACTTCCTATCTGAATTATCTCCTATTTACAAGTGACTAAGTATAACTGGTGCATTTGGAGCACATCCACTAACCAAATGGGATCTAGATAATACCCACCCAACATTCTAAGAGGCTATCTCTCCTTGGGCAAGGGAGACTACAGGATTCTATCTTTCTGAATCTCACTTGAACAGGCCCACCTAGAACTTCAGGAAGTTATCTATCCTTGTTCTATGACCTTTTAGGCACAGTAATTAAAATTTAAAACTTCAAACACACATGATAGAGACTGGCTATTATGTGCTTAGCTGGTGTGGTAATGCACAATTGTAATTCCAGCACTCAAGAGACTGAGGTGGGAATTGTTGTGAAATTAAGGATAGCCTGGATTACACCACAATTTTAAAGTCAGCCTGAGATAGATAATGAGACCCTGTTGCCAAAATGTATTAAAAATCTTCTGTGATTGTAAGAGCTAGTGGAAATTGGAACTTGCTCTGTGTCTTCTAGAAATGTCAGAAACTATATCCATTAAATTTTACTAACATGGTCCCATAAAAATGGCATGAACAAGGACAACACCAATATACATGCTAATGTGAATTCCAGAGTAAACTCAGGAGGCCTCAACTCTAGACAAAGAACAAAAAGAAACTAAGGAGTGCCCAGAGGAGAATAGTCTTACCCAGGAAAGAGCACACCAGTTGGTTATCCAATTCTAAATGATCAGCCCTGAAAGCATATACAAACAAGTAGCTAAAATGGTGCTGGGATTAACAAAACAAATACATTCTAAGGTTGCAAGGTAAAGAATTTAATGTGGGCAGGGCCACTCTTCACAGGAGAGAGTATATGCTCATGAAAATGTTTGATTTTCTTTTATACCAACTTTATTGCTGGACAAGCAGAGCAAGTAAAAAACAACAACAACAACAACAAAAATTGGAATGCAGTTAACAATGCCATATCATAAAGTTTAAAGATTAATGGTTTAACAAAGACAGAAATCTAGATAGAATGCTGTTAAAGAGCAATGGATCTGGACAGATGTTATCTCCTTCCTATTGTCTTCTGAGGGTTGATACTTTGACCTTGGGCCAGCAGTTCTGCAAACATCATTCCTGTTATCCCATTCTCTTGTCTTGATTTAATGATTACTAGAAGGAAAATTCTCATGCTATGAGATCCAGGAGTTTTGAGCTTAAGACCTGACATTCCAAACTTTTGCTGGTGACAAATGGGATAAGGGGGTGACATAATTGTCTATGACTACTTTCATGCTGACAAGGGAGCACTATTGTTCGGGACTCCAAAATGTTGGGACATGGGCTGAGACTGGGAATAGCAAGCTATTCCACTCTCTATCAAGACCCTGTGGTGGGTAGGGAAGTGCAGGCCATTATGGAGCAATCTGTGGCTGGAGCACTCTGTGGTTTTGCAGCAAACAGGTTAATCATAAGTTAAGAGTGTATTCATAAAAGAGAAAACAGGTCGGCCTTTGACCAAGACTACAGAAACAAACAAAAAACAAAAACAAAAACAAAAACCAAGTTATTTGGAAAAACAATCATCTAGGTCATCTAGGTCATCCCAGTCATCTAGGAAGAAGTTTACAAATAATTTGCAAAGGCATGAAAAATGGGGTCAGGATATAACATTCCCCGTGCCTGTTCAGGAATCTCTGAATCTTTTGAGATTCTATGGCAAAGAAATTGATCTTAACTGTTCATAGTGAGTCCTGTGGACCATAAGTTTGATAGAATTAATTCTCTGATTGACAAATCTAACAGTAGCATTTAACAGGCAGAGTCCACAAAAGAGGGTGAGTAAAATTAAGAGAAGAGGCCCTGCTATGGCACTTAAAAGGTGGTCAGCCAAGAAGACCAAGAAAATAGAGAGATTCATACCAATTTTGTTTGTTAACCTAAAGTCCTTCCTTTCCTTAATCTTTTGCGTGACTAAATTTAGGCTCTCCTTAATTATTCCTGAATGGTTAGCATAAAAATGGTATTGTTCTCCCAGTGAATTGAGAGGCCACCTTGTTGCATAAAGAGGAGATCTAATCCCCTCCTGTGCTGTAACACAACTTTAGCTAGAGAGTCAAAGAAAGTTGCCAGGTGGTCAATGGATTTTTCCAGGAAAATATTTAGAAGGAGATCCTCAGAATCCACTGAATGATCCACTGAATGATAATGAAATTCAGACACTCATGTATTATCTCCTCACAGTTATCCATGATAAAAACTCTGCGTATATACAATTAGATGCTGTTCTTTTTCTTTCAGTTTTCAAGCAGTTCAAAAGAATCACATTTTGGGACAATAAGAAGGACTCAGAATGGCAATTGTCCTTCAACAAAAAATTATTTTCTGCCAAATGCTATTTCCCAATCATTGGTTAAGGTCTTGTAGAACTCTCTATATTCTTCATTGGTAATGTCATCATTATTTCCGGTCCAAATAGGTTTTGTTTTGTTGAGTTCTTTTTGATCGATATTTTTTTCTTATGCTTCTTCTTATTGTCAACATCCTTCTTTTCTTCTTCATTGGAACCAACATCTTCTATTTCAGAGTTGTCATTAGATTCCTTTTCTTCTTTTACTTCCTCTTTACCTTTATTTTTTCTTTAGCCTCATCATCATTGACTTCCTTATCCTCTTTCTCTCCACAAAGAGAGTAATGGAATAGCCAATAAATGGAGAATGCTTCTTTACAACCTCCATTATTCTCCTTTCCTCAAAATACTCAGCCTGATCTTCTTTCAGATGTAAGATTACTTTTGTTCCACGACCTATTCCTTCACTTGTGTCAGTCCTCACTATGAATGACCCACCTGCTGAGGATTCACAGGCATACTGCTCATTTGGCTTCTAAAATAAAAAACAAGCCTTTGCATATCTGCAATCTTAGAATAACCCTGACTACTTAGAAAGACTGTCTAGTGGAAAAGTGAAAATAAATAAATTAATAGAGTAAAACAAAATTTCTGTAATATGACCCATCCTCCACATCAAAAGAAAGAAGGGATAGAAAGAAGGAAAAAAAGAAAGGAAGGAAGAAAGGAAATGAGAGAGAAAGGCAAAAAACATTGTCTCACATTCATGCATTTTTTCATGTTATTACTTCCTTTTTTTTTTGTTTTCGGAGATTGAGTGTCACTATAGTCAAGCTAACCTAGATCTCACTGTGCAGCCCAGGCTGGCTTCTAAGTCATCCAGTTCTACCTTAGTGTTTCAAGTATTAGAGTTACAGACAAGACTCATTACTGCAACTTTTTTTACCATCACTTTTGCTTGGAATCCTCACCAGCTCTGACTATGATCTCAGTTCTATTAAGGTTAAAACGACACCTTCTCTTCCTCCAGAAGGCATGCTTCAAAGACCTCCTGTACCTGTTCTGCATGGTGACCCTCATTTGTTCTCTTGTTCTTCAAGTAAATGTTATCTATAGTTTCATTAATATTAATAGAATTCATGGAGTCAAATTAGAATAGTAGAGTAAAAACAATTTCATCAAAGACACATTGTGAAGTTAGTGACAATTCCAGACTGCAATGACGATAGTACAGGGCAGTAAATGTTTATCTGCTAGAAGCCTCCAAACAGAAAAGGAAAGATTTCTCTACCTATTCTCCACAGAAATTCCAGGTGACTTGAACTTTCTAACTAACCAATAAATTTGTATTTTTCTCCTGAATCACATTTTAAACTATAAAAACATAGGTCATGATCTACATGGCATTCTCATTTTACAGATTAGGAGACTGAGGTGATTAGACATTCAGAAAGCTTTTGAGAAGGTCATGTTGTGTAGCTCATTAGCAGCACAGCAAAGAGCAAAACAAGTCTTGAGTTTCCGTCTCCAATGTGGTTTCCATGACATCTCAATGCCTTACAGCCACCGTTAATGACATCCTCTATCAAGCGAATCTAAGACTAGAAACATCTCTGCAGACAAACTATACTATTTCTCTCACAAAGCCTGCAGAACACAATAACTATGCTCTAAAGAGAATTCAAATCACAGAAGCATTTATAGTCAGAAATAAAGATCTAAATAAAATAAAGTCTATCCAATTTTTTTTATTTTTCATACAGAAAAAATGAGGGTCAGAGGTAGAAATAGAAATTTGCTTAGAGTCTCATTGTAACTTAAATCACAAGCTTAGATTATTAGTGACTTCTTGTAATTCCCAAATTTAAACACCATTCATTAATTCTGTTGCTCATCAGCAGAAATTATAAGCCCATATTGCCCTAAGACTATAGTGTGCTTTCAATATATGAATGCCTTCATTGGCACAATCTATTTTTTAATATATACTCTAGAGCTATTACTCTAAAATAGTGACTTAAGTTAATTGATTCAATATTTGACTTTCCTTAAAGGTTTGGTTTAGTGTTAAAATTTTGAGTTCTAAACTTGCCATTATTGCCTAATAGCAAGCATCATGACCTTGGATCAGTTAATATATATTTCTTGATTAACTTTTTCATATTTAAGGTTAATAACTATTAATTCTGGGAATATATCAATAATAGAACACTTACTTAGCATGCATATGGACTTAAGTTCCACCATAATCATTGCAAAATAGAGATAAATAAAATAGTGCTGTCTTATAAATATAGTGCATTATACTATATATTAATGACACGTGGTGTTAACCAATGGCAGAATTATTGGCAATAAACATTGGTATCTATATAACCATATCATTTTGTATTCATAAAAACTCTGCTATTTTCTGGATTTATCAAGTCATTATGTCTTTCTGAATTTTAATTTAGGCACAGGTTTGCTAAGGATAGTAAATTATACTATACTATACTATCCTAAACTATACTATTATACTAAAGCTTTATGAGGATTCTTACACATGAAAGTTATTCTTCAGTTAGTTTCCATTATCCTCAGGATCTTGAATCCCATCTCCAGATACTGAGCCCCCAAACTTCTCCTGAGTCTCAACCTAATTAGTTTTTATTTGACAATTTTTTTTTTATATTTGGGAATAAAACACAGTGTTTTGGTCTATGTATACACTATGTAAATAGTTAGAGTTTAATTAACATAAACGTCACATCAATGCTATCATTTTGGTGATTAGAATCACCACTATGTGTGGCAATATCATCTAGTCAGGTGATCCTGGAATATGTAAGAGAGCAAGCTAAGCATGAATAGAGCAAACCAGAGAGTGAATGAGCAAGCGTGAAACTTTCACTGTTTCTTCTTTCTGAATCCCTCCCCTTAGTTTCAGTCTGTAACCTGGGAAATGCAAGATAAAAATAAACACTCTCCACCTCTAAGTTGTGTTTGGTCAGAATATTTTATCATAGCAACAGAAGTCTAAGTAGAACAGACATTGGTACTAGGAAAGTAGGGTGTTTCTGTGATGAATCTAACCATGTGACCTTTTATTCCATTGGATTGTTTTATTGAAGGATTATGGAGGATTTTAGAGCCTTGAGCTGTGAAATTCATTGAATGCTCAGTGCTTAATGAGCTATTATTGTATATTGTTTTAATATAATGGTGAAAGAAACTAGGACTGCAGAGGCCTGGGTTATGAAGCTTCCGAGGGCAGCAACAACTCTGTTGAGACCATTTATGCGATATTTGGGATTAACAATGTGTGCATGTTTGCTGGTTACTTGGGGCTAAAGGATCAGCTGTGATTAACAAGAGATCAGTATCACTAAGGTGAAACGTATGCTTCACTATGACAATAGATGCTGGCCAAGTTGGTCTGAAAGAGTAGTTGTGATTATTAAGATCTCAGCCCCACTGAGGTTAAATCTCCTGAAAAGTATTTTCTCAAAGTCAGCAAACAAAAGCTGGGGGCCAGAGCCACATATCAAGCAGGCAGCTGGACTTAGCAGTATGGAACTGTTACTCACATGGGTCTGGTATTTACTGCTTGAAAGCTAAAGAATTAAGGAAGTCATGGGAAGAAGATGGGACTTGGCACCATGTGGCAGTGTCAGAGTTCCTGAACTGTACCCAGGACAGCTTACTGGTGAAGGTACACCTTCAGTTTCAGTGGAGACACCAAGGTATTGGAGATGCCAGTACCATGGAACATTCACCAAGGACAGGTGCAGGTGTAAAGTACAGCTTATTAGAGCCTAAGCGACAAGCTGTGCAGATCCTGGATAGAAGAGCTAGATATATGTAACTGCTTAAACACTTTGGACTCCAGAAGACAAGTATATCCCAGATGCCAGACACTGGGTTACAGGATCTGATGTTACACCTCTAAATTTTTATTTTTCTCAAGTGTCGTTCTTTTATCCCCTATCCATTAAAATTTAGAATAAGAAAATAAGTTTTTATTTTATTGGAGTTAAGAGATTTAATATTTTAAAGAAACCTGATATTTTAAGGGTTTGAAATTCTCAATGACTAAGAATTTAAAAGTTGTGCTATATTTTATGCAATGAGATTACTGAGGAATTTAAAGTTTACAAATATTATGCAACAAGCTAACAAGTAGTAGATTGTCCCTGTTAGCTTTAACTGTCATCTTGGCACATCCTAGAGTCATCTGAGAAAAAGAGTCTCAATTGAGTGACTACCCAGATGTGATTGGCCTGTTGGCATGGTAGGCAAGTACTACATCATTGATGTATGCCTCTGAGTCTTTAAAGTGTATTAAGTTGTTGAGCTAGGTTGAAATCCCCCAAGTATATTCAGATTCCAATATCTGGTACTTGTGAATATTGCAAAAGAGAGCATGTGCACGTGATTAATTTAGGAATTTGGAATCATAGAGCTTATCCTAGGATTATATCCTAAATGACATCATGAGTATCTTTATAGATGAAGGAAGTATGTGCTCATTGTATATAGCTTCAAATATAGAATATGGAAAGCCAAGGAGTACAAAAATTCATTATACATGATGGCAAAAGGCAAGCAAACCAATTTATTCCATAGAGACTCTGTATGATGTATAGCTTAGTCAGCACCTTAATTTCAATTCTATGAGATTTTATTTTGTATTTTTTTTACCACCATAACCCTAAAACAATAAAACATGTAAGTTCAATATCCATACTTGTCATAACTTATTATTCTAACTACAGGAAAGTAACATAGTAGTTAAGAATGACAGGAAAATAATTACTATGGAATACTGACAACACTTTGGCAGCAATGGACCTGGTTAGTAGTAGTTAATTTTTGGTTATAGCTTAAAGACAATATGGTGAGTAGCTGTTGAATTGACTATGGGAAATAAGAGAAATGATTTTTCACTCCAAAATTTTGAGCAACTGAAGGGATAGTGACAGCTTTTGTTAAGCTGGGGAATACTAGGTGAAGAAAAACATTAAGATGAACAGATTCAAGTATTGCACTTAAACATTTTATGTGGAGATGCCTATCAAACTCCAAGTGAAGTAATTTAATAGTAGTTGTGAACCCATGCCTAGAATTTGGGCTAAATAATGTGGCTATGTAACAAATATAACAAATATCCTTGGCAGTAGCCTGTGATGCTTCACAGGAGGAAGGAGGGATTTGGCCAACTATTCAACAAGATGTAAACCATTCCTACCAATGAGAAGTTTAACTTGGTGACGTAAGATGCCTAGTGTGTCCATTGTCTTTTCCATTATATTTTGACTCCGTTTAAATTCCTTTCATGTTTGTATATATTTTAGGAAGCTTCTCCAGTAGTAGGTTTCCATTTGACTTTTCAAAAGGCCTTTTGTGTTAGTTGTTCCTTCTCATATTCCCTTCTTTACCCTTCTCTCTCATTCCTCTCCCAATTTAATTCTCCTAGTCTAGTTTCCGCTTTGTCTCTCTGTAATACTATGTTCTATTTTCCTTGCCTTTGGAGGTCTTCTCATCTTTCCAGGCCCATTAGTAGGTATGTAGACCTCTGTGGTTATGTGGATTATGGCATAAATATTGAAAGTTTAAAAGTTCATACCCACATTTAAGAGAAAGCATGCAATATTGGCCCTTTCCAATCTGTGTTGCCTGATTCAGAACGAATTTTCTAGCTCCAGTCATTTATATGCAAATTTCATAATTTTGTTTTTCTTATCAGTTGAATAGCATTCTATTGTATAAGTGTACCACATTTTCATTATCTACTTATCAGCTGATGGATATCTATGCCTTTTCCAGTTTCTGTCTATCATAAGTAGAGCAGCAATGATCATAGATAAGGCTCTATTACTGAAAATAAATTATGTCAACAAATGGATACATAGACCTAGTGCCAAACTAGAAACTTCACACCAACTGACTAGAATTCACATTGCTGGAAGGTACTCTGCATGCCACTGGAGAAGAAATGTATTCAGCAATATAACCCAGCTACAAATCCTACAACAACAACCTACCTGAAAGATATACTGATGCAATAGTGGCACAAATGTTATTGAAGATGCCAAACACTATTTTTGGATTTAAGGCTCACCTCATGAAATGGAATCTATACCTGACACTGTTAAGATGGCCAAGAACCTGAGACTAGATAGGCCATGTGCCTAGGGGAAAACCTAATACTATTATTCTGCTACAGGAATGTAAAAATAAAATGACTCCTAATGGCATATTGATATACACATAGATTAGTAACTCACTCAACTCTCATCAGAGAAGCTTCTTTTTGCAACAGATGGCAATTATAATAAGAAAGACCCTCAACTGTACAATGTGCAGAGGGTGAGAGACTTTGGAGCACTCAAACCTCAATAGGATGTCTTTATCAAAGCCGTCCCCTCAAGTCTCATATATCTATGCTGAAGAGGAGATAGAAAGATAGTAAGAGCCAGAGATGATAGATGAATCGAGGGAAAGTGTTTTCCAGACACAATATAACTGACACTGTCTTAATTACTTTTCTGTTGCTGTGAAGAGACACTCATGACCAAACAAGTTATAAAATATAGCATTTAATTGGGAGATTTCTTGCAGTTTTCAAAAGTGAGTCCATGACCATCATGGTTAGAAGCAAAGCAGAAAGCAGGTAGGCATGGCACTGGAGCAGTAACTGAGAGCTTGCACAACCTTGTGCTCCTACAACCACTGGGCGGAGAGAGAGACTAGGCCTGGTACGGGATTTTGAAACCTCGAAGTCCATCCCCAGGGACACATGTCCTCCAATAAGGGCACACCTCCTAATCCTTATCAAAACATTTCCACCAACAGGAACTAAGCATTCAAATATGTGAGCATATGAGGATCATTTAAATTCAAATCACCAGATTTCACTCCCTGGCCCATATAGGCTTGTAGCCATATCATAATTAAAAATGCATTTAATCCAACTCCAAAAGTCCCATAGTCCTTCACAGCCTCAAAACAGTTTGAAAGTCCAAAGTCTCTTCTGAGACTCAAGGCAATCTTTTAACTGTAACCTTCTCTAAAATCAAAATTAAAAGGCAACTTACATACTTCCAACATACATTGGCACAGAATATACATTACCATCCCAAAATGAAACGGAGCACAGTGATGAAATACTGGTTGAAAGTAAGACCAAAACTCAGCAAGGCAAACTCCAAATCCTGCAACTCCATGTCTGGATGTCAAAGGGCTTAGATGACTCTTCAGATCTGCCGTGTCCTTCACCTTGGCTGACTATGACACACTTCTCTCTCTTGGGTAGGTTCCACTTTCTGTTTGCAGCTCTCCTCAGCAGACATTCCATGGCTGGTTCTGGCATCTCCAACATCTTTGGGTTTCCAATGTAACCCAGGCTTCACTCTCACAGCTTCACACAATGGGCCTCCATACAAGGACTCCCATGCTACTTGGCTAGCCTCGGTGCCTTTCCTTAACAGCAGAGAAAGATTCCACAACTCCCTTATGCCTTTATGACTTTATGGCTCTAAAGTCCTTTATGCCTCTAAAGCCAGAATCACGTGACTGTAGTTGCCAAGTTCTGCTTTCTTTGGCTGAGATGTCACCCACTCTTTGAATTACATTTGCATAAGCTTTGACTTGTTGGTATTTTCCTTTGTTGAATAACTTTCTTTGCTTCAGGAGAAGATTCTTTAGGCATTTCCTTTTTATAAGTCAGAAGTTTAACTGGGGGGGGATCTTGCCCTGTGGGCATCACTTCCCATATTCCATTTTGCACCAGGCCTTTCTTTAAACTTCTCATCTCTTTTAGCACAAGATTTGCCTCCAACACTGAATTTCCTGGTGCTCTTTTTTTTCTTCAAACTGTACATTTTGCATCTCATTTTTTGTCTTGCTTTATCATTTTATTGTAGATCTGCATAAGAGTGATCACTAACAGCCACGTAGAGGAGTCAATTTCAGGTTGCCTTAACATCTCCTTTGCTAAGGACCTTACTTAACCCAGAACTCTTTAATTTAGCCTCAGGAAGAGTCTTAGAACATGTGAAGAAACCAGCTACATTGCTTGTCAAAATACCACAAGAATTGTCTCTAGCTCAGTTGCTAATATTGTTTCCTTCTGTAACCTCTTAAGCAGGGCCTCCACAGTCCATATGGTTCTCAGCATTACTGTCTTCCAGTGTCCTACAAGACAGGCTCATTAAGCCTTGCTTATTTAACAACTTTCCTAATCCAAAGTTCCAATATTTTCAATATTTCTCCAACAAGCAGCACAGTTAGGTCTGTCACAGTAATTCCTCAGCCCCTGGTACCAAATTCTGTCTGAGTTACTTTTCTATCACTCTGAAGAGACACCATGACCAAGGCAACTTATAAAAAGAAAGTATTTAATTGGGGGCTGGCTTACAGTTTCAGAGGGTGAATCTATGACTATCATGATGAGAAGCAAAGCAGGAAGCAGTCAGGCATGGTACTGGAGCAGTAGTTGAGAGTTTGCATGTGGTACCTCAAGGCTGAGAGAGAGAGGAAAGAAAGAGAGAGACAGAGACAGATAGAGACAGACAAAGAGACAGACAAAGACAGGGGTGGGGGACTGGGCCTGATGTGGGCTTTTGAAACCTTGAAGCCTAATTCCAATGATACATGCCTTCCTATAAAGACACACCTCCTAGTCATTCCCAAAACTGTTTCACCAACTAGAGACCAAGTATTCAAATATATGAATCTGTTGGGGCTATTCTCATTCAAACCACTACAGATGCACAATTGAACTCACAGATAATTGTGGCAGCAAGCACAAGACCAGCATGGGTTCAAAGCAGATCGGATCACAGCACCGAGAGGGGAAAGTCCTCACAAGTCCCTTTCCTAAGTAGGAAGCCATTTGCAATTGATATCTGCTGGTTAAGGGGAAAATCAGTTTTCTCAAATGGAGTGTCACTGGGTTTATCCATCACATTCCAGGACAGGCCACATGCTCATGAGCAATTGGATAATGTAGTTATTAGGCTGCTGTGCGGGCTCAGCCAAGAAAACAAGGAAGGATTTTCATACCTGGAAGACCTCAGCAGAGGGAACCACCATCATGGCCAGTGTCATACTAACAGTGGATCCCTGAGCATCTGAGCTCAGGTGTTTTTATTGATTCAGAACGCCTTTACTGTTTTACTGATACCATGTGCAGATCTTAAGCAATTAAACAACCCCCACAGAAATCCAACACCTACAGACAATACAAAATGTCAAGAACCTAGGCAGCTCCTAGGTAAATAAACAATAAATAAATAAATAAATAAATAAATAAACAGTAAATAAAACAATATTTTAAACACAACTAAAAATAAACATCTACAACAGGATAACATATAACAGACTCCATGGATTTTTATTAGTTATGTGTGTAGGAGTAGGGGTGTTCTTGTTTGGTTTTGTCTATGGGATTTTTGTTTGTTTTTATTTTTCATTTTTGCATTTTTGTGCTTTTTGTTTATTAAAAGACAGAAAGAACAAAGTTGGGTGATCAGGGAGATAAGGAGGATCTGGGAGGAGCTGGGGTAGGGAAAACACAATTAAATATACTGTATAGAAATTTTAAATGTGGCTAGAGATTGAAATTTAAGAATCATTAGTACATTGAAAGGTATTTTAAACAATGAATCCAGAAATAGCTGTGTTGTTTTTCTTAAGATGAATGTCAAACGGTATTTTCAGTTAAACCCTTCAGAATTGAATGCATCATTTCATCTTAAATGTGTGCTCCTTTCAGTGCTATCTATTCGAATCTTCGGTATAACAGATCAGAAAACTCTTGCATATTTTCTCTCATATGTGGAAAACTGCAGAGGGCCAAAGGAAATGAATGCCAAATAGAGATCACTACAGATATGAAAAAGGAAAATGGGAAATAGGTACAAAAGACAGTTATTATAGGAGGTGAATCTGATCAAAATACCTCATGTACGTGTATGTGATGTCATAATGAAACTCATTATTTGTATAATTAATAACTACTAAGAGAGTTTTTGCTCCCTAAGTTGCTAAGAAAATGGGACAATTCAGTGCTCAGCTCTAAAACAGGATTTTATATGACTGATTCTAAGACTCATGAAATGTTCCTAAAGAAGAGACAGAAAGACTGTAAGAGGTGGGAGACATGGAAATGGGCAGCAAAATTCTTCACAATCATAAATGCACAACAACTATGGTTGCCTGAATAAGACTGGGCCTGTCATCAGTTAGTCATGGATAGAAAAAGTACTCATGGGACCATACCCATCTCTGCTAAATTACTTTCTAGTGATGGACTGTAGGGGAGGGGTAGTCGCTATCTTAAGCTGTGTACTAAACAGTGTCCAATAACTCAGTAACCATTGTCACAGACATGGCCGTGATTAAATTTAGTGGGATGCAAATCAAAACCAACAGATATGAACATGGGAGAGGAACAAGTATGGAATATGGTAGGATTCACAGGAGTTGAGGGGAAATAAAGAATAATAGAATATATTACATAGATGTATAGGATTGCCAAAGGACAAATTTAATTAATAAAAGCAATTAAAAATCAACAGCATCTCTATCTCTGCTAGTTATCCAAGCCAAAAAATATTAGTCTTCCTAGACTTTACTTTCTCTCCCATTCCAATGATTTGGTTTCAAAATATTTCTTTAATCCTTTTTTTGTTGTTGTTAATAGGACAGGCTTTCTGTCATATATTATCAGGACTATTGTTATGGTTTCCTAAGTGTTTGTACTGTTCTTACCCTACTTTGTCCAAATCCATAGTTCTCGTTGCTACCGGAAATTTATCTAAAAATAATTCACAGTCATAGAATTAGTGTACTTCAAAATGTTCTGTTATTCTGAATTGGTCTTTCATATGTTCTATTATTCTAAATATATTTTTTCATCACCCACAATGAGCCAGACACTGTACTGGTCATAGGGGATTCAAGGTGAGCAAATCCAGACATATCATTGTTTCATGGAGGTCACAGTGAATTAACTCTGAGTGCTTTGTCATAGGGGTACAAAGCCTTCCATCATCAGGATGATGTGTCTCTTTCTAACTTAGTTGCTTTTACTGTTCCTCTTTACTTCCTCTTGCATTTCGCATACAGGAAACTTTTTTACTGTTTTCCTTAGAGCTCTTGATTTTTAAGTCTCTTTCTTCTGTGCATAATTTTTTTTCTCTGCTTGGAACACTGTTTCTGTCCCCACCTCATTTAGTTACACAAATGTATTTTTAAAGGTGTCCCTCTAGTTTAATACTTGCCTATTGAATTGTTTCTCTGACACATTAGGCTCATTCCTATACATACATATCAGAGTTACAGAAGTTAATTTTTATTTAGCAGTCAGCTCCTCTATTTTATACGTACCTTCAAATTGTCAAAAATAAAGTTGAAAAGAAATAAAGACTGATTTCTGTAAGTCCTGACAATAAAGGCCTGAATCTGTATAAAGAGATGAGCCATTTTAAGGGGTGAATGAATAAGTAGGAAGTGTGAAAACAGAAGCCTAGTTGGCAGTCAAGGATGTTACAATTCTTTTCTCATACACAGGGTTGGAGATGGATACCTTAGCCCTGAAGACGGTATTTCAAGGAAATGAGATTCAGGTCCTAGAGAAGATAAATAGCCATTTTAAAAGGACAAAGGATACATACACTATTGTAAATCCTTTGCAGTAAATGCCCAAAAGGAAAGAAGTACAAAGGCAAGCTCAAGCATTGACTAAAATAATAAATACACAAACTTCACTAGGCAGGCATTTTAAGGAGGTCGGGGATCGTGCTAGAAACCCAGATTGTGTCTTTCTCTTAGTGTCAAGGTTTGGAGAGAGCATGTGCTTTGAGTTATGTAGTTTTCAAAGATAAGGGCCCTCATTTATTTATCTTTGTATTCTTAGTTCACACTCGAGGCATCAAACAGACAAATTCAATCAGGTCCTTAGAACAGCAAGAGTATCTTGAATTGTGATAATGGGTATGAGATTTTCTTGGTATATGACAGCCTGGGTCAGGGTTTTCTATAAAGTCTATAAAACTGAGCATTCAGGTGGATCGTATTTCAAGTGTCTAGCATAGGGGAACTTAGTAATTGTATTCCATGATAAGTGCCTACTATGGTCAAGGGTGTGAACTGCTGTACTAGTATGTTCTTATAAGGGAACTGCCCGAAGAGATGAATTTGCTTCCCTCAGAACCTACATTTTTCTGCTAAAATGAAAAAGAAAAATACACATAAAAAGATATCCTGAGCACCAAGTGAGAGATACCAACAATGAGTGGTTCACACACATGGTAAAAGGAGCAATTTTCCACCATCATTTTAATCAGGAAGACTCATTGTTCACTGTTATGGCCCCCTCCACAGTCTCTTGAGCAGCTAGTTTTGGAAGAAGAGGGCATTAATAAAACCAGGAGGCATTAAAGCCTGAATAGACATTTCCCAGCGTGGTTGAGTACATCTAGATTGAGATCCTTGAATTAATACTCTTGCCAACTTGAGTTGTTTTTAAAGTTTCTATCCATTTTTGAGGAGCTGGAACATTTTGTTCCCAATTCTCTAACTCTATGAGAAATCTAACATAAAGCAATCATGTTCAGTCTTTCACATGTCCCTGACAGAGGCATGGGGCAGCAACTTTTACGTATGCCTAGGGAAAGAAATCACTTGCTGCTGCTTTTATTATCTAACATGTAAAAGTATTGATTGCACTGTTCTATTACATGTACAACCAAAAAAATCTAAGAAACTAAAATCCTGAATCAAAGCAAATAAATGTCAATGAGAAAAAAAAATCTCCAAATGGGTGAGTGTCAGGCATTATGTGCCACAAACAACATTATGAGTCAGCAAACTACAGTGATCATTAAAAGAGGCAAAAGGGAAGCAAAGAAATGGCTCAGTGGTAAAATTACTTGCTGCCAAGCCTGATGACCTGGAACTGTTTGATTTTCAGGCTCCATATGGTAGAAGGAGAGAATGGACTCTTTCAAGTTGTCCTCTGACCTCCGCACATGCACCATGACACATGTACATTTGTATACTCACAGAAGAAGGAGAGGGAGACAGGGGAGGGGAGGGAGAGATAGACGTTTGCAAATAGTTATTTTTTAAAGAGAAAAATGATATTAAAACTAAAAAATAATTGGGTAGGCAAAAGCATATGATACAAATGGAAAGGTCAGTTTATAAACATGGGTATGAAGACTACAAGGATGATAGACATTTCAACTTAAAGGTAACCTAGCAAAAATTCACATGTAGACCCCAAGTTTTTTAGCTCTTTGACTTATGCTTCTTTCATTACTTCAGATATTCCCTTTAGTATGCACTTTTCCAAGCTGGAGGAATGGATCGCCCATTAAAAACATGCAATACTCTTGCAGAGGATCTAGGTTTGGCTCCCAGAACCTCCACTGTGGTTCACAACCATCCATAGCTTCAGTTCTAGGAAAACTGACACCTTCTTCTGACCTCCATGGGCACCAGGAAAGCACATGGTGTACAGATGTAGATGAAGGCAAAACTCTCATGCACATAAAATAAAAATAAATAAACATTTAAAGCCTAAAATTAATTTTACATTTTTAGAAGATCATGCTCTCACCATATAGTCCAGGCTGTCCTTTAATTCACAATATTTCTACCTGTACCTCTCAATATTAGGGTTATAGATATGTATAAACCTGCTATGATTATTAGGTGCCTTTCAGTACTCAAAGTTTCATAAGATGGGCTGTGATGAAGCAAAGAAGACATAGACATAGGTTGAAACTGAAACTCTTATCGTAATTTGCTTTTCCTGATTAATTGCTAGCTTTAAAATTTCTTATGACAGATCACTGTCTTATAATTCTGAATCCAGGTGATGCTAGGCTGTGTGTCATCAGTGTACATATGTCAGTCATAACCAATTAATTACAGTCACTCCTCTGTGTGTTCCCAAGAGCCTTCAATGATAGTTTCTATATAGCATATAGCACAAACTCACAATCCCTAGTAGCTTATTTGTAAGTTTTGCCTGCAACTTCTTTCTCACTTCACTTAGAGTGGTTCTCATGTTGTTGAGGTAACCATTGTACAAATAAACAGAATTTAATCATTTAGCTTATTTAAAACTTCACGCTTTAAAACACACAACTTAGTGTGTGCCTTAATGGTAAGAGGACTTGCCTAACATGCACACAGCCTAAAATTCCATACCCATGAACATAAAACATACACAAATAAAAAGTAAAAATTATTCTGTATTGTAATGAGTCTGCTGCCTAGACCAGAACATGGTCAGAATATGTAAGAATCAGTATGTCTATCTTGTTTTAGGAATCCTATGAATAACTTTAGATTGAGAAAATTTGTGTGGTACCTCTGCCTTGGCGTGGTTCATGTTTGATATTGGCCTGAGGTAAGATTTATAGATATATCCAGTGTTTATAAACCTCATTTGGACATACAGCATAATAAATGATAGGACCCCCAGGGCTAAATCTGGAACCTGTAAAGTTCAATATTTTCATCCACAGCATAAATTAAAGTAGATGGTGTCAGACTTATCAATGGAAATCAATTAAATTATAATTGCAAAGAAGGAACTTGAACTTTTAATTATTTCTGCACATTGTAGCCAGACTGATCTTAAACTACTACTTTCATAATATTGCTCAGATAACTAGCCTAAGATGAACCCCAAAGTTCTGATCATTCAAATCTAAATGTAGCTCATATTCTAAGTATATTATACTCATAAAATGTATTTATCTTTTAATTTTTAATATAATATATTACTATATATTAATGTGGTTAGTGTTATGCTTTAATACACATATACAATATGCATATATTAAAGTCATCCTTCATTTAGTCACCTTTCCCCAACCCCTTTCCAGTGTGTACTAATTATACTTGTATTGTCATGTAGTCTTTTTTAACTTCCATATTTGAGAGAAAATGTGTTTAACGTATCTTTCTGTGCCTGGTTTATTTCACTTAACATTATGTCCTCCATTCCTTTGCATTTTGTTGCAACTAAATGTTTTATTCTTTCTTGTGGCTGAATAACTTCTTTTTTAAAAAAATCTATTAATGACCACCTTGGTTGATTTTGCATCTTACCTACCTTGAATACTGTTGCCATAAATAGGGGCACATAAGCTTTTCTTTTATTATGCTGATTTCATTTCATTCCAGAAGTAGCATGGTTGAATCATATGCAGATTTATTTTTAGTCTTTTAAGGGCACTCCACAGTGTTCTCCACAATAGTGGTACTAATTTACATTCCTACTAACACGATGTGAGAATTCCTTTTTCTTTCACATCCTTAGAAGTATTTGTTTTTATAGTATTCACTCTAACTGGGCTGAGAAGGAATTTCAGTGTAGTTTTTAGTGGTGTTTCCCCAGTCAAATATCAGATAGCTATAGTTATGTGTTCTCATGTTTGGAACTTTTATTTTGTTTCATTAGTATACATATATTTATCTGAGTATCACACTTTTTGCTACTAATGCTCTGTAATATATCTTGAAATGTTTAATGATATTTTTTGAATATTTTATTTTGCATAGGAGTGCTTTGTCTATCTGAAGATTTTTGTGGTTCAATATGAAATTTAGGATTTTTTTCTACTTCTATGAAGAATTTTGTGAAGATTTTGATTTGGACTACATTAAGTATATGCATTGCTTTTTGTAGAAAGGTCATATTCATAATATTAATTTTGCCGATCCATGATTATGGGAGGCATTTCCATTTTCTAATGTCTTTCTCAATCTCTTTCTTCAGAGATTTACAGGTTGAATTGTAGAGGTCTTGGTTAGGTTTATTCCTGTCTTATTTCTTTGAGGCTATTATGAGTGGGAGTGTGTCCATGACATCTTTCTCAGTGAATTTGAAAGTGAATATGAAGGTATTATTTTTTGTAAATTGATTTTGGATCTTATCACTTCGCTCAATTTTTTTTCCTTCAAATTATTTGAGCTATTTACTTATGTCTTTAAATTCCTTGAAATTTTTATGATATTTATGACAATTCATTTAAATTCTGTATCTTGGGATTCACTATGTAGTTCTTATTGAAGAAGTTTCTATAGGACTGGTGGATTTGATGGAGTGGTATTCCATCACAATCTTTCATATTATTTGCATTTTTTGCAATAAGACCTGAGAATGTAGACTTCTTTCATTGATTTATGTCTCATGTGGACAAAAAATGCTGGGTTGGAGTATAGAATGATCAAGCTGGCCTGGGTCTGGAGGTTGGATATATCGAAGGTAAGATTAAATTATGTAGATGCATGGCCTAGGATATTATGCAGGATATGTGTCCTTGCCCAAGCCTGGACATTACACAAAGCATGAGTGAGTTCACCAGACTAAACCAGGAAAATATATATGGGATCCAGGCTCAGTCT
Source organism: Cricetomys ansorgei (assembly GCA_026225945.1). Lineage (NCBI taxonomy): Eukaryota > Metazoa > Chordata > Mammalia > Rodentia > Nesomyidae > Cricetomys > Cricetomys ansorgei. The sequence goes on from JAMJFZ010003399.1 coordinate 3,554,592, forward strand.
TAGGGCTGGAGAAGGTATAGAGAACATAGGATCAGGTAGAATCACCAACCTTTGCCTAGATGCAGGCTGTATGAGCCAGGCTGGACATGTAAACTTGATATGGTGGGGCAAAATTAATCAGGTAGACACAGGTTATGAGTCCTGGCCCAAGCACGAAGTTTAGGACTTTTGTGGATCAGGCTCACCATACTATGCTAGGGAGCTAGATGTGAGACTCCAGCTAGATATGAGCATCAGAAAGGGTATGAGCATTGTATGATCAAGCTGACTCACCAAGCTGAGACTTTTTACAAGTTGTGCAGGATAAACTTGGCCTGGAGGTTGAATTCAGCAGTACAACAGTAATCTTAGCAGTCAGTCTGTGGAAACAAGATGCTCTCCAGTTGGTGGATGGATAAACAGTATGTAATGTATCTGTTCATGGAGTATTATTCACTAATAAAAGGAAAGGAACTACTGTTATCTACTATAACATAAATGAACATTTAAAATGTCATTTTAAATGAAATAAATTAGACACATAAGGACACACTGCTGTTCCAGTTGTATGTAAGTTAGCAAGTGAAAAAACAGGTAGATAGAAAAATAATAGAAAGTCAGTCACACACACATACACACACACACACACACACACACACACACACACACACATGCACATGAGCCTACCCCCCTACACTCCCCTCATGTTGCTCCTTAGCATTATTGCATTAAGTCTACAAATGTTTATTAGCAATTATCACATGTGTTCTCCAGTCATACCAGAAGACACGGAGAATGGAAGGGATGTATGCTATTTCTCTTCTATCCAGTAGAGAATACAAGATTTACACACAGGATAATTACTGAATAATATTAGCTAGCAAACAGCAAACTATTAAATTATGTGGTAACAGTAGTAACAAAAGGAGGCAATATATGTACTTGAACAAGATGACAGGAAGAGTTAGTACATTAATTTGCCACTGTAAGAGATGGGGAAGAAGAAAGCCTACACTTTGCAGTCCAACATGAAGACATGATTGAGGAGTAGCAGGGAGAACTGAGTAAGACAAAGACTCTAGACAAAGTATCTAGTGATACTAGAAAAGGGTATCAAAGAGATAGAAAACTTAAGAGAAGTTTTGGACACCTATACTGCAGAGTTGCCTACAGGACTACATCTACTCCCATAGATTATATGGGAACATGGTACAGATTGAGAAACTGAGACCCAAAAGGAAGAAAAGGATTATCTAATGGAAATCAAATATGAAAGTATTTCAAAGATAGATCTAGTATGCAATGATAATGTAACAAAGAAATAGAGGAAGATAATGCAGGAGAAAAACTGATTTCAGCCTCTGGGAGGTAAAGAGTAAATGACAAAAGAAAAAATAATAGAATCTAGTTTGTTTAGGGAGGTGAGTAGTGATGAGTAATAGGTGTAGCTGGCATCAGTTGAGCAGATTTCATTAGCAAGTGAAGGAATCTCTACTATGACAAATTTGTTTATCTCTCCTACATTAAGCTTTATTCTCAAATGGTATTTTTTAAAGTGACTGAATATTTTCTAAATAAAATATATTCGTCCAAAGTATAGGAACTGGATTATGAGCTTCAGGGTTTGGCAACATTCTTTGATTGCTAACTCTGTACATCTTACCTGGATAATTTGAGCAGGTCCTTTCTTTCCTCAGCTTTTTTTCTCATCTGTCAAACAAAGATGATAAGAATTCACTGAGGTGATGATGGAGAGGATATGGTACATAGGAATATGAAAGTATGTTGTGTGGCCTTTGGCATTGAGTAAGATAAGCAATCAGTGAATGAGGGTCCCGTTCGGAACTAAATTTCAGGCATAGCGTTTGCCAGATCACAATTCTTGAAAAAAAAATAGGTACAGTACAAATAAGTCATCTCATGTCTCTCTGTCTCTGTCTCTCTCTCTCTCTCTCTCGTCCCTCATATCTCATCTCTTTACTTTGAAGAAGATGAATCTAGCTTCATCAACATTCTCTGTCTACAACTGTGTTCCTATGAGGACTTACAGGCAAAGAGATCGATAAATTCTGAATGACAACCCTCGTGTCCTTAGGTATAGTCCCAGGGGATGAATTGTTCAAATTTGCCACAGAAGCTCACCACAGAATAGTAGTGCTTTAGAATATGATATGAAAACTGGGGCATTTCTGGAATCATATGGCCTGTTAGTAGCAAAGCCAAAAGCAGAAGCAAGTTTTCCAGACTCCCAATTCAGCACACTTTCTTTTATGGAAGATTGCCTCACTGGGACAGAACTGGAGTATAGCCTTTCTTTAGAGCTGAACTTCTCTGAGCCTTCGTGTGAGATTAGTGCCTCCATCTTTAGATTTGCTATGGATATTAGATTAACAAATAAATATGAAACCATCTAAATATTTATCAATCATTTCCCATATTATTGACCCTTCCATTTCTCACCACTTCTTAAAACATAACTCTATCTATATATTGGACTATTAATGCAACACCAAATCATCTATAGCATTCTGACTAGACAGTGACATCAAGGCATGTAACTGCTAGACATTCAGCAAGTTAGAAAATTTTGCTCACAAGTGAATTTTTCTTGATTTTTCATCCATTTTAATTTCAATACTTGCCTCCCCTTGCACCTCTTGCTTTCTTTCAAGAGTCTTTGCACTTCTCAAGACAATCTCTGTGATCATCTTTAAGATACTAAATTTTCCTATAGTTCCAAGAATTCGGGCTCTGCAAAGGACAGAACTGTCAACATAATGGCCCTTCATGCACTTGAAGGCAGTTATTAAATTTCTGTCCTTAACTGGCTAATGCAAGATATGTTGCTGTCATGTGCTATTTTAGAACTAGTCTCCAAGAGAACTTCCTGCACTCCTCTCTTTATTAGCTTTTCTCACTGAAGAAGTGTGCGTCATTGCTTTGTGGGCTGTTACACATAAGCCTCTTACTCTTGTTGATTTTTCTCGAACTTGCTACCTTCCAAGATTAAAATTCTCTTATCAGACTGGGGAAATGGCTCAGTGGATAAAGCACTTACCATGCAAATGTGAGGACTTCAGTTCAGATTCCCAGAATGCATGGAAGAGTCTGAGGCTCATTGGTAATTCCAGCAGTTCTAAGGTGAGATAGGAAGCAGAGAAGAGAGAATCCCCAGAATCCTGTGCCTCTCTCCAACTGGTGTCTGGCATATATAAAGCGCTGAATGACAAGAAACTCAGTCTCAAACAAGGTAGAAGGTGAAGACTACAATCTAAGGTCATTCTCTTAATTCCATGAATGTGCTGTGAATGAGCAAACACACACACACACACACACACGCACACGCACACGCACACACACACAAATTCTCTCATCTGTTAATCAGATTTCACAAATATTATACTAAAAGAGTCTATGCCTGTGTGTTCTTATTTGCTCTTAGTTTTGCTGAATCCAGATGGAGAAATGGGAGCTGGGTTCTGCACTTGTGTAGAGCTTCAATTCCCATCCACTCGATACCTTGAAAATGGCATTCAGGCTCATTATTCCACAAGAGAGCAGGAAAATGCATTTGCAGCTGTCCATGTATTTGCCTAATGCCAAAGATTCAATGTAATAAAATGCTTTCTTTCCTCAAAAAATACCCATTTCTTGTAAAAAAAAATCAATCATTTAAAAGAAAAAGTCAAATAAAGTGATATTTAGAGAATTATGACTAGAATCTTTATTCAAAAATATTTTGAGATTTTATAATAGTTTCAAGAAGGTTATTACATGACTTCGTTTATTCAACTAAGGTTTTGCTTCTACGTATTTTTAATCATTATAGATAGTTAATGGAAAGCATACGGATCTTCACAACACTGTGCTCACTTACATGGCTTGTGGCATTTTTTTCTCTTTACTCTTAAAGAAGTGTCATGCTGGTCAATATATTTACTAACACTGATGTTAAAATAATTGATTATTTTACAGGGAGCCTAACTAGTGTGTAGCAACAATGTTGACTTGTTAGAAAGCCATTCCTTTATTGAAGCAGTGGAGAGTGTAGAAATATTGCATTTCCCACCTTGTTGGCCTCATCTTTGATAGTCTGATCTAATGCAAAAAGCAATGAAAAATAATGAGGAAAAAATACCCTGTAATCTTTCCCCATGTTTACCTACATGAATTTTTTCTTGGATATCCATCATGTACCTATCTCTACATGACACTACAAATAATGGATAGAGAGAAAATGCCCCCATGTAAGGTAGTGACACACAGTGCCTTTGTCAAGATGATAAAAGTATATCTTTCCCAGGCAAACAAAGATTCTAGAAGCAGAACTTGTTGTGTAAATTTAAAATGTACCTTCCTGAGTAGATGTTAATCTTTGTTGTGTGAAGATCTAACACTCTACGTTTTAGTACCAGCTCTCTTCCTTGGCACAGTGCTTTCATGCGATTTCCAATTTACACATTCATGTGCGGTGGCCCTGGAATTCAGTCACAATTTTAGTGTATTGTGTTCATAACCTTGCATGATTCATTATTGTTTTCAGGAAAACCAAATTACAAGCTGTAGGTCTTGATTCATTTTTCTAACAAATATTTAGAAACTTCTATTGTGAGATAAGTTGAGATTTTTCATAGTGTTAAATTTCATTAGTAAACAAAACAAAATGAATAAAATCCCTGTCTTTACAGCATTTTATTTGTAGAAATCATAGAAAATACCATAGAAGAGGTGAGTTTGAACTAGTAATATTTGATAAAGATCGATAAAGAATAAATCCAGAATGCAAGAGAAACATAGAGAGTTGGGGATTGATATTTAGGAAACTCTTACTATTTTCTTATGATGACAATGTTGAAGCTCTTGGATACAGGAACTGAGATTCAGAGTGTGGAGTTTAATCTGACTAACCACAGTAAATCAAGAATCGTATTCAGGGCAACCCTAAATCCAATTTCCTTGCAAGTCTAAATATGTGCTGTTCACTTATCCTGATGTTATTTAAAAGGCTTCACTGAGCCTAAAGTATCGGAAAAACAGTAAAGATATGCATTTATCCTACTTCAGTCATGAAGGCATGTTAAATATGGACTAGTAGTAATCTAATGTTGACTGCTAACAAGAAAATGGTTAACTTTTATTAATTTGAATCCTGAGCTTTTAGTACTATGGTAATTTTAATATCACTTTGTAGTAATTGAGAGGATTTGTATTTACCATCAAGATTATACTAAAATATAATTTCAGTTCCTATTTCCTAGGTTAGCTTTACATCCCCAAATCAAAGACAGTGTTATTTCAAAGTAGCCCAGCAACTTGCCAGTTTATCAAAAATGTCATATACTAATATTGCAATTTTAAATGAAAATTTTATGTGAGTATTTCTAAGTCTAGTCAGTGAGTCAATGTCGCCCTCATTTCATTCAGTATAGAAAACAGTACTTTTACAAGTATGCATTTCATTTTGGTTAAAAATTTTCTCAAGTATTGTAGATGATTGCCATTGCCCTCATTTACCCACAAGAGCTTGACAGTCATATCCTATTGCTGAGGATATCATATCCTTGACTTATAGAACATGAAGAAATTAAGCTGATATTTCCCGGGAAGATTCATCCCTACTGACTAGCTTGCAGAGTGTTGTAATATGCTATACATCTTACCTACGGATGAAAGAAAGCAGTCTTATGCAGCTGTGTACCCTGTGAGCTATAGTAATAACTGGTCTGGCAAGGCATGAATTCTTCAGCTGTAGTTGCATAAATGCCATGGAAGTAACAAACAACTTTCTGATTTGAATTAAGGCTTTCTGCACAAGATGTCACCCATATTTGACACCTATATTAGGGCCAGGAACCCATTGCTAGACATGTCATAGGCCCTATAGGAGAGCCTATTACTATTATTCTGTACTGACTTCTAATGACTTATCATTATACTCAGAAATTAATGCATGTTTCAACACTCATCAAAGAAGCTTCTCTTTGGAATAGATAATAATTAATACTGAGAACCACAACTAGTCAAGGTGCAGAGAACAAGACACTTCAGGAATCTCAGCCATAAATGGCACATGTATATAACACACCTCCTCCAAAGCCTCAGGGACCATTGTGGAAGACAGGAAAGAAAGGGTGTAGGAGTCAGAGGTACTAGATGGCTTGGAAACAGATATCTTCCAGATACAAAAGTGTGTTTTACTAGTATCTATACTAGGCAACTCTCAAGCAAGTCTAATTCACAGCACAATTAACCATTGCAAGTCACAATTATTTTCTCTGCTACTCAGTTTCTCACAGCAGTGACAAATACCACCGGGAAACAACTTTAAAGGCTTAAAAAGAGTATTATAGTTGAACTTAATTGTCAAATTGACTGGGTTCAGAATTACCTGAGACTTGCGAAGTACACTTGTGAGTGTGTCTTTGCGGGCCTTTCCAAACAGGTTTAAGTGAGCTGAGAGGACCCATCCTGAACATGAGCAATACCATACCATAAAGTAGGAACATAATGGAATAATGGTGAAAAATAATCAAGATCCTGAATTCTCTTTCTCTGAATCACTTATAGGCCATGACCTGAACTAATTGATGGGCTGAACTCTGTGAAGCTATAAGTCAAAATAAGTATTCCCTTTTCTTGAGATTTTCTGTCATGTACTTAATTGGACATAGGGACACAAAACTAATACAAAGAGGAAAGATTTATTTGGAGGTCACAATTTCAGAGGTTTTAGACTGAACTGTGTCTGGGCCTGTTATGAGACAGAACGTCATGATAGAAGGGCATGGTAAAGAAAGGCTGTCCGTGTCATGGCAGCCAGGATGTAAAGGCAGGGAAGGGAATGGGTACAAGATAAAGCCACAAAGAATAGTGCTCCAGTGGCCCAGTTCTCTCTGGTAGGCCCTAGCTACCACCCAGATAGCACCACCAGGTAGAGAACAAGCCCCAACATATGTGCTTATTGGGGCATTTCATATTCAAAGCATATCACCACCAGTGTAACAAGGATGGTTTTAAAAAAACTGATCTATATTCACCAGATAATACATAGAAATGGAAAGAAAATAGCCATAAATTCCTCTCAGCTGTTAGCAGCTCATTCTGAAAGTGAATACATCATCGCTGAAAGAGAACTATTTATATGCAACCTTTCAGAATATTAAAGAGGCTGTAAGAGAGACACCAATCCACCGTGTATTATGATCTGACAAACAGGAGGAGAGTGGAAGGGGCAAAATATTACATTTCCTAATTGTAGACAATAATTAACATAAAATCCTCAAAATTCTTTTGTTTTTCTGAAAGGAAACATATAAAAGAGACGGACTTTTATGGAAGAGTGAATGATTGATGGCTTAACTTTCCTGATGAAGCATTTAAAACACAAAAAGAAGTAGGTACATTCCAAAATAAGGAAACACTCTGGAAGCTTTCCCTGCTTCTTTTATAACACTATGGCTTTCTGAATATAAGTACATTTGCTGTTCCTAAGACAGCCAATCTGAGCTCTTTTTCGCCAAACCGACTGTGTGGTGTGTGTGAGTGTGTGTATGTGTGTGTGTATGTGCGTGTGTGAATGAATATAGAGGTATATAACAATGTGCAAATGTTATATAGGAGACTGGGGAGAAGAAAACTGTTTGATGTGAAGACAAATGAGTGATTTAAGCATAAAAGACTGAGGACAGAAGTGAGAAGAGAGAAAAAAAAACATTAGCTTGGAGATACGTTCATTGAATGGTTGACAGACAACTTTTAAAGATAATTCTATTGTAAATATTTTATTTCTATGTGAGAACAATGCAATACTTTTGCTTCTGAATATCTCCATGGAAGATATTTTAAATAATACAATTATTAAGATGCAGTGTTCCTCACTTTCCACGTAAGACAGGAACTGACTCATAATGTCTAGGCATTTTAAAAGAGCTTTCACTTGCTATTATGTTTGAATTATATCATGGTTTTTAAGGGGAATTCAGGAGACAGATTTTTCAGTCCCTTCATTTGTCTGAGGATAAAATTCTTATGTTGGTAAAATACCCCAAAGATGTCCACATTCTGTCCTAGGAAACTATAAAGTAAATATATTACTTTACATAGCAAAAAGGACTCTACAGATATGACTAAGAATGGTGAGATGGGGTAATATCCTATATTATGCATGTGAGCCCAATTTAATCCTCCAAAATGAGAGATAATAAATTTATTCTGTATAGACTATGAATTTATAGTGATTTGTTCAAGAACAAACTAATACAACCTTACCCCACACCCTCTAAGGCTCAAGGAACATTACAGAAGTGGGGAGAAATGAATGTAAGAACCAGAGGGTAGAGAAGAGAGTAGAGTGGTGGTTCTAAACCTGTGGGTCATGACCCCTTTGGGAGTCAAATGATCTTTTCCCAGGGCCACTTAAGACCATCTGTGTAACAGATATTTACATTAAGATTCATAACAGTAGCAAAATTGCAGTAATGAGGTAGCAACAAAAATTTCTATGGTTGGGGATCACCGCAACATGAGGAAGTGTATTAAAGGATTGTAGCATTAGAAAGGTTGTGAACCACTTGTGTAGAAAGATTCTGAACTGACAAGACTGCTGAGCTTACCTCAGTTGTTGCCTTCAAAACACCTACACAAAATCAAGTCCGTTAACATTCCAGTATTGAACTTGGAGTCACTCCTGAAGCCATTCTACTAGCTGAGGAGCTATTGGCAGTTGATAACTGATCAAGGAAATTTTTCTTTTGCATTGTGGCCTCCATGCTCTGATTGATGACTCCATACCCATATACATATGGGCTACACTAACTGAATCTTCAAAAAAATATAAAATTATTATATTATTATATAATATATGTTATGTGTGTGTGTGTGTGTGTGTGTGTGTGTGTGTGTGTGTGTATGTGTGTGTGTGTACATCAAGGTTAAAAAGTTGCATGTTTAAGGGGAATCCAGGTGTAGTAGAATGAAAAGTTGAGTGTTGATATGATCAAGATATATTATATACATATGCACATTCATTTAGAAAAATAAAAAACAACTCTTAACTCCAAACCAAAGAATCAAGGCATGAATGAAGGCATATGAGGCAGAATACCTGACTTACTATAGGCTCTGCTGCTCTATTGGTATATGACTTGGAAAAAATCTTTGATCTTTCTATTCAGGACTTCATTTTTCTTTTCTTAAATGCAAGGAGAACAAGACAAAACATAGTTAGTCTTACAAGTTTATTTTTCTAGGATAATAGCTAGCCAAAAAGCTCAGTGACAAATGTGGTTGCATACTCCCAGGAATATGAATGTGGTATGGGACTACATAGTGCTTCTCACTCACATATGAGTACTCTGTGGGATATGGATGAGGAAGATGTGACAAATGCCTTCTAAGTGACTACTTTGGCAGGCCAAATGTACCACATCTGATTCTGTAGTTGAAGACAGCTACAGTGAACTTCTAAATTTATCTGGGGAGAGACTTTGTGTCTTTGGAGAATAAAAAAAACAAATCTAAGGATTTGGATGTGTTCTGGTTTTCAATGGAGCCTTTGTCAAGGTGAGCAGTAATACTCATGGCTAGCCTGTATCTGTCTTAGGTCTGTACTTTGATAACTTTGAATATGAGATGGATTTTATTTGCCTTTTCTGTGTATGTAGTATTTTGCCTGGAGATGTAAATGAAACTGGGGAAATGGTAATTTGTCTTTGAATCCACTAATCTGGGCTGGTAGGCAATCAACAGTGGCTTGTACTAGAACCTCTGGACTTTAAAGTGCTATTTATGTAGGGAAAAGTTCTTACATCAAGCCACTCCAAAATAGTTACTAAAAGCTATATTTCTATGTACCTCCTTTTAAAGACTATCCAAATGAATAAGGCAAACTTTTATCTTCACTCTAAATCATTTTCAGTGTACTTGTTACTAAAATGTTGACCTGGGGCTGCAAGTCCCTGAACACTGTCTACCACTAAATACGTGGAAACTGAGATGGAAAAGGAAATGTCCTGCCCCAAACCACATAGCCCTTTTCATCAGGTAGAACTTAGGAGTGTTATAGAAGGGATGGGAAAGGAGATTTGATATTGCTAGGAAAGAAATATTAATTCTGACTGTGCCTTTTTTGTAAAAGCTTGAATTTTCTTCACAGACTCTTAGGAATTTTCATTACACTCAGGCTAAGATTGGGTGAAATATTCAATTAGCATTTTATTATTTAATTAAAAATCTCATAATAGTAGTTGGAATTCAGAAGACTAGCAGGGAAAATTGTATTTCAATGAGTTTACAGACATTTTGGGGGTCAGGCAATGAGGTGCAGTAGTTAAGGGTGCTTGTCATCAAGCCTGGTAACCAGAGTTCAGTCTCCAGAACTTACATGGTGGAAGGAGAGAAACAACTTCTTCAAATTGTCTTCTGCCCTCCATATATGTTTTCTGGTGGTATCATGCATATGCTCATACACATATATACACACAAAAATAAACAATTTTAAGTTAAGAAATAGTATCCAAGTATCTGTGCCACATTTTCATTATCCATTCATCAGTTGAAGGACATTTAGATTGTCTCCGTTCCCTAGCTCTCATGAATACAGCAGCAATGAACATGACAGAGAAAGTATCTTTGGAGTAGTATGATGAGTCCTTTGAGAATGCGCCAAAGAGTGCTCAGTCATATGGTAGATCAATTTTTGTTGTTTGGAGACCTCTCTATACTGATTTACAGAGTGGGCTGCAACAGTTGGCCATACCACCAGCTTCAGTGAAAAATCAAATGACAAAATTTGCTGATGAAAAGATGTAGCCAGAAATATAGTAAGTGAGGTAAAACAGAGCCAGAAAGGAAACACTACTTGTTCTCTCTTGTTTGTGGATCCTAGCTCTAAATTTTTAGGTGTGAGTATATGACTTGGAGTAACCTCAGAACCTGGAAGGGAAAATGGGACTATGGCAGTGGTGGGAGGAGGAATTGTAGAAAGCAGAATAGAAGGACAAAGATGCTATAAAGAAAGAAATAAGAAATTGGAAATTTAAGTGGGAGGATGCCAACACTGAGAGAAAAGGAAAAAAGGGGGAGAAATAATAATAAATATTTTGTAAAAACATTATTTTACCTAATATATATATTATGTGTGTGTGTGTGTGTGTGTGTGTGTGTGTGTGTGTGTGTGTATGACTTCATTCAGCAATGATTTATAACACTTGGGATGATAGTTATTACCCCCAAAACCATAGACTAGTTAACAAAAATGGAAGTTCAGTGCTATGGAAATCTTCTGAATTGTTGGCCTGGAGAGTACAAGAAGCTCCCTCAACCATATAAGCTATTTCTATTGTCCTTGGATATTTCACATAACTAGAACGGTAGAATGCATTTCCTTATACACCATTCACTTTTGACATAGGACTTGCATGAATTGAACTGTAACTTATTTAGAATCCTTCTCCCTGAAAATTAGCTCTCATAGTATCCAGAGGTGGTATGCATTTGCATTGCCAAAGTGGGGAGAGGGCGGTAATCATTAGTCTTACATAGACGTGATGTATACAAAACACAACAGTGTTAAGAACTGTTAAGAACTGTAAGCTATCCCAAATGTTGAAACAGTAGCATTCATATCTCAGGGGTAGACAACAGATGTCTATTTGAACATAAGACCCATTCAGTAAAAGAGAATTCATGCCTGGTACTGAAATTAAACGAAGTACTTATAGCTGATGAGGTCATGGACCTTATAGGAGAACCCACTCTTAACCACTCTCCTAAAGAAGTATAATTCCTAACTGCATTCTAAATACTTATATCCCAGACAAGTACAGTTCTTGCTTCTCATCAATTCTTTTGTAGTATAGGGTAATAATTAAAGAAATATACAACTGATAAAATTGCAAGGGTTATGTGACTGTGTTATGCTCCACACCAAACAGTACAACTATAATGAAACTCCACACCTAAGTCTCAGTGAATATCACACAGCCGGGAGACAGAAACATTGTAAGAGCCAAAAGACCAAGGTATCTACTGCAGAGTAGTGTCTTCCATACATGACAGGGAAGCTGCAACCATGGAATTTCAATAATATGTTTGCTTAAATAAGACCTGACAAAGCCAGTAAATATGTCAATCAAAATAAGAGAAATTTTATAAGTTTCCACCCCTAGATGAAGGACTACAGGCAACCAATGCCTATTAAGAGAGGGAGAATCCGTTTTCTCCAGTGAAGTTCTTCCTGATATTACCCAACCCCAAATGATTAGTCCTAAACACATACACAGATGAGCAACACTAAATGAACTCATCAGAAATATATATATGAAGAAGAGGTCATGAATTTGTGAGAAGGAACACAGAAGAAGTTGGAGAGAAAAAGCAGTGGAAATGTTACTATAGTATTCATGTATGAAATTCTCAGAAAACAATTTAATTACAAAAATTTCATATGTGGTACTAATAAAACAAAAATAAAGCATGCTATTAAAACATACTTATAAAAGCTAAAAAAGAAGTCTTATTAAGAGATTAATAGAAACATACAGTATGAACAGATAGAATTAGATGCTATGAGAACAGCCTATTATCTGAGTTTTGGTGACAGTGGGGAGTTGAGGCACAGGTTTTACAAGGTTCAGTATGCTTACTATAATCTGGAGTAAACTATAAACTATAAACTATAAACTATATACTATAAACACTGGCCAGCCAGTGTTTCCTAAGTCAGTTAGTTTGGCCCAAACAGAAAGAAAGCTAAGTAGAAGCTTAAGACCCAAGGATTTTCTCCTGGTATCATGCTTTTTAAAGGTTGGTCACATTTCTTCCCCAATCTCTCAAAATTGCCTTTGACCACTCAACAACACTTAAAGATTAAAAGACACTCCAGGAGATAAATAAACTGAATGTAACATGCCAACCTAGTCTGGATTCTGGTTTGAGAAACCATTGTGATAAACCAGCTTTTCAGATACTTAGGGGAATTTAAAGTACAACATTAATATTATAAAAGGAATAATTAGATGTTTGAATTGAATGTGACTGCAACATTGAAGTTTTTGCAAAACAAGATGTAGTATTTTAATTTGCTTTAAAATATGCTGACACATTATTTGATTGACAAATATTGATAATTTCTTTTCAGGGTCTCATGTAGCCCTGATTGGTCTCAAATTTGCTAAAGTGGAGTGATTCTCCCTGCTGCAACCTCCCTAGTACTAGGATTATACTTGTATGTAACAGCTCCAAGCTCATAATCCTGACAATGCCCATAGCTCTGCTTAGGAATTTCTAGGAATTAATTATACTATTCTGCTTTTCTGTGTATCAAAAGTTTTCATGGTTTAAAACCTGATTTTTTTTTGTAGTTTGCTTCTACAATATAATATAGGAGATAGCCATTAGTCCTTAGGGTGTCAGTATCTATAAGAGACTAGGGTGAAATACTATTTCATACCTTTTTTCTTTTTAATTCAAAAGTAGAATAAAATGTCCATTTAACTACGTGCTGTGAAAAAAGAGAAGATCAATTTTACAAAAGAAGAATCTGCAAGTTGTTTTCTGTGTCCCTTAGATGAACTGCTGTTTATGGTCATTTGTGTATGTTGATGGAAATTTGGTGTACTTTATGCAAAATGGGATGTACTAGCTCTCTTTTTAAAGGGGAGAATGTACTCAGAAAAAATGTCACTAATGCCTATCTAAGAAAGAAGAGGCTTTGGATGACATGTTGTACCTGAACCTAAATGGCAAAGTACAACATTTTGAAGCCAAAGCAAAAACAAACAATAAACCTCCAGGAATGACTTTAAGAACCAAGTAAAGGTTACTGAGCCTGAAAATCTCTCCACAAAGAAGAAGAGGTAATTTTGAGTTCTGAATCCCAAGTATCAGGAAAAACTTCTCCAATGTCTCTAATTCCTTAACTAGAAGACTCAGTGTTTCTCTAGTTCAAAAGCTTTCTTAATAATATAAGATGAAACAAATAGCAATTCCCAAATAAGTAAAAATAGTTAATAGGAATGTGTTAAAAATTCACACACATTAAAAACATAGCAAGATGTATATCTTTTCGTTCCTCACATTGGAAACAGTTTCACAATATGTATAATATTCATTATTGTTTACAGTTTGAAAACAGTACTCTCACATGTCCCGACCCACGGGATCTGAGACCGCTTACCACATTCACATGGCTTGTGGTTCAGATTTTCTAGAAACAGCAATATATAAAATAGCCTTAGAATATACATATTCTTTGATTCAGTAATTCCACTTCTATAAATTAATCCCAAAGAAAAAGTCAAATATATGAAGAAATAGTTCTGTACAAAAGTCACTATACCATATCTCTTCAATAACACTCCTCACCCCTGAAACATCTCCTCCTAATTTTGTGATTTTTATAAAAAAAAGAAAAACCTCTGAATCAGTGTTGCCTATATTATGGACACAGCTGTGGGATCACCCACAGGAGCACAGGTATCAGTAGATAGCCTCCTGCAAGAAAAGTGACTTTCCCTCTCTCTACAGCCAACAACTGCCAATAGCTCATCATCTAGGGCTGGGATTTTTAAGCAACAAACCCCAATCCCTTGGTAAAACTTTTAAATGAAATGGTCTTGTTCAGGTCTTTTACAGATAACCACAGATGCTGTGAATTCACAAGTTTTCACATGAATTCACACACACACACACACACACACACACACACACACACACAGCAGTTCACAGGCTCCATCCCCATCCTCTGGCTTTTACACTCTTTTTTTCCCACTCTCCCTTGTTGTTTCCTGATCCCTGTGAGAAAGGTTGATACCAATACCTATATCAGAGAACTGTTGCTTATTTTAAACCTTATAAATAGCAATAATGATATGGAGAACCAAAGTTGTTTGGAAAAGGAAACCATGAGAGCCTTATCCTAAGAAACAGACACTAGAAGAATAGCTGGCATAACCTTATTGCTTAGCTTCTATTAATATGCTTGCCTTTGGAAATTCCAACTCATGATTCTAACTCATATAAGCTAAGATTTGAACCTATCAATTACAGAAGAGGTCAGGAATCATGCTGACTAATCTATAAATTCTGTAACAAAATATGTATCAAGACTCAGGCTATGGAGACTATTCCCCTGAATGTGTGCTGGCCTGGATAAATGCTGCTGATTCTCTACTTGGTGTCTGGTGCCTGCTCTGAGTGTGGTTTTTCCTGTTCCCATTTTTCCTTAACAATGAGTCTCTGCATTAAACAGTACCTCCTGTAATAAGCTTCTCTGACCAAGGCTGAAAGCAGTACAAATATATGGATATAAACACAAATGTTTAGAAAGCAATTTGAAAACATGACCATTTAACAAAACAACATTATTTTCTCCTCCCTCTGTCTTGAATTTCATTTGACTATGTTTATATACCAGCCATAAATTTCCCTTTGTAGAGCAGGCCTTAAATCCAATCAAGAGAGTGGTTGGTTGTCCTCATAAACAATATGTCACTATTACACCATTGAGCAAGTCTTGCTTTCCTTGTCAGTATTGTAAGATGTAGAGCATTGCACTGCATAAGAGACCATTGTTGTCTTTTCTTTCCAAACACAATACACAGCACCTTCTAGCACTATGAAAGTTGACTAGTAGGGACAGAGTGTCCTAGTCAGCTTGAGACTGATTTCTCCATATTCTGCAACCAGTCTGTGGTTTCTTCAGCAATGAAACCTTATAATATATTTATTATAGACAACTAAGAGAAACAATAGCCTGTATAGTTTTAGGTGCCTGTGGTTACCTAGGGAGGTAACCTGTGCCTGGCACTGAAATTCTCATTTAATCACCCATATCTTGGGGGAGCAGCATTGCTCAACCATGTGGCATACCTCTGTTTAAACTTGTTTTAAAAAAATATATTTTAGTTTCCTTGTGAACTACTGGTATTTCGTAAGTTTTCTAAAAACAAACATCCTTAATTTTTGTTAACCCACCACTATTCCTGATCTTTCCCATTCCTCTGCATTTACGCCTGCTTAAACTTTAAGGTTACTGTGTCCCCCACATTTATTTCATACTGCATGTGTTCTATTATTCCCCCTTATACTTTCACAACATGAATTGTAAAATTATAAATTATTATGTAGCTTCTTCACATATACTCTATGTTGGGAAACACTTTCCCTGCCCTCCCATTTTCCAATTCCTATCACTATACAACGGGATTGAATGCTTCTGCCCCTACTATTCCCATCTCCACTTATGTTTAATTTTTCCTCCACTAATGGCTTATTTCTAGATTCCTGGATCAAACAATAGATGTGAAGCTAGGATGCTCATATGAAAGAGACACACAGAATATTTGTCTCTTGAGGTGAGGGTCCACACCCAGTACAATTATTCTCCAGTTCTATCAATTCTCCTGCAAATTTAAAAATTTCATCTTATTTACAGTTAAATAAACTTCCATTATATATAATACATTAATATAACATTATATTATTTATAATACATGTATGTACCAGTTTTATTGCCCATTCATAAGTTGCTGAACATTTTGGTTGATTCCATTTCTTTTCTATTGTGAATAGAGTAGCAATGATAATTCTTATTTTAGATTTTGGTAAACATATAGACTTATTGCCGCATTGTTCACAAGATTAATTTCTCCAATCCATGAGACTATGAAGTCTTTCCATCTTCTGGTGTCTTCCTCAACATTTTTTAGGGATATTAAAGTTCTCATTTAAGGCACTTTCTATTACCCTGGATAATTTTGTGTATGTGGATGTGTATTGTGAATAGAATTGTTCACCTGATGTCTTTTTCAGTGTTTGTTACTGGTGTATAAGAAGGCTATAGATCATTTTTAGACTTGTATCCTTCTACTTTACTGAAAGTACTAGCAGCTCTGTTTTATTTATTTAGAGACATGTATAGAATTATATCATTTACAGTAATGGATGATTTAACTTCTTTTCCTGTTTCCTATTGGTATCTCATTAATTTCTTTCTCTTGCCTTATAGAAACCTGACTTTTTATTCTCAGTCTTTTGATTATAGTGATAGGCAAGACTTAAGACATTAAATATGATGACTTGGATCCCATTTCCTGCCATTTCCTAGCTCTATGGCCTCAGAGAAATTATTTAACTCCTATAAACTTCAGTTTTTTCTAGCTAACAATAATGCAGATTAAATGATGAAATATGAAAGCACACCCAAAAGAGGACTTGGGATAAGTAAGCTTTACACTAGTGTTTCTAAAGCAAAGAATAAAGAGATTGTTGCAATTTTATCTACAATATAAAAATGCTGCATATCAAATTGATGCAAAACAATACCTAGTCTGTTATAAGACCACAAATGTTCTGACTACTACCATTTGTATAAACATATTTAAACAGAATTCACAATGTACACAAGATGTAATATTATATAATGATTGAAAAAAACTTTAAGAAACAAAGCACAAAGTTTCTCCTAATACTTAAAGACTGGAACAGGAGGATTGGGAATCAGAGGGCAGCTTAGTCTCCGTAGCAAGACCCTGTCTCAAAGAACAATAATCATACCATATGTTCTCTGTAATTAGACAAATATTTAAGCTAAACATATTTCATTCAAACATAACCTATTTTAAATATGTAAAACGTAAATAACAAGCAAAAACAAAAAGAAAGTAGTAAATTACTGATGGCGGTCACGTGGGTTAGAGAGATTAGGAGTGATCTAGTTTAATTTCTCTGTTTTCTAAATTTGCTGCCATTTTGTGTTATTATAATTACAAAATTGTAATTACCAAATTGAAAAAAACGTAGCATAGATATATGTAAGTTATAATATTAAACAAAAGCACAAAATGTAAAATTGGATCATACCATAAGATTATACACATTTGGACACTTAAGCAGAAAAAAAAAGCATAGAAATATATGCTCCAAATCAGGTTTTATTCTGAAAGCTAGATTAAAAGAAACTTTTATCCTGGCCTTAAATTAAAATTTACTGTGCAATATGACTTTATTGCTCTTATAATTTCAAAATGTGAAGTAATGACGAAATCTACCTAGGAATTTGGAATATACTAATTAATAAAGGAGGCAGTAGCACCTCAGATAATGTTCTGAAGGTATGGCTGTAATTATATAAAAGTTATTCAGTCTGTGGGTAATATAGTATTGGATAAGAATCTGCACAGCACAACCCCAGTTGTCAGGGTATTAAAGTATGCTGTTTTGCTTTTTTTTTCTTTTGACAGTGCTAGGGGTCTCTCCCTGCCACAAAAGTAATCTACCTTTGAATTGCAATTTATTCTCTGATATTAAAAATGTAAATACTATTTTTCAGTAAAATAATTGTTTGAAAGATGAAACAAAAATATGCAAAGAAGAAAAATGAAAGGCTACAATAATGTAATCAACCAAGCTTTTTTTTTGTATTTTGCAATTATTTTAAACTAAATGCACGCTTGGGAAAGACTAAAATTAAATAAACAGAGTAATCAGCTGTGGCTTGTGTTCCAGCAGCAGGCTTTGTATATTTTGTTCTTTCGGTTTCTCTGTACTTTTCCAATTTAACAAATATTTTTAATGAAAAGGTTAAACCAGATAAGATATAACAGATAAAATGTTGGATCGAGCTGAGGTGCAAGGTTCCCCAGTGTGCATTCCAGTTAGAACTTTGAAAGATGAAATGGAAGATCAGAAGTGGCTGACTCACTGATCATTAGCTCACTGCTGGTGCTTCCACCTAACAAGCTAATTCAGCCAGTTCTACTTAGAGTGGAACATTAAGCAAATAATGTCATCTCAAGTCTTTACATTGTTCCCTGGGTAAAAGATAGGGCTGTAAGTGGGTGCTATCTAAAAAATTAACTAGACATTTATCACTCAGTTCCTCCAGGACAGAGAAAGACTTCAGGCTTAGGAAGGATAAATAAATATATAAATCCTCAGCCTATATACAGTGCTTGAGACCATCAAGAGATCAGTTTGTGTACTCTGGAATGTGTGGTCGTCTTTTCACCGTTTTCTCTACATACTGGCACCATTCTATTGTTTTTCATTTGATTGTCATTCAAGGATTGTAAGGTCTTTGAGTCTCAACTCCAACCAGTCATTATGTTGACTCCCAATCATGGAAACTCCTGCCTGTTTCTCCTAAATTTCTCGATATATCTGGAGATTATATATATATATTCAGTCCATATAATGTTACTTGTATTATGTTTTCGGGGATGACTATTTGGAACCGGATTATCAATTGCTGTACTCTTCCCTAGGGAAGAAACACATCTCCCTCTCCCAGCTTTCCTCAGTTGTTATAGTTCTTCGTGTAGAGTTTAAGGCTTCATGGGTTTTTTCTGTACATTTTGGCATGTCCATTGTTATCACCCTTGTTCAGCTGACATTTGGACAGACATGTTGAGATTTTATGGAAGTATATTCTGACATTACTTGAAAACATAGTCTCACAGCAACTCCCTAATTCTCTGGTTCTTAACAATATTTCTGCCCCACCTTCCATAATGTTCCATGGGCCATTGGAGTGGAAATGTTTTGTAGCTATATCCACTGGGACTGGGCTCCACAATGCTGCATTTTGCATTGTGTTTTTCTGAAGTGGTCTCTATCTGTTGTAAAGAAGACTTTCCTTGATAAAGAGTGAAGACTAAACTTATATGTGGATATAAAGACAAATATTATAAATTGTTGTTAGAGATTATGCCGGTTTGTAATTAGAGATTATAGAGTCTCCTCTAATATCCATGACAAAATTAGCACTGAGTAGTTAGCTAGGTTTCCAGTACCAGGAATGGTTTCTTATTGTTGAACAGCTCTTAAATCTAACTAGGGACCTGTTGGTTACCTCCAAGTTATGCATGTCACTACTGCATATCATCCCATGCTGGCCATTGATGTGATTCATAGGTATCATAGCTAGGTATTACTATTCATTACCTCCATCCTTTGGAAGAGTTCATGGAGCCTTCTGGTCCCTTGAAATCCAGGCCTCAGGGACATGGAATTCAGGTCACTCATAGCTCAGAAGCCTCTGGGCCCAATTTATGAAATATGTGATATCTTTAGCTATTGGGACTTCTAACTCTGGGAGCAACCAAGGAGAATAGCACTAGGGTGCATGCTTTGGGGGTCTCTTGGATGACCCTGGCCAACAACTCTAAAGAAAGCTTCCAATGTCTGAAAAAGGCACAAGGAACATACTATTAACTATTTACCTAATGCAGCTATAAAACATGTAAAACTATACATAAACATGCATATATAATTTTAATTAGCCTTTCTTATGTGGGATGATGCTAGTCTCTCCAAGAACCAAAGACTGGGTAATAAAACCCCTAATACTACATGTGTTTCTTCTTTTCTTTTTTGGGAAAGAAAAGTCATGATGTCCCCTTCCTTTTAGGGATGTGGGAGAGGATCTGGGAGTGGACAGGGGAGGGGAAAACATGATCAAAATATATTGTATGAAATTCTTAAAATGCAAATTAAATAAAGAGAAAGGTAAATAAGTCAGAATTATACTATGGAGTTGTGTGTACTTATCCCTTAAAAAAATATGGTGCTGTATTGTTGGTCAGTAATAGAGTGATTGCCTAGCATATACTGGGTTCCATTCCAAGCATTTCCAAGCAAGCAGACAAATAAATGAAATAAGTAAATAAATAAGTAAATCAAGGGAGAAAGAAATCATAAGTCAAGTGACATAAGAGAAGTTGAGGTAGGGCAGTAGAGGTGATGGCAGTTGTTTACCAGCCAGAAATATATAGATAATTAATTTGTTTCCTGTGGATTATTGACTTGTCATTGCCAATATCCATTCTCTAGATGTTTGGAGAGCTTGATTTCTCTTGTTCTGTGCCCACTATAAAGGTATTAGGAAAGGGTATACCAGACAGACCAACTGAGTTCCATTCCATAATATTATGTAATAAATAGAGTAAAATAAATAGCTCAGAGGTTCAGTGTATGATTTTAGAGAAGATTAGAGAATATCATTTTTCTGGGTCTGAGGAGAAGAAGGTGGTTTTAAAAAAGTTATGACTTGTCTTTTAGGGCCCAGAAAAGTCACTGGACTAAGTTCTTCAGCCCTCAGCATAAGAAGAGACACAATTTCACCACATTTTTAGTTAAGAAATGCTGTAAGACAATAAATGCTAAACAGAAACTCATCTTTTTTGACTTGGTAATTTATACCATCTGACTCTCTCCTCAATACCTCAGGGAAATATATGTAGTTTTAGGCCAAATGTATTAAAATGAGGGATGTTTTTTCTCCAAATTGAAAGATATTAGAATGTCTCTGATGAAACCAAACCCTTTATCTAAACCTGTCCTCATGAGAGATGTGTATCTGTACAACTTTCTCACTGTTGATGTAAATCTATGTAATTTATGCAATAACACTGCTTAAGAACTTGTTCTTATAAAGGAAAATAATAATTACAAAGGCAAACTGCAAGAAGAAATTGGGTCACAATTTAATGATGAACTAATCAATAAATAACTCTAATTAGTTTATTTAGGTCTACATAATAGGACAATCACTTTTATTTAAACATGGTCTTACTCTCAAATCTATATATAGGCAATTCATTTTCTACATATAGCATTGTGATTCTACGAGAAATCAACTGACATTGTGCAAGAGTAGGAATAAGATACCAACCTGTGTCTATGGACATATCCAATGTTCACCTTAAGAGCTCTTTTTGTAGTATAATTGTTTACTACTTCAAAACATAATTTGAAATAAACTTTCAAGCTCAGATGGGCCAGAGAATTTTTTGTTAGAGAGATAAGGCTCCTCAATGTACGCAGTATGACAAAAGCATCAGAACTAGGAAGGTGTTTTCATATAATACAGCTACTGATGTCTTCACATATATGAACTCACAATGGCTACGATTGCGTGATGTTCTCCTTTAAGTACTGTTCATTATAACTGAATATTCTGATGACTACAAGAAAACAATGTTTTCTATGCATTCCAGGGCAATTACACATATGAACACACAGTGGTTGTGATAGCATCCATAAGATGTACACAAGCTAAGCTAGACAAAATTCCAGCATGGAGAAGAAAGAGTGCATGAAGTGCCTCTCCTAGCTGGGTACTCTTGGTAATTGATAGCTTGGTACTCTTGGTAATTGGGAAAGCAAGAATCTCTTTTCTTCAAGGGTATGGCTTCTGGTAGGTTGGCCATGCTTCAATGGAAGGCCACAAATCCAATATATGGACAGCACAAATTACATTTGATGGATTAAAAAAATAGGACACACAATTGTGTGTAGGAAAAGAAAGCAGATATGACAGGAGTTGGGGAAGGGAGTGAGTATGATTAAAAGACATTGTTTAAAATTCTCAAATAACCCATAAAAAGAGAAAATGAAAGGATTGTTCATTATATCTGGTAGTCAGATATAATGACTATAGTGGAAGAACAAATGTCCCAGTTATGTTATTTATATCAAAGCACTAAGATAACTATCACACTTATTATTTATTTGATAACTGTGTGCTGACCACTTGCCAAGTTGCAGGCAGTAAACTGGGCTCTGGAGGTGCAAAACCCAATGCAATTTAATCCATGATCCAGGAAATTTAAAACCTAGAAAGGTAAACACTAATGAATAGACAGTTTTGTGTGACATGTAAGGGCTATGACAGAGTTATATTAACCTTAAGATAGTATTTCAAAATCAGAGTAGAAACTACAGAAGTGGAAATCAGCCATAATGGCAACTAATTATACTTAACTGAGAAAGGAGAGGATACAGAAAAGATTTAATTTTTTTGTTAAAGGAAAGACACTTCAACATTTTAGTGAGACCAAGAGCTAGAAAAGAAACCATATATGAAGCAAAAGAAAAATGCTGGGATGTGATTGATAGAGCTTCTAAAGATGTTAGTGTATGTGTTTGGGAAGGAAAGGGTTTATTTCAACTTACAGGTTTCAATCCATCATTAAGGGAAACCAGGGTAGGATCTAAAGACAGGAAACAGAAGGCTAGAACTGAACAGAGATGCTGGGGAAGTTAATTTTTAGTTATGTTTAAAATGTTTTCATGTACTGTTGGGTGAGAGGCTACCCTAAGTCTTGACATTTTGTATTGTTTGCAGGTGTTGGATTTCTTGGGGGATGTTTGATTGCTAATGATCTGCATGTGTGATTGGTAGAACTCCTGAGGAGTTCTGAAAGAACAAAAAGACCTGAGCTGAGACGCTTGGGGTTCCACTATCTATGGCACTGCACATGATGGTTCCTTCTGCTGAGCTCTGGCAGGGATTCCATGTATGAAAATGCCTCCTTGTCTCCCTTGGTGAGCCGGCCCAGTAGCAGCTGTACTACTACAAAGAGAACATGGAGGAAGGCTCCTTCCTGACTCACTCCCAGGCTTACATCCAACTACCTTTTATACACAGACCAGGCCATCTCAGTAGGCTAGACACTCAGTTACCAATCTAGATAATGTCCAACAGACAAGGCCACAGGCCAATATAAAAGAGAAAATTCCTCAATTGAGGTTCCCTCTTCCCACTTAATTCAAGTTGACAAGAAAACTAAGCAGGAAAGACTTTGTGAGGGAGATACATTCCTTGCTTTCCAGGAGGACATATTTTGGAGAGCTAAGTATGTGAGAATTAGGGTGAAGAGGAGGTACTGATGGCAAGCAGTCAGAATTATGTAACAAATATCATATTATATAATGAAGACACATGCTGATATTGTCATCTCTACTTGCTGTGGTTGATCCTTGAAAGTTTCATTGAAGTGAAGAGATCCTAGTATGCATCAAAAATATATATAAGAGACATATTCTGTAGGAAGAGAATTGGTGTGAGAAGACAGAGGAAATACGATTTGCAAAGTGATCACAATATAAAAAACACAGACAACTGGGTGACTTCAAGCCTGAAATGAGGAGCTCAGATCATGGAAATGAGGCCATTCTCTTCTTTAGTGTAAAATTATTTTTATTCTGGAATGATGGCTTGCTTTCAGAACCTTAGTTCATATGACCAACATTGAAGAAATCATTGCTCAGGATTGTAGGTAGCATAGTGATAACAAGAAAAGAAAATATTAAACTTTTTTGTTTGTGTTTTCTAGACAGGGTTTCTCTGTTGTAACTCAGGTTGTCCTGGAAACTTGCTCTGTAGACCAAGATGGCTTCAAACTTACAGAGATCTGCCAGCCTCTGCCTCCCAAGTGCTGGGATTAAAAGTGTAGGCCACCACCACCTGGTGAAAATATTAAACTATTAATAAATAAACTCAACAAAGAATTCAGTAGCCACATGACAAAAATCTAAAATTCAACTCAGGAACATACAAGATAATCAAAATAAATATAAAACATGTTTCTTGTTCTTGCCTGAGAAGACTCAATTCTGTAAAGAAGTTTCATGAAGATCCCTAGAATGCTTCTCATAAACAACTCCCACTGATCTTAATCTGTATTTAATAAGCATAACTGGATATATTATGCTTATATGTATATACACACACATATGTATGTATAGGTACACATACAAACATGTACAATCACTATACAGAGTGTCTAATTCTAGAGTTTATGGGAAAATAAATGAAAATAAGCATTGTATTTCTAGAACTGAAATGTGTTGGTAAGCTAGTGCTTCCAATAACTCTGCAAAACAAGTGGTCTTAAAACCTTACCTCTCTTGAAATCCCAACATTCCTTTTCATTGATATGGAACTTACTTTTGTTTTGAGAAAGAGTTTCTCTGTTGTAACTCTGGATGTCCTAGAACTCACTCTGTAGACCAGGCTGGCCTCGAACTCACAGAGATCTGCCTGTCTCTCTACTTCCTGAATGCTAGGATTAAAGGTGTGCACCACCACTACCTGGCTGGTGGAACTTTGAGTTACTGTTCTGGTCTTGGCTTTAAGTTGTAGTATGAGTATGTGTCTGTTCCATATGACCTCTTTTACTTTGAGCTAGATCCTATTTAGGTTATAGTTTTCTCATGATGACTCACAAGAACCAAACATGGCAATCATACAATTATAGTTAATGTTTCTACTAACATCATATCCTCCACCATTCCATTGTCCAAAGAAGTCATAAAATCATACCCAACATAGTAGAAATAATACTGTCTAGTAGGTGATACTACAAAATTACATTGTAAATATGTAGATAAACCTTTGTATAATGAAGAACAATGAGATTAGAAAAAATAATTTAAACTAGTATAAAAACTTACAGAACAGTCTGCGTGAAATATTAGAACATATTATTAATTTATGATAGTAATATATTTGAAGACTTGTTTACAAAATCACAGAAATCAGTAACAGGCCCAGATGGGTATGAAAATCAATGCATGATTAAGTTAATGGCTCAGTCAGAGTTCTCTGGTTTCTGATAACAGCAAGTGACTCTGAATAACTTATGCTGGAAAGTGAGTTGCTAGTAGGACTCCAGGAAATTAATTAAATCATCAGACAGGAAAATGATCAGGAAATGTGTATGAAGCAAATTATATATACATACATATATCATATTGCATATATATATTTGCTTCACATATATATGAATATAAATATTCATATATTTTATATATATATGTATATATGTATCTATGTGTGTATATATATATATATATATATATATATATATATATATATAGAGAGAGAGAGAGAGAGAGAGAGAGAGAGAAAGAGAGAGAGAGAGAGAGAGAGAGAGGTTAGAGGATAACTTTTCAGGAGTTCTCATCCATATTTATATGAGATCTAGTAATTGAACTCAGGTCATTAGGCATGCATAACATGTATTTTTCCTAAGACACTTTACCAGCTCCTTTGATTTTTTTGTTTTATTTTTTTACTCAGAAGTATCAAGCCAAAGTTTTTTATTGGAAAATTCTTTTATACAATATAATCTGATCACAGTTTCCCTTCCCTAAACTCCTCCCAGATTCCCACCACCCCATATCCATTTAATTCCATGCCTAATTTCAAAAACAATAAGAGGAAACTAATTCTCTCTCTCACTTAACACATGAAAATAATCAATTGACATGTGGGATATAAATCTCTAGTGTCATTATAATAAAAAGCATAGATATATTTTCATCAACATCATCATCATAACTCAATGAAACATAGCTAAAGGCAAAACCAGGAAACTTAAATGGGAATAATATCAAATAACTTTTAAATATATGAGAGGATTCTTAACCTTGTTACATTTAAAATTATGCAAATCCGTATAGTAGCCTAATCATTTTACAACTAACAAAGAAGTATTATATCAGATGAAAGCCAGGTTTCTAGGTTTGAATCACAGTTCTGCTTCTTATTGATCTGGACAAAACATTTAGTGACTGTAAATGTAAGTTAATACATGTAGAGAATTGAGAATGCTATTTGGGAAATCATAAACACTCCAGGTGCTATTACTGAAATTGTTATAAGAAAAATCCTACATATAAATTTACATCTCAAGTTTTTATATGAAGAGTGGAAAAAAACCGATGAAGATGGACAGAGAAAAGGAAACCATTATCTAATGAGTTTCAGAAATGAATGTCAAGTATCATATAATATTTTTAAGTCCAGTAAAATGAGATTTGATTCTCATTAAAAATGTGCCTTTATATTTTATTTCCTTATTATCTGTGTGTGCACAGATTTGTGGGGATCAGAGAAAAACTTGGTATAGTTCATATATTGAACTCAGCTCATAGGACTTGGTAGATGACACCTCTACCCACTGACTTTGAGTTTCATCTTATGTACATGGAGAAATTTAGGTCCTAATTATGAATGATGCTTGCTTAAGTTAGAGAGTTGGGATAGGAACACAAGTCTCTTTAACTGAGGCCAAACTATTACAACCACAAATTGTTTTCTCAAATGGCATGTTGAAAGGCATGTGAGGAGCAGAAAAGAGGATCTATGGACCTCTAGAAGATGAAACAATACACTCAAATCTGACTAGCTGGAAGGTATTGTTGAGCTTTTCAATCTATGAATGAGATGCATCTCTCTGTTCAGAGCTTCTTGGTTTATTTATCTTTAACTTCCTGTTCTCCCTTAGTGTGGTGGCTAAAACTTGAGTACTATGTGAATAAGAATGGATATTCTTGTTATTTATGGGAGGAAAAAGTTTTTCATCACTTAATGTGGTGTCAATGATAAAGTTTGGTTTTAAAATAGTCTTTATGAAAATGAGAAAATTTCTCTTATTGAAAGTTGGCTTATAGATTTGATTATGAATGGGCTATAAATTTTATTAAGCAATTTTATTAAACTTCATTCCTGTATACCTGATAGAAATTTTATGATTTTTTCTTCTTTAGTCTGTAGATATATCTCATTTATTTTTGAATATGATTCAATCTTTCAAACATGTCAAACAGCATTTGGTCACGTTATATTTTTGATGGTTAGTAGAAATAGAAACTTAATTTTGCATTGTATTCCACTGATGTTACTCTTGGGTGGATAATCTGAATGCTAATTCACATTAAAAAAATGGAGCTCAGCACAACATTTCATCTCACTGGCATGGTTCTGGAGAGAAATCAGATCACTCTGCTTGCTGAGTGATGGAAGGTCAGTTTCTTGTTTGTCACAGCTAATAGTATCCACCTAGGAACTCTGATCATTGCATATAGTTTAAAAAAAAACAGCTGGGAATTAGACTAAGAAACTGAACTGTGAAACAAATGGAGTGGTGAATAAAAATAACCACAACAGCAACAACAACTGTTAGAACACAGTCCATGAATGAAGCTGTGTGAGGAAATTTCTGAGACCTTGTGAGAAAACTCCAAGTAGACAAAACAAAAGTATTGTAATCTTTGTTCCTCCATAACATGGGCTGACCTTGGGATGTCATTTTGTGCCCCTCCCAGGTATAATAATAGAAATGGGTTTTGCTTCAGATTACCAACCATAATACCCATTATTATTCAGAATGGTGTTTCCAAGCACAAGTTGTCCTCAAGACTATATACAGCTTAGACTCATGTGACCTTGCTCTTGTGACTGTATAGAACTTGAACTCAAGTGAACTTTGCTCACATAATCTTCCTTAACATGAGAATGCTCTCAAAATATAAATTGTCTGATGCCCTGAATAAAGTTGGGTATTGCATGCGACTTTAGTCCACTTCATTTTCAGGTTCCTTTCTCCCAGGTTCAGGTAACAAACAACGAAAACAATACTAATAATACCTTTTTCTGATCAGTTTTCCCATTTGGGCCTGTAGGAAAGAGATAAGGAGCTTTTCACTGATGTTTGGGTGGAATATAATATAGACTACCTTTTTTTATTGTTATTAGGCCATCTTTCTCTAGTTCCTTTGAATTGGAAGAAAGGATTTTTTTAGATGGTTTTCTTTTATCCTGTTCTTATAAGCAATATTGGCATGGATGTTCTCAAGAGTCCTGTATATATTATTGATATATGAGAAATAAAAATGAACTACATGAAACTTATCAATTTCAAGTCCCATGATTTTTAGGTAGCTCAGCATCTTTGCATCTTATAGAATATTATTAGCAAGCTAGTTTTGTAATATCTGCAGATTTTTCCATTGTAAGAACAAGACCTGAGTATCGCCAGTTCATCTGGGCAAAATTAGAAGCATTCACATTTACTGGACTTTAATTTGGGTGTAAGTGTATAGGGCCAACTTATTAAAATCAAGGACATAAACTGCCTTTGATTAGACCCATATCACTCTTTGGGGTATTGTTGGAGACATGGACAAACTGTTGCATACACTTTGGAGTTAATAAAATTATATTTGGGTTCTAGCCCTGGCACTTAGAAAGGTAAGGAACCATCTCTCTCTCTCTCTCTCTCTCTCTCTCTCTCTCTCTCTCTCTCTCTGTCTCTCTTCCTCCCTCCCCCCCTCTCTCTATGAGAGAGAGAGTGTGTGTCTCCTTTTCTTTCTATCCTTTCCCTCTCTCTCCCTCCACATTTGATCCTCCAGTTCCAGCTGTCATATCCGTCCATCTATAACTATGTTTTCTCTTTCCCTTTTCTTTATCCATTCTTCTGTTGAAGGACATCTAGGTTGTTTCCAATATCATGAATAGAGCATTAATGAGCATAATTAAGCAACTGTCTTAGTGGTAGGATAAAGCCTCCTTTGGGTATATGCCCAAGAGTTATATAGCCAGATCTTAAGGTAGATCAATTCCCAGCTCCATGAGGAACCAGCACATTGATTTCCATGGTGGCTATACCAATTTTCAGTCCCTTCCAATAATGAATGAGTGTCACTCTTACTCCATATCCTTGCCAGCATGAGTTGTCATTTGTTTTATTGATTGTGGCAATTCTGACTGGTGCAAGATGAAATCTCAAAGTGTTTTGATTTGTGCTTCCCTAATAGCTAAAGATGTTGAACATTTCTTTAAGGATTTCTCATTGACTTGAGTTGTCTCTTTGGAGAATTATCTGTTTAGAACTGAACCTTAGTTTTTATTATGTTATTTATTTTTATAATATCCAGATTTTTAGTTCTTTGCATATTTTGGATATTAGCCCTCTATCAAATGTGTAGTTGGTTAAAAAAAATCATTCTATACACTGCTTATTGGTCCAAATGATGGAGTCATTGCTATGCAGAAGCTTATCAGTTTCAAGAGGTCCCATTTATTAATTGGTGGTCTTAGTGGTTGTGCTGTGTTCTGTTGAGAAAGCCTTGTACTGTGCCAATGAGTTCAAGAATTTTCTCCACTTTCTCTTTTACCAGATTTAGTGTATCTGCTTTTATATTGAGGTCTTCTGTCAATTTGGAATTGAGTTTTGCTTAGTGATAAGTATGGATCTATTTGGATTCTTCTACATTCAGCCATCCACTTTGACCAGCACCATTTGTTGAAGATGCTTTCTTTTTTTGGTGTTCATTTCTAGCTTCTTTATCAGAAATCAGGAGTCCATATGTGTATGAATTTATGTCTGGGTCTTCAATTGTATTGATCAAAGTGTCTGTTTCTGTGCCAATAACACTGTTGTTTTTATTACTAAGCTCTGTAGTACAATTTGAAGTCAGAAATGGTGGTACTTCCAGCAGTTCTTCAGTATTCCGGGTGTTTTAGCTATACTAATTTCTTTCTTTCTTCCTTTCTTCCTTTCTTCCTTCCTTCCTTCCTTCCTTTCTTTCTTTCTTGCTTTCTTGCTTTCTTGCTTTCTTGCTTTCTTGCTTTCTTGCTTTCCTTGCTTTCTTGCTTTTTGCTTTCTTGCTCTCTTGCTTTCTGTTGATTTGAATCTGTAGACTGAATTTGGTAGGATGGCCATTTCCACAGTGTTAATCCTTCCCTATTAAGGAGCATGGGAGATATTTTCATCTTCTGATATCTTCTTCAATCTCTTCCTTCGATGTCATCAAGTTTTTAATATGTAAAACTTTCTCAGTTCATTTGTCATTTGTATATACGAAAGCTACTGAGTTTTGTGACTTATTTTTTTATACAGCTATTTTACTAAAAGTGTGTGAGCTATAAGAATTTCCTAGTGGAATTTCTAGGGTCACTTATGTATAATTATCATATCATCTGGAAATAAAGATATTTTGACTTCTTTATTTCTTATTTGTATCCACCTGTACTATATTGAATACATATAGAAAGAGCGAATAATATTGTCTCATTTCTGGTTTTACTAGAATTGTTTTAAGTTTCTCCCAATTTAAGTTGATGTGGGCTATGAGCTTGCTATAATTTGCTTTTATTATGTTGAGGTGTGTCCTTTGTACCCATTATCTGTCCAGGGCTTTATAATGAAGGGGAAGTGGATTTTGTAAAAGACCTTTTCATTATCTAATGAAATGACCATGTAGATTTTATCTTTCAGTTCGTTTATATGGTGGATTACATTTATTAATTTACACATATTGAGGCACACCTACATTTCTGGGATAAAGCCTGCTTGATCATGGTAGATGATCTTATTGATGTGTTCTTGCATTCTGTTTGCAAATATTTTATTGAGAATTTTTACACTGTGTTCATAAGGGAAATGGGAGGGAATATGGAAACAGCTAAAATTAAGGGCCATTTGAAGGGCAGTATGGAAACCTAATGCAGCAAAAGCTTTCTAAAATGTATACATATATGAAGGCAATCTAAATGAAATCTCCAAATAATGATAGAGACAGAGTCCAAACTAGACATCTCTTGTCAACAAATGAAGCTTCCTGTACCAGGATTGGGTTACATATTATTGAATTGTTGGCCAAAGTGGTCCCATGGGAATCCCCAAACAACCCATACTGCTTTCAAGACTGTCAGTTGCTCTCCTCAAACTGATGACAAGGCTCTATTGCTAAAGACAGCACATATACAACTCATTGCATATAGAGACATTGCACATAGAGATCTGGTGCCTACACAGAGCCTGCATCCCAATGTTCTAGCATGTTTGGTAAAGGAAGGTATTCTGCATGTTATCAAATGAGAATCATGAACACACACCCAGACAACCATTTGATTTAGAGTGGTGTTTGACCTACAAAACATACTAGGGTAATGTGACACAAATCTTCTCAGAGTACCAACCAGCATCTGTTTTGACTAAAAGCCCACTTCACAAGCTGGAACCCACACCTGAAACTACTTGGATGACTAAAATCCTGGGAATAGATAGCCCAGATACCTAGAGTAAAATCAAATATTACTGTTTTTTTAAAGTAACAATAAAATGACTTTTAATGACATTATGCTATATTCATAAATTAATGCCTTGCTCAACCATCATCTAAGATGCTTCTTCCTACAGCATATGAGAACAAATACAGAGACCCAAAGCAAGACCATATTCGGGGATTGAGAGACCTAAGAATGCTCAGCCCTAAATGGAATGTCTCCATTAAATCCCTCCACTTCATGCTCAAGGAACCCTGTAGAAGAGGAAGCAGAAAGAGTGTAAAGCCAGAGTTGATGGAGGACACCAAGAAAACAAAATCAACATGATCAAAGCACATACTAGCACACAAAGATTGAGACCTCAGCACGAGTCTGCACCAGGTCCTTTGTGTATGTATTTTGTCTTCCAGTTTAGTGTTTTTTATGGGATTACTTAGTGTGCAAATGAGGGAGTCTCTGTTTCTTGTGTTTTCTTGGAATTTTTCCCTTCTGTTTTGTCCAATTCCAGTGTACTACTTTTTGTTTTATCTTACTATATGTTATTGCATTGTATTATATTTTGTTTTACTATTTTCCATTTAAAGACTGTTTTTTTTTGCTAATGAGAGACAGAAGGTGTATGGATCCAGATGGAAGGGGATGTGGGGAAGAACTGGGAGAAGTAGAGAGAGGGGAAGCATAATTTGCTTTGTACTGTTTAGTATAAATTACATGGAAGTATAAACTCTATAGTTATACCTATAGTAACCTTTCTGAAATACATATTTGACCAAATAATTGCTGTTAGAGAGCTTTTGTTGCTTTACTATACTTTAAGATCAATTAAAATCTACCCCATTCAGGATTTGACCCAAATATATTTTTCTAGCTATAAGACCAATATTTGCAACCAGCTATTGTTGGCTGTGGAAAGTTTCCTAAATAGGCATTTCTCATTGAATCTACAACATTTTCACTCACACCCTCATTTTCTGTCTAAAATTGTTTTTACTTTTGTAACTATTAATCTTGCATATGCTAGACCACAGTAATGTTATCTTTGATTGCTCCTGTGTATTCTTCTATTCCCAGCCTGTTCTCAATGCGCTGGAACAAAACACTTTTTCTACACCCCAAGCAAAATGTATTTCTTTCCATTTCCCCATATACTTTCTTGTTAAAATCTGATCATGTTATTATAATTACTTGCTTATACGTCTGTCATTCCCAACTTCTCTTTCCATTTCCGAAAGTCTCAAGGGTACTGACTACTTGAAAGACACTAACAAATGTTTATTGAAAATATTACTGGAAACGTGTATTGTTTAGAACTTAATCCAATTTCCTATAATATATCCTAAATAAAACAGCTAAGATGATGCACAATGCTCCTGAATTCTATTATCAAAGAACTTCAGAAACTCATGTGGAAATTTTTCTTCTTTTTGAACTCCCAGCTCTTCCTTCTTCTCGATTTCTTTCTTCTCCAAGTTACTGTAGTTATTTGTCACCATGTTAAACATATAGGAAAACTTTCCATTTTACCATATTTGAATGGATAATTTTCTGATAATAATTGTATACACATTGTTGTACAACTACCACCACAATTCTATTCTAAAACCTTTCCATCTACTCATGCTGAAACTTCATACGCATGAAAAATAATAATGCTCTCTTCCTTTCTCTCAGAAACCTTTTGTAACTATGACTTCAATCTTTGTGATTTTGACTCTTTTAGGTACTGAAAAGTAGGCTCAGTCAAAAGTTTCTGTTTTCTATTTTGTCTCAATATAGTGCTTCAGGGTTCATCTATGTTGTACTATGTATCCACATATTAATAATAAATAACATTTCCTTATCTACTCACACATGTGTGAATATTAGAATTACACATAGTGAGTAATGGCCTTGTAATCATAAGCATACATATATGCTTGATTAAACAAAAATAAATATTTTGTAGAGCTAATATAAAGTTCTCAGAACAATAAATACATATATGCAACTGGATAGCAAACACTTATGGTAGTGTTCAACATACTTAGGTATCAGGGAAACACGGATCAACACCTCTTTGTGATTCCATATTACCACAGCCAGAAAGACCAAGATTAGGTATGTAAATGACAAAAATGTTGGTGTGCATGTAAGAAAATGGGAATTCTTTTGTACTGCTGGTGGGAGTATAAAATAGTATAAAGTAGTACAGTCACTGTGGAAATAGGGATGGATGGTTCTCAAAAACTAGAAAGGGAATTACCATATGGCACAGCTATATCACTGGGAATATAGCCAGAGGACTTTATATATCACTACAAAGAAATTTGTGCTTCCAACCCACGTCCATTAAACTCAATTCACAGTAGCTAGAAAATAGATTCAAAAAAACTGTCAGCTGCTGAACTGATAAAATGTAACACACATGAATAATGTAGTATTACTAGTCTGAAAAGAAATATGAAATTATGAAATCTGCAGGTATATAAATGGAATTGTAAAAATTATACTGAGTGAGATCACTCAGGCCCCAAAAGACAAATACTGCATCTTCTCTTATATGGGGAACCTAGCTTCAAATGTTTTGTTTTGTGTATTTAACCTGGAGTACATGTGAAAATGTGGAAACTGGAAATGGGCCAGTGGGGTTGGAATTTTAAAGGCAGTTCATAGTAAAATATAGGTAAAAATGAAAGGAGAGAGAGAGAGAGAGAATATTGGGTGAGGTAAAGTTATAGAAGAAATCATGGAGAGAGGTGAGGAAATGGGAAATGAGGTGTTAGTTGAAGACTTAACCAAAATGAAAAATACATGAAGAAGCTACATGGAAACATTTAATCTCCCAAATAGATGAAATAAATTAAACTAGAAGGCACAGGCGATATTAAAGGTGAGAGGAAGATACTGCACTAAAGGCTTAACTGAAGATGGGCATATTAGAAAGAGAACAGGGTAGGGAGGACATTACTCTGTGTTAGAGATGGGATATATGAAATAGCCTTATGAAAACCCATTAATTAGTAAGCTAATTCAAGACTTGTAACATAATATAACATATGGACAACGATGTTTCCTGAAGAAATTTGTCATTATATTAAAATCTCAGTATCAGGCAATGAATGCCTCCCTACAGGTTACTTGTCAAGCCCCAGAGGCACCTAAGCAGTCAAAAAGGTGTTAAGAGTCACTTTCCTTTGTAGGTGGAGCTGCTGGCAAGTTGTTGATGTCCCTGTAGATAGCCATATATCCATGTGCATATGAGACAGCATTAATTGGACTGCAGGGCTAATTAATAAAATAAATCAATTAAAAGGACATGTAACTGGGAGAAAGATGGGGTGGTGTACAAAGGGAGATACAGGGAGATAGTCTTGGATAGATATGATCAAAGAATAAAATCTATTATTTTAAAACAAAGCAAATGTTTGATTTGAAGAGCTCAATTCATTGTATTATGTATATGTATTACACTTAAAGTCCTAATTTCCTGTTTTTATAAACAAGATACTGAGCTTAAGAGGGCAAAAGAAGTATGCTGTATAGTTTCTACTTTGAACCCTGGAAACATCGAGATGTATATAAATAAATTTTTTCCAGTTCTCCAGAAGATCAAAGTAATTCTGCTTGGTTCTTCAATTTGAATGGGCTTAACTAGTTTTAAGAGAATCATTTATATCTATTGAGCCAGTAAAATATTGAACCAGTAAAGTATCAGTAGAACTACATATAATGACCGTCAGCTATTTATCCTAATTAATTTAGTTGCTATGTAGGCTTTTTTGGGGGCACCAAAATCAGCTCTGATTATCAAATCCTAAGTAAGGAACCTTGGATAACTCTGAGCTAAACCAAATATGAGCAGTACAATCTAGCTTAGTTAAGTCACTAATTTTACTGAGGACACAGATCTGTGGGAGGAGTGGGCTATCAAACAGTTTTCAACTTCTAAAACCAGTGATATTTTTGTAGCATGCGTCAGAGTCCAGGGAGTCTAATCAGCAAATCCATCTTGTTCACCTGACACCTAGTTCAGGAGCTTGCAGTTGCTATTTTTGGAAAGCTTCGTTTCTGTTGCAAAAAGACAGTGATAAATCCATTTCAACTAAATCAGTATTGTAAGGGCCAAAAAAAAAAAAAATCAGCCTATGTTCTGGTGCAGTTCTGCATTTTATTTGCTCAGTCATAAGATTTTGATCTCAGTTTTCTCTTCTTAAAATTATGTTTTAGCATACAAAAATAATGTGTTTCATTGTGATATTTCTGTGCATGTGTATCATTTTATTTTGTTCATATTAACGTTCACACTGTTCCATTTATCTCCCCCAAATAGTTCCCCTTCTGATAGATCTGTCCAGATATATTTAAGATTTCGTATGGGAGAAAATGATCTCTGTCTCTTTCCCCTGAATCATTCTTTCTTGTTAATCCCCACTTTTTACTATTTCTTACACCCTTATAATTCCCCTTCTACTTTAATGTGGTGTCTGTGTGTATATAATAATTTTAAGCTAGATTTGATATATGTGATATTAATGTTTCTGAATTTAGCTTATTTATTTTGCTCAACTAATGAACTACTCTTTCATCTTCCCTACAAAGAACAAAGTTTGTTATTTTTTCAGTTTAGTGAGACTCTGATTTTAATTATCGGTTCATCACTTTTTATAATTTAATTAAAATATAATGACATTCTCCCTATTTCCCTCCTACCACTTCCATGTGTACCCTATCCCAAATTCATGGTCTTCTCTTCTTTAACCATTGTTGTTACATATACATATATATGAATAAACATAAAAATACATTCTGCTGGGTCTCTTCCGTGTTGCATGTATACATGTGTTTCTAAGATTGATCATTTGGTATTGAATAATCAACCTAGGTATTCATCCTTGGGAAAGATTAATTCTCTATTTCTCAGCAGTTTTCAGTTGCTTATAGCTCTGTCTAGCGGTATGACCCTGTGAGATTTCCCCTGATGACTTTGGAATGCCAAATCTTGTTGGAATTGTTAAAATCATCTTTAGGGAGACATGCTGTTGAGATTTTACGAGTATAACTCCCCGTCATGGATAGTAGTAACAATTTAGTCACATCAGACATCCTGGTCTTGTGGTACTTAAAATCTTTCTGCCCCTTCTTCTTCAAGATCCTCTGTTCCTTGTGTTCAGGAGTTGTGTTGTATGTGTATCAACTGGGGCTGGGTACCCTGTGGTCAATGGTTCTCTGCATTTTTATTAACTCTGACTTTCTGTAATGTTCTCCTATTGCAGAAAGAAGGTTCTTTGATAAAGAGATCTAAATTCATCCGTGGCTACAAAGACAAATACTTAGAGTGCAGTTAGGGATGGTTTAGTAAAGTG
Source organism: Cricetomys ansorgei (assembly GCA_026225945.1). Lineage (NCBI taxonomy): Eukaryota > Metazoa > Chordata > Mammalia > Rodentia > Nesomyidae > Cricetomys > Cricetomys ansorgei. The sequence continues at coordinate 3,591,555 of JAMJFZ010003399.1, forward strand.
GTGGTAGTAATTTCTCTAAGATATATGGCCTAACTTGCAACATATGGTTTGTTAAATTTACAGTATCAGACATGATTTCCTGTTAAGCAGGCCCTAAGGCCAATTAGGCAACAGCTGCTTAATATGAACCTGTATGTGCCACTAGTGCACCTCATTAATACCTTAGTATACTGGTCAATGTTGTGATTCACAGGTTTCACAGCTGAGTAGGATTGTTGATTGTTTTCTTCACTTAGCAGCTTACAAATCATCTTTCAACACTATGAAAGACAGTCTTCATAGGGAAGCTTTCAGATCAGATCCAGCTCAATCCTCTGAATCCTATGTCCAAACTGTGTGGTGTCTTCAGCAATAGGAACATGTGTTTAAGTTTTTTTTAGGAGGTAAACAAGGGCAACAGCAGTAGCATATAAGGATTTGCGAGTTTCTAGGACTCCCCCTAACAAACAACTTCAAAGAAAGGAGGTTTCTCATTCCCAGTACTGGATGCTTTGTTAGATAGTCTTTGACCCTTGGGGAAGCATTGTCACAGAAATGGAGTAATTGTACTGAAACCATATGAATATATTATGTAATTTAGGTAACTATAAATTAATGAGTGCTTACTTATTTTCTCAATCACCATTATTGTTCTTTTAAATTGTTTTTTTTGAGATTATAATATATTACATCATTTCCTCCTTTGATTTCACCTACCAAGTCCTCCCATATACTTCTCCTTGCTTTATTTTAAATCCACTGCATTTTTCTTATTAGTTGTTGTTACATGCATAGTTATATTTTTTTTCTAAATACATATTTTTGACATGCACATTCTGTATGATGTTACATGTATGTGTGCTTTCAAGGCTGACCATTAGGTATTGGGTAGACAGGGAGATTATATCCCCCTCTTTCAGTACTCTTTAGTTGTCTATAATTTTTGTTTTTTGTTTTTGCTTTTATTTTTGTTGAATGTGTGTATATGAGGGGAGGAGTTTATGGGTTTAGCTCCTGACAGTTCTAGAAAACAGAATCTCATAGGAAAAACCCTCATCCTCTGGTTCTTACAGTCTTTCTAGTCCCTGTTCCAAAATGATCTCTGAGCCTTAGGTGCAGGAGTTATATTGTAAACATATCCATCGGGAATGGGTTCCACAGCTCTGTAAATTGGTATGATTTTCTGTAATGGTCTCCATTTACTGCAAATAGAAATTTCCTTGATGAAGGGGGAGGACTACACTTATCGGTGGTTATAAGGACAAATTTTTAGAATGTAATTAGGGGTTGTGTTGGTTTAATAAAGTGGCAGCTGTAGCTTCTCTCCAAGATCCCTGCCTTTCCTTGCCCTGAGTATTTCCTAGGTTTCTAGCATGAGGCATGCATTCTCTCTTGTTGAGTGGGTCTTACATCAAATTAGAGAGAAGAGTAGAGTGGGTCTTATATCAAATTATAGAGCAGTTAGTTACCATCAGGGTATTCATGTCATTACTGCACCCTTAGAGTTAATGAAGTGTGCTCCTTTAGCCCCACAGTTGGATTGAGTTTTTGTTAAATGCTTTTTCTGCATCTATTGAAATGAATGTGTGACTTTTGTCTTTAAGACTATTTATATGTATTATTACATTTATTGACTTGTGTATGTAGAACCATCCTTGGATTTCAGGGATAAACCGTACTTGGTCATGGTGAATCTTTTAGATACATGTCTATATTATACTTGTAAGTATATTATTGAGGTTTTTTTAGTCTATTTTCATCCAGTATATTATCCTGTATGGATTCTAAGAATCCATCTGGCGCTGGATTTTTTTATTTTTTTAACCAGGACAGACTTTTTTTTTAAATTACTATTCCAATTGCCTCATTTCTTTAGGTTTCTTTAAGTTGTTGACTTCTTGGATTAATTTTGTGTTGAATCTAGAAATTCATCCATTTCTTTTAGGTTTTTTCAGCTTAATGTAGTACAGGTGTTTAAAGTATTTGCTTAAAATATTCTGAATTTCTTTCGTATCTGTTGTAATTGCTCCCTGTTCATTTCAGATTAAATTAATTTTATTAGTATCTTGTTTTCTTTGAATTAATTGTGCCAAAGATCTATCAATCTTGTTTACCTTCTAAAAAAAATCTGAGTTTGTTTGATTATTTGTATTTCTTTCTTCGTTTCAGTCTGCTCTGATTTTTTTGTTGTTGTGGTTGTGGTTGTCAACCAGGTTTGCATGTGGTTTCTTCTTGCTTGTTCAACTTTCTGAGTTGTGCCATTAAGTCCTCTCTTTATGCTTTTACTGATTATTTTAATATAGTAGCTTATAGCTACAAATTTCCCAGAAATTTTGTTATGTTGTTTTCATTTTCATTTAATTCTAAGAGGTAGTTTTTTTATTTCTTTCTTGATTTCTCCTTTGACACATTCATCATTCAGTAATGAATTGTTTAATCATCATCATGTGTTTGTGTATTACTGGAGATATTTTTGCTATCAAATTCAAATTTTATTGCATTGTGGTCAGATATGATACAAGAAGTAATTTAAAACTTTTTGAATTTGCAAAGATTTGTTTTATGTCCTAGGATTGGGTCTATTTTAGAGAAAGTTACATGTGCTTCTGCGTTTAAGGCATGTTCTTTGGCATTTGTATTCTGTAGATATCTGCTAAATCCATATATTCTGTCAATTGATCCTGATGTTTCTCTATTTATTTATTTATTGTCGAGATGACCTGTCTTTTGATGCTATGGAATATTAAAATCATCTACTCTAATGGGTTGATATAAAACTGTCTTTAAATATGGTCATATAGTTTTTATGAAATGTGTGCATCAGAGTTTGGTTCATGTATGTTTAGGATAGCATTAGCTTCTTCATGGTTAACTGTTCCCTTTATTAGAATGGAAGGTCCTATTATATCTCTTCTACTTAGTTTTAATTTTAAGTCTATTTTTTTCAGATATTAGAATAGTGACACCTCCTTGCTTTGTGGTCCCATTTGATTGGAGTATTTTGTCCATCCTTTTTCTCTGAGATAGAGCCAATTTATAAAGATAAGATGTGTTTCTTGTTAATTACAGATAAATAGTTTATTTCTTGATTCATTCAGTCTTTTAACTGGAGAAATGAAACCATTAATATTTAAAGATATTAGTGAAATGTGTGTGTTAATTATAGTAATTGTGCTGTTGTTTTTTTGATGGTGGTGTTTGTATTTTCAGTGGTACTTTATGTTTTAATTATTGTGACTTTATATTTCTTCTCACAATCTTTTGGTTATGCTCATGTCTCTCTTCAGCTAGAAATGTTTCTTCCATTTTTCTTAGATTTGGTGTATTGGATATAATTTTTAGGCTATTTATATTGTGGAAATTGTTTCTTTCTCCTTTAACTATGGCCCATAAATTTGCTGGGTATACTAGTGTATGTTGGCCTTCATGGTCCTTTAGGACTTGGAATGCATTGCTCCAGGCTTGTCTGGCTTTCAAAGTTTCCACTGAAAATCAACTGTTATTCTAATGGGTTTCCCTTTAATATACTACTCATGTGTTTTTTTCTATCAGCATTTAATATACTATCTTTGTTCTATATGCTTAATGTTTTAACTATGATATGCTATGAAGATTTTCTTTTGCTTGTCTTGTCTATTTGGTGTTCTGCCTGCTCCTTGTATCTGTGTGGATATTTTCCCTATGTTCTTGTTCTACATCTGGCCTATCGTTATTTATTTGGGATTTTTCTCCTTTATCTGTATCAATCGCTACTGTGTAGGTCTTCAAGGAAGACAAAGAGATGCTTTCATAGATGCAAACCCTGCTAGACCTCCAGCAGAGAGAACTATCTGTCATGGCAAGCACCATACTGAACAGTGGAACCCTGAGCATCTGATCTCAGGTATTTTTAATAATACAGAAGTTCCTCAGGTGTTTCACTGATACAAAAACTCTACCCCCTTATCCGAAGGCCTATTTGCTTAATGAAAGAAACCTGTAGCTTAGTATCATTCAACAATCCTTTAGCAGCCAAAATATGTCACCTGGGGAATTCAAGACTTATGGGAAGTGTTCTCTCCTTGCTGCTGGAGACTGTGGGAGAGGGACTACAAGAATTCCTCCACAGCAACTTTGCTATTCCACAATGGCTCTGGCAGAGAGCAGCTATCCAGTGCAGATTATGAGAAAGCAACTATCATAATCATAAATTTACATAAAGCCAACAGTTACAGATAATATAAACTGTCAAGGCTTAGAAAGCCCTCCCCCCAACAATATACAAAAGAACTATTATAAACATAACTAGAAATAAATTACTCCAACACTTATCTATACCTATTATTTAAAAGTTTGATTTTTTTCATGATGTTCCACATTTTCTGTATATTTCTCTAAATGTGTGTGTGTGTGTTTTCAAATTTCTTGCTTGTTTGGTCTAGATCTTAAAGAACCTTTGAATTCTGATATTCTGTCTTCTTCTTGATCTAGTCTACTTGTAAGGGTTTTCTTCGTGATTTCTGTATAAAGTGAGGACATGACTGTTCTAAGGTATGGTTTAGGGAAAGGTTGTTATTGTAGATATGAGGGAGAGGACTGCCAGAGGTAAGGGGTGTGGTGCCAAAAGAGGAAGACAAAGGACAGTACGGAGAGCATGACCAAAATGGCAGGGTTATAAGGGAATGAGAAGCTGGGGGAGGAAAGCCTATTAGCTGGAGAAGTTTGGGATAATGTAGGGTGAGAGGAGCTGAGAAGAGCCACATGTAGCTGTGAAACTGAGGATGCCTGGAGGCCAGCATGCACTTTGGTATACTAATAGGCTCCACAGATAGTCATTTGTCAGGTGTTCCACTGTCGTTTTTTTTGTTTTTTAACCTGACATTCCAACCCTTTTTTGGTGATAAAGAGCAACTCAATCTCTTCTGTAACTGCTTCTTAGCTGAAATTAGGATATAGTTGTCAGGGCACAGGAAGGCTAGAATGTTGGTCAAAGGCTGGAGCAGCGACAGGACTGAGAGTGGTTGAAATTACCATCAGAAGCATCAAGTTTACATTGGCTTTTGTCAAGTCCAGAGTGCACTGGTTCTGAAAGGACACCTGGGGCTGGTGCTTTGCAGGCAATTTTGTAGCAGTTTGTACTCGGCAGTTGATTGGAAGTCTTCTGGAACAGGCATAGACTAGGGACAGAAGGAAAAATTAAGGAGCTTAGGGAAAAATCCTTTTATTGGATGTACTCTTGAAACTTCTAGGCCTATGGTTCTGGTAGTTGGTGAGGGAAGGAACTCCAAGACCAGGGTAAAGAGAGAGAAATCCCACCTTTAGGGAGAAAAGGTATGCTGGGAAGCTTAAACTGTTGACTGAAGTACTAATCTGGAGATCATTTGGACTGTGACAAGTAGCTAAATGTTGTGACTCCCTGAAGTTTACTTGAATTACTTGAGTTTACAAAAAGTTACAAAAGTTTTATGTATATTAGCATTATTAATGTTAATAATCTGTAGTGAAATCCACATCGTAGAAAAGGCACTTAACGAGTATCTGTAAACAGCTGGGATAGATTCATACATACTCTTTCCTCTATCCAGAGGGCAATGAGAATCACTTTAAATCTATATTTATAAAACAACCAGAGGAAATGTAAAAGTTTGAGCTTGTACTATGATAATAGTACTCAGTGTTTTACCAGTGCTAAATTAATAGCTTATCAGAACTCTATTGATTAATGCTAAAACTGAATTTTTGAAGTCTAGATATAACTAACAATAGCATAATGAGAGAAAAAGCTGAAACTTTCTTATTTTTCACATACCTTAAATCACATTCTTGACCTTTTCAACTTGTATTTATACACCTTAAGTCACTTTCTTAGACCATCATAACTTACATAAACCTTTTTTTCCCCACCCAGTCCTTTATCATGAGACACAGATGGTTGATTACTCAGGGCAGTCATTGAAAAGTAAGTTTCTTTAAATAAAGGTATAGCAATAAATTACAAGGAAACCTGTTTTGTGAGTTTTTCTCTTTTAGTGTGAAATCTGCATTTCTCAGTAGGAGAACTAGTAGCTCTAGAAAACAGCAAGGCCTGGTTTTTACATATTAAATGAACTTATCAGGCAGCTGCAGCCATCAGAGAGGAGCTGGGTGGTTGGGGCTGTTAAACTGATAAAGCTACAGTTAGATGGGAATATCTGCAGTGATCTGAGGATACATTAAAGCTGGAAGTATAATCCAAATGGTTTCTGTGTCAGTTAAAATGGCAGAGACTTACCTGCTCCCTAGAGAGTTACCCTAGGGAACTCCAGAGTGATCTTGATGGTTTGGGGCAGAGGTCATCAGTATTCAGCTCTCACACAGGACCAGATTAAATCCTCAGCTGCCACATTGGGCAACATTAACCTTTGGCTGTCAAACTCAGAAGATCCAAGAGACTTTCCTGTGGATGAGGAACTTAGGAAAACTGATCTACCTTAACAAGGCAGAGTAGAGCAGTCAACCCAACAGTTTGGGCAAAGCCCTGGTGGTGGGCAAGGCATGGGGAAGTTCTTTGCCCAGCATTTGGCTTTGCTACATTTGAAGCAAGCTCCCTATGGAGTTTATGGCCAATAGGAGCTGTTATTTGTCTATCACAGAAATCTGTTTTCACTAAACCTTTAAATGCTATATTCAGCAGATCTCTGAGAAGTTTTGAGGGCCATAGTCTATTAAGTATAACTAATTTTAAACAAATGTTACTTGTTTTTAGCTACTTGCCTCAGTCTTAACCTTGGAAATATATAGAGAAGGCTAAATAAAGCTTGTCCCTGTAAATGAATTACACTTGTACTTTGCATAACTTCAAGCGTAATTCTGAGCACATTGAAGAATTTGATTATTTATTAGGTGCCTGACCATTAACTTGCATATCTTAATTATCTTTAACAGTTTACAAGTCAGTTGTTTTGTAAACTTAGTATTTTAAAATTTTATTCCTATTAAGTTTGAGCCTTAAAAATTGAATTAAATGTTTAATCGAAAATATTTTGGCATCAAAGTAAAAGCTTTAAACCATAAATACAGTCCATAGAGAGACTGGGAACTTTGTAAGGCATAACTACAGTCCAAAGACTTATTAGGAACCTTATTTTCCTGATCCTTTTATAGTGTACCTTTATGGAATAGCACAGTTTCTTGTATGACTCAGTTTTTCCAAATAGCTAAAGCTTAACAAAGTTATCAGTGACAAAGAGATTAGACATATATCTTCAAGTCAGTTTCTGCTAACCTGAGTGGCCCTTAGAAATTTATAAACTCTATTTATCAAACATACCTTATTTATCAAAAGTATGTTGCTCTTTATTTTAAATTTTCTAGAAGTCTGCTGTTGAACACAGTTAGCAAAGAAATACATGGTTAGATATACATCTCTAAGTTATTTTCTGTTAACCAGAGGGGACCTTTATAACCTCAGCAATTTATAAACCTTATTTATTAAACATACCTTATTCATCAAACATATGTTGTTCCTTTATTTTCTTTTGTACTCAGGACAATGATATTTATATAAAAATCTATCCTAATCCAAAATATCTTGGAGACATGCTGTTGTTTCCTTAGTCTATAAAGGAGATGCAATGATAAACAGAGGGCTCAGTAGGACTGAGAAGTTTTATGGACACAGCCTTAGTTGGTTTTTATACTACTGTCATCTTAATCATGATGGTGGTGAAGTGGCATGATATGTATTCTCTTTTAACCTTTGTAAAGATGGCCGCCACCCACCAGGTTTCTTCCATCCTGATGAGGTCATCAGCTAAGATGGAGGCAAGCCACCTGGTTGCTATTTACTCCCGGGGAGCCATCAGGCACACAAACCTTTTTTCCCCTTGAAAACCATCTATTTTCCTAAATAAGAGTTGAATCTAAGTCACACATACAGTATGCTATACTAAACTAATATTAACTATGCAGATTTCTTAACTATCAATCTTTTGTTACAAGGTTTAACCCGACATTTGTTACAGATTTTACAGTTTTTAACCATACCCGATAAACTTACAAATTCTGAAATAAAGAGAGTTTAAACAATAGTCTTTTAAAAATGAGAGCAGAGTGATGAAATTGTACAGATAAGAGATTTTTTAAGAACAGAAAGTAGAAAAATCTTAGAGATAATATAAGATTCATTAGGGTTTCTTTTGCTGCAATGAAACACCATAACCAAAAAGCAAGTTATGAAGGAAAGGATTTATTTGGATTATGATTCCATATTGCTGTTTATCATCAAAGGAAGTCAGGACAGGAACTCAAACAGGACAGGTACCTGGACTCAGGAGCTAATGCAGAGGCCATGGAGGGGTGCTTCTTATTGGCTTGCTCTTTATGGCTTGCTCAGCTTGCTCTCTTATAGACTCCAGGACCACCAGCCCAAAGATGAGACCACCCAGAATGGTCTGAGTCCTCCTCCATCAATTACTAATTAAGATAATGCCTTTCAGCCAGATCTTATGGAGGTATTTTCTCAATTAAGGTTCCCTCCTTTCAGATATCTGTAGTATGTGTGACACAAGACTAACCAGTACAGAGACTTTGGGATTACTTGCTTGTATGGTGGCAGTAGTTGGTACAATCTGTGAGAATTTGAAAATTGAGTGTGCCATTGATTGAGCTGTACTGAGGCCAATTTGTTGCAGTAAGACACTGAGGTTGTAATTAAATCTCTGAGTCTGAGGTGGAAAAGAATGTATCGAAGAGTGGAAATGGTAACAGAACTGCAATTGCACCAGATTTTGGGCTTCAATAACTAGAAGAAGTTGGGAGACAAAGGGGACAAGAGTGATAAACAGGAACTCCACCCCAGGGAGGAGTCCATTACTGTAGAGACCCAGGAGGAAGCTTCAGGACTGAAACAGCATCTCAAAAAGGAAGGTGAAGAAGCTTCAGAAGGGAGCTGAGAGATAGAGAACAAGGTGGGAAAGAGAAAGCTAAGTGTCCTGGTGGCAAGAATTTTAATCCGAGGTGTCCCCAGGCAGACGGAGAGAATTGTCAGAAAGAGAATTGTCAGAAATTGTCTCAAGTCACAGAGGAAAGGCTTCCCTTTCCATGTGATGGGGGTGCCGTAGGATGGTAAGAGCTTCTGAGAACACTGGTGAGGCTTTTTAGTGCTGCCTGCTTTGTAGCAGACAGCCCTGAAGTGACATCTAGTAGACAAGGAGAGAGAAGGCAAAGGGAGAGATAGAGCTTTTCCTTGTGTCAATCACCCAAGAGGGTGTAGCAGGCTCCAGGAAAGCGACTTGGAAATGGCCAGAGTCTCAGTGTAGCAGGTGGAGAGAAGTGGCTGAAGAGGTAGACTCTAGAATTTGGAGTAAAATATGGTGGGTGGCAGAAGCCAGCAGAAACAAATGATCCATACAAATCTTAGAAGAGGCAAATCAGCAGCTGGTTCTGTTAGAAGAGGTCAGGCCCCTAGAAAAAAGGTTATATTTATTCCCTACCCAGAGGCTTCAATTCAAGGTGTGTAAAGTGAGGTCATGATCAATCCAGGGTATGGTTTCGGAGAAGATTTTTTATTGTGGATATGAGGGGGATTATAGCAAGAAGCATATGGAAGGGTCTAGAGCAGAAAAAGTGGTGAGTTAAATATGGACATGAAAGAAGAGGTAGGGAGAGTGAAAGAGGAAGAGAAAGAAATGATGGGGGGAGAGAGAGAGAGAGAGAGAGAGAGAGAGAGAGAGAGAGAGAGAGAGAGAGAGAGAAAGAGAGAAAGAGAGAGAGAGAAAAGACAGAAGGGGCCAAGAGAGGAAGACAAAAGAGAGGACCAAGATAACACATAGCCAAATGACATGGTTATGAGAGAACGAGAAGCTGGGAGGGCAAGCTCTATGATCTGGGGACGTTTAGGGTAATGGGTGGCTTAAGAAGCACTGAGAAGAGCCACCAGTGAAACTGAGGAAGCCTAGTGGCCAGCATACACTTTTGTATGTTAATAGGCACTACACATAGTCATTTGTCCTGAGTTTCTTTTGAATCTGACAATTTCTAATTGGGTTATCGGGATTTCAATTCCACCTTCATTTCAGCTTCATTCCTCTTCAGTGTTTTCTTCTCTTACCTAATTCCAGTTCAAGTTCTGGGTTGCCTTCATCATTTCAATCGCTTTTATGTTTATGGGTTTATTTTGCTTTGTTTTGTTCTGAGGGGGGTGGGGGATACCACTCATACATTTATTCTCCATAGTTCTTTGTCCTTGATTTCTGTGGTCTGTTTCTTTATGTCTTCTATAAATTCACTGAACTATTTGATGACTTTTATGATTGTTGTTTTCATTTCTGTGTCCTGGTGTTTCTTTGGATAATTCGAATTGGCAAACATTTCTATAGTACTGGTAGACTGTTACAGGAGGTACTGGCTTGATATTTCACAATGTTTGTAATTTTGCAATAAGATCTGAGCATGTGAGCTTCTTTTGTTAGTTGTAAGTCTGATGTGGACAGAATAAGTTGGGACGAAGAGAAGAAGTGTGGAAAGGTTGGGCCTAGAGGTTGGAAATGGCTTAGATATAGTTAAATGAAATGAATAGAAAGAACTGGGATAATGTGCAGGATCCTGATCAAATCCTGGAACGTAGGGGTAGATCACACTGGGCGAAGAGTTTGGTTACAGTGTGTGCTTGGAGTGATGTGTGTCAGGGGAAGGTATGGTAGATTTTTGCAGAAGTCTAGAGTTTACTTGTGGTACAGATAGTGGTGGCCATGGAACCTGGACTGAATCTGGTGGGGTGGAAGGGTTTGTGAAGGGGAGGATCAAGCAGACTTTGTGAGTTAGAACCTGAAGAAGGATTTGCGAGTGTGTGGTATTAATTACACATTTGATTAAAATTATGCCATATTTGTCTTTAAGTGATTGTCTTATTCATTAAACACTATCACTACTTCTAGACATGTTGTTTCAAATAACAGGATACCCTTCTTTTTATTGCAGTTATTTTTTTCATACAGCTTATACACTATATTATGATCACAGTTTCTCCCCTTTCATCTCCTCCCAGATCCCCCATACTTCATTACTCATCCAACTCTATGCCTTCTCTTTCTCTTTAGAAACCAAACAGGCCAATAAACAAACAAACAAACAAAAATAGAATGAAACAAAGCAAACAGACAGAGAGGGAAAAAACGAAGAAACAAGAAACACAACACTTGCGTGTGCATCATACACACACACACACCCACACAGAATATAAAAACATAAAATCAGAAATCATAATACATAAGCAAAAGACCTGTAAGGTAAGAAAAAACCTAGAAGGAACAAGAGACAACACGTGTCCAAAAGTACGGAGTTCATTTTGTGTTGGCCATCTACTACTGGGCATGGAACCACAATTAAGTGAAGTTTGTATACCCAATGAGAGGCTCCATTGAAGAAGAATAACTGCTCCTTTGTGAGCACTTGTCACTTGGAGATAGCTTCTGGCTTAGAAATGGGGGATCATGTTCACTTCCCCATTCTCAGTGCTGCAACCCCCCATCCAGTTTGGACCTGTGAAGGACCTGTGCATGCTGCTATGATCTCTGTGAGTTCATAGGTGCATCACTTTTATAGTGTCTGGAAGACTGTTTTTTTTTCTTGGTGTCTTCTATCCCCACTGGCTCTTATAATCTTTCTGCCTCCTCTTATACATATCTCCCAGAGCCCTCGGGGAAGGGGTTAATGTAGACATCCCATTTAAGACTGAATGTGACAAGGTCTCTCACTGTCTTCACATTATCCAGTTAGTGGGTCTTTGTATTATTTCCCGTCTCCTGCAGGAGGAAGCTTTTCTGATGATGGCTGAGAAAGAAAGACTGGTCTATCTATGGTAATAGCAGAATGTTACTGGGAGTCATTTAGTTGCTATATTTCTTTACCAGAACAATAATATTTTTTTCCATAGGTTCACAGCTTATCTAGTCTCAGGCTCTTGGCCACCTGACCAGTGTCATTCATGAGTTCCATTTTGTGGAATGGGCCTTAAATCCACATTTGCGCCACTATTGCACCAGCGTATCATGCAGACAGGTGACCATTGTAGATCTAACTGTTTATAGCTATGTTGATGTTTACCTTTCTCCTCTGATAGTATGCAGAGCACTGTCCAGTACTATGAACACTAGTCAGTAGGGGTGAAGGTGCTAGGTAGACACCATCACCACTTCTCCATGGTCAATGAGATATGTACCTGTTGTCTTCAGTAATAGGGCCTTACCATTAGTTTTTGGAGAGCAACTAATAGCCTTGGCAATACGCTGAGGTATATAGGGATTTCCATGGGGACCTTTTGGCCAATAATGCAGTTAGATGCAACTTATTTCTTGCACTGAAAGTTTCACTTGGTGGCAAGAGACATCTAGTTGGGACTTTGTCTTCCACATTATTTGTTGATTACATTTAGGTTTCTTTCGCATAGGTATATATTTTAAGAACCTTCTACTGTAGTATGCTTCCGTATGACACCTCAAATGACAGTGCTAGCTGTTCCTCCCTATGTTCCTTCCTTACAACCCCCTTCTCTCCCCTTTTCTATTTAATTCTTTTGTTCCCATCTCCCGCATCTCTTCACTACTATGTATTTTATTTCCTCGCCTTAGGAGACTCTTCTATCCCACCTAGTCACTTACTCTATACCAAAGCTCTGCGGTTATATGGACAGTAGCATGCCTATCAAATGCTTAAAAACAAACATCTGCATACAAGAGAATGCATGCCATATTTGTCTTTTGAGGTCTGAGTTACCTCACTCAGGATGATTTTTTTTCTAGCTCCATCCATTTTCTTGTGAAGTTCATAATTTCATTTTATAAAAGAATTGAGCAACATCCATTGTGTAAATGTACCATATTTTCTTTATCCATTCATCAGTTGATAGTCAAGTAGGCTCTTATGAACAAAGCAGAAATTAACAGGGATGAAGAAATATCTTTGTAGTATGGTGTAGAATCCTTTGAGTATATGTCTAAGAGTGGCATAGATGGTGACTGAGATAGAGCTACACTCCCAGATTCCAGCTGGACATTGAGATAGATCTAAATTCTCAGATTCCTGAGGAATTTCAACATTGATTTCCATAGCTGCTGTAAAACTTTGTATTACTACCAGCAATGGATGACTGTTCCCCTTATCCCATATCCCCACCAGCATGAACTGCTATTTGTTTTACTGATCTTAACCATTCTGAGTGGTGCAAGATGAAATCTCAAGGTAGTTTTGATTTGCATTTCCTTAATGACTAAGGATGTTGAACATTTCTTTAAGTGTTTCTCAGCCATTTGTGTTTCATCTTTTGAGAATTCTAGTTCTGTAACCCACTTTTAATTGAGTTATTTGTTTACTTGATGTCCAGATTTTTCTACTTCTTTATGTATTTTAGAAATTAAATATTAGCCTTATCATTGTATCTGGTTTTATGTTGCAGTTCTTATCCTACTTGGAGTTGAGTTTTGTGTACAAGTGTGAACCTATTTGCATTCTTCTACATGCAGTCATCCAATTCAACCAGCATCATATATTGAAGATGCTGTCTTTTATCTCATGTGTATTTCTTGCTTCTTTCTCAAAAATCAGGTGTCCATTTGCATGTGGACTTATATCTGAGTCTTCATTTCAATTCCACTGATCAGTGTGTCTGTTTTATGCCAATACCATGCTGTTTTTATTATTATACCTCTATAGTACAACTTGAAATAGGGGTGATGTTACCTCCAGCAGTTCTTTTATTATTCAGATTTGTTTTATCTATCCTGGGTTTTTTGTATTTTCATATGAAGCAGAAAATTGTTCTTTCAATTTCTGTGACGAATTGTGTTGGAATTTTTATTGAGATTGCACTGAATCTGTAGATTGCTTTTGGTAGAATAACCATTTTCACTGTATTAATCTATGAGCATGGGAGAACTCTCGATCTTCTGATACCTTCTTCAATTTATTTCTTTAATGTCTTAAAGTTTTTATTATACAAGACTTTCACTTGCTTGGGTAGAGCTACTCTAAGATATTATTTGAAGCTATTGTGAAAGGTATTGTTTCCCTGATTCATTTCTCAATCTGTTTTCTGTTGTATATATGAAGGCTACTGATTTGTGTGTGTTAATTTGTATCCTGTTACTTTGATGAAAATATTTATCAGTTGTAGAAGTTCCCTAGTGAAATTTTTAGAGTCAATCGTGTATGAAAACTTATCATCTGCAAATGAAGATATTTTGACTACTTCCCTTCCTGTTCGAACCCTCTGATCTCCTGCAGTTATCTTGTTGCTCTAGCTACAACTTCAACTGCTATATTGAATAGATATGGAGAAAGTGGACAGCCTTGTCATGTCCTTTATTTTAGAGGAAAAGCTTCGAATTTCTCTCCCTTTAATATGATGTTGGCTGTGGACTTGCAGTGAATTGCCTTTATTATGTTGAAGCATGTCCCTTGCATCCCTAGTCTCTCTAGGACCTTTATAATGAAGGGATACTGGATTTTTTCAAAGGCCTTTTATTCATCAAAAGAGATGATCATGTAGTTTTTTGTCTTTTAGTCTGTTTATATGGTAGACTACATTTATTGATTTAAGTATGTTGAAGCATCTCTTAATCTCTGGTATGAAGCTTACATGATCATGGTCCATGATTTTTTGATATGTCATTGGATTCAGTTTGCAAGTATTTTATTGAGAGTATTTGCATCTATATTCATAAGGAAAGTTGGTCTGTAATGTTCTAACTTTGTTGGATTTTTGCATGGTTAAGGTATCAGAATAATTGTGGAGTCATAAGAAAAATTAAGCAGCATTTCTTTTGTTTTTATTTTGCAAAATAATTTGAGTATTGGCAATAATTCTTCTTTGAAGGACTGTAGAATTCTGTGCCAAATCCATCTGGCCCTGGGCTTTTTGGTGTTCGTTCATTTGTTTGTTTGTTCTTTTGATTGGGAGACTTTTAGTTACTACCCTTAGTCCACTACATTTTATAGATCTGTTTAAATTGCTTATTTTGATTTAACTTTAGTAGAGCATATATATTAAGTATTATATTTCTTTTAGATTTTCCAATTTGATGGACTAAAGATTTTTAAAGTACATCCTTATGATTCTCTGATTTTCCTCAGTGTCTGTTGTTACTTACTCCTCCTTTTTGTCTCAGGTTTTAAATTTTGATCTTTTCCCTTCGTATTTTAGTTAATTTGACTGAGGGTTTATCAATTTTATTTATTTGCTCAACAAACCAACTCTTCATTTCATTGATTCTTTTTCTTTTGTTCTTTATTTCTATGTTATTCATTTCAGCCCCAGGTTTGATTTTTTTTGTTGTCTACTATTTTTAGTTGTTATTTCTTTGTTTTGTTCTTAGAGCATTCAAGTGTTAAATTAAAACATGAGATTTCATCAATATTTTAGTGTAAGCACTTAGTGCTAGTAACTTGCCTCTTAGAACAACCTTTATTGTGTTCCATAGGTTTGGGTATGTTATATTTTAATTTAGATTCTATTCCAATATTTTATAAATTTCCTTCTTAATTTCTGTCTTAACCCATTTCCCATTCATTAGTGAGTTTTCAGATTCCAGGAGTTTGTAAACGTTCTTTTGTTTCTCTTGTTGATATATATGCAGTTTTAATTCATGGTTGTCCTGTAGGATGCAGGCCGTTATTTAAATTTTCTTGTATCTGTTGAGAATTGTTCTGTGTACATGTATGTGGACAATTTTGGAGAAAGTTCCATGACCTGCTGAGAAGAAGGTATATTTTTTGTGTTTGGGTAAAATGTTCTGTAAATATCTACTAGGTCCTTTTGATTTATGATATTTTCAACTCCAGCATTTCTCTGTTTAGATTTTGTCTGAATGGCCTGTCTATTGGTGAGGGTGTGGGATTGAAGTCTCCTAGTAACACTTAGTGAGGTTCAATATGTGATTTAAGCTATAGTGGTTTTTTTTTCAGAGCTGTTAAGAATTGCAATGTTTTTGGTGGATTTTTCCTTTGATGAGTGTGTAGTGTCTTCCCTCTCTCCCTATCTCTTTTGATTAGTTTTGATTAGAAATCTATTTTGCTAGATACGGCTACACTTGCTTACTTTTAAGGTCCATTTGCTTCGAATATATTTCCATCCTTTTATCCTGAGGTAATGTCTATCCTTGATGTTAAGTTATGTTTCTTGGATGTAGCAGAAAGACAGATCCTGTTCTATGCCAATCTGATAGTTTATGTCTTTTTATTGGGGGAATTGAGGCCATTAATATTAAGAGTTATTAGTGAGGTGTATTTATTGATTCCTATTATTGCATTGTTTGGGTGAGGGTTTTCCCTCTCTTTTGATTTACTGGTTTGTATTTATTTACTCATTTTTTATTGGGTGTGTTTAACTGTTTCAGATTGATGTTTTCCTTCTTACACCATAAAGCTGGATTTGTGGATAAATACTGCCTAAATTTAGTTTTATCATGAAACGTTTTTTGTTCTCCTTCAGTTGTGATCGATAGCTTTGCTAGCTATAGTAATCTGTGCTAACATCTGCGGTCTGTTAGAGTTTGTAGGACACCCTTCCAGGACTTTTTGTTTTTAGAATTTCTATTGAGAAGTCAAGTGCTATTCTAAAGGGTCTGCCTTTATATGTTATGTGTTCTTTTTCCCTTGCTGTTTTTGAAATTCTTTTTTTTGTTGTTGTTGTTCAGTATGTTTATTGTGTCCATTATTATGTGTTATGGAAATTTTCATTTCTGGTCCAGTTTATTTGATATTCATGTGCTTCTTGTACCTTGGTAGGCACTTCCTTCTTTAGGTTGTGGAATTTTCTTCTATAATTTTGTTAAATATTTTCCTTGCCTTTAATCTGAGTTTCTTTTCCTTCCTCTATTCCCGTTACACATAGATTTTATTTTCCTATAGTTTCCCAGGTTTCTTTAATGTTTTGTTCCTTGAATTATTTTTTCTGATTTTCAGATTTAACATTTTCTTTGACTGAGGTAACCATGTCTTCTATCTGGTTTTCAATGCCTGAGATTCTCCCCTTCATGTGTCTTATACTCTGTTAGTGAAGATAACCTCTGACATTTTTGTTTTCATTTTCTCAATTTTCATTTAGTTTCATCTCTGGTTTGTGTTTTTTTTTTTTTAATGATTTTACTTCTACTTTCATGTCTCGAATTGTCTTCATTATTCATTCTACTGTTGGTGTTTTCATAGACTTCATTATGGGATTTAGCCATATCTTCTTTAAAGAACTTGGACATATTCATAATAGCTATTTTGAAGTTCTTGGCTTGTGATTCCACTATATTGTATTTCTCTGAGCCTACACTAAATAGGATTACTGGGTTCTATTGGAGACATATTGTCAAGGCTGTTAATTTCTGTGGTTTTGCCCTTGTGTCTACAGCTGGAGTTTGGAGGTGTTGATATATATTCTTATCTTTGTTGGTGGGTATTCTGTTCCTTGGTTTCTATTGCTTTTTCGGGAATTTAAGAAAGTGTGACTCTTGACTGCCTGGTAGGAAGTACTTGTGCAGGTCAGTGGCAGTAGAGAAATACAGACATAGGCTAGGATAAAGGGCTGAGAGGGGCTTTAGGAAATTACTAAAAGGATCCTGTTGACACCTAAATGTGGGACCTACAGGAAGCTCAAAGTGTGGTGCAAAGACAGGATCCTGCAAGTAGGTTACAGGAAGGCAAAATTTTATCTCAAGAGACAGGGACAAAAAGGCAAGAGGGACCTTAGTCTGAACCAAGAATTAGTGTCTCCAGTGAATGATGTTGAAACGGGAGAAGAGTCATCTGTTAGGAAGGTGTTACTGGGCTGAGGTTGATAATGGAATGATTGTAATGGATGATGAGAAGCATGGTGTGATTCACCTTCCCGAGTCCCTGCCAGGCATGGCAACTGGGGATCCTGGTTGGAAAGTACTTCTAGTTTTCTATGGCTGACAAAAAAGAATGGGGATGGTCTGGAGGGAAAGCTGATAAATCAAAAACAAGGAGGAAAAGTGGGTCCAGCTTAAGTTTTAGTAGTGTTTCCTTGCTAGTGGAAGTTGGATGGGAGGACAGGCCCCTATACGCAGGCTCTTACAGGCTTGGGTGAGACTGGATTGGTTATAATGGTGATCAGAGATGAGAGTGAAAATCACCAGTGTGACACTGGGAGCCCCAGATAGAGAGTGTTTCTAGGGTTCTGAGGCTGACTCAAAGTAAAGGGAGGAAGGAGGGTGGTTGGAACCTTCTTAAGGTTTGGTGGAGTTCACAGGGACTGGGGGTAGAGTGGGAGAGTTGGGCCCTGACAGCAGTCTACTACAGGGCTGGGGAATGTTACTAGAAGAATTGCAAAGATGGACAAGAGGGAGAGTGAAAATTGCCTACCCGATTTCCAGCTAGTGTTGCCACCACGGGGTGGTTCCCAGGTAGAGACTGGGAACTGTGTATTAGCAGCTGACAAAAAAGGATGGGAGAAGAGAAGAAAGCTGGGTCCACTCCAAGGTTCAGAGGAGTAGCCAGGAACTGGAAGGAGCACAGAAGAGCAGGCCTCTCTGCAAGTGGTCTACTACAGAGATGAGGCTAAGACTGGGGGAATTTTAATCAGGATTTCCTTATTTTAATAGTTGAATATTACTTTCGTTTTGCATATGCATTACATCTCTATCTGTTCTAAGGTTATTTCCATTTATGTCTATTGTGAATAATAAATGTTGCAATGAAAATGGGAGTTCTCTGCTATATCGATTTTATTTCATTTAGATATATATCCAGCAGTAGGATAGGGAGATATGTGGGAAGTTCAACTTTAACTTTTCTAACAGGAATCTCCTCTTTGATTTTAACTGATGCAGGATAGTTTATATCCCCAGCAGCAGTATTTAATGGTTGAAGCTTTTTCTATATTTATATCCATCACTTGTCTCTAGCCTAGGTTAAGGTATATCTCATCATGGTCCTGATTTTCATTTTCCTGATAATTTGTGGTAATGTGCATTTATATAAATTGCTGTCTGTTTGTATATCTTCTATTGTGTAATATTTTAGTGTCTCGTGTTTTGAAGATATTCTACAAAACATCTTTGCTCATTCCAATGTCTTCTACACACACTCTCTCTCTCTCTCTGAGTGTGTGTGTGTGCTTGGGTCTGGGGTGTCACATGTGTTACCATGGATTTAACCTAGCACATAACAGGAAAATGTTCTACCTCTGAGCTGTATTCTCAAGCCCTCATTTATTCTTTTTGTAAAATATAGAGATAATGAATCAATAAGTTTCTTAGTCTGGCATTCAACTTGTGATCTTCCTGCCTCAGCTTCCCAAGACCCTTGTGACCAGGTACAACTTCCATTCCAATATTTTAAAGTATTTATCTTGTTTCCTCTACTAGTTTCAAATCTTTTATGTTACAAAACCATTTTAGATTATGTTTAGATATATTTAATGGCAAGGGTTAGTGCCATTCTTCTGCACATATTCATCTTTTTCTGTATGTTATTGTAAATATCTCTTTTTCCAGTGAATAATCTTAGTTGTTTTGGAAAAGCAGGTGGCTGTGTATCAATTTTGATCCCAAATTGGGTCCTTGTTTTCTTTCAGAATTGCAGAACCAATAAATTATAGACAGGCAAATCAGTTTCTCTGCCTATACAGTTTAAGAAGCCACAGATAGAAGAAATTAGGGGAATGTTTAACCTAAAAAGTTTTTTTGGATTATTCATTTTTTTCTGGAAATGAGTGTCTTTTCTAAAAATTTGTGTGGCACCATTCAGATCTTTTGTTTTTGTTTCCTGTTGTGGTCACAATAATGGCCAACTGTCATGGTACTGGAAGAGGTATGTTACTCAGACTATGGGTGAGATTGTAATGAAGGTAGAGAGTGTGTTGTAGGTGTTCTAGTAGGCATCCAGCCTGAAGAATGTTTTTTTCCCCTTCAAGAATCTCTTCCTCAAATTCACGCTAGATGTGAGTGTAACCATTCTGCTAAGTCATTAAGGCAGCATGCTGGTTAGCATATGCATCGTTTTACTTCAGGATTGTATTCTTTTCCATTGATCTTAGCTAGGGGTTACTATTGCTGTGAGGAAACGCCATGACTAAAAGCAACTTGAGGAGGAAAGGGTTTATTTGGCTTACATACACCAAATCACAGACCCTTAAGGGAAGCCAAGGCAGGAACTCAAACTGAGTAGGAACGTGGAGGAAGAAACTGATGCAGATGTCATGAAGAAGCGCTGCTTACTGGCTTGCTCCTCATACTTGCTCAGCCTGCTTCTTTGAAGACCACCAACGCAGAGATGGCCCCACTTATAATGGGTCTTCTCCTAACAACAACTAATTAAGAAAATTCCCTACATGTTTGCTTACAGCCTGATTATTTGGAGTAATTTTCTCAGTTGAGAGTCTTTCCTCTCAGATAATTCTAGCTCGTGTCGAGTTGCCATAAAAATAGCCACCACAGTACACTTTTATTGTATTTTTAATTGAAAGGAATAAAAAGATAAAGCAATAACAAGAGCTCATATTGTTTGAATTTTTACTAATGCTAGCAATATTTATATGCTTTATAAAATTATCATATATAATTCTGTGTCTAAACCGTCTGATGATGACTAATGCTATTTCCCCATTACAAGTTAAGAAAGTGGGCTCAGAGAAGGTACTCTTCCAATGTCTCCTACCTAATAAATGATACAAATTAGGTTAGGACTATGAATGCCTAAATTTTGCAGAGACAATTCTCACCTTTCCATTTATGTGACATTGTGTATAACATTTTGATTTGGGTTAGACTATAAATAAAATGTTTGAAAATACAGCATTATTTGTTGTATTTGTATTATTGTGTTCTTATCGTTATCCTTTTTTAAAAATGTGAAAAAAAACTTATCCTGAATAAAATCAGAATTTTAAGAATAGATCCAGGAAAAGAGCATCTAAAATTTCCTCCTACCGATACATAGCTTTCTCCTTGGACAGTTTCCAATCCTGTTCCCAGAACCATAGCCTCCTTGGAGCCCTTGGGGTATGATCCTGGAGTTTGCAGCTCCCCACAGACTTGCCCTTCAACCCTGGAGCTATCATTGAATTGAAATCAAAGAAAGAATTATTGATTTCTTCTAGCAAAGAAAGAGCACATCCAGAAAGGCAGCTCATTAGTCTTTAGCAGAGCATAATTATGTTTCCAACTTGACAGCTGGAAAGGCCTTACAGGACAGTGGGGATGTATGCATTGTGTACAGTCTAAGGCTCTGTTGGCTGGCCAAAATAAGGAATAACAAAAGTTGTAATATTTAGGCCATATATGAAACAGTTTAGGTAGAAATCTGAGGAAGTAGTGAAATTTGAGGAACACTGACAGTTGAACCCTAGTTCTTTACTATGCCTCAGTAGTACCAATGTGGCACTGAAGGTTTGAAGGATTCCTGAAGAGCTGTTGATCTTCAGTCCATGTTCAAAAGCTGAAGTAGATAGTTTCTGATGTCAAGAAATAGAACAATGGCAGTGGTACTGTTTCTTTGATTGTTTGTTTAGATTTTGTTGTCATTGTTTAGTCAACCCTGCTGATGAATGCTAGGACATTTGCCAGCCTCCCGACATTCAAATTTGAGCTGAAATATAAGTGTTGCTTTTTAAAGCTCAATAATCATTTACAAGGAGTCCAGGATAATAAAGAAATAAAAAAGCAAAACAACAAAACATACAAAGTGAAGAAATAATTGGTAGGACTTAGGGTCTGAGTAAAGCTTGGGAGAAAGAAAAGTCAATGAAGCTAAAGATTTTTTGTGCCTTCAAATTTTATATAGCAGAATTATGTTTGCTACTGTGCTTTACAATGCAGATGCTGGGAGATATGTGGGGAATGAAGTTGTTATCAAGGAAGCAGGAAAGTGAAGTTACTCAGCAGGAGATAGGAAGCCTGCAATGTTAGGATGACTCCTTTTATAAACTAACTCTAATCAGAAAAATCCCTTAAAAGTTTTAAGGGCTGTATTTTTTGTTTTGTTCTGTTTGTAGTAATGGTGATTGAACCCCCCAGGGTCTTGCACAAGTTAAGCTAGCACTCTAAAAAATTCTATACCACCAGCTCATAAATAAGTTTAGTTGCTAGATACTATATTTGAGAAGTCAGAAATGAATATGCTTGATATAACTAAACTGTATATTTAAAATTATTGAAATGATATTTTAGTTTCCCTTAATGAAACACTTTAGACAAAAGAAGAAGAGAAAATATTTATTTGGCTTACACTTCTATGCTATGATCCATCATTAAGTGAAGTCAGGGCAGGAACACAAATAAGGAAGCATGAAGCAATGCTGCTTGCTAGTTCTCAGAATCATCCACAGGTTCAAGCTTAGGTAGTTTTCTTATATATTCCAGGATCTCCTGACCAGGAACTTGCAGTGACCAAAGTGGATTGAGCCATCCTTTATAAATTAAAGACAATCAAGATACTCTTCACAGGTATTTTCATGGACCAACCTAATAAAATTGAGACTTTCTTCAGATGATTGTAGTCTATGTCAAGTTGATACTTATTGCTAACAAGAACACTTCTCCTGTGAAATTGATGCACAAACACGTGGTTTTAAGTGACACTTTTTCATACCTTGTCTATGAGGGCTCATGTTAACATCATAAAACAATTTTGAGCCAGCTTTATCAGATGAGTCTCTCATTCAACTGTCTTCTACCTCAGCCACGAACTTCAGGCCTAGCTTTGGACCTATGGCTCATGAACAAAATTTGCCTGGCCTTAGCCCAACCAAGCAGCTAATGCACCTACTTTCTATGACCTAACTCCTGTCATGCATCTCTTGCACTGGCCCAAAATAAGGGAGGCTCTTATCAGATACACAACCAAAGCAATCCACATGCCAAGATCATATTGTAAAACATAAACTATATGAAATGCCAAGATAGAAAACTTTCATCAAACCCACTAGTCATATAGAAATATTCTCTAATGAGCATTGTGTACATGAACTTCGGGGTATAAAATTAAAAGAACAATCAAACTTTATCAAAGGATTCAAGGATTTTAAAGAAGATATGAATAAGTCACTGCAATTAAAAAGAGGAGAAAAATACCTGAGAAGTAGTCAAGAACACAGAAATATACAGTTGAATGAAATAAGACACTTTGGGGTTTGAAAACTGAATTTAATGAAAACATAGAAATATTGAAGAGAACTCCAGTTGAAACTAAGAAGGAATTGAAAAACTCAACAACCCAATTAGAAAACTCAGAGAAAATTCTTACAAAGTAGAACAGATCAAGTAGAATATTGAATATCAGGACTTGAAGATAATGTAGAGGAATTGGAACACTCAAATAAATATTTTTCTTAAAAAATACTAAAAAAACAGAAAAGAAATATGGTATAGCTTGAAAAAAGTAAGTCTTCAAATTATAGGTATAGATGAAGGATAAAAAACCCAGTTTAATGGGATAGACCAGCTTTCAAATAAGATCATAGAATAAATCATTCCCAAATTAAGGAAAGACATACCTATACTGATACAAGAGGCACACAGAACACCAAATAGACAAAACCAGAAAAGAATTCCTAATGGCATATGATACTAAAAGTATTAAATCTACAAAATGAAGAGAGGATATGGAAAGCAGCAAGAGAAAATTTGATAAGTCACATACAAAGGAAAATTTGATAAGTCACATACAAAGGAAAACCGATCAACATTGCAGTTGATTTTTCAGTGGAAACATTAAAAGTTAAAACATCTTAGAGCAATGTATTCTAAGTTCTAAAAGATCACAGATCCCAACCTACACGACAATCCCTAGAGAAACTATCACTCATAGTGGAAGAAGAAATATAAAAAGTTTCCATGATAGAAAACAAGCTAAAAATTATATGCCCATCAATCCAACCTAAGAGAGAATATTGAAAGCAGTAAGTCAGACTGAAGAGAGGAGTCAAATGAAGCTATAATTACTGAAATGCAAACGACAACTAAGAAGACAAATAAGGAGAACAGAAACAAAATCAGAAAACCCCAATAAAATGACTACAATCAAAATTAGATACCGATGGGCTCAACTCCCTAACCAAAAAGCATAACTAACTGAATGGATTAAGAAATAAAATACATTTGTCTGCTGTCTATAGGTAACTCATTTTATCTTTAAAGACAGACACCACTTTAAAGTGAAAGAATTGAAAAAGTATCCCAAACATACTGAACTGGGAAGCAAAGAGATATCACTATCTTAAAATTAATATCTGACAAAATGGGCTTCAAACTAAAACAAATGAAAAAAGATAATGAAGGAAACTTCATTCTAGTCAAGGGAAAAATTAGTGAAGACTACATCGCCATCCTAAACACATATATACCAAACTCTGATTTATTCAATTTCATGAACAGTGTACTGCTAAAGATAAAGACACAGATTAATCCTAACTCAGTAATAGTAGGCATTTCAATACTCTACTTGCATCAAGAGTAGGTCATCTGGATAAAACAAAACCAAAGAAAGAAAGAAACATCAGAATTTAATGAAATCATACAGCAAATGGGCTTAACATTTGGTAATTCACCAATGTTTCACCCAAACACCAAAGAATATACATTCTGCTCAGCATCTCATTGAAGATTATCTAAAATAGACCATGCCATTGCACAAAGCAAATCTAAACAAATTCAGAAAAAATGGAAATAATTGCATATATCCTGTCTTACCAAAATGCAGTGAAACTTATAATCATCAACAAATGAATCTCGAGTAAGAAAACAAAGTCATGAAGATTAAACAACACATTACTGAATGATGAATTTATCAAAGAAGAAATTTTTAAAAGTGTTTGAATTAAATGAAGACAGAACACACCACCACCTTAGGAGCACATGAAAAACACTCCTAATAGAAACACTCATACCTCTATTATGCTCCTACATAAAAATTAAAAGAACACAAATAAATTACTTAGTGAAGCAACTCAAGAATTTGTAAAAAGGATAACAAACTGAGCCCAAATTCAGTAGAAGGCAAAAGAAAAAAGAAGAAATTAAAGAAATACAGATAAAGTAAACAATGATAACAATCACTAAATCTAAGATCTGGTTCTTTGAGAAGATGAACAAGATCCCTTGGTCCAATTAACCAAAAGAAATGCTACAAGAGACATGAAAAAATTCAGGATATTAAAAGGGAATACTTTCAAAATCTGTACCCTGCTATTTTAGATAGCCTAAAAGAAATGGTCAGATTTAAACCCATCCAAACCACACAAGTTAAGTCAAGAAGGAATAACACCATCAAGAGCCCTACAGAAGAAATAAATAGATTGAAACAGTGCTAAAAGCTCACCAGACCAAGGAAAGTGCAGATGGATTCACTTCACAGAAGAATTCTCTCATACTTTCAAAGAAGATCTACAACCAATACTTAAATTGGTTTCTTTTTTTTTTTTCTTTTTCTTTTTAAAGATGAAATAGTAACACTTCAATTCTGGGGAAAACCAACAGCCATCTAATTGTACTTAAAATCCACTCAGTAAAGATTAACTGACTACCCATGAGTGGTAAGGCCATGAACGCTAGTGCTGGTTGCAGGGGAACAGCAACCAGCACCCTAGAGGAGAATTTACTCTTGCTAGTTTTCTAAACCAGTGGACTTTCTAATTGCATCTAAACACTTAACCTTATACCCTTAGATAAGTGTAGCTATTGCCCCTCCGTTAAAGAAGTCTCTTTTTTTTTCAACAGACAGACATCACCACAGAAAGCCACAACTATTCAAAATGAAAACATCAACTAACCATGGGGTTCTGGTATCCAATTAATACATTTACAACATGGCCTTACACTTAATATTGGGGGGATAACATCAAAGCAGGAATGGGGGTGGGGGAAAGACTGAAAATGCTAGTGGACCAGGACATCTGCTGTGATACAGTCTTTCCTTAGGAAAAAAACAAAAGAAGGAAGGGAGGGAGGGAGGGAGGGAAAGAAAGAGAACAAAAGGCCAGTAAGTAGAGGTGATTGGGGTGGATCTGGAGGGAGTTGGGTGGAGAAGTGGGAGGGTGCAAATGATGAAAATACACTGTATGAAAATTGCAAAGGATTAAAAAATGTTATTAAAATTGTAAAACTGTAAAGTTTTAGAGTTCTCACAGGTTTTATTTTACAAAAATTTCTAATGTTTTGAAACTTTAGTCTCATTGGAAATCCAAAGTTCTAAATAAAATCTAAGTTACCTACTTCCTTATTTGTTGCAAAAGAATAATCAGACTTTAGCAAAACCAAAATGAAGCAGTGTGGCTCCAGAACCTGTAGATCAACTTTGAGCATCTGGGACCTACTCATTGTATAGTATTCTTTTGCAAAAGGTCTTAGACAATCCTACTTCTCTAGCTCTGCCACCTGCAGCATGCAGCTTGCACTTCTCTATTCTTGGTGTACATCTCACAGTCCTGGCATAGATAATATACTGGATTCTTGACTACAACTGAGGATGGGCCTCCACCAGTGTCCTTTAGCCTTGTTCAGCTTCTGTGTGCTGACCCTAAGGAAATACTTTCCAGAAGATTTCACCTCACTGTTGCTGATCTCTTATTAATCACAGAAGATTATTCAGATCTAGTTGACCAGCATTCATTGTCCAGCACAGGTTCCACCTTAAAGATACTGATTTCTTGTTAGGAAAGTTGTTTCTTGAACTCCAGCTAATCAGTGACCACAGATTCTTAATCCAAAATATTATACAAATAGCCCCAATAAAGTCTTTACTTCCCCCCCCCAAAGCCTTATAAGTGAGGACTCTACAGTTCAAATTTCTCAGACAATAGCTCTTTAAGTTCTGAGCATCTAAAGGTTTTTACAGTCAAAAGCTCCAAAACTCCTTCACAATTCTCCAAAAAATAGTCCAAAGGATTAAAACGCCACATGGCCAGGTCCATCACAGCATCAGCCCAATTTTCTTCTGCAAATTTCTATTCTAGTTTGATTTCTGTTGCTGTGATAAAACAGTTTGATCAAAGGCAACTTAGAGGACTTAAGGGTTTACTTCAATTTATAATCATCCCATCACTGAGACAGTCATGATGGAAACTCCATGAAGGAATCTAGACCCGAGAATCATGGTAGACTGTTACTTTATGCTTGCTCTCTGAATCTCTCACAGGCTAATGCTTTGCTAGCTTTCTTCATTTGTAAGATTTATTGTATTTTTAATTATGTACACTTTTGTGTGTCTGCCTGGGGGTATGTGCATAGGGGTACTGCTGCTACCTGTGGAGGTCAGAGGCAACAGAACTTCTAGAGCTGGAGTGACAGGTCATTAGGAGTGATCTGAAATTTATGCCGAAAATCAAACTTGGGTCTTTTACAAGAGCAGTATGCTCTCATAACAGTTGAGTCATATCTCTAGGCCCAAAACTAGCTTTCTCATAGCATATCAGGAGTATCTACACAGACAATTGTGTCACTGAATGTGGACTGGAGCCTTTTAAATAAAAGATCAGGACAATCCTCACAGACTTGTCCATGTAAGATGGTCTCAACCTGTTGTTACTGGTTTTTAAGATTCAATTAAAGACCTTATGTATTTCATAAGTATGTATCCAATTACCACTCTGTAATTAAAGAAGAAATAGTGATGAAAACAATAATAATTACAATAATTGTTCTTTACTAAGTTACATTTCTGTTCTTATTGTAAAGCACCCTGACCAAAAGCAACTTATGGAAGACTACACCTTCGGTTATGGTTCCAGATGGAAAAGAGTTGAACATGGTAGGGAGGATGCTAGCAAGGGGAAGCATGGCACTGAGAGCAGGAAGCTGAGAGCTCACATCTTCAATCTCAAGCAGGAGGTAGAGAGCATAAACTGGATGTATGAACACACAAAGGCTGCCTTCAGTGATAGGCTTCCAGAAGCAGGGCCACAATTCCTACAACAGCCCCAAACAATGCTAACTGAAAACCAAGCACTCAAATCCCCTAGCCTAGAGGGGACATTTCTTATTCAAACCACTACAGCATTATTCTAACGTTTTTACATAGCCTATTTTACTTAATCAGTACCATAACTCAGTACAATTGATATCATTATTAGCATTTTATGATTATAGGCACTTAATCGAAACAAAGATAATACAGTTGTAAAGATTACAAACCAGTGAGACACACAGGTGGAATTATATATTAGCCACGTTTTTTCAATATTAGATCTTGTAAACATGGAAATTATCATTTTTGAGAATCAATACTTTGAGAATTTTATATACAAGTACTATGTTCATATCATTTCCATACCATGACTTTTTCTTCTGTAATTATTATTGTTACATAAACCTGCATCCCTTTTTAATTATGTTGTTTTAAAGTTTATTAAGTCCATGTGCGATTATTATAGCAGCAATAGAAGATCAATTCTATGTTGTGTGCTTGTGTGTGTGTGTAATCCATTAGTCAAATTAGTGTTGATTGTATGTACACATGTTTACGAATGATCACTTAGTATTAGATAATGTATCAGGAAGTTCTTTTCCAGAGAAACAGATTCTCCCTCTCAGCAGCCATTGACTACTAATAGCTCTTCTACTACAGGTGGGAACTTTTGGAATTTCCCCTATACACATTGGCATGAGAGCTGGAGTTGTCATTATGCAGTCCTAGATCTTGAAGGTAAGTCACTATTGCTGAAGATATCACAAAGTTAAGACAAAAGTACTTGAAGGAATTCAGCTGAAATTAAACATAAGCCCCTACTCTGAAGATTCTCTCTCTCATAGTTTCAAAATTTGCTGTGCAAACTGCCAAGGAAGAAAAATAATCCTACCCATCTGTATAGACTTTAAATCACAACAATGACTAGCCTGATAAGATAGCTCCAATGGTGCAACAGTAGCATTTTTTACCTTCAGAGTCATCCATAGCTATCTAATTAAAAAGGTTCACTTCATATGAGAGAATGCATATCTGGTACAGTAAACCAACTGGCTCTGGCAAAAGAGACCCTAGACCCTAGAGGAGAACCTATTATTGCCATGGTCCTAAACCAATGTAATGTAATATCTGTGTTCTAAATACTTATTTTTATACACAACCCTCACCCTTTATCAAAGCCACTTTTGGTGAAAGATGGAAACCATCACAGAACTCTACAGCTAGTCAAAAACGCAGAGAATAATTGATGGTGGAGTGCCCAGCACCACTCAATCCATCTGCAGCACAACCCCTAAACCTACAACTTAGGGAACATCATGGATGAGGGGATAGAAAGACTGTAAGAATCTTCCACAGTTTGATGGAATTTTTATCTCATTGCTTTATCTTAATTGATAACAAACACTGATAGTATACAGTTTTAGAGTAGTACAAACTGTTCTGTGATTTTTTTGTTTTCTTTTTTTTCTGTTTTATGAACTGAAGGTTTTTCTTCAAAAATTAATAACCATAGTACAGTCATGATTGTTTCTTACCAATAACAGAGACTTCATCATTCAAAATATAAAAGTACTCTTCATTTCCCTCCATTATTTCCTGATGTTTACTTAATTATCTTGGCCAATAATTTAATTTTCTTTAAGCTCCATTTACATACCATTGTCATAATTTTTAGTATAAACAATCTCCAGTTTATTTGATTCATCCTCACCAATGAGATATCATATTTATACATATATATATATATATATATATATATATATATATATATATATATATATATATGTTCATATTCTATCCAGACAGGGTTTCTCTGTTGTAAGGCTGTCCTGGAACTTACTCTGTAGACCAGACTGGCCTCAAATTCACAGAGACCACCCTGCCTCTGCCTCCTGAGTGCTGAGATTAAAGGCATGCACCACCATCACCCAGCTGAGAAATTATATTTTTAATTCAAACATTTTAATCTTGAATATGTTGGGATTCTCATCTATTAGAAAATGTAAAAGAAAAAAAATTCCCTCCAGGAATTCTCAAGATTACTTGACCTGTCTAGGCAACCTCACTAGTCAATCCTCTGAGAATCTACATTTAGAAAATTATTATCTTTCAGAGAAGCAATATCCAGGAAATGTGAGACTTATATAAAACAGAAGGGGAAATCCAGAGATATCAGTTAATAACTCAATCTTGTTGGGCATTGTGGAACATGTCTGCAAACCTAGTACTTCCTAGGCTAGGGCAGGAGGCTCACCAGTTCAAGACTATCCTTGTTTACATATTGAGACTCTGTTGAGTTATGTGGGAGGCAACAGTCAGGTACTGTGTTCCTGGAGGCACATCAAGCCTAAGGCCACAACTGAAACTGACCGCAGCTTAGTCATCCACTGTCATTATGGCAAATATTGATACAACATATACAATATGCTGCTGTTATAGTAAGTGCAGGGATGTGAGTCATCTTATGAACTTTAAAAAAATTGCTTTACTAAAGAAAGATAAAGGTACAAACAGCAAAACTGACTTGAGTTTTAAATTCAGGTTTATATATAGTAGCCAGAAACAGGACTGAAAATGAGTCCATTGATTTCTCAAGTCTGTTCTTAGTTACTCACCTCAATGCCTCCTGAATAACAGACAATTGCTCTACTGGTAGAGTCCAGAGGAGAATGTATTAAATGCTATACTATGAACATGTTATATCATTCTGCTTCTGCCACTTCCATGGTGTTTGACTTAGAAATAGCTGTTAAATTCTGCTTTAGGGTTAACCAATTAAAATGAATGCAGTTATTTCTGTCCTCCTTTTCTTCAATTAGAAATCAAACATGAAAGGTAATTTAAGGATAAATGAGATGATGCCAAAAAGAAAAATATTAGACAAATGAGGTTTGTGTTGTAGAGTTTAGGGTTAGTCATAGAATTTATTTATATTTAGAATATCATTTGTCAAATAAGTTTTCATTAAGAAACATTTTCTTCAATGCAGAGATTCCTAACTGGTAAGAATACTGTAAATTATTGAATGTGAGTGTTCATCCTTAAATAAGACATCTATATCAACCCTAGGGTTCAGGAAACATTACAAAAGAAAACGTAGAAGGAATCTAAGATCTGTAGGATGAGCAGGAGTGCTGTGGAATGCTATCTTCTGGTTATGACATGGCTATTTGCTCACAGTAGCTTTGAGTCACCTGCACAAGATTAAGCCAACTAAAATTCCAGCTTGGATAGGAAAGAAGCTCACAAGACCCCATCCCTAACTGAAGAGTTCCTCACAGTTGGTAGCTGCTTAAAGAGGGAAATCATTCTTCTTTGGGAGTGTGGTCACTGGTAAGTAGCCCATGCCTCAGTAGATGGTTTCACTCTTAGGCATATATGGGCAACACTACTTGGATTCAGTAGGTTAAAAAGCAATAGGTAAAAGCAGAAAAAAGGACATGAAGTTGGGAGGGAGATGTGTTGTATGGGGTCCTGGGGATTAGATGT
Source organism: Cricetomys ansorgei (assembly GCA_026225945.1). NCBI lineage: Eukaryota > Metazoa > Chordata > Mammalia > Rodentia > Nesomyidae > Cricetomys > Cricetomys ansorgei. Next base: position 3,622,887 of record JAMJFZ010003399.1, read on the forward strand.
GGGAGCAGGTAATAGATATGATATATGTATGTATATATATGTGTGTATATATATATATATATATATATATATATATATATATATATATATATATATATATATCAGTATTTGAGACACAGGAAAATCAGGAAAACCTTCTCTATGTTGGTAACATCTGAGAAGAAATCTAAAACACATCAGTAGCAGTGGCAGAATTTATGCTATACAGAGGGGATGGTAATTATAAAGGCCCTAGAGTGATAACCATACTTGAGATGACTGAGGACTAGGCAAAGGTAGCCAGGCAGGTTGTCATGGTGACTAGAGGTGGAAGAATTGCAAGTGAAAAAGGTTACAAGGAACCTGACACCACAACAGTTAAGTAGCATGACTCACCCTGCTATTGCTGACAGCTGGTGGTGTTTCACTCACCTCTTATCTTGCCTCTGAGGTGAGAAACCCTCCTTACTCTTGGTCATATGGAAGTTTTAATTCTTTTTGAGATTTCTGTAGATAGTAGCCTGGCCAGAAGAAGAATACCATATTACTTTTCCCCACTGACATCTTTGAATAGGGGGATACCTTGTTGCTTTGAGATGGTAGTAAATGTTCTGGCCTCCCTATATAACTTCCAGTGACACTCACTGGCAGGCCTGAAAGTGAGAGGAATGCTTTGTAGCTACCTGGCAAGGTGAAATCCAAGCCCCCTCATAGACTTCCATTGATATCTTAAAGAGATGCTTAGTTGGATGCAAGCAGAGACACACATCTCCAGATTGGATTTGGTCTTGTTTCGTAGCAGCCTGGTAGGAAGGAAAAGGGTATGTCATTATAAGAGAGTAAGGAAATAAGCCTTGACTCCCTCATCACTTACTTACTGGCAAGCGTAGGGTAAGAAAACAGTTTTTTTCATTATTTGGTTTAAGTAGTACTAATATCTCTTACAAAGATGCTATTTGACTAGGTTGTCCCTTTCTTTATATTTTGCCTTGAAAAGAAAGCAAACAAGCAAACAGACAAACAAACAGCCTTTCATTGAGAGCTTTTGTGGTCTGTGCTCATTGAAATTTGTGTTGTTGGCTTTTTTCCTCACCCAATATAGCAGTATGAAGGGCTTAATTGGGTAAACATTATCTTTCAAAATGTCTGTCATCAAAGGCATCTGTGGAATAGTGGAACCCTCTTAAGTCTCAGTGGGGCATGCAGGCTTGAGCTAGAATTCCAACACATCACTTAAAGTTGTATAATCATCAGAAAATCATTAAATCTGTCAGAACTTTAGTTTTTCTTTCTTTATAAGACAAAGATTATCAAGGGCAACTACCATCTAAGGATATCATGGGGTTCAGTTCAATAAAATACAGAGTATTGAAACATATGAGGGTGACAACTCACGTAAGAACGTTTTATTAGTTCTTTTTTTCCTTTTGGTTTTTATTGCTGCGAGAAAAAAAGCATTAAAAAAGCAACTTTGGGAGGAAAGGGTTTGTTTGGCTTATGTTTCCAGATTCATCATTGAGGGAAGTCTGGGCTGGAACAGCAGCTGGAACCTAAAGATAGAAACTGAAGCAGAGCCCATGGAGGAATGCTTCTTACTCGCTTGCTCTCCATGGCTTCTCAGTTTTCCATCTTCTACAACCCAGGACCACTTGCCCAGGGGTAGCACTACCCATAGTGAGCTAGACCCTCCTACATCAAATATTAATCAAGAAAATGTTCTACAGGCTTGTCTACAGAGTAATCTGAGGGAAGCCTTTTCTCAATTGTGGATCCTTCTTTGATACACTAGATTGTATCAAGTTGACAAAAAATTAATCAGCACACTAATCACCACATTCCATTTCATTGTCACAGCACTATTACTTACAAAGGAACTATCGAGGAATGGAATCTGCTACCACTAGAAACCACAAGGATGAAAGCTTGGTAGATGAGAGTCACGCAGCTGAGCAAGTTCCCTAAGAAGGAAGCCATTTTGTTCAGACAAACAGCATCTGAAATCCTAATGCTCATGTACTTATGGTTTCTCAGCCCTTAAAAGGCTAACTTCTAGGTATACAGAAATTTTCCAGTCACAGTCTGAACATAACTAAGTAGTGTTACTAGCCCAGAAAAACGCAAGTGTTCCTAGTCGCTAATAAAAAGATTAATAACTACCTAAAAATTCCCTGTTTGATGCTTTCATGACTTTACTGCTCTAATCCATCTGTTCAGAGATCTAGTTTCTCCATGTCCTTCTAGGGTAGAGTGGGGGTTCTTTGCCCTGTGACTAGTACAGGCACACAGTGACCTCAGCTCCACAGCAGACAAGGTTATTGCTCACATATTAACCATTTCTGTGCCTCCACTACTATGAATAGATTTGTGGCTTTAATCTTCCTCACTACAGCAGCATTCCTAATTTTAATTAAATAAGAATGTAAGACCTGGCATATTTACTCACACACAGAAACAGGACAGTCACACCACAGTCCCCGGCCTCTTAACTACTATTAATTGCCAGTCAATCGATATTTTATTAACTGATAATGCTAATATGCCCCACTGTGGCCTGTACTGGTAGTCCTTTGATTAACATTTCTTTTGTTGCCCAATCCTGAGGCTCTAGTGACTTCCGCTGGTCTTTCTCCTTTGGTCTAAGTGACCTGCCAAAACCTTCAAGTTCCTCCTACATACTTCATTTTCCTCTTTTTCTCTATCTATTTCAATAGTTAAAAAAGAATAGAACTGAACATGTCTCTTTTTTTGCCCTGAATTGAGTAACTAAGTGGTGTAGGGAAGAAGGAAGAAAAAAGAGAGGGAAGGAAAGGTAGGGAGGGAAGGAGGAAGGAAGGCAGAGAGAGAGAGAGAGAGAGAGAGAGAGATATGAGCTCAGAGGTCAGTGATCATGAAATGTGTTTTAAAAACATCTTTATTGAGTATTGTTATACAAGAAAATAAACCCATTTCAACTGTGCCTACCAGCAATGTTTTTAATAAATTTATGGAGAAGTGCAGGCACTACCATAACATTTTTATCTTCTAAATAAGATCACCTATGACTATTAACATTCAGCTGTTTCTCTTGTACCTACCACCAGGAGATCACTATTTTACCTTCTGTCACTACTAGCTTACATTGTACAAATTTTAATATAAAATGAAACCATGCAATATGTCTTCTGGTACTGGATTCTATCACTTAATATGATTTGAGGTTGAACTCTGACATAACATGTATCAGAATTCCAATCGTTTTAACTGTTGTTTAATTTCTTATGTTGTATTACAATGTATTTACTCATTCATCAGTTGATGAAATTTGGATTGCTATCAATTTTGAATATTATAAACAATGTTTTAAGAGTATTTAGTTAAGGTATTATGTGTACACGTTTTTAATTTTCTTGAGTATATATTGATAAGTAGAATTAATAATATAATGAGAACTGGACATTTTTGTGTTCTAAATTTATAATTCTTAGGCAAGGTTTTATAGTCTTAAGACTGCGTGCGTATATTTAGAGGTATGAATCAATATCTTGTAGTTTATATGTTTATACATAGTTTATATTGAATCATATGACAACTTTTACAGGAACTGCCAGGCTTTCGAAAAGGTCATACCATTTTACAATCCCACCTACAATGTATGAATTTTCTCCTTTTTTCACATCCTTGTCATATGTATTTTTACTAGGGTTAGACAATATTTGAGATAGGAAGAAATTTAATTTGCCTGGTTTTAAATAAAATTATAGTAGTGAAGAAAATTTCAAATCAATGCTGTTTCTTTACCAGCCTCTTGAATCCAATAACATTGTAAACAAAAATACGGGCCAAACAATGGCAAAGCAGTGTTCTTAAGAGGTGATCTTACAGATGGTTTAGCTTGTTGTGTGTGTTTTCCTATTTTTAAAGCAGTATGACTAAATGCAAACAGGCACATATAAACTACAAGATATTGGGTCATATCTTTAAATATATGCACACAGTCTTAAGACTATGCAACCCTGCTTCAGAATTATTATAAGTTTGGAATACAAAAACGTCCAGTAGATCTGTAGCTAGACAAGATTCTAAATGTCATAAACAATTCAAAAGCAGGAGAATTTAGATTGTAACTCAGTTCTCCTAGGTAACAAGTCAGAATCCCTGTAGCTTTGGAGCTAACCCAATGATTAAAAACACATTTCTTTCTGTACAGGCTGAGTAGACACACAAAACAACCAAATGAGTCACCCCAGTTCTCTGAGAGAGGAGGAATAAACAAGGCATTTGGATATACTTCTCTTTATTGATTAATATGAGTTGTTTGCAGATTATTATAAAGCAAACACAACTTGTCAGTCTCCCCACATGCATATGGCTCAAGACTTAACAAAATCTTATAAATAGCTCATTTAAAGGAAATCAGTAATTAAAATCTCCCTACATTAAACACAAAACACCAAAGACCTGGTAATAAACTGAGTGGGGAGTATGAGGATGATATCTCAATGTAACAGGGCTGTTTGTTGGGGGAGGAGAGTGGGATAGTATTGACATTGTTACAAAACCTGGTATTAAGACCCTTATGGAAGAAAGCTGATCTCCTATACTACTTACAACCTTTCAAAATTCTAGTGAAATTCAAAGTGGAGGCAAAAAAATGAACCCTGAAGCTGCACTACCTCCACTAAACATCTACCTCTCTCTTGTAAACAAAATCAAATTCTTTTGCTAGTTTAAATATGTAAAATTCAACTACTTTCCAGAATCAGAGTTATATTGAATACATTTCTAAGGAATTCTTCTACTGACTGATATCTTCAAGTAGAAGACACATAAAAGCATAGTACTCAAAGCTGCCCCACTTTATAAGGACACTACTTGAGCAAATGCACAAATGTGAATTGGCCATGGCCAAATATCATTTATAAAGCAAAGAAAACCATTCTTCACCTCACTTCTTCCCAAGATACCTTATGAAAACAAAGCAAAACCAAACAAAACAAATGGGTGCTTTATCCTAATTACCAACTCCAACTCTTCAATTAAAGAAAACTGGAACCAAGATGATTCTTGGTGTAGGTTTATAATGACCTTTCTATGTACAGGCACAGTGGAGTGAGGTGTCTGGGTCATTTAATCACATTGTTTTTGCCATGTTATTATCACAATCCTTCTCCCTAAGAATCAGTGATAGACTTGAGTTTGAAGCAGTGCCAGGTACATGGTGACCTTTCAACAGCAGGAATATACTAAAACTGAATCCACCTCAGATTCCCTGCTAGTTCTTCCCCACCAGAAGTATAGATATGACTAATTAAACTTGGTGAGATAAGAATAAACTGTCCCAGAAAAAAAGTACAGAGAGCCCAAAGACCAAGGTCTAAACCATGGCTCACACATATTTGCTAATGCTTACATGAAACCAGGTTGCCTGGTTCAGGCTTGTGATTCAATTGCTTCTAATCCCCTGCCAAGTACAATGGGACCTTTAGCATTTTTCTCCTGTGCTTTTAACACACTTATCAGTGGTTTGACCTTAAGTCCCACAATCAGTGTTTGTGGATGAGCTGTTATAAATGATACACGTAACAGAAATCCTGAAAAGAGAAATTTTGTAGAGAACACTCTCAGTTACAGAAAAGACCTGGTGATGAAGTCCACATTTTACCTTAACCACCAAGTGCTTACAGGGTAGAAACTAGCTGTCCAAGATTCTCAGATAATAAAGAATTAATATAATCTCTAAGGAGATTCTTGTTTCTCTCTGCTTATGTAATGTATATAGATAAGAGCTAAAGGCAAAATGAGCCTTCAAAAAGAACCAGATGGACTGTACAGTAATCATCAAACTGACCTGTCAAAAGATATATCCATACTTCTGGGTACCTTTCATATCCTAAATTAGCCAACTCTAAATAGTTTGGGGGTATCCTTAAGGATCTGCTGGGTGGTTGCTCGGGGAACTCAGACATAGGAAAGGGAAGATTGACTCAAAAAAGTTCTGTAGGGTCCTGAAAGGTCAAACTGCAGCCTGGCTTCCTGCTGGGGATAGAGAAATATAGAACCTCAAATATTAGATAAGGCCCAGGACATTTATATGAAAATTCTTTCCTGTGTTATGCTACAACTCAGGACCACTGTTCTTTGAACATCCATTGGACCTTTCAGCAGACTCTCAGAGTGTCATGAGTCTAGGAAACCAAGAAACAAGCAGAAAAAAACCATCTCATACACAATGTTTAATAGCTAGTGTAAGAAAAGCAAGAAAAGCTTCTAAGATAAGATGAACTCTTGTGATTTTTTTTCCAAATGAAAAACTCCACTGCAGCCTCAGCAGCACTTAGCAGATTACAGATGGGTTCTGCTGCATTTCTTAGTGGTGGAAATGTTTTCTTTCCTTCTTTCCTTCCCTCTTTTCCTTCTTTCTTCTACCTGTCATTTTTTTGGCAGTGCTAGGATGGAATTTGGGCCTTGTTCATGCTGAAGGCAAGATCTCCATCACTATCTAAACTCCTTATCCTTAGGTTTTGAGTCTTGCAATGTAATGCAGGCTTACTTGAAACTTCTGGTACTCCTGCTTCTTCCACCTTTATATTGGGAGAATACCAGATGCAGCCATGCCCTGTTCTTCTACATTTAAAGGGTCATCAGGAAGTGCCAAATGAGGAGAAACGATTAAAAACATTCTAGCCTTACTATACACCTCTATTTCAGTGAGTAGCCCTGCATTACCCATATCAAAGTCTATATGATGAGCTTTGGAGATGACAATTATGATGTGAATAATGAAAAGTGCAGCATTCATATGTGAAGTAACTCTTAACATCTTAACTTATCTTTAGTTTGCTTTTAATAAATTAAGTCATACCAGCATCCTGGATGGTATATACTACTCCCAAGGGGGAAAAGCCAGTTGCTTTACTCATTTGACCACCTTTCCCCATCTAAACCTGAGAGAATAGGAATCAATCCTAGTGGTTCATTTTGGACACAAAGAGATACTTTAAACGAATACATGATGCTCACATCTGAGTTCTGAGAGTAACATCTGTCATGTTCCACAAAAATGTTATGAAGAAAGAGGTTTCAATTCATGCTGAGAAGCATATGAAACTGGAGGTTCAAACTTAAGGGAAATGATCTAACTACTCTTTAAATCAAAAGACACCAAATGGTCCCCTAATCTCCTCAGCACACTACCCCTGCACCTCAGAAACATCACAGTCAAGGCCTGACTCGAAAAAGGGGAAAAGGACAGAAAAATATAGTAGTAAAAATGGACAGAAGTTTAGAAAAAGACAATTTTAAGAGTCTAAAAGACACCATTTGAATCCCCACTATGTTGTAACCTATTATTGAGAATGAAGACTGTAATAAATGTGCTGGCGTCAGAGCTATCACAGCTATAGAAGTGTAGGACATGATTTGTAGAAGCAAATCTTCAGGCCTCCTCCATGATATCTCTCTATATACCTGCCCCCCACCCCACCCCCCACTGCGTGTGTGTGTGTGTCTGTGTGTGTGTGTGTGTGTGTGTGTGTGTGTGTGTGTATGTGTGTGTGTGTGTTTTGAGGGAGAAAGTCAAAGCAGAAATTTAAAAGGGAAAACATTTCACTTTTTTCTCTAAAGTGGTCAGCAGATGCCAATAGAGTTCTGTGAAGCCCTTCCTTCAGGCCTACCTAACAGAAGGATAGTCAGGAAAAATATACAGGTAGGGAACATCTACCTCATTCATTGCCATTCCCTTCATCTGTATAATTAAAGAGAAAACATGCCCAGCAGACACATGGCTATGAAATCTGACTCTCCAGAAAACAGAAAAAATGTTCAAGATCAGTCTTGGGGAAACAGTGGGAAATTAATCCTGTAGTAGGATGGGGTTCTGTAAACCCTATTTTTAGAGTACTAGCTATTGTGGGACCTACATCCTATGACCATGCTACTGTTGTTGAATAGAAGAGCAGAGAAGTCCAGCAACAGTCACTGGCAAGGTCACCAAGAGGAAAAGAGACCTAGAAAAAGAGCAGAGCATGTTAGAATCATTTGATGCAATCTCATCACCACATTCCTCTTTCTTTTCTCTACAAAGTCACAGTTGGACCAGTGATTTAGGACAAAATCACAGAAATATATTACCTATCGATAGACATGACAAATCTATTCTATTCCAAACTAGCAAGAATGTTTTTCGTGAAACTAGGTTAAGGTATATGCACCACGTACTTTAGCAAAACCCAAAGTGGTGCTTTCAAGACAGATTTTGTATTAAGTTCTCCACAGAGTTATCACATGGCAGAGGAGTCAGATGTGTGGCCCAAGGAACAGAACCAGAACCGATAACTGAGTATGAGAGACAATTATCCTTTTTGTATTGAACTCCAATTTTTTTATTCATAGCTGTACATTAGACAGTCGTGAGCTCTTTTCCACTGCAATATATGAAACAGAACTATGTAATCTCTTGATGAAGAAAGAGATTGGGCATCCATAGTCAAAAATTCGGAGATTCAAAAATTCCAAATGTTCAAATCTTTATAACTATTTGACATGATCACACTTGATCACACATGACAGTTTGTGCTAAGAATGGCACATGGAATCATCTTCAGGCTATGTATAAGGTATTCATGAAGCATAAATGAATTTCTTATGTGTTCTGTTTTTCCTCCAACATATATGTATGCATATATATACACACACATGCACACACATGCATATGTCATATATATTGAGATACATACACATATATTTCAAAATCTAATGGTGGAGTTAGATGAGCTCTATAATGGGACTTCCAATCCTGGGTTCCAGCCTCATTCTGAGATTATGTTGCTCTGTGCCTTTAAGCAAATTACTTATCATCTTTGTGACTCAATTCTTTCTGGATTAACATGAGGTTAACACATTTCTGATTTTCCTGCCACAAAGGCAAGAAGTTATAAAGCTCATAAAAGTGTAATAGATGTAGAAGAAATTTGTAATCTGTGACTGAGAGCAGGGAAAAGAAAGAAATGCCAGCAAGTTATAAACACCTCTCAATCAGACACTATAAAGGACATTTTCGCATGTTTTCATTCAGTCCCCACAATAACTTATGAGGTGGATAGTGTTTTGTACATTTTACAAAAGTAAGGCTCTGTGTCTGAAAGAGGTAAAATGTTTTTCACAGGCTCATAGGGCTATTCAGGAAGTGGGGTTTATCTCAATATAGAACCGCATATTTATAGTGTTGTGCATCTATTACACATGAAAGTAGAACACTGAATATGACTAATCAATAGGAAGGTCTGGATGAAGAAACTGGCATCATGTCAACCTGCCTGGTCCCCGGACCATTGCTGGCCAAGACGACTCATGGAAAATTAGCTCAAAAGCTTAGTGCTACAACCGTTGCCTCTCCAATCTCTATCAGTCTTAGTTTACTGCTAATCTTTCACCCAAATACCTAAGGAAAAATAGAACTGGGAGTGGCCCATACCTTCTGGTCTTTTAACCCCACCTTTCTAGCTCACCTTTGTAAATTAAAGGCTGGGAACTTCAAAAGGTATATGGAGCTCCAGCCTGTCTCCAGAGCTTTCAGCTGTGTTCTCCCTCAAGAGTCCAGATCCATTACAGGGGGCAGAGCTTGAAAACTTTTGCAGGTCCAGTTCTGTACATTCAATGGGAGTATGGACCCATTGAGAATGGCTTTCTGAGGCACAGGAGGCCATGGTAAAGGACTCCTGGGTGGGGAAGCCACGAGTGGAGCTGCAGCCATCATCCAAGATGGAGTTAAGTGGCTTGATCTCAAAGATGCTCTCATTCACTGGAAATTCAGGACTGGTCTCCTGGCCAGGTGGCATGGGGAAAAGAGAATCCTCCTCCACTGCCTTTTCAGATTCATATTGCAACGGATCTCCTGTAACTCAAAGCAGAAAGCCACTGAGTCACCAAAAGTCAGTGTCTCTTCTTAACAGGGTACCCTGTCCTGAGCATAAAATAGGGATGGGTGAGGGGGTCTAGGAACCAAAGTTCCTCTTCTCCTCCCGGAATACCAGAACACCTAGAATTGGGCCAAAATGGCACATTTCAGAAACATACTTCCACTGGGGTATCACATTAAATCGGCCAGATCCTGGATTAGGGAAGACAAATTTCTTCACATAGAGATAAATGCTTTGTACAAAAGCAATTTTAATAAACCTCTTTCTTCCATGATCTGTGTATTTTATATTATATGGCAAAAGGACCATGTAGGCAGAATTAAGGTAGGGGATGTGAAATAAAATACGAAGATTATCATGAATTATACAGATGGGTCCACACACCTCCAAAAGCTAAATCATGATTGTTTTTTATTCTTGCTTAATGATGAACATTTTAATTTAATTCTATTTTTCTTGGTTACTAGATGTAGCCTTAGAAGTATCAGAAGGCAGAAATGACATTGAGCATCAGAGAGATATGGCATAAATCAGCATCAATATACCATTGCTAGGTTTAGAAATAAAAGAGAACCATGAGCCAAAGAATATTAGTGGCCTCTAAAATCTGGGAATGCCCTTCAGCTAATAGCCAAAAAGAAAATAGGACTTCAGTCCTATAAATTCATGAAGGAACAGATTCCCTTAGAGTGTACAGAAAGAAACACCATTTTGCCACTATCTTGATTTAGGCCTTGTGAAGACCCAAAGAAGCCTGATAAACTTCTGAGCTATGGAAACTGAGATAAACCATTAAATATATGACAATTTGTTACAACAATGATAAAGATAAGTAACACATCCTTCGTGCATGAGTCTGATTCACTATCAGCTTCCAAACTGAGTGTGTACTTGTGATTCTCCCATTGTAGTTACAGTTCTGCTGTTCAAATTATTTGTGATTGCCTAAGAAAAATTCATACAAAATTAGAAATTGCTGCATTCTAGAAGGCTTTTCAGTGGTAACAAAGAGGAGTAACTTGAGTAATGGATTCTCGCTTAGATGGGAGATGTCCTATCTAGTACGCCACAATCTCATTCATTTTCCTGCATCTGCATTGGATTTAATTCACACGTTGACCTCCCGTACAAGGCCCTAGAATATGTGTAAGTCAATATGTACTGATAAATACCTTCCTTATATAGAGATCATGAGGCAGCTGCCTGTCCTCATGCTCCTCGGAGGGTACTACAATAATATCTTTAGGCTAGAAAGAGAGTTACTCATTTCCTCTCTCCCAAGAGAAGAATAGGGAAAAGGCAGTTCTCAGATGTTTTATCACACTCACCTTGCTGAGACCTAGGACCCAAGCACTTTATTACTAGGACTGTGCAAGAGTTCTTATTTCACATACTAACTTTCCAAAGACTGAATGGTTAATGAAGCAGAGATACAGTGGTCCACCATTATCTGAAATGTCTGAGCTACCAGAATGGCCCTAAGGAGATTGAATTCCAGTGAAAGAAGGGCCACTAAGAATCAAGAGGAGAATTACATCTCATAAAATGCTAGATTCATCTTTGTTCAAATGCAGAATACATGCAAATAAATCAATGGTAGGCTCCAGAGCCAAAATGACTAAGCAAGCTCTATTTAAGAGGGATTTTCCAACATAAATAGAGTGAGGCTGAAACATACAGAACTGCTTCAGGACCAGTATCCATTAAGTTAGGGAATCCTGAATTTCTTTATATCTAGTAAACTCTGTCCTTTCGTTTACTAGTATAGGTTTATTTATTAGTCAGAGTTGGGTTTTGTTGTCCCTGTTTAGTGCAAAGTCCCCTTAATTGAATGGAAGCTGCATTGGACACTGGTAATGTTGTCTGTTATTCTAGTCTTACTTAGTCCTGAAGATCCTACCTCTTGCATATTTGCCTCTTTATACTTATCCAATCCCATATATCATTTTGAAGACTAAAAATAAGTAAGCCCAAAGAATCTAGATAATTTGAGTTGCACTATGATTTCTGAAATAGAGTTAGATGGTTGATCTTGAGGTTCCATTACTAAGTGATTTCCTATTAAGGGAAACTCTCTACAAACCCTTAAAACCTAATAAACTAGTATAAAAAGCTTCCAGGTATACTTGAGGCTTTTTGACTTCCCATGATTTTGCTGCTATCCCAGATAATTCCCATACGACAACCTCAAAGTATCATTCCTGAGATTTTCCAATGTGGCAGGGAAAGCCCATGAACTTGAAATCTCAGAACATTCCTTTTACTCAAAAAGGTATCTTACTCCTGATTCATGTGAAATGTTAAACAGACACACTTACCACATTGGCAATGTCTGTTGAAGATCTGCTTGCAGTAAAAGAAGAAGAGTCCAATAAAGGCCAGGGCAAACACCACTAGTAGACTGCTCACCAGTGCTACAAGTGTGGCTTCCTTAGGGGGAACAGTGTGTGCATCTACCTTCAATAAGCTCAACTGGAAGGTACCTGTAGAACAACAACAAAACAGTGCGGGAATTCAATCAATGTGGACAGTGAACAGTAGAGTTCCTTAGGCCACATCTTCTCCTTTAGATCGTCTCTATCAGAGCTGCTATGTTCTTATCTGAGAGCAGGTAAAAGTATAAGGAACAAAGCCAAACTCATATGCTGCAGGCCTCATATAAATTACATGACTAACTAAAGAGTCCTCTTATGTTGGTTCATTCTTGCTATGTTTTGTAATATAGCCTAAAAAACAACCAAATTAAAATGTTCACCAGTGTAATACAGGATCAGTGAATAGAGATTTACTCCTAAGACATCATGAAAGACCTTTCAATGATTAGTACAAATAGCCCAGTGGAGAAAAACAAAGTGAATAAAGGATAGCTTGATGACCTTTATAAAAAATGATGGGAAACACAAAATAACACATATTGTCTAAAAATGTGAATATAGATAAAATGATACAAACGTCTGAACAGTATGGAGAATATGGGGGAAGAATATGTCCAGGAATTAACCACACCATCTCTGTATTCTCAACATCCTTACAGTAAAGTCATATATCTACCTGTGGCCCATGCACTTTCAGTGGAGACAATGTGTGGCACTTTCAGACTGAGTGAGTCAGTTAAGAGCAGATACAATTTCAACCACTTCTTTCTGTGACAAGGAACTGAACCCTATCTGGGCTAGCAACCAATGGCACATGATGGAAGAAGGTCTTTGCCTTATGAAAGGAAACTTGGAATTGGTTTATTAGGACAAGAAAGCCTAACAAAAAGCTGCTTAAAATGTCAGGAAAGTGGTTGTTTCTGAGGAGGGAAGGAAAGAAGATAACTCAGAAAGGATCTAAAAGGGAAATTTGTTATGTACTTTTTTTTTTAATCTGAAGGAAACATGCAAAATTTTAAGATTTGGGAAACTCAGCTAATTTAGGACTTTATCTTTTGTACTTATATGTATTTTTCAATAACTTTTATACATCAAGATGTTTTAGGAAAATACCAATAATTTAAAGAGTATGTGAGAGGAAAAAACAAAAATTATAGACAAACAAGTAAATGTTTAGTGAAATAGGCATTGACTAGATACTATACCTGTTTTCAGCTTCTGATGTGGTCTAAGACTTAAGGAGTTCCATATACCATTTATATTAATACTAATAGTGATACTGACTGAAATAGCAATTAATAAGTGTAGAAATGCTACTAATTTAAAGCACATTGTAGCATTCATTACTCCATCAAGTAGCTCACAAATTATGAAGACAAATAATTTCCTCACTAGATACAATTTTTAAGACAATGGAAATGAGGTCCAATGAGTCTGAATACTGAAAAGTTGGGATTCAGTGATTGCCTTTTATCAATACTCTAAAGGAAGGAATACCAAAAAATATTTTCCTTCTACAAGAATAAAGAAGCATTTATCAATTTTGTTGACACAAAGAATTTTGGGGAAGAAGGGAGAGAAAAGTAGATACACACACTGAACCTCAGAAGAAGGAGTTTGCTTTGTACACGGGATGCATTCTTGGTCCTGCAGGCCCCCAATGCGTGTCTTTCTGTAGAACCTGTGGTCAGAGCAGAAAGGAATATGAGAGTGATGAAAAAGGCAATTGACTTGTAACAGTCCTTCCTGAGATCATAGAGGATGTCTAAGAGACTTTCCATCATGCGAAGCAGTACCTGACCTTGTGAGATTTTTGCCATATGTGATTCAGTCCATGTTTTCCCTCATTCACCACATCCTAAAGCCAAAAGGGGGGCTAAGGTCATGAGTCAGTGAAGCAGTTATACCATACCAACTTCTTCATGATTTCTGTGTAATCTATCTAAAGTGACATTCACTTTAAATTTTAGGCAGAATGTCAGCACAATTAGAAGCTTTTAAGTGCTCATCTGTGTTTGATAATTGCTGGATACTTTATAGAAAGAGAATTAGTTAGGGATATACAGCTTCCCCATTCATGGGCTTAAACAGAACATGACATGATTAGTTAGAATACTTTTATTAGGTTTTAAGAAGTAGCATGATAAAGGACATCAAAGAATTTTTCAAAGTCCCAGAAATACTGATAAATTATAGGCTTACCTGGGCAGACAGTCTCCACAGATAGCATTAGAGGTATTGGTGCAGTTGGCCTTCTGGACCCGATTGATAACAGCACAGGTGATGCAAGTCTGACATCTGTGATGTCCCCAGGTGCTTTTATACTTTCGGGGAGGGCAGGCTGTGCAGTATGCATCTCCACCTTCTCCATAACCACAATCCTAAAATATAGGAGGTATTTATAAGTGTTTACAGAGAGTATCTGCTATGGTTCAAGTGAATATAGTATAAAGCAATATTTTTCAAACTACTATGTTGTCCTGCCTGAAAGATATGCTAGGGCTATGGTGACACAAAGCTGGTGACACAACCAATATCCGACTTGACTTAAGGTCCATTCCATGACATGGAAATCATACCTAACACTGCTTGGGTGACAAAGAACCTGAGACTATATATCCCAGGGACCTAGTATAAAACCAAATACTGGTATTCTAAAAATAATAATAAGTAACAATAAAAAGAATCTTAATGACATTATGCTATACTTATAGATCAGTGCCTTGTTTAGTCATCACCAGAGAAGCTTCCTCCTGCAACAGATGGAAACAAATACAGAGACTCACAGACAGACATTATTCAGAGAGTAGAGTGAGAGACCTTAGATTCCTCATCCTTAAACAAGATTTCTCTATCAAATCCCTTCCTTCATGGACCAGAGGTTGTGAAAAGAGTGTAAGAGTCAGAGGAGATGGAGGACACCAAGAAAACAAGGCCCTCTAAATCAACATGATCAATGCTCATACAAACTTACAGAGACGACGGAAGCATGCACAGGGCCTGCACGGGCCTGCCTCAGATGGTGTCTGTAGCTGAGAGGAGAAGGGTACATATGACCCCATCCCTAACCCAGAAGTTGTCTTCATTTGATAACCACTTGTATCACTGGGGAAATAAACTATTTGTAGGGTAGGTTGCATACCCAGCAGTAGATGGTCAACTACAATTAAACTCCCTGGCATCTTTGGACATTCTTTGTCTTATAATGTTGTGTCAGGCAGGGCTCTTCTTTATACTTTTTAAAAATGTTATCTTATTTTTTATTCTTACGTTATTTTATTTATGTTTATTTCATTTTACCCTACAGGTCCTTGCATATATATTATGGCTTCCAGTTTAGTGCTTTTATGGAATTTCTGATAGGCAAATGAGTGGATCTACTTTTATATATGTTTCTTGTGGTTTTTTTTCTTTGACTATTTTCCTTCTGTTTCTTTTGTCCTATTTCAATGTGTCAGTGTTTTTATCTTATTATATTATATTTTATTATTGTATTTTAGAAGCCTGATTCATTTCTACTGAGAGACAGAAAGGCGGTGGATTTGTATGAGAGGTGAGGTGAGGAGGAAATGGGAGGAGTAGAAGGAGGAAAAACCATAATCAGGATATATTATATGAGAAAAAAATATATTTTCAGTTGAAAGGGGGTAGGAGCACCTGGACACTATGGAAGAAACAAAAGGATTATTTTAACCCTCACAGGATAAACAGTAACCAAATTCCTGCCCCACAGTACTCAAAGAGCTTTCTCAAGTTATCACATAATGATACAGGATTTCTATTTGGAGAAAAAAAGCCAACAAAATACATATGTACAAAATTAAACACGTGATTAACAACACTTCATTCTATAATCAAACTCATAGAGTAGAACAACTTACATATACCACAATTAAAAACAATAAGCCAATACATTTTGCTTATTTTTGGGGGTATTTTTAAGATAATGTCTTCTTCTTATATAACCCCTGCTGGCCTAGAGCTCACAATATAGCTTGTGATTTTTTTTTTTTTTTTTTTTTTGCCTCTCCACACTTGGCTCGTCTTATGTTGTTGTAGACCAAGTTATCTTTGAACTAGTGAGCTTCCCCCTTGTGCTTCCTGACTCCCAAGAGCTAGGGTTTCAGTTGTGTGTTACCACAACCATATAATCATTAAATGAGTGAGTAATAAAACATATGATTATGTGATCAACATTCTAACAAGGCTGACAGAAAAGACAAAGTCTTCACAAACCTAGGTGGGTGAATGAGAATAACATTCCTATTCCCCAATTTCCACTGGAATTAAAATCAGAAATATTTCTTTAATTTATGATAATTTCATAAATTAAATGATTATAATTAGTATATAGTAAATAAATTAGTATATTCAAGTGGCCTTATTTTCCAAGGGTTGAAAAAAATGAGCATCAGTCTGTCCTTAACCCACTACACATATCTTGTGCATTTATTTGGTCACTCTCATCTTCATTGTCATAAAGCCTGACTCACAATAAAGCTATTTACTAAAACTCAACTCCATTGCATACTAAGTGTCTGACATGGGTTCTAACAATTCTTCTCATAGTAAGTATTGAATAGGAAAGCAAAAGACATAAGCTCTGCTAATCTATGTGTAGTAGGTGACCAATGTCACATCTGCTTTACACTGTGGGCTTGGGATCCAAGTAATAAAAAATTATGTGGTTGTGATGAAATCCTTGATCCAAGGTCACTGAGACCTAGCTTTAACTATGTGCTGTACCACTACTCAGTCATCTGACTTCAAGAAAAGCACAAGACCATACACACACACACACACACACACACACACAATCAAAAATATGCTATTTAACTCATAAGTTTGATAAAATTGTTTGAAGTGACCAAATAAATGAACGGAGAATGTGCATCCAAAATCAGTAAGGGAAAGCTGACTTTAAATTTAATTTTTATTGAATGATTGGACAACTATGGAATTAATAATAAAATATAATATGGCCTTCATCAATAAAACTAAATTCCAAGTATATCAGGTATTTTAGAATTAAAAATGAACAAATATTAGTGTGTGTGTGAGGGGGGGATTTAGTTGACTCTCTCTTTAGACTGGGAATGGGAAAATCTTTCTTAATTATAACTCAAAATTCCAAAGTCTATAAATAGGTAAGAATGTAATCACATACAAATTAAAAGAAGGTTTTGGACACCAAACTTTAAGACAAAAGTGTAAAACAAATAGAAAAAATATATATACATCTTGTATCACTGGCTAAATTTTTTTGTTCTTGGTGTATAGAACTGATTACAATTTAGAAATAAATTTAGAAATAACTCAATAACTCAATGAATAATAATTCACCTTACTCGAAACAAGGTGAATTAAGGACAAAGCTATCCTCACATATGGTTTTTCGATTACTAGAGTAAACAAACTGCAAAAGTTTGACAATATCCCGTGATGATAAAGGTGCAGGAGAATAGGCATAGTCATGTTCTGCTAGTAATACAAAAACATCATAACTCCTATAGGGAAAAATTGTAAACAGTGAGTCAAAATTACATATGAATTTAGGAGGGTATTCCATAATCAAGGTGTGCATGTGTATGAATGCATGTGTTGTTATCATCATGCCTAGTGCATAGTCATAGTAAGTTCTCAATAAATAACATTAGGTATTGTTATACATTCTGAAATAAGTCTGGCAGTTGTATCAGAAGAACTGAGTGTGAGTTCCTATCAACTCACTTACTAGAGAAGACAATGACGGAAGCCAGCCAACATTCATTGATATTGATTGTTCTTCACTTTCCTTGATTTTACTGATTAGATAAGTTAATACTTACTAAGAAACTATTATATAATACGATTCTGCCATGGGTATCATGACTAAATGATTAAAAGAATCAGGAAAAAAATCCCTGCCTTCAGGCACTTTTTTTTACCTGTTTATTCACCATAAAATTTTCTAAGGTTGCATTATCATTCCTATTTCAAAGCATTGTTTGTGTCAAAACGGTTAATTAGTGAGATTTATTTTCTATTCACAAACAGATTGTGTTTTAGGGGACAAAAGCAACAGGAATATTGAGACAAGTACGCAACCCAACTAGTCTCTTTATTTTTTGGGACTAAGAACACTACCTATGACAGGATGATTAAGCACATACTAGCAAGTGGTATCTTTCAACCACTGTCTTAGAAGTAGCCTTCATGTCTATAACTCTGAGATTTTTTTTTTTAACTTCAAACAAGATAAATAGAGAAAATGCTCAGCAAGCATCTTTTCAACTGTCAGGTAGCCTAGTGAGCAATGTAAGACCCAGCAGTACCACAAAGCATTAAGAATAAATAGTGCACCAAGGGTATAAAAAGTCAGTCTTTCAAATTGACATCCACAAAGTAGGACAGAACCTGTATGTTAACACCAAATAACTGCCTGCTAAAATGGAAGCTTTCTGTAGGACTCTGAGTCTCCTGAAAAAGAAATAAGATACAATACAACACCCATGATAACAAGAATCAAGAAAATCAGATTAATAAAAAAAGAACATCAGCAGATACCACCAGTTAGATGAATGAATTATTGGAATTATTTAACAAGGATTTTATTACAATCATAAAACTGCTTTGACAATCAATTACAAATTCCATTTTAAAGATTAGAGTAAATTAAAACATCACAGTAAATAAGTGACTTTTCTAACTGGCAAATTTGGTTTTTGAGATACTGTCTCTGTCTGTAGCACAATTTGCCTGGAAGTAATCACATAGCCCAAGCTGGCTTCACGTTTGAAGTCATTTTGCTTTTGCCTTCAGAATGCTGGCATTAGAGGTGCAAGTAACCATATTCAGCTCAGAGAACCTACTTTTGAAGAGCCAAATGGAAGTTATAAAAATAACTAAATAAATGAACAAAATTCACTGGATGTACTGATTACTAGAAAATTAGAGAAGTCATTGAACCTGAGGATAAAACAATAGAATTAATGCAGTTCAAATAGTAGGAAAATTAGACTAAAACAGACAAAAACAAGATAATAACCGGACAACTTTGTGGCTAAAATAAAAGATAAAGCAATATAAGCCTCAAAGTTACATGAAAATAAAACAAAATGATTTGTGAATGAAAATAAAACAAAATAAATAAAAAATATTCAAAGAAACAAAGATTAAAATGTTCACAAATTTAGAATAAAAAAAACCACTGAATATGACAACCGATTAAAAGAGAATAAGTTCAAACATGTACATATATACTTCAAGGCAACAACAACCACCACCACCACCACAACAACAACATGCATACATAAAGTTTTTCAAAGGAAAGGATGACCTTAACTATATAACAGCAATCACTGAAGTGACAGTGAGTTTTCATCTGAAAGTTTGAAAGTTTTCCTAAACCATATTTTTAAAGTGTTGAGCGTCCATAACTCTCAAGCACAAATTCTCATGTGAAGTAAAACTGTAACTCAAGAAAGAAGGGGAAACATAAATATTCTCAAGGCAAGAGAAATGAAAGCTAGAGTCTATATTCCAGGGGTCTACATTCAGAGGTCTGTGTGGTCTGGATGAAATGTAGACACATCTTTAATCCAAGTACTCAGAAGGCAATGGTGGTCCATCCCTTTAACTCTAAGAAAAACAGTGTAGAAGCAGACACAGAAAGCAGAACTCGAGTCAGAATCACACAGGAAGTGATATCTGAGATGAGTCAGAGTGAATGACAGGCAATATAACTAATCAGAGGAAGAGTTAGCAAAGTGAGTCAGAGTAAGAACACACCCAACTCTCACAAGAGAAAGGTGGGCTCCCAGGTCAGAGTTACAGAGAGGAGATAAAGGGAGAGCAGTCACAGAGGAGTCAGTCAAAAGAGTCAGTTTCAGTAGAATCAGTTACAAAGGTAGGATGGAGCAGTGAATGCTCAGGAAGAGACACAGAGGCACAGCAGGGTTTGGTAGAAGTCAGAAGAGTGAGTTAGTTTGAAGCCGAGCAGAGCAGAACAGTTCAATCTGAGGCAGCCTGAGAATCAGCCAGAGCTTGTCAGAGTCAGAAGACTTTGGGCCATAACAAAAAGTGAGTTGAGTTGAACCAGAAGAGTCAGAGTTCAGAAGGAGCTAGTCAGATGGACTCAGTCAGCAGTTAAGTCTCAGAGGTAAATTAGATTGTATGGAAACTTAAAAGTTCTAGCCTTTATGGTGTCAGAAGTCTTCCAGTTCTAGATTAAGATTAGACTTTATGAAGGTAGAAATGCTCTAATGCTCCAGGGCTCCAAGACTAGAACTGGTGATTGAATCGGAGAAAAAAGAAAGCATTTGCACCTAACCAACATCTACATCTGGTGAATCTACATCTACATCTACAATGTTGCTGGTAGACATACTATAAAATAGTAGCTATAGAAAGTTTTCAGAAAGGAATGATCAAAAATGGTAGCTTAGAAAGCTGCAGAAAAGATGAAAGGATATTGGAATCATAAAAAAAATGTATAAAAAACTGAGCTTTTACTTCCACTCCTTTTCAATACTGTACTTTAAGCACTAACCAGGAAACTAAGGTAAGAGAGGGAAATTGAAGGTATATTAATTGGGGAAAAAAGAAAATTAAACCATCTCTATTTGTAGATAATAAAATATTATATATCAGAGGGTCCAAATATTCTACCAGAAGACTTGTAAAAACAGTTAAGAATGTTTTTGTCAAGAAAAAAAAGAACAGTCAAGAATGCATTGCTTTCACAATTGCGTTATCCATTCAATAAAGATCAAGAGGTTTTCTTTATACCAACAAAAAAATACAGGAAAAGAGATCATGACCACACTCTCATTCACAATAGCCTTAAAGAAAGTAAAATGTCTAGGAATAAACCTAATCTAGAGGTGAAGGACCTTTACAATGAAAACTTTAAACTTCTGAAGAAAGAGATAGACACACTGGAAAATGGAAACATAAATTATGCTTATTGATTAGCAGAATTAATATTGTGAAAATGAGTATTTTATCAAAAGCCATCTACTAGAGACTTAAAGCAATCACAATCAAAATCCTTATCTTATTCTTCATAGAAATAGAAACAAAAACCATCCTAAAATTTACATGAAACCACAAAAGACTCCAATAACAAAACCCACTTAGATTTTACGATATATTACAAAGTCAGGTAATGAAAACATGGTCCCAAAAATAGTCATGTTCACCAATGGAACAAAACTGAAGATCCATACATGAGTATTCATAACCACATCCATCTAGTATTCCACAAAGATGCCAAAAACATACCATGGAGAAAAGACAGCATCTTCAACAAATGGTTTGAGGAAAACAGGATGTCCCCATGTAGAAAAGAAAGATATCAGACTTGTAACTACTGCCTTTCACAAAATCTAAGTCCAAATGGAACAAAGATATAATACAATATGTCAAATGACTAGAGAAAATATATGAAGTACTCTACATCAAATAAGTGTAAAAATAGGATTTCTAAATAGAATCTCATTTGCCCAGAAACTAAGGGCAACAACTGACTTCATAGAATAAAAAAGTTGTACCACAAAAACTAAAAAGCTTCTGCCTAGCTAAAGAAATAATCAATGAAGAGAATTCCTATATAATGAAAGAGAATCTTTACCAACTATACATCTGTCAGAAGATTAACTTCCAAAATATCTAAAGAAATCAGGAATCAAAGAGAAAAAAAACCCACAAATAACACTTTCAAAATTTAGGCTTGAGATCTTAACAGAGGGAAATTGTACAAATGATATGATCAGGGAAATAGGAAAGAGATGCTTTTATTATGGAAGGGAGAGGGAGATAAATACAGAAGGGGAAAGGAGGCTAAAATAATAGTAAGTACTATTAACTATTTACCTGAAGAAACTTATTACATAGAAGTCCATGTATAAGTATACATATAGCCTCTAAATGAAAATTTCTTATCTGAGTTGATAATGTTCACTCCAAGAGCCAAAGACCACCTAACAAAAAAACCAACACTAGGCATGAAAAATCTTTCTAATTTTTGGTCAGGGTTGTCCAAACTACAAAAACAAAAGTGGAAGGTAAATCTCTGTTGCTAAAGACACTATGCACCTCAGGCACAGGGCTCAGAAGCCCCTGAGCTGGAAACAACTTGAATCCTCCCCCATGAGGACTAACTTTCATATACCAGAAGGGGCCAAGGGGGCCATACAAGCTTACAAAGGAAGGAAGCAATTAACAGTCCTAACCCATGTATGATGCCTGTGATCCACAACAATGACCACCATAGAACAACAAGCCTAGTAGTTACAATATTGGCACATACCTTGATGGTAAACAACATCCTTCTAATTGGACTTGAGAGGACCAGTGCTCTAGTGGCAGGCAGCAGTGATCTTGCCTCTTTGCTTACTGTCAAGTATTCGCTTTCCCAGAAGCCCCTTGCTTCTTCTGGAGATATGACTGCCAATCCAATATTCAGATCCTGAATCAGAAGGATCCCCTAGCACCACCTATTTGGTTTAAAAGCCACCACATGGCCAGCTTTCCAGGCTGCTGATGCCTTTTTTTTTTAAATTAAACAGCCCTGACATCAGTATGTAACCTGCGGAAAATAAATTGCTTTGTATGGCCGTGCACATATCTCTCAGTGTCTACTTGAGCTATTAGGGTGAACCCAACAGACTTAGACCTGCTCAGCAAGAGGGAAATCAAATCATATCTGGTACAGGAAACTTTTTCAACTACCCAGTGCTAAAGAAGTCAGAGATCTGGGAGAATCTACAACTACCACTTTACTAAAACACCAATATCCCTAACCACATGCTAAATATTTGACTTAATACCTGTTGGGGAACAGTCCCATCCCTACATCTCTGGGTAGTGTTCTATATTTTTGTTGATGGACTGACATGCACATTTGCACGTGCTCCATACCACCCCACCCCGTATAATAAAGCCTGGCAGGCTGCTGGCTCTCTCTCTGCCTCCCTTTCCCTCTCTCTCCTGGTCTCTTCATCTGTCTTCTCCCTCACTCCTCTCTCCCTGAGACAGTCACTATATCTCTCTCTCCCTCTCTCTCTATACTACTGTTCCTTCTCCATGGCCCAGTCTCATCCCGTTTCATTACCTAATTAAACATTTGCCTTAGAATTCTGTTGCTGGCATTTGCCTCACGCTGCAAAAACATCAAAAATACCAACATATAAGTATAGTCCTTAATCCTTATTAAAGAAACAGCCTTGTAACATCACAGAAAATCACAAACAATCAAAATGCAGAGTTGTGTGGCACCCAGCCACAATGGGCACATCTACAAAACCACTCCTGTACCTAAAGCTCAGGGAACATTGTGGAACAGGAGTAGAAAGATTATAAGATCCAGAGGATGAAGAAATTTGCTGTGAGATTCTGTCCCCTAGTAATGTCAGAAGTACACCCACATTACCAATATGACTGCCTAAACATGAGCTGAACAGACAGCATAGACATGTTAAACTGAATGGGGAAAGTTCAGGAAGCCTCAATCTTATGCAAAGAACTATACTATAGGCAACTTAAGAATGCTCAGAGTTGGATAAATAGTTTTCCCAGAGAAGAGTAGCATACCAGTATCAAGGAGGGATACATGACAATGGTTGGAGGAAGGAAAGAGAAGGAAGAAAATGATGTAATCATATTTTAATTAAAAAACATAATTAAAAAAACCAAAATTTTAAAACATAAACCTTCTTTTCATGAATTTTATAAATGCCATTTGGTGATTATAACAAAATATCATGTCTGGTATCCATGACAATTATATTTCTATGTTGGGTGCAGTGGTATGAATAAGAATTCTCCCCCATAGACTCATATATCTGAATGCTTAGTCACCAGGGAGTGGCACTGTTTGAGATGAAATAGGAGGTGTTGCCTTGTTGCAATAGGTGTGATTATGTTGGAGGAAGTGTGTCTTCAGGGAAGTGGGCTTTGAGGTTTCAAAAGTCCAATCCAGTCTCAGTATCTCTTCTCCTGCTGCCTGTGGATCTGAATATAGAACTCTCAAGCTACTTCTCCAGCACCATGTCAGCCTGTGTGCTGCCATGCTTCCTGCCATAATGATAATGGACTAAACCTCCAAAACTATAAGCAAGCTCCAGTTAAATACTTTCTTTTATAGGAGTTTCTGTGGTCTCTTCACAGCAACAGAACACTGAGTAAGAGATTGGGAAAATAAAGGCACTCAAGTGGAAGTGGTATTTCATCACTCATAATGGGAATGAGTTGAAACCACCAGACCCTGAAAAGTCACATGTGAATATTTTAGTATTTACAATACCTAAGTAAATAATTCAAAGAAATACCGTTAAAAAATGGCACAAATCAAGATGGAGTCCTAAAAGATACCTTTGTGTAACCAACAGGAAGGCAAGAAAAGAAAAAGAAAGTAACAGGAATAGAGAGAACAAAAATAAAATGACAGCCTTAAGCTCTAAAATGCCAATCAATAACAATCTTAAATTTAAATCATCTAAGCAAAGCAATTAAAAGGCAGAAATGAGCATTGTAGACAAAATCAGATACTATCAAATTACCCCCAGTAGCCATTTCTTTCACTGATGAGTGAATCATTTCCTAAGAATTAAAAAGATGCAAATTATCATTTAAAACTCTTGTTGAGAATCATCTTTCATAGTTAGGAGCCAAAGAGCATTTTGTTTTTTAAATGATTCAGGTTCCCAAATGCTTTTACTACTAATCAGTTTTACAACCAGGAAACATTCATCTTAATTTTATCATGCTTTCATGATGCTAACACAAAATTTTGATGCTGACCATGGAGTAAGCGTAGTTATTTGCTTTTAAAAGTTGTTTACATAACATATAAGAACAGTTTAACTAACAATCATAATTAAGAATGGTTTATCCTGCAAATATACAATATTTTAATTTTAAGAATTTATTAATATATTATCAAACTAATGTGATAAAGAGAAGATGTATGAAAACATGCATACAAAATAAGGAAATACAATAAAATTTAAAAGCGTTTCTGTTTTTAATATATTTGTTTATTATATAATGGATTAAAAAATACTTGCAACATCTGTTTACTCAAGTACCTTATGTTAGTAGAAACTGAACAATAATCATTGCACTAAGAAAGAGTTCACAGGTTAGTATATTTCCCTATCAAATATTTAAAACACAAAAAAATCCTCATAAAGTTTCATAAATTAGTAATTTAATATTATAGAAAAAGCACAAAATTAACAGGTGATAGAAATATGCATTATTCATTTTTGGTTTTGACTCCTGGGACATGGAAAATTTTATGCACTACTGAAAATGCATGCAATTGTAATGGAAATTAGTAAAGAAATTCAAAAGTGGTATCTGCTCATATACTTCAAGAATATTAAAATTGTATTAAGCTTACAAATTATACATCTAGAAAAATATCCTGAGGAAGTACTGTTAATTTTCTTCAATAATTTGTTTACAGTGATATTTATAATTCATGAATGAAATATAAAATTAAAGGTAACTAAACAGAAATGTTGTCTTAGATGACATTAGCTATTTATCCAAGCATCACTAGCCATCTTTAATAATCAACTGCTGATTTCCTTCTAGGTAGTATGATGACCAGGCTCAAAAATGGTTTCTTAATTTATTTAGTCAATTATGATATCATTCTTCATTGCCAAACACACATTTCCCAGTCACCCTTCCAGGTATATAGATATGCATTACCTATTATGTATCATGATATATAGTTAAAAAATCTACTTGGAAACTTTGAGGAAATGTTTCTTTCCTAATAAAAGGCAAATTTTGGCCTTGCATCTGCTTCATAACTTTTGTAGTGTGAAGATGTGATGTTTTGGGGTTTAACAGCTATGGATCCATGACTATGTGGACAAAACAACAAAATATTCAAAATACATGTAAAGAGGTTGTGTCATTGATAACATTGTTGATCTGCAAAACACACCACAAGGCTGTCTGAATACAGACTTCAATATGCCCATTAATGTGCTTATACATAAGTCACTCTTAAATTTTATACTACTAATTGCCTTTCATTGTAAATATAGATCATTTGTTGAAATTTTAAATCAATTCGTTCTAATTAATTTTATTTCAAATTGGCACACAAAACAGGAACAAGGCACTATACCAATTGAGCTGACTCTCAGCATCCATTTTCGGATGTTTTTTCAAACATCATCTTCTGAGAATTACCTACTCATTGCATTAGTCTGTTTATTGATTGTGTGTTTTGTTTTCTTGGTGTTTAATTTGGAACTTTTAGTATTTTTATAGTCTACACATTGCTTTTTGTCACATGAATATCTAGCAAAGATTTTCTACCATTCTCTAGAATGTCTCTTTGCTCAATTGTTTCTTCTGTAGTATAGAAGAATTTTAATTTCATAAAATTTCATTCACCGATCACTGTCACTGTAGTCCTATTCAGAAAATGCCTGATTTTTATTTATATATTGAAATTTTCCTCTCACTTTTAGAATTTTAATTATTCTTTAAGGTCTTTGATGCATTTGAAGTTGATTTGGATACAGGGTCAGAGATAGATATCTGATTTCATTCTTCTCCAAGCAGATATCCAGCTTGGCCAGACCATATATGTTGGTGAGGTTATCTTTTCTCCAAGCATTACTTCTAAAGCATGATTGTAAAAAACCATATGTTTGTAGCTATGTGGGCTCATATCTGGGTCCTATATTCTATTCCACTGATCTATTCACATAACCTTTTCTACCAGTTCAGTGTTGTCTTTATTATTATGGTTATAACGTACAACTTAAAATGATGTGAGGATACGTGCCTTTCATTGATCTTTATCCCCCAGAATTGATGGCATTATCCAGGAACTTTTGCATTACCATATGAATTTATTTGTTTTCTATGTCTGTGAAGAATGGCATTGAGATTTTGAAAGGGATTACACCGACTACGTAGATTTTTTTGGTACTTTAACCATTTTCAAAATATTGTTTTATAATCTATGAGCATCAGTGGTCTTTCCATCTGTCTTAGTTAAGTTTCTTTGTTGTGATAAAACACCATGACCAAAAGAAACTTGGGGAAGAAAGGGTTTATTTCAAGCTTACAGTTTCACATCACAGTCCATCATCCCAGGAAGATAGGCAGGAACCTAGATGAAGAAACTGAAGCAGAAACCATAGAAGAGTGCTGCTTACTGGTTTTCTCCTTCAGACATGCTCATCCTGCTTAGTTATAGCACCCAGAATCACCAATCCAGGAGTAGCACTACCAAGAGTGATCTGGGGTCTCCCACATCAATCATCAGTCAGGAACCTGCACCACTGTGGACCAATACTATGATATATTTTGTAGGGAAAATGTCATACTTTCTTGATTTGTCATCGTTCTTTTCTATTCCATTGAGATTTATGAATCAGGGTTATTTCATTGATTGGGTTTTATCAGCTGCTTTCTTGCAGTCACAATATTTTCACTATTCAAGTGATAGAGTTATACGGGTGGTTCAGAATTTATACCTCCAGTCATACACTCAGGGTGCCTGGTACAACCAAAATATTGAATATTAGCTGCAGAATCACCCACAATTGCTGGAGATAATGCCTATGAAAGTGTCCTAGCCAATTAGCAACAGTGATTCTTTTAACTTCAATAACTACTGGAAGATTAATACACAGGTATACTGTACTATATACTAGGATATTACCAAAATTACAAGTAGAAGGGATTTTCTCTGGATAAAGATAAGAATTAGTGTTAAATCAATTGGAAAAAAATTAAGATGAGGAAAAATATCTGGATGGAAAGATTAAAGACATTATTAGTTCTAATATTTAAATATTTTTAAAGTTTTGGAGAGCTAGACTTAATAAGAAAAAGAATAGGGGGCAGGGAAAACAAAATAGAAAAATAAGTAGGAAAGAATGAGAAAATACATGGGTTGTTTGTAAGAAGAATACTACAGAGTACATAAGAGTATAATGAGTTCAAAAGCATACAAAACAGTCACACAAACTGAACAATATGAGACCTCAAGCAAGACCATTACAAAGTACTTATGCAAGAGTTAAGATAAAAAAATGAAAAGAAAAACATAAAAATTAACAAAAATTTTAACAGCAAAAAAGACCAAGTGTAATAAAAGCACCTTGGATGTTTTTAAAAAATCATACCAGTCAATATTTCTTTCATCCAGGAATGGGTTTTGAATTCTTTCTTCCCTTCAAAAGTATTACACAATAGATGGCACTAATAGGGGAGTTACAATTTGTTTGTTATCTCAGTTGAAAGCTGTAAAGACTGATTTTGTGTGTGTATTGTCCCATAGGTGTTAGGTAAACAGTAACCCCTATGGGGTTAGCTTGGATTGAGTTTTTGGCACAACTGCAGTGAGATGAGTAGTGTAGTTCTCAGTTCCCTCCTTGATACACTGTGTGGTTTGGCAGCACTGTGCTGGGGAAGACAGGGTAGAATCCCCTGCAGTGGGTTCCCATAGACTATAGCTACAGACTTGGTAGGAAAGGTGTGCCAATTGCCCTATCACATTTCAGCCTCTGGACCCAACAAGCTCTGGGGTATGTGGCAGGTCTTTTGGCAGGCTGTGTTAGCATGCTGGGGTATGGGGAAGGGAAAGGAGGTGTAAACTTTTGTCCTGCAATTCCCACTTAACCTCAACTGGAGCCCTGCTGTGAGAATTAAAGCTTTGGTTCCCAGGCCTCATCTCCAATTGCATACCCAGTGCTTGCTTAACCAGCTAACTGTTGCAGTGCCACTTAGTGTGTGTGCTGCAAAGTGCTTCCCTGTGGTTTCCAATTACCTCACCAGAGCCAATTTGTGAAGCTAGGCACCAGTTCACAGCCACTCTTGTCTGCTTCCCTACAGAGATCTCACTTGGCTTAATAAGTCCATTTGCAGCTAGTGTCTCTTGGAAGAATAGAGATTATCCTGTACTATCTTGTTTTCTTTCAATGAGTTGCATCATGAGATCTCTACTCTGCGGACACCCCTGAAAATGCTTACTCTTTTTCTCCCCTTTGAGGAACTTACACGCTATTTTACAACATGGGTTCATTCTTACCACAGTAAGGAAGAGTTCTTTTTTCAATATCCTTACCACCATTAAAAAAAAAAAGTTAGTATTTTGTATATTATCATTCTTGTTAGGATGAGAAATATCTTGTTTCTTTGACTGACCCCCTGATTAGCGATGTTGAACATGGATTCATGTAACTGTTGGTTATTTGTATTTCTTCTTTTGAGAAATGTTACTTTCAATTTAGTGCATCCTCCTACTTAATTGAAAGAAAGATGGGGCTCAGTTGTATTTGATTTCCAAATGGCTTAGGCATTCATTGTCACTGTACTTTAATGACGAGCAAGTTGCACCTACTCTTTGAGCAGTGGTTGTCGAGTCTGTAAAAGGAGGCTCACTTTAGTTTCTTGGCAGCACTGTTATAAAACCAAACAAAATAATGTACTTGAGAGCGTTTTACAAAGTACAGACTACCAGATAAATATAAATTCTTTATATTTAGAACTTTTCAGAAACAGTATTGCCATATATGTGCCTTTTTTAAAAACTTTCTAGTAGTGTGGGAGTAAATGGCAATGAGAGAGGCACTGAGTCAAATGTACATTTCATACTGGGCCTCCTTTGAGTTTCATGACAGCAGCTTGACAGATAAACAGACCTCCTTCTCCATGGGCAAGTGCAGCTTTGCAAATACAGATGGCTTTAAAGGTAATAACCATGTACATGATAGAAACATTTGTAAACCATTATCAGGCAGAATGATGTGATATTTAAAAGAGATACATTTTCAAGACAAGCAATTTATTGCATTAGATTCATCCTAACATCCAATATGACCTAACCTCTAGTAGCCTTGCCTTGGCATTGGAATTCCTGCTCAACCCTCTGGGCGTCCCACTGTAGGATACAACGTTAAAATTAGAGTTAATACTTGTATCCTTCAATATCCCTGGGTTTAAGTCTCTTTAGTTTTTAACTTATAAATGGAGGAAGGAGTTGGGATATTTTCTTTATTTCTTTCAGCGCATAGAACATGCTGCTTTTACTTAAAACCTCCCAAAAGATTCTTAGTGTCCTTCGGGAAAATATACATATTTCTCATCAAAGACTTCAAGTCCCAAATTATCTCACCTGTACTTCCTTTTCTCTTGCATTGTATATCACTCTTTGTTTATGAACCAGTTGTATTAATCTTCTTATTCATGGAACAAAGCTAATTTGTACTCAACAAGACTGCATTGCCTGTATGTTATTCCAAAAAAGCAGTTACTTAGAAGGCTCTTCCCCATCTCCATTCATTGAAGAACCCACCCAGTCTGCATCACACCAACATAATTTTGTTCTTTTGTGTGTGTGTGTGTGTGTGTGTGTGTGTGTGTGTGTGTGTGTGTGTGTTGTTTTACTCTGGTACCTACAATCACACTGACCACTTTGCAGATTTTGATAAGTAATTGATAAATGAATAAATAAATGTGTAAAAATAATCATGAGTACATAGAAACTCTGCTGGCTATCTTCTAGCCTTTGTAGCAAAATTTAATACTCTCCAACTGAGGGAACAACAAGGGCTCTGAAGTGATTGAAAAATAAGAAACCAGCTTGTTCTCAGCTTTCATTGCTTTTTCTTTTATTCAAACTTTTACCTTTACTTGGGTGATTCTAGTCTCCTACTGGTTCCCCATCCTTGAATCTTTTCTAATATAACTTTCTCAATAAACCAGGCCCTTCTGAACAGAAGCTGCTTTAACCTTCTTGGTTCTCTCTTCCACATTCCCAGAACTTGATATCTTGTTTCTGAACCCAGTTAAGTATACTGTGCTTTGTTTAACATATTTCTCTAATGTTGTCTTCTTAATGTCCATCTCTGTATTTACATATCTCATCATGAGGTACCCTAGTATCTTATTAAACTCTTCCCTGTCTCTGAATCTGCTATCTTTACTTCTTGCTTGAGCAGTGGACTATTATTGTATGGTATTTCATATCTTTATTGTATCTGTTGAACTGATATAGATGAGAGTGACTATTGCCAGGAGTCATCACTGAAGACTAACAGTCTGCTATGGAGTTAACGAGGCTGGATAGCACATTGGTTTTCCCAGCTCTCATGAACTCATTTCAGAGAGGCAATGTCTCGAGTGACTTGTACCCCAAATAGCCCTTGCTAATGTGGGGTCTGGTAGTGGTGGCCTCTGTCATGCTTTCCTTGTTTATTTTGTGGTATGAAAGTTCTATGATGGTCTCTAACCCCTCACTGGGCAGTGTTACTAGCCCACATAACAACAGTGGTGATTTTCTAAAAGACAGCAACACTGAGTTGAATTGGTAACTCTTATTGAAACTCCAGAAATATTAACTAATCTATAACAACAGATTAGGGTGTTTCACCAAGCTGCTTTACAACAAGTAAATATATATGTATATATATATTTCTTTAAAAAAACACATTCTTAGTAGCTGAAGACTTGCCTTGGTTAAAAGAATAAGAACAAAGAAAGTTTGGTTGCTAGGGCCTATGAGTTTCATCTACGAGAGGCAGGCCTATGTATAACAAATGAGTTTCGATGTCCACTGCTAAGTCTGAACTTCCTTGATCACAATTAATTGATATTTTCCTAGTTTTTACAATTATAAAATTACTGATGAGTTTTTCTGCAGATGGCTATTTGACATGTAGACAGGACAAATTCTCCTTTACCTAAGAAAAACAAAAAGAACCTTGACTTAATGTTTTCTAGTTAATAACAAATTTATTTCACTGTGTTAATGAAATAAGAATTGTGTTACGATACTATGATGTGTATTTGTAACCTAGTAATTGCAAGACTACTATCTGGCAGCTACAATAGAAGGTAGCTGTGAAAATATTTGGCTTGCTTAAACTCTGTTATCTATAATAACAAAATTTTTGTTTAGGAAGGATAGATGTATTGTGGGGGAAAAGTACATGAAAACTGGGTGTTCATGCACAACCATGTGAGGGTATTGAAAACAACCTGTTTTTTAAATATATAACTTGTAATCATTCACTGGGAAAAATAGGACTTATGATCAAGATCATAAGATGTATGTGTGCATTACAAGATGTATGTGTGCATGTGGTGAATGAGTGTTGAAGCTTTGCTTCTTCCACAAGATGGTGCATGTATATGTGTGTTTGTGGGGGAAAAATCTTCAATCACAAGATTGTACATATGGATAGGATATAGGGAAAAAGCTGGAATGGAGACAGAAATTTAAAGGAAGAGAGAAAAATGCGTGTGTCTCATCCATGAGATGTCTGTGTCTCCCTCCCGCCCATTGGCTGACTCCACACCTCCTCTTTGGAACTCTGACCTGATGGACTTAGTTGATACACAAGAATGTGTGTCCCCCCCCACAATTACATTAGTCATCTGACTCCACAAATGTCCTGGGACCCCTGACCTCAAGCCAAAGCTGGACTTCCACAGACTGTGTTGTAAAAATATATTTTTAGTTAAGTTTAAAATAATTGTTTTGTGTACTGTTGAGTGAAGGCTCTCTAGTTCTTGGCATTTTGAATTATCTCTAGGTTTTGGATTTCTGTGGGGGATGTTTGATTGCTAATGATCTGAATGTGCTATCAGTAGAACACCTGAGAAGTTCTGAATCAATAAAAACACCTGAGCTCAGATGCTCAGTGTTCCACTGTCTAGTGTGGACATGACTTACCATGACAGTGGTTCCCTCTGATGAGGTCTGAAAGAGTTTCCACCTGTGAAATATGCCTCTGTGTCTTCCTTATTGAGCCGACATAGCAGTGTACAACAAGACTGTACTGTTGACCTTTCTCAGTGTTTTTTCTTTAAACATTTTTTCTTTTCTTCTCCTTCCTTCCTTCCTTCCTTCCTTCCTTCCTTCCTTCCTTCCTGCCTTCCTTCCTTCTTTCCTTCCTTCCTTCCTTCCTTCCTTCCTTCCTTCTTTCCTTCCTTCCTTCCTTCCTTCCTTCCTTCCTTCCTTCCTTCCTTCCTTCCTTCCTTCCTTCCTTCCTCCTTCTCCTCCTCCTCCTCCTGCTCCTCCTTCTTCTCTCTCTCTCTCTCTCTCTTTCTCTCACTGACTCTCTTTTGTTTTTTTGAGACAGGTTTTTTTTTCTGCTGTAACTCTGGGTGTCATGGAACTCACTCTGTAGACCAGGCTGTCCTTGAACTCACAGAGATCCTCCTGCCTCTGTCTCCTGAGCACTGGGATTAATGGCGTGCACCATCACCTAGCTAAACATTTTTTTCTTTACTCCTCTCTAAAGACACACTCATGCTCACACACACACACTCACCCATGCATGTACACACACACACACATGCACACACATGTTCAGGTTCTTCAGATGTTAAACAAAAAATACAGATCAGAAGGATTTACCTTGGAGAGCTCTTGTCCAGGGCCACACTGTTGGCAGGTGACACAGTGGCCCCATTGATCCCGGTATTCATTTTCTTGACAATCCATGAAGAAAAAACTGTGGGTAGAGAAAACAATTACTACTGAACTTAAAAAAAAGATTTTAAAATAGTGGCTCTCTGACACCTGACTTCTGTGTCTTCTTAACTGTGGTTTATAGTGAGAAGGGGCAAAGAAGCTAATCTAAAGTAGCTAAAGCTTTTAGAGTACTGACAATGTGCCCAGAAGTCTTCTAAATGCTTCCTATACATACATTCCTATACATTCAATTCTCAAAAAACAATAATGTCACACATTATTTTTAATTATCATTAGTTACATTTTACAGGGAAAGAATCTAAGGCATGGGGACAAAAAAATTTTAGCTAGTGGTTATACCAGGACCTTTCCTAGTAATAAATAAATAAATAAATAAATAAATAAGAAAAGCTGTTGGATTCTAGTGGCTACAATTAAATATGTAAAAAGCTCTTAAGCATTTAAAAAGTGCCTTCGCATTTGTTTTATTTATGTAATTTATAATCTTTATTTGTGAATGAATAAAATAAAACATGATTTCCTTTGCCAAAATGTCTGATTACCCTGACTGCTCATTCCATCTCAGCTTACAGTCTTGGGCGGACTACTAACGGCACCAGTTACTTCCACTGAGGAAAATGAATGTCACAATCCTCATCTCCAGCAGATAGCTTTAGAGGGTATGTCACGTGTTAAGTTCCTTCAAGTCATCATGAAGACTTTAAAGAACTATACAAATAAAACAATTAAGTATGGAGATAGGTGATCTTACATAAACACAAATTTTTATATCAGTGACTCAACGAATAGAAACATGGTGTCTGTCTCTCTAAAATAAAACACTGATGGATTGTTTTGTTACTCCTAACCTTATACAAGACTATTTCAGGTGGGTTCTCAATATATGAATGACCTTAATGTATACTTCTAGTTATAAGAGAAGCCACCAATCACCTCCTCAAAAGTCACCAATAGAAATTGGGTAAGATGTCCTGGCTGAGATTTTTGCTGAAGTACAACTTTTCTCATAATCTTTCTTTCCAATACCTTCACTCAGTGGAAGGTGGCCTATGAAGTCTACTTTTGACACAAGATGACTGCACTTTCTCCTTTTTTGTTTTGTCTCAAATTGTTGGTCTCAGAAAACAAGGTTCTCCTCGTTGCTCTCTATCCTTCTAATTGACATAATCCTCAATGTCAAGGGAACTCAGTATTATGGCAGCAAATCTAGCATTGATTATCTAAAGAAAATGTCTCTTGTATAGTCCACATTCTTAGAAAAGAGAAAAATATTGACAGGGTCCAAAAAGCAAACCTCCTTTAGAGATAAATTCTTAACATAAGCACCTGGAATTTTCATGGAAGTTGATGGCCTTGGAGCATATGTGAGACCATATTTTCAATTTGATTTCCAAAGTCTGGTCCACCCAATAGACATTAAGTTGTATGAAGCTTAATGCCTCCCTTTAACCCTGGTTTGAGATTGTTGTCTAGGTGGACTTCCTACCAAATACACATACCAGGGTATAGTAAATTGCTACTGGATCACTATGGCAAGAGAGAGAGGCAGGCTTCAGAACTGCACTGAGCCAGTACCAGCACATGCATGTGTGGCCCTTTAATTGGCAAATCCTGATAGATTAGTTGAAAAGTCCTCCAGTATTTACTTCCTCTGTCTTTACAGAAATCTTGTTCACCCATATTGGCTACTGAGCCTTTATTGACCTTTACCCATCCCTCTCTGATTAACAGAAGGCTGATCAAAGTGTCTAATAAGCATAGACCAATTCTATTGGGCTTCTCCTTTGTGCACTGCCCTATCTTTTCCATAAAAATCCGCTTCCCTACACAATAAATGGACTCGCATCATGGATTCACACCATGGAGGCTTTCCCCAGAGTCTGTTTCTTGGATTCCTGACTGTGTGCCGTTCACTCCCTAGGGAACTCTGCACCCACTGAAACCCACAGTAAATAAACAGAAGATTTCTTTATCTCTTCTTTTTGTCAAAATATTTATCCAAAACATAAGTTAAATTGTCTTTGAGTTGGAGTTTAAAAACCTGCTTTTTATTAAGCAGAAAAAAAAATGTACTCTGGACAGTTCTGAAGAATCCTGGGTAAACAGATAAAACTGCCTAATAAGTAATAAATGTCATCACTTATGGATAATGTGAAGCCTTTTATGAAGCTGTTTCCTGTGAATAGCAATATCCTACAGCAGATGTTAATTTATGATGAGCATAAGGAAGAATAATTAAGTGTTGAGAATACAGCTATTCTGACATATCCTATCACTGACTCTGTATTCCTACAAAGTATTACAGAAGATGTAGTTTTAGATAAGTCAGCATACACAGTCAGAACTATGAATTTTCTCATAAAGAACTCCTAATGCACTACACTGAGTTAGAACACAAACAGTAATCCAACAGTGCTTGCTGTTTGTTAGTTTGTGAAAATGCTTACTTTCCTGGCCATGATTAACTACACTTAGATTATTTCTCTCCCCAATAGTGTCTTTCCAGAGAATGCACTGTCACCCCTTGTCAAGGAGACCTGAGTTTGACTTACAACTCTGCCATTTACTAGTCCTTAAATGGTTTTCTTTTTCAAAGAATCATGAATTTTACCCTTAAATTTTATGTTTGAATAATACATACCTTCCACAGTAATTTATAAAGAAATAGATGCAACAGTATATGTTAAAGGACCTAGTATAGAGTTCTTTGCAAGTGTTAACTACTGGTAGTTAGTAAATTCTCTTCTCATTTGCCCCTAGTTTACCAAAGACTTTTTAGAAATGTGAAGAATTCAAGGGAATTCCGTTATTACCACTAACATTTGTAACAAAGGAGAGGGAAAAACACAGAAGAAACTTCAGCAGCCCACTTCATCAGGAACATGGAAGTCATGCCAAACAAGTAGGTCTCTCCAGAGCACACTCCTCCTCAGTAACTGCTCCCACCAGTAACCTGAGGCTTAAGAGCATGTTTCCTTCAATGTGTTTTAGTATCTAAGTCACCGTGACTAAACTGTATCTAAGTCACCTTTACTAAACTGAACATTGTTTTGAGGTTTGCTGAATATTTTCATCAGAATATTCCTATATAAGAAGAACTCAGTGGAAAAATCTTAGAAACTTTTCTGAGACAATTACTTCTGAAATGGAAGTGCAAAGAAAGAAATATACAAATTAGTTGGAGATGATATTAGACACTTTAGTGAGCAGCAGATCATTTCTCACAGAATAATCACCCCCATTGTCACAACCTAATGCTGTGGCTGATCTCTGACATGGGACTGTGTTCTTTTTATATCATTTCATTAGTGGAGAGAGGAAAGATGAAAGGAAGTATCAGGCAACTCTTTTCTTCTCTCCTGGAGCATGACACAGGCTGGGTGGGGTTCTTTCTCCTTCTGCTAAAGTTCACAATCCATTCAACTGTACTGTGCAGGACACACTCAAACATTCTACTTCCACCTTGACCAACAACAAAGGAAGACAATATAGACAAAGAACACAGATGAACATTGAACAGAGCCCAGATGCGGTGGAAAAATTCTGTGGTTTGTGACAGGAAATCCTATCCAGGTAAAGATGTAGAGCCTTTATATTGCCTAATCACATTCCCTTGTGTCCCTTTCCCAATAAATATGACCTCTTCTTGCAGGTAATTGCCATTTTAGTTTCTGTCATCATATGTTTTCACTGTCATTTTATGTCATATAAATTCAAATAATATATAGGACATCAGCTTTTTTGTTTCATGTTTATATGAATTTTCTCATAAAAGATATTAAATGTATAATTTAAAATTACTTTGATCAAACAATCAAGATACACATTTTTATGATCTTAGGTTATTATTTTTTTAAGCTATAGCAGAATACCAAAAGCAACCAAAGGGCAGGATGGGAAGACAAGTCACACCTAAATGGAGTACATAAAAATTCAAAACGTTTGTGTCTCAAGATGTGATTAAGAGACAAGTAAAGAGCCCCCCACAATTTAAAATGATTTTGAACCTCCAAATTCCCAAAGAACAGTTGGATTCTGACAAAATTGGAGCAGGAAGCAAAGGAACTGAGATCCTCGTGGCCTGTCCACCAAACACCTCTGGAGAATGAAAAGTTGCCTTCAGTTTTGAATATGCTTGTTCTCTTGAAAAAGTTGCCACACACTTATAACCATGGGCCATCAAGCATTCATTCTGTGTTCAGAGTCTGAAGAAATTGAATGCCTTTTTTTTTTGGC
The DNA here is from genome assembly GCA_026225945.1 of Cricetomys ansorgei. Lineage (NCBI taxonomy): Eukaryota > Metazoa > Chordata > Mammalia > Rodentia > Nesomyidae > Cricetomys > Cricetomys ansorgei. The sequence continues at coordinate 3,660,842 of JAMJFZ010003399.1, forward strand.
ATTCATTTTGGAGGGGCATTTTGGAGGGGAGGAGGGTCTGCTGAGTCAGTCAGGCAAAATATGAGTAAAGCAGAATCACAGTTCAGTATGTCACTTCCTGAGTATATAGTGTGGGCTACTGCTCCCACCAGACTCTTAGTCACCCATTCAATGAGCATATCTCTTCTAAGCAGGGAGCATGATTTCAAGAGGGCCCCAGAAAATGCCATTAGGAAAGCCTGGTATCCAGGAATGGTCATATCTTCAGTGAAAGTCTAATGTCCTGCAGTAAATAGCCTTCCAGTATAAGCTTCCAGTGGCATCTCAATAATGTCTACCACCATTGTCCAAATAGAGCACGATGCTGGTTCCTTGACAGTACCTTCTGCCACAGTCTCTTTAACACATGAAATGATACTAGTACCAGGCATGTCTTCTACTGAGTCCCAGGCTATATTCCCTTCTTTGGATAAAATACTGTTTCTCAGAAATCCCTATTACTGTGGCTGGGTCCCAGTAGTTGCTGACTTTAGAATCCCAGGACTCACTTGTGAAGCATCCAGACTGCCAGGAAGGCCCTCTCTTGCTTGAGTAGCCCACATGTGCTCTGTAGAGCACAGAGAACCCCATGGGGAACACACAAAAGGGAATCCTCTGTTTCAGGACTTATTTCTGCCAGTATGACAACTGTGGGAAAGTACTTACCAAATGTTCTCACCTTATCAGTCACCAAATACAAGCACATGTGAGAAACCGTACGAATGTAAATCACTATATGTGGTCCTTTCTCTGTCAAAATGTTATAATGTGAATATACACTATATATACTGACCTTACAGATATAATAACTATAGCTGACAATAGCTGATTCATGAGATCTAACCATCTCCATAGCACCGAAGGATTCATCAGATTTTAGTTTGACTAGAACCTAAGGTCGAATGTAAAAGACTGATGGTTTTCTTGCTCCTAGCCAGGAACTTTAGATGATTTTCTTTTTCCTCTGACTCTCTAACACCTGACCTCACTGCCTCAGACCAGATCATTTTTTGATATGTAAAGGTTTAAGTGGCGGAAGGAGTATTAGGCTGTGATATTAACACCCACATGAAGCTGTAGCCTCCATCAGGGATACTTCTAAAGCTTCAAACATAATCTCTGATGCTCTCATCTCTCAGAGCCACATACTCTGCCTGTTAGCAAGGTGAGAAGATGAAACAGAGATAAAGAGTTTATAAAAAGCTCTTAGCTTTACTTTAAAATCCTTTATGACTTCTGTTTGCCTCCTCCAGAAAGTCCAGGATCTCTACTTGGATATTCCATAGTCTTTAGCACCAGGCTTATGCTCAAATAATAAAACTAGCAATCACTTACTGAAAAGTGACCTTGCGAAAGGTGTTTGAACACCATGCTTTCTGTTTTTTGTTTTATTTTTTTATTTTCATCATCTTCTGGAAAATAACAGTAAGAATATTATACTACAATGAACATGTCATCTGTACCATATTAGATTCTCTCTGGCATGACTATCCACACACACTCAGAGTTTCTATACCTTCCCACTAGAATTAAATTCTATACAGCCACAGAATCCCAGACTTGTGGGACAGGTAACACTTATGGGTAAAATTTGATTAATGGTTAAAGAGAGATTGCAGAGAACCAAGAAGAGAAATTCTGCCTTTCTTCTCTCCCATAAATTGTTGGGTAGCATTATTTCTTCCCTACATGATAGCTTTGTGGAGAGACCTCCAAAGCAGCCACTGAGCACACCTGACTCTTCAAGATTGGTCATGAAGCAGTACCCAGCATGGAAACACATGACCTCATACTGCTTCATTCTTGACTGTCCCACTTGCATGCTTTCACTCCAGTATATTGGCTTTGATCATCCCCCAATACACCACTGGTATTTTTTTTTGTTTTGTTTGGTTTTTTTTTGTTTTTGTTTTTGTTTTTGTTTTTGAGACAGGGTTTCTCTGTTGTAACTCTGGCTGTTCTGGAACTCACTCTGTAGACCAGGCTGGCCTCAAACTCACAGGGATCCGTCTGCCTCTGTCTCCAGAGTGCTGGGATTAAATGCGTGTGCCACCACTGCCTGGCTAGTGCTTTTTTTTAAGTTGTTCTTTAAAAAGACAGATCAGGAATGAAGGGATGGAAAAAAAAATGAAGGTTAGATGGTGATTGGTTTATGTATGTTGACCCTTATTAGTATGTATAATTAATGCATGTTAATCAAAATTAAAATAATTTTTAAAAATAAAGTTGGAAGACAATTCATCTGAGAATAAATTTGCAAATCATATAATTAATAAAATATGTACCTAGAATATAGTTAGAATTCTTATAACTCAAAATTTTAAAAATATTACTTAAAATAGGCTCAGATTTTAAACACACTTCTGAAAGAAGATATACAAGTGACTAATAAGCACATTGAAACTGGGATTAATAGGAGTGCAAATTAAAACCATAATTAAATATTTCATTAATTATTACAATATAGGGTGGCTATATTATTTTTCTTAAATATGGATAAACGACTGTCACGGTACGTGTAGACAAGCAGGATTTCATACACTGTTCTTGAGAGTCTAAAATAGTGCAACATTTATAGAAAATGATCTATCAGTTCTTTAAAATGTGAAACATAGAGTTGTCATGATATAGCAATTATTTCTAAATACAGATTCATAAATAAATATGCCAAGAGGTGAAAACATGTGTTCACACATAACCTTGTAGATAAATGTTCCTAGTAGCTTATTCATAACAAGAGAAAGTTAAAAAAAGAAATCAAGTTCCCTTCAACTTATAAAAAAAGTTGATAAATAGAACTTGGTTTGTCTGTACAATAAAACATTATTCACCTAGAAAAATGGATGAAATCCATAATGCATGCTATAATGAGTAATCACTCTTTAAAATACTATTCTTCAGGGAAGTAGCTAGATACGAAAGGGCAATAAGGTGATATCATTTACATGAAGTGTCCAAAATAGACTATCCACAGAGAAAAAAAAGTAGGTTTAGTATTTGCCATGGGCTGGGAGATGGAGACAGTACTATGCAATGTACAATAAAAATGACCTAAAATTGCATAGTAGAACTTTGTGAATATATTAAAAAGCAGGACATTGTATACTTGAAAATGGTAAATTTTATAAACTATGTTTCAGTTTTTTTAAATAATCTTCATTTGTTTTAATTTAATACTTGAGATATCTCCTATTTTTCTAATGAATATTGCCAAAGTTAGACTCAAAATGAAATTAAATCAAATCTGCTGTAGTCCTGATCCAACTGATTTATTTCACTCAGCTTTTCACCCAAACTTGTTAATTGATACGTATATACACATATTTGTACTAAATATTATGTTGTCACATTAATATTTGATTAAATATGCATATATACATATATTTATCCAATAAGACAGGAGTGACTGAAGAAGTGACTAATGCTTCTTTACTTGTCCTGTCTCTCTCATCTCCATAATCTCTGGGCCCGTTCCCATTGTCCTGATTCTCCAGAAAATAACCTAAAGGAGAGTGAATGCAGGCAGACAGGAAAGAGAAAAGCAGTGAGGTTGGTGTTTATAATAATCTCAACATTAGCTCACTGTGCCCTGGATAAATAATGTTGGCTAAGTTTCTGCTGGGTGTAAGGTACTCACGCCGCTGGGTGTGCAGCTGCTTCTGGTCACCCTTTGTGGCTGTTGGTCTTCTCAACTTGCAGAAATGCCTGTGGCATGAAGCATGGTCTCTCTATCTAGGATGGGTAGAACTTGTAGGATGACAAGTCTAAATTAAGAACTCAGGACTTCAGGCTATTTGTTTTGCCTGGGCAGTACAGAAGTCCTGAGATTAAAAAAGGGTAATGAAGATAGCAGCTGGCCCATGCCCTGCCCATTCCTCTCCTGCAAGGCCAATCACCACCCCTGTGCCAGGGTTGTCAAAACTCAAAGCAGTTGCTCAGCTTGGCCTTGAGAACAATTCTTTCCTTGAAAATCAAGCTTCTAATCTATATAGAGCCCTCATCAATTCCAGATATTTGGCCTGCAGTTCAGATGTTGATGTTAACCAATGGACACTGCCGTTTAGTTTTCTTTTTGCTGGTCCGTCCCCGGTTCTTTTTCTAGCTCAGCTTTCTCTTGTCAGTATCCTATTTTCATATTATCAAACATCTTATCTTCTTCTAACCTCACTATTTGTGAATTTTTATTTCTTATTTTACTTATTTTATTTCTTATTTTTATTTCTTGTTTACTGATTTACTTTTAGTGAACAGTTCCAGGTACAGCTTTGCCAAAAGTAACATAGTTATACTCAGTGCTGACTGAAGCTACACAGTCATCATGAGAAGGTTGATTGGGTTAAACACTTCAGATGAGAGGTACTCATTCTTAGGTATGTTTTGGAAGTTCCAAAATATATTGATACCTGGGTACCACTCTTTGAGTTTCTAATATAATTAGTCAAAGTATGACCTGAGCTGGAACTTACACAGTTGATCAGTTGATTTTCTGGTTCAACTACTCTAAATAACAATGTGGGTGTAATGGTGGGTTCCTTTAGCTTTGAATTCCTGTGTTGCTTGAATATAAGGCATAATCAGTAAAAGGGAATTCCTGTCCTTCTATAGTTAAAGGCAATCTACCCATATTTTCTTTTTTGTAAGAGAATGGGAGATAAAGGAGCTGAAGGTAGGAAAACAGATTCTTTAGAACATATTATATTATGTTCTTTTACACTCTTTTGATGGATTTTCCTTTTACTCACAAGAAATCTAAAATCTTTTTGCTGACTGGCAATATTTTACATAATTTTGCTACCTACAATTGCTCAGTGATCGCTAGCCACAGGCTTATGTGTATATATATATGAATAGCTCTCTCAACTTCTTGAGCTCTTTATAATTATACCAACATCTTAATAAGGCTTCTCTGGCCTTTATTTTAGAATTGCAATTTCCCTAATCTCTGTATCTTCCACGTGTAGCATTATTCTGCATAATACTTAAGACATTCTTATACATTATACTTTCCTTATTAACATATTTCCCATTTTTTCTCCAACTAAAGTGGAATCATTATGAGATAATTGCACTTATTATATTTACTTCTCCATTCAAAATACTTAAAACAGTGCCTGCCACACAATGGATACTAAATAAGTATTTATTGTTTGAGCAAATGGTAAAAAGAAATTCTATAGATTATTAGTAACAATCTCACAGTTTGTAAAGGGTTTCATGTCAATAAGTTCCATAGACTTTTACAATAACCTTAAGAGGGAGCTAAGACAGATTTTATCAAAGCAAAATAAAAGAGTCTCAGAGAAAAAATATTACCTTAAGTTCATCTTCTTAGTAAGAAAGAAAGCCTCAAAGATAACTTAGACTCCATTAAGTATATCATGCTTTCCAAGGCAGTATTTTACTAAAAATAGTTATCGTACAGCCTTCATTGATTTTTTTTCTTTTTGTGATATTTTCAGTGAACAAAAAAAAAAAAAACATTTTTTGTACGTTAACTTGCTTTAAAAAAATAATGATTTTAAAAAGGTTACTACCAAGCCTTCACAGACAGAACTAGGACAAGAGTAGTAGACAACAAATAGACAGCAAGTGCTAGTAAGAGAAAAATAAGAGTCACAAAAGATTCTAACTGAGAAGCTAGGAGAATCCCACAATTATAAGGTGGGTGAGAGATTAATTGCTTTACAAAAAATACATTATTTTTTAATCATTTTAACTAGGAAAAATTTGATTTGATGAAAGAATATTTCAGTGACCATGACCAGCAGGACACTCAAATGTATAGAACAGAGATTGTAGTTGGAGATGAATCAAATGCATAAAAAGACCAGAATGTCAGCTTTTGATAATGATTGCATGCCAGAGTCATCTGGGGGAATTCTGGGGAAATGCCTAGACTTAAGGGTAATTAAATAAAAACAAGTGGTGGCTGATAATAGGTAAATAGTGGGATAGACTTAGATGAATGAAGAAGCATGCCATGAGCAAAATGTTAAGCGACACACATATTCGAAGTTAGAAAGGGAATAGCAGCCTCCAACAAGCAAGGGAAACCAAGGAAAAAACTAGACTCTGGTAACAGTAGGCACAATAAAATGTTAAGAAGTAAGGAATGAGCAATAGTGCCAGGTTTTGCTACAGGGATGGAGAAAAGGCTTAAAATGTGTTATTTTGATTTGTGTAAAAGTAAATTGTCAGCCAGCAAAATGGTTCTGTGGGTAGGTAAATGTGCTTGCCAGGAAAGCCTGATGAACTGGGTTTGATTCTTAGAACCCGTGTTTAAAAAATAGATGGTCCTTTTATGCTTAAATTTGTCAAAATACATGCTTGGGATAGAAATAATTCAGAGATAAACTTACTGTGGTTTTGAATTGGCTTCCCTCTCTATTTTCCTAGTGGCTGAAGAATTTTATCCATTAATAATAATAACTTCAAGAAAATAAAAGGAATTGTACACAATTAAAGACTCACCTGTTTACTTAGCCCTTTATTTCAGTGCAAAAAGAAAGAGGTGGTGTCCCATCTGAGGTAAGCAGAGGTAAATAGTTCCGTTTCAGGACAGTTGTCACTGTAGAGGTAGAATTAATACTCAGTTGTATTTGGGCCACTTCTACTTATCCAAAGGCAAATAGTAATCATGAGTTAAATCTCAGGATGTGTGCCTGCACACATAGCTACTATACAAAAAGAAAAAAGAAAAAAGAAAAGAAACAAACTTTTCAAAAGGACAAATACAACTTAGACGACTGTAAACTGAGCAGAAGAAAAGGCCAAAACTACAAAATCATATAAATACAGACTTATGATTAGGAAAAGAATTGCTGAAATTAAGGTCAGTCAATTCTAGGTTGATTTTAAGGAGAACATACTCTTTTGATTTCTGTGCAGTCATCCCAAATGGAAGCAAAGGCACAGAAACTACCTTGGACTGTGTTCAAGGGAAAAATGAGACAAGATATGTGAGAGTGCTCTGGAAGCTCCAGATTGTGCTTCACATGAGAAGAGCTGCTATTGCTGTTGTTACTATCCCACCCAGAGCAGAGGAGCAAAGGACATTGGAGACAAGCCACATGCCATGTCAATATTGAGCTGAGATTTAAAGCTTCTGATTTGCTCTACTGTCACTCAAGCTTTAATGAGTCATTTATTTGTGTATTGACAACCATAAGACAGCATGAATTTATGCTATGAGCAATAAATAGTTACCCACCAGTAGAGTGCTCGAGGTGGAGTTTCATTAGCTTCCTAAGGAAACTTGGCTGAGTGTCCCAGAAAGAAATCAAAATCATAATACAATTTCTTTACGTGGATGGCTGGAAAGTGTATGACTCAGAAAGCGTGCTGTAATTTCCAATTTTTCTTACTTTTTTTTTTATTTTGAATCATATTGTTTCCACTCAGCTAAAACTATCAAGAAATCTAGAATAACTGTACCAAGCTGAATCTGTCAGTCCTTCTTACTTCAGAATTAAATATGCCATTTCTTCCTCAGAAGGCCATGAAATTAAATATCCCACAGAAAACAGCTGAATAAACCAGTAGGCAACCATACAATAAAACTGGAAAAATCAGCCCAGAGAGTGAGGTCTATTTGTAGAGAATGAGATGCTGTGACAAAGTAGCCCCAAACTTTTTAAAAAGCCATGCCCAAGAAACAGGGGATCCTAATTTGGGGTGAGCACAAGTAAGAAAGATTGATATACACTTATAAAAACGTTACAGTGAAACTCAATGTTTCGTATGCTAACTTAAAAAAATTAAAGAGAAAAAATTTATGTGAAAAAAAAATGCCCAAGAAGAAGAAAAAAAGTATAAGACTTGAAAGAGTTGCTATTATAAAAAAATATCTGGTAAAAATAAACTTATGATATCATATAAAATTATGCTTTGGTCAAATAATTTTCAGTCTCTGAAAATCTCACACAAAAGGTCATATTAGCCTCATCTTTTTATTGCTCAGAGGGAAATATCATCCATCTCTATTTGAACTCCTTTAGTAACAGGCAGCCCAGTACGCACAAGACAATATGTTTTCATTACGGTTTATTTGTCTTTTCTTCTTTTGAGAACTGATTAAAGTTTAAGGCAAAACTAACTGGGACTATATATGTATGAAATTCTACAAGGATTTACCAAGATCACCTCAACCCTTATAATCCAAGGAGAAAAACTGAAGCTACAGGAAAAAAATACAATTTTCCTCAAAGGTACAGAGTTTATTAAGACTAGAATCTAAGTCTCTGTTCACAGCTCAGTGCCTTGTCTATTTCCAATATACAAAGGAGCAGGCCACCCTCAGGACTGACTGCCCATTGACCCACTCCTGCTTCTCTTTTCTGCTCGCTCTCACAACATAATATTGGCTCTGTAATCCCTCAACAAGAAAAATTCCAAAGGGTAGACAGGGTTAGGGAAAAGTGGCTCATGGAGGGGAAATAGTACTTGCCCACTCTTTGGCTTAGTCACAACAATGACTAATAACCTCCTGGAAATAATGGTATCTTACTGTTTGATCCCATTATGTATTACGTGGAAACGGCTTTAGTTTTCAGAATGAGTTAGTATCTCTCAGGAATACTTATGTAGAGTAACTGTAAATCCTCCTGAGTACATGGCTGGTCACTAAAGACTCAGTTGACAACAGTTTTCTATGCTAGGCACTCTGTTAAAACTTAGTCACAAAAGAGAAAAACAGAGCTGAATGAAGAAGGCTAATCTTCTATAGAAGAGCTTGTCTATAGAAACACAGAAAACATATATAGATAATGCTAATCTAAGACAGATTAGAGTGACCCTCACATTCTCACATGTATCTAATAATAATGGTCCTTCTAGGACATGAGTTGATGATAAAACTGGCCAGTACTCTTTCCATTAAGCACCTTATGGGAGCATGTATGGGTGGAGCAAGTCTTCTAAAGGAACCAGAGGAAAAATTAGTTTATGCTTCAAAAGCTTCAGCTCTGAATAATGACTCTAAAAGATGCCTTACTCCCTGCAGAAGGCATTGAAGTGGAACAGATCAAGACTTCTAGCTAAGGGAGGGATATGTGGCTTGCCTTGGATTTCTAGGTCAAATTATCATTTGCTTTTCTTTGGGTCTAGGGGCTTTTTCTCCCTGATTTCTCTTAATTTCAAAGAAGAAACACCTGGAATAAGGCAATTGAATGATTATCTTCCTCTCTCTCTAGTGCCAGTATTAACCTACTTAGCCATCACTTTATATACAAGCAGCTATAGAAAATGAAGGAAAAAATGAATTAAAAGAAAAATGTAGCTTGCCGTTATGGCTCAGACACATACAGACTAACTGATCTCCAGCAGGTTTCATTTTCTCTGAGTACTCTCTAGTGAAGAAGTTATGCAATTAAAGAATTGAAAAAGCCTGGTGGCGCTGGCACATGTCTTTAATCTCAGCACAAGGGAGGCAGAGACAGGCAGATCTGTGTGAGTTTGAGGCCAGCTTGGTCTACAGAGTGAGTTCCAGGACAGTCAGAGGTACAACAGAGAAACTCTGTCTCAGAAAAAAAAAAAGTTATTTAAAAAAAGAATTGAACGAAAAAATACATTATGAAGAAATTTGTCACAATTTCCCATCATGTTTCTTTTGCAGTTATTGCTATCTCTCTGAAGATGTTACCACTCTACTCTGTATAATTCAAAACCTCAGATTTGTATTTTAATTAATACCATTCCACATGAGAAATGGAAGAAACCCAGCTACTTTACGAAGGAACAGGAGATGGAAGGAAATTTGGTCTCTGATCTTCAGATCTCTCTTAACTTTCTTAAGAGAGAAAGAGGTTGATGTAAGTAGCCTCAGAAAGTACCACTATAACATCTGAATACAAGTCAGAGGCATAATAAATGCAGCTGAACAAAAGGAAGAACTTTCGACAACCAAGGATTTCCCCACAGATATATAATGGATTCTTTCAGAGAATAGTAAAGACTTTTCCTCTAGAAGTGTTCAGTCAAAGATGAGATGGATGTTTAAAGGTGAAGTCAGTTGTAAAAGAAACATATGACTCATAAAAGCCTGCTATCCTCCGAGTATTAGACTAGGTCCTTTACAAGGATTATGGTTTGTAATCCTTCCAACAAGTGGTAACTATTTCCCATTTTTCAGGAAAACAGAAGCTTACGGAAGTTTTAATTTTCTCACTGGGCATACCCGTGATTCTATAGGTGCATGCAAGAAGCATCTCTTTGCTGTATAAAACCAGTTAATACGAATGCAGAATGGAAAGACTGAGCACACAATGCACTTAGGATTCCAATAGCAGGAAAGTACATCAAGGATTTAAAAACAGCTCTCTCTATCTCTATTGCACTATCTAAAGAGGTGGGATGAAAATGTGCACTCTTTTAAAGTATAAGCTAACCCTAGAGATACACTTCATCCTTCCCTTTTTAATTCCCATGCAATTCATCAACTTCAAATTTCTCAAGAGTCAAAGTCTGTGTGACTTTATAAATACATTGTCTCCTTTCTGTTCTCATAGCCACCGTGTTAGGTTTAGGGCTTTGTCTACTTTCTATTTGTTCACTTTTGTAGTTTCCTATTCCAGCCCAGCTGATTCACATTTACCTGTATATGTATACAGTATAGTCCTGACTTTTCTTCAATTCAGAAACTCACAGTGGCTATACAGTGATCTTCCAAATAAACAGAAACTCAAGCATCTGAAGTCTTGTGTACTTTTCACTAACCGTACTAAAAAAAACCCACTCAACTATTGTTCCTTTCACATGTTCTGAGTTCCTGGCCATCAAGAAGTTGTTCATGTTTTCTCTACTTTTTAAAATGCTTTCTATCCTTTTCCCACTTGTTGAAATCCTATGTGTGATACATAATCTATCTTAAATAATAATTGCTAACATTTATTGAGTACTTATTTTGCACTGTGCTAAGCATGTACAAATATTTTACATGTATTAATTCAGTTCATCCTCACAATAACTTGGTGATGTTGGTACTATCATTATCTCAACTTTTGCCTGTAGTAAAATGAAGCTCAGAGAAGGAGAAATATTCCTTTTTCCAAGGTTACACAGTTACTATATGGCGGAATAAGATCAAAATACAAATAATTTTGCTCTCAAGCACCCAAAGGTATTAGGATTGAAAAATAGTCTGCAGAGCATAATGGACTCATACCTGAACTTATAGCATTTAGGAGCTGGGAGCAGGAGGACCAGGAATTAAAGATCTCCCTCAGTTACATAGAATTTCATTTAGTCAGGCCTTATCTACATGGGACCCTATCAGATCCTAAAGAAACCTGAGAAAGTCTCACTCAGTACCTGTGGTGAAAAAAAAAAAACACTCAAAAGCTATCAAAAATCTTTTCTGTTTTTCTCTAGCTCTAGTTGATGTGCTCCTTATTTGACAACTTCAGAGAATTTTGACTGCCCTTTTAAAGCTTATTTTGTGCAGTATTATTTGTGTTCCTATACGCAGGGTGAGTCTGTTAAGCCCCAGGGAGCACAATCTCTCTCTATATTTTGCAGCTTAACCTCAAACTTGGTGTAGAGGCTAGATATTCAGTATACATCCTATGTTGGATTAAAGGTATGGCAGGATGAAGAGAACAGGAAAGTTACCTAGACAGAGAGTTCCACAATTTACTACCTCACATTGCCAAACACGCCATTGGTCAGTGCTGCCAAAACCTGTCAAAATGAGATCCTACAGTCTGTTTTCCCAGCCTAGTCTCTGGCAGGTTTCTTCTTCTCCCTGCACCCTTCCAGTTCTTGCAGCTGTCTGGGCCTTGGCCAGTGTTTGGGGTGAGGCCGGATCAAAATATCACTGTCCTGGGCTCAGCTTCCAGCAGCAAGTGATCAAATGAAACTCAGTCGCACTGGTGACGAGGCTGCATTGAAAGCCCCCATACACAGTGCCAAATTGCTCTTTACACAGGCCTGGACTTGCCCGGGCACCACGTGGGTGGGCTAGTAGTTCAGCTTTCCGCAGGATGCTCTGCATGTCCACTCCAGTCCCTCCCTCTCTCCTAGCTAACTCCCAGTCTCCTTCTCTTCCTTATCTCTGGATCCCAGATGCACAAGGGTGTTGGACAAGTCCGGGCATATTCCCAGTGGCCATCTGGCTCCAGTTTGAACCTGGACAGGCAGGAACTGACTAGTCAAGGCTGGAGGGTTAACAGCCTAAGTTTCTGACATCTCAGAGAGTGCAGTCAGGGCACAAAGGATGGAATGAATGATAGCCACAGAGTATGTTCCCCCAAGTCATGCAAACTTTTCAGCACCCTTACAGTGACATCTGATAGGATCCTCTATTTCTGTCCCTAGGTGTCACAGGTTTCAACTGATTTACCCCACGAAGGAGTGTTTCCTCACTTACCCTGTCAAGATCAATAGATGGATCTTGCAATGGGATTCCCAGAACAAAGGCATTAGAGCACAGACCAGACACCCTGCCCAGCAGCCTCCCCTCACCCCGCAGCCTGCATACCGCTCTCATAATGGGTGAAATCCGTTGCAACCAGTATCCGCTGGACTCATTTCACTTCCACGTGTGGCAACAACAGATCAAATCCACCCTCTGTTTCTTTCATGTTATGCTTACCACCCCCGCCTCCCCCTTGCGAGGCATGCAGGACTGCTATTGGATTATTTGATGTACCTAGGAGTGGTTATGCAAATGAACCCCGCCCCTTAGAGGACCTTGAGTGTGCGGCGGGTAAACAATTGGCAAACCACAAATATGGCAAGAGTTACCAAAGCTCCAGGAACTGAAGCGGGGGCGGGAGGGGGAAGGGCCTAAAGTTGGAGCTGAATCTGAGGGGAGAAAGGGAGGAGACAGCAAAATGCAGCTCAATTTTTTCCAAATTCTCTGCATGATTTAGCAGCCTAGGAGTTCAGAGAAAACGAAATGTTGGAAAAGTTAGAGGAGTTCTCAGACACAAGGAAAAGCCATTTCCCGGCTCTGGCTTTTCGTTTTTATATTAGTTCCTTCAGAAGATTAAGATTTTTAACTGGAAACATGAAGCTGGGGAAAGACTACTAAAACTGAAGAAAAAGTGGATTCTGTACTTCACTCTGACTTTAAGCCATCCTGAAACTTCCCTTGGGTCTCTGAGTCTCTGATGCACATATGTATGTGGTACACACACACACACACACACACACACACATCATTTGCATAATATCTCTAAAGATTCTTCCAACAACACTTTCTGAGAGTCTTGTGATTTCACAGATCTCAGTGGGGGATGTCCTGGAGTGCATTGTAGGTAGGAAGAATTGGAAGCTGAAGCTAAGGTATAGAGAAGGAAATCAAACAATGTGCCTTGATCAAACTGAGTAGCCTCACCTGCATATAAACAGGAATTCAGAATCAAATCTCAGAGGATGAAAATCCATAGGAGGAAAAGAGCAGAATTGGATTAGAATAATGACTAGAATTCAGTTGCATACAAGTGTATATTGGATATAAATAAATACACTTTGAGTCGGTCTGACATCATCTGTGAGACGGAAATGAAAATTTCTACCCTACTAAGCTAATTCTTTCCCAAGTAGGGAGGATGATTAGTCTGCTCTTTCTCCCAGAGAAGGCACCTTTTTCTAAAAGAGGAGCCCTTTGGTTTTCTCCATCTTCAAACAAGAGTGCCTGAGCCAGCTGTGTTTTGAGACCCTATTATAATAAAAAAGAATGTTGGCTTAGGAATTAGGTCTCTTGACTAAACCAACTTCATGTGTAAAGTCATATAATCTCTCTGAGTCTTGATTTCTGCATTTGAAACTTGAATAATTTTTTAGCCTTGATGGCCTTGAAATTCAGAGGTTGTTCTTCTCACATGCTAGTGTGCACATACAGTCTCATAACTGTATGTACACAGAAACTGTGTTTCTGATAACACACAGATTCTGAGTATCTGCAGAAATTTACTTTTAGTCATGTATAAAATAAGTGTTTTGTGCACTGTTGGGTGTTAATGTATTAAAATTAATATTAATGACAGGCAGGTAACAATAAAAAGCCATGACACTTTCTGAGATGGAAAACCTGGACGGGCAAGGCACAGGGTCCCACCTCACATGCTGACTTACAAACCTCGGCTTCCCATTGCTCTGATCTTTCCTTCTGGTGCTGACCCCCAGCACATAACCTCTAGGTATTTTATTGAAAGAAAGCACTGCCTCCTATCATTTACCTGCCAGTCAAGTTGCCAGGCAAGGTCTTCTTTACCCTTAGGTTGAGGGAGGGCCCTGTAAAGTCACTCCATTAACATTAATCCAAGAACATTAATACAATCAGATGCTTTTAACACAAATATCTCCATAGGCAGACAACATTAGAATGACAATTATTCCAATCAAAGGCCAATTAGTAGATAATTGCTGGTTCTCCAAATTAGCATACTTTCTGCATTTCACAGTCCACTCCTGTTTCCAATAGGTAAGTAAGGTGACATTCCGACAGTGGTTCAGGCCGCTGGATAAACTGCTTAATATTTGAGAATAAGCTCAAATATACACCCAATATCTCTTCCCTTTTGTCTAATAATGGCTTTATCTCTAACACTAGTAGAACTATCAATTATGAGGATTGCTAAGACAAAAAAATTTATCTAAAAGATGCATAGAATCAAATGAAGTCAGGATATAAAGTCACAGTCTGTTCCAAGTCCACATTTTTTTTTTTTAATCTTGTTGAGTCCAAAGTTCAGCAGAATGCTCATGCAGTTCAAATGTCTTTAAGAAGATCCATCTCGGCTGTAGGAGGAATCAATATGATGATCTTTGTAACGTTCTTTCTTAAAGTGTCTGAATCAGTGTCACTACAGTTGATCTCTCATGGGGTGGAGCTCTCATCACCATAGCAAATATTTCTTGTCAGGACTGCCTCACTGGTATCAAGACTGTCTGTTTTACTCTGAAAACACACAAACATTTAAAAGTAACATGCAAAGACATTTCAGCACTAACACATGTATGAAGTGTGGGGTTTGCACAATCTAGGTAGCTGTTTTGGTGCCAAGAACAGACAAGGCAAATGCACATATCTTTAAGCTGTGTTTTGATCCAAATCAAGAGACAAATGAAGTGCTCTTTTCATTTTATGTCCGTATGACAGATGTGCCTTTAGTAAATTATCATTTGATTTTTGTTCCATGTCTGAGCAAGTAAAAGGCATTTGTCAGTCTTTGCAAGTTAAGCAAACTGTAATGGGGGGGTCTGTGTTCCCTTCTCCATGTACTTTGGTAAATTTCATGCTGCTCAAACCTGAATACTTGAAATATAAATTATTACAGCCAAAGTTAAAATTTATATATTTAAACATTATGTCTCATTTCCCATAAACCTTTAAAAACTATTCTTATCATGGCAGAGAAATATACTGTCTTTAGGACAGGTGTGTTCACTTTATCTTAACTTAACTAACAAAAGACACTTAGGTAGTGTCTCACCAAGTTGAGAATTAATGTGCAATACTGTTTGGCAAATATAACAACACTATTTTTCTCTAAGTCACCAGTTTACAGTTTTTCTTGGTCATCTCTTCTTGGTGGGGCTGATGTCTCTCTTTAGTCCAGTGGTCTCTGGATACTCTCAGTTGGATGTTTCAGATCAGAAGTTACCTTAGGACTATTTTTTTTTCCTTGTAAAGATAAAAATACAACATTTCCCCTATATAGCACCTTCCTGACTTTTTTTTAAGTTACATTTATCTCCTTTGGGGCAAAAATGCTTAAGCATTATCTTTTAAAATTAAAAGTTTTATTTTTTAAGGTTAAAATAGCTAATTATAGATACATCTTATACCCCTTTCTTTTTAAAATTTTAGCTGAAATTTTATTTACCATTTATTATTTTAAAATTTATTAACCTGTTCCATCTTGCTGGACAATCATTTAGCATGCCAGCCTCTCGTGAGTGGGGGAGCATGCTGATAAAAGGAGCATTCAGCTGCTACCAAGCCTTGTGGGGTTTGTAGTTCACACTATACACAGGAAGTTTGGACGTTTGCCAAATTGCCATAAACAAAAATCTAAGAATAGGCAAATAAATCCTTTCTGCCAACCAGAGAAAACCAGATCCCAATTCTCTGGAGGGCAAGGACCAGCGGGCTGAATTTTGGGCTCAAACTCCTAGGCGTAACTGAGCTGATTGTTATACAACAGTCAGAACCAAATGGCCATGGAGAAGGAAATCCTAACACAGGTTGTGTAGATCCCGCCCAAGCTTCCAGATATGTTCTGTGCAAACAAGATCCATTTCAAAACATTGTCCTCCTTTTGCATCATGAGCCCAGGGGAGGAATGATCAGAAGGCATACAATCAAATTCGGGGTCTATTTGTTCCATATATGCATTTTGTAATTTCCTTTCTACCTGAGCTAACTCCTGTTCTGCTGTTATTGCCACCCTTTTTGGACTGTTTAAATCTGTATTACCTTTCAATGTTTGAAATAACTCTTGGTAGTTAACACAATGGTAGATTTATTAAACCAGATATTAATTTCCAGTGGCTTTTGCACAAAATATGTACATAAAGCTGGACTAGACAACATTCCCTGAGGAAGGAATTTCCATTGATATCCTTTAACAGGCTTGTTGTAGGTTATTTTATAGTCATGGATAATATTCCTGTAAGCTGTCCTTGTAGCAGATAAAGGATTCACTTCCTGCCAATGGAGTGGCCACCCAGTTCTCCATATGAATGTTCATTAACTTTAAGGCAGATGAAAGTTAGGCTCTATTCATTTGTATATTGGAGAGCTGGGTGGAGACATGGAGGATTTGGAATGAAAAAGCACCTAGGGCTGGAGTAGAGGGGAGAAGCAGGAATGCTGTGAGGATAGAAGCAAGAATAGGGAGAGAACAGTGTGGGAGAAACATGGAATGAAGCCTCTGCCTAGCCGCCTGGGTATTGAATCCCTGAGAACTGACATGGCTTGTAATTAATAAAGAGCATTGAGAAAAACCAACGCTGGTCTCTTATTAAGTGATTGAACATTTATTAACACAGTCTGAGAATTACTATCAATACTTTCTATGTTCTACTTATTGACAACCTGGACAGCCTGTGGAAGTTCTTGACAACAATTTTTAATATCTTTATCAGGAACATCTCCCATCTTACAGGCTGTCTCTGAGATTGAAGGAATGTTAATCTGTGCTTTCCATGGTTTTAATAGGTCTCTTCC
Source organism: Cricetomys ansorgei (assembly GCA_026225945.1). NCBI lineage: Eukaryota > Metazoa > Chordata > Mammalia > Rodentia > Nesomyidae > Cricetomys > Cricetomys ansorgei. The sequence goes on from JAMJFZ010003399.1 coordinate 3,678,036, forward strand.
TCATAAGTTCATAGCTATATCTGTCACATATGGCCTTACATTTTCTATTTGACCTATTGGTCTTATGCATTGACTCATGTTACATTCTGTTTTACCTGACAAAATGTTCCAATTCCAAAGAGCTGTGTAGATACCTCTTGAAGAGGCCAGCTTGGTCTTGTGAGATGGTTGTCACATCAGCTCCTGAGTCTACCAATCCTTAATCAAAACTCCATTTGTTTGTAACTTTAACTTAGGTCTCTGACCATTTATAGTCGCTTACCAAAGTATCTGTTTTTCAGCAGTTTTTAGACCATCTGTTTTAGCAGTTGGAGCTGCTCTGTACTTAATAAATGGATTATTTATAGCAAGGTCCAGAGCAATGGTGTCTTTTGTAGCAGGCACTACTTGCTTTAATATCTCTGAAGGTATGTTAATCAGTTGCTGGTAGGAAACCGATGGCTCATGTTGTCTGTGGTGGGGGCTCACCCAACTGTTGGGTGAGGTGCTACCTAGGTCTTGACAGTTGTATTGTCTGCAGGTGTTGAATTTATGTGGGGAATGCTTGATTGCACATGATCTGCATGTGCTATCAGTAAAACACCTGAGGAGTTCTGAATCAATGAAAACACCTGAGCTGAGATGCTCCGGGTTCCACTATCTAGTATGGCTCTTGCCATGATGGAGGTTCCCTTTGCTGAGGTCTGAGAAGCCTTCCATCTATGAGAATGCCGCCTTATCTCTCTTGATGAGCCCCCACAGAAGCCTAACAGCTACAAATGGTATGCCAACATGGTACATCACACCAGCTACATCCAATATGGAGACAAGGAAGAAGAAAAAGAAACTCCAGACCTCTCAGAGTTCATTTTGTTTTGTTTTGTTTTGCTTTGTTTTCTGTAAACCTGTCCAGATACTGGCTAGATGAGACAGTTCTAACAAGACACATCTGCTATGGTGATGAGAACTCTACCCCATGAGGAAACTCTTCCTGCAGACAAGGTTCCCAGTTTTTTTTCCAGCAAACCAGACTCTATATTAAAATCTGGAAAGTGTTTCCTCAGGGTCAGCACACAGAAGTTCTCTTCCAGAACTAGGCAAGGCTGTATGTTGTGCCAGTAGCTGAACTCAGTACTGTAAGAGTCACCCAGTGATGCTGGTTTTGAAGGCATGAAGGAGACATTGAGAGCAACTGGAAGGTTGGCACTGTTAGAGGCCAAGAGAAGCCAGTGGTAAAAGTGCACCCTCAGTGGCAGTTGTAGGCCCAGATTGAAGGGGTCATATAAATAAGTTGATGCTTGGCACCATGAACAAAACCCAGGAAAGGCTATTGGTGAAAGTTAAGCCCAGTTGTAGCAAGGCAAAACCCCAGCCTTCTGAATGCCAGTACCATAGGATGACCATCAAGAACAGAAGAGGCAGTGGAGTGGAGCCAGCTAGAGCCTGGAGAACAAACTGTGTGTATTGTAGAGGGCAGAGTCAGAGAAGTGACCCAAGCCCTTTGGAGGAGTCTAGAAGATCATGAGTGAATTCCAGATACCTGAACATTGATAATGTCTTTCTGCTGTCAAAGTCATTGTAGAAATCTTGATAGATTTTTGGTTTCATTTGGTCCTGTGCAACCCTCATGATTGTTCCTCTTGTAAATAGTTTTTCTAGTGTAGTGTCAAATTGTGTTGTACAGATAAAGCAGTTTTTTAATTTGGCTTATACAGAAAAGGAGAATTGTAGAAGTTTATTTTTAGTTATGTAGATAATAATTGTTTTGTGCACTATTGGGTAAGGGGCTGCCTGAGTCTTGGCATTTTGTATTGTTTGCAGGTGTTGGATTTATGTGGGGGATGTTGATTGGTCATGATCTGCATGTGCTATCAGTAGAACACCTGAGGAGTTCTGGATCAATAAAAGCACCTGAGCTCAGACCCTTGGGGTTCCACTGTGGAGTATGGTACCTGCCATGATGGTGGTTCCCTCTGCTGAGGTCTGGAAAGGCTTGAAAATATAAATATGCCTCCATATCTTTCTTGGTGAGCCACCACATTAATGTACAACTACAAGTATCGCTGGTGTGAGGCCAAGAATGGTTTTGTAACAGCATTCCTATTTGATGCAGTTTCTGTGGAGTCACAGACAATACATTAAATAACAAAGGTCTAGACTGTGGACAAAAGCAACATTAGTTGCTCACCTCCATGTTAGCTAGCATTTCATAACTATAATGATTAGCTTTTGAAGAAGAAAGGCTTGTTGAGGCTCATAGTTTTGGAGTTTTCAGTCCATGGTTGGTTGCCTTGGTTGTTTTTGGGGTTTGTGGCATTGTAGCCATTTACATGATGGCCAGGATCCAAAGAAGAGACTCATCAAATGATCTTGGTCTCACTATCTCCTTCAAAGACATATTCTGCCCCAGTTACCAAAATATCTCCCACTAGACCTCACCTCTTAAAAGCTCAAGTATTTTCTAATATCATCATGGGTCATTGTCTAAGCTGTGGATAAATGTACCCTTGCAGGACAATTCAGATTTAAACTAAAGCAATGTAAATCTTATAAATTGAGTTCTTTAGTCACCAACAATTATCCTTTGAAGTAGAGTTTACTAGTCACAATTTAGAGCTGAAGTGGATCCTATTACTCAATAATGATGTCTGGAAGAAACATGAGAGAAAAGTTTCAAAGAACCTTCAGAGTCCATAAGATATTGTTGTATTATTTGGAAAATGTCTCTAAGCAACTCTGCCTCCTCCCATAACTTGACCAATAATAAAATAATTGTTGATCTTCACTGAGAACTTGCCAGGATTTATTTCACACATTTTTTGATTAATATATTTATCTTAACAACAACCTATGAGACTAAAAATAATGGAATAAACTCTCCCCCTACTTTGTTTAACCTCACATATAATTCACTAATACTTTCTGGCTCTGAAACAGCTTCTAAATTCCATAACTCAACACCTTTGCTTCAACTGTTCTGGTAGCCATGTGTTCATCTTGATTTTGTAATTCCCCCACTCTAGTCAATTCTCAGAATAGCAACCAGAGTGATCCTTTTAAAATATTAGTAAATCCAAGTATTTTCAAACCATAATGTTGGTGGTCTTATTCATAGTAAAAGTCAAATGTATTAATCATGGATTGTAATAGTTTAGAGTTTATAATCTACTCTACTCCATCTGTCATATGTCTTCTTTCTCACCTCCAATTATTCCCCTTTATCACTATGCTCAATGAATTCAGCAAGCTTTGTTTATTTCTCCTAATACTTGGCATGCTATAGACTGGTCTGTGGACTTGTGATTTTTCACCTAAGAGATTTCTTCCTCAGCCATCATCATGGTTCTAGTCCCAGCCATTATTTTAAATCCATCCATCACATTCAAATGTTTTCAGAAAGGAATTTCAAGAATACTGTAATAGAAACTAATGGAATTGCCCCTTCATTTTGGACTCCAATGGATACATGAGCTCTATGTAGCTGAGGTATAGTGTGGCACTGGGTAGAGTAAGGCTCTCAACTACTTCCTCTATATGAAATCTACTCCTGTCCTGTAGGCAGCAAAAACATAGTTTGGTCAATTCATTTCTTGGGGTTCCCTGAAATCCTTCTCATCATGAACAGAAGTTACTTCATGAGACCAAAGAGTGTAATCCTAGTTGAAGTATTTCTCTAATTATATGTCATTGTTAAAACCTGCCTTACACACCTAACAGGAGATAGACACATCTAACCTCTCCTGCGCATATCTATGTTTACAGAGAGGTTCTTGGGTCACAGAGAGAGATTTGGAGCTCTATAATGGCAAACTTCAGACATTCCTCAGACACTTAGTGAGTTCTCAAAGAAGTCAGAGTAGCATCTAATTCAAGGGTAGGACACAGACAGAGTGACATACTATAAAAGAAAACAATGTCTATTCAGTTAGATCCAGGCTCTTCCAATCTGTAGAAACTGAAAGTGCAAATGAAAGCAAAGTTTGATGAATCACAGGATGGTGAGAACTATAGAGCTGAACCATTGGATTCCAGTATGTCTAGAAACATCCTGGTCACACAATCAGTTTCTTAATGTCTGTTAGCATGTGCAATATCCATAAATAGCTTTGGTGATAGCTGTTTCATGTAATGGCTTGAATCTTCTGGATTAGAAAGTTGGGTTATAAGAAAGTTGCTTTTATCTGTGTGGTTTTTCAAACATCACCTGAATTCTAGCATAGTTAATTAAGTGCTTTCTGTCATTCTGAATCGTGTTCCTTTTCATTTGCCAAAAAGGTCTATTTCAAGCTCATTTTTCTTAGTCAGACTCAAATGCTACTCTAAAACACCTAACAGATCACTTTGTTTTACCAAGAATATAAAAGAGCAGTGACATCTCTTTCCTCAAGCTCATCCTTCTTTCTTAAGAGCTTCTTTCTGTCGCTGAATGGTCTATCGGCAGTCATTCCTATTATCTGCTGTTTATTACTTTTCATGTATCTTCACAGTCACTTTCCCTTCAGATGCTTCTACTACCTTTTTTGCTTTCTAATAAGCCAAGATTCTGTAAAGTGTTTACCATAGTGATTGGTTTTATGTGATCACACTTCTTTACTTGATTTTTTTTGTTTCTTTGTATGTTTTTTTGAGATTTTTTGAGACAGTGTCTTGTTATATAGCCTAAGCAGACCAGGAAGGTATGACCCTCTAACAACAGCATCTCTAAAGCTAGCCTTAAAGATATAAACCACTATATCCAGCTCTACTTCTTAATTTCTGAACTCACTATATTCTGATCTCCTTAAGATCACTCACAGACTACTTGCAGCTACAGTTAAAGATTCTTCCTCTCTTCTTATTTGAGTTCCTTAGAACATCCAGAACTGTGTCTATTTCGTGACTCTTGCCTTGACTTTCATGGAAATGACAGCTCTTGTTCTCATTTCTTTTTCTATATTTTTCCCTGGATTTTTCTTCTTTACTTATGAAATATCTGGGAGTTTCTTCCATTGACCCTTTAGTCAAAATAGCACCTGGAACATATATTTTGACAAATTTTATTATATTTATTAGTATATATTTAATAAATGAATTCACGTGTAATTGGGTGGGAACGCCAAAGGATTAAAGCAGTCATGCTTAAATTTTTTCCTTTTGACGTCTGAGCCTCACAGTGACCACCAAACAAGATTTTCAATACTTCCTCAGTTAAACAAAAACAAACATCAGAAATGCATAGTAGATAGAAGTGACAACTTTTAATTTTTATAAATTATTTTTATTTATTATAACAAAATTTTATTATCATTCCGTCAACTCTGCATGTCATGTCCTGTTTTAAATGTTCTATATGAAAGATCTTATTTTATAATTGAGAAAATTGAGACACAGAAATTATAGGTAATTTTCCACAGTTCCACAAAGTGGCAAGTAATTCAAGACTCTCAAAAATAAGTGATCTTGAATTATTAACTGCCACATTAAAAATAATCCATTCTTCTCTTCCCAGAATGGACCATCCTGACCTATCTGGAGAACTATTCTATACCTCAAACTTTTGCATGAATTTCCTACTCAGTACTGAATTTTCAGTCTATAAAATGAACTTCACCCTGTTTTTGTAAAGAACACCAGAGGCTTTTAGGTATTTAAAACTCTGCTTCCTTCACTTAAATCCATGACAACCATGCTCTCTTTCCATGTCTTGCCCTTCACTCTGAGAAGAGGAGAAATGAGTGTCTTCTTCCTGTTTCTCATGGACATGCTCCATCAACCATCTGCATCTTCACTGTTATCATCATTATTCATCTTCTCTGTGATGTCTACCTCCTCTATCCACAAACACATTTGAATCCCCCTCCCATTGGAAAATTTACTTGAACCTAGATCTACACTGCCTCCTCTTTAATAAGCAACTACCTCTCTCCTTTCTTAGTTAAGATTCTGACCAAATACTGAGTCCAATGCTGTAAATTCAGACAAAAGTTGGAAAGAATATAAGCCCTAGTGGGGAAGATATTGCTTTTGTTGTGATTGATGGGCATAATGTGTTAAGCAAATCATTTCTGAATAATTATGTTTAGACCTATAGATTAGTTCTTTTGTTAGTTTTCATCAGAGAAGCTTCTTTTTGCAGTGGGCAATGCAACTAAAGAGACTCAACTAGTTAAAGTCCTGAGAATAAGTGACTGTTGAATGTTCAGCCACAAATGATACACCAATATCACTCCCTCCAAGGCTCATGGAATATCACGAAAGGGGTGAAAATAATGTAAGAATTGGAAGCAGGGGTGAGGACAGTGTACAACATTATCTTTCCAAACATAACATGACTGTTGCAATCTTGAACTCACAACAGCATGATTATGTGCATAAAATCTGCAATAGACTGGAACTGTCAACACTTCATTATGAAGTGTGGAGGGGATCCTGAGATGAATTTTTGCCTGAGGATTTATACAGTGAATGGTTAATGCGGGAGACAGACATTTTCTTCAACAGTGTAGCTACTGATAAGGTGCCCATAATTCCGTCAACAAACTCTCACCTATGCTCCTATAAATAAAGTGTTTTGTTTGTTTGTTTGTTTTAAGACAGGGTTTCTCTGTTGTAACTCTGGTGGTCCTAGAACTCACTCTGCAGACCAGGCTGGACTCAAACTCACAGAGATCTGCCTGCCTCTGCCTCCTTAGTGCTGGCATTAAAGGCATGTGCCGCCACCACCCCGTATAAACAATCTTAAAGAATCTCATTGAAACACATACACACACACACACACACACACACACACACACACACACACACACATACACACACCATGAAAGTAGAGTAAAAGGGGGTTTAGTTGGGAAGAGGGAAAGGGAGTAGAACAAAAGGAGGTAATAAGGAATGAATGTTCAGTCAAGCTATATCGTGTACATTTATAAAAATGGAACAATGTAAAGTGAAATATATAACTACATATAAGTAATATATATTAATAAAATATTATAAAATTCATACTAGAGTCCTCTGTATTTACTGTTTCCATGTCATCATTTATATATTCAGCCAAATATATTATAATCAGGCTTCTTACTCCATGTGCTCTTCTTTGGGCAACAAGAGATGAATTTAGTGCCAAATATTAGGGTACGTTTTTGATCATTTCCTTCTTTATTCACAGCTTTTTCCAGTTTTGGTCACTTTTCTTTTGGAAACATTCTTTTGTTGGGATAAAGTTTCCCTCTCCTGGTTTTCTTCTATTTCTCAAAATATTCCCTCTCAGTTTGTGACACAGATGTTTCTCTTGTCTTGTCTCTGTGAATATTTGTTAAGGTGAGTCTCCTTATCCACCTCAAGTCTTTGAGAATGGCCTCTGTGTGGCTCTGGCTTTGGTGACTGTTGAGTTTCTGGCCATGCCACCTTTCAGTGCTAGCTATGGCCTCAGGTCTCAAGGTCTTTCAGAACCTCCGATAGTGCCGTCCTCTGTGACTGCCACAGATGAAGAGCTTCAACAGTGAAGTGGGTCATGCCTATAAGAAGCATTCCAACAGGAGAGAAATCTTCACTGGAACCCGCAACAGTTTTCTATCTGAACAGTTTTTCCCTGCTTACTGAGGTATCTGTTTGCATAAGATTATTGTAACCTTTGTTATGACGTGGTATTATAAGGAATGTTTGTGTGAATAAACTGAGCATATTTAAAAGGTAAACCTTGTGTGGGTATCCTAACTGCCAAGTTCCTCATAGCCCACCAGTCATGTTCTCAAAGACTCAGTGAAAACTTCAGTTATTAATCTACTTCCTTGCCAATACTTCCTGGGTTTTCATTACTTAAACACTGACTGAAATAACACAATTTTGACTGTGGCAAGTAGCCAAATCCATGTTTTTTTCTGCATACTACACTAGCACTCCTAAGCCCAGAAGCATATGTGCTGCATATACGCTTATTAATAATTTTACTTTAAAGTAACTTGGAGACAAATAGATGAGCCATTCATTAGTGTGTCACATCCACAAAGGAGAGTGACAATTCCTCCCTCAGCAGCCATCAACTTCCCGTAGCTCTTCTGATATGAGTGTGGCACTGGGTATTCCTCATCTATATATAGACAAAAGAAAGTGAATATATACATGTATACATACACACATGCACACATATATATGTGTATGTATATATGTATATATTCACTTTATTTTGTCTATTTAAATTGAAATAGATTGAAATTAAATTGAAAATAGATTCTTCTCTCATATAGTATGTCCCAACCATAGTTTTTCCTACTTCCACTCCTCCCAGCTCCCTCTACCACTTCAATTCTCCTCCATATCCACTCTCCTTTCCTTTCCCTTCAGAAAAGAGCAGGCTTTCAGGAGACAACACCAAAACAGGACAAAAAGACACAATAATACAAAGCAAAAGCCCTAATCTGGACGCTGAACAAGGCAACCCAATAGGACGAAAAGAGTCCCAAGAACAGCCCAAAGAGACAGAGACAAACTCACTCCCACTCTTAGGAATCCCACAAAACTCCAAACTAACAGCCATAGCATACACACTGAGGACTTGGTACAGACCCAAGCAGGCTCCCTAGTTGCTACTTAAATCTATTTGAGTCAATAGAAATCCTGCTCAGTTGATTCAGTGGGTCATGTTCTCTTGGTGTCCTCCATCCCCTCTGATTCCTACAATCTTTCCTCTCCCTCTTTTGTGAGGTTTCCTGAGAGAAAACTGAGAGGAGAAACAGATTGGAGACCTCTGATTTAGACTCTCCTTATAATGTCTGGCTATTGGTCCCTGCACCCACACCCATCTGCTGTAAAAGAAATCCTCTCTGGTGATGATTGCACAAGGCACAAATCTATGAGTATAGCAGAATATCATTAGGATTCACTTCATTGATTTTTGTTTTTTATTTTTTGGCCAGTCCTGTTTGTTTTTCCCAGGTCTCTGGGCTATCCAGTCTCTGGTCCCTAGCTATCCAGGCAATATAGGGCATGGCCTCCTTCTCTTAGCGTGGGCCTCAAGTTAAACCAGACATTGGTTGTCCACTCCCACAAGTTCTGTGCCACCACTGCCCGAGCACATCTTGCAGGCAGGACAGATTGTTTGTAGGGCTAAGATTTTGTGGCAGAAACCTTGCATGCATATAAAAGATGGCCAGTTCTCACTATGGTCACTGCACTAAGTTTCCAAATAACACCCCAAGTGTACCCCAATTCCAACCATTTCTCCCCACATTTTCTCCCTCCTTCCATTCCCCCTTCCACCTGATCCTTCCCATTTCTGTCCTTGCCCACCTCCTGCCCACTTACAAGATATGTTTTATTTCCTCTTCCCTTGGAGATCCAAGTATCTTCCCAAGAACCGTGGTCTTTACCTAACCTCTCTGGGACTGTGGATTGTAGCTTGATTAGCATTTAATTGCTAATATCCACTTATAAGTGAATATATGACATACTTGTCTTTCTGGGTCTGAATTACCTCACTCAGGATGCTTTGAGGAGTTCCATTCATTTGCCTGCAAATTTCATGATGTCATTTTTTTAACAGCTGAGTAATACTCTCTTGTGTAAATCACATATTCTTCTCATTATTCAGTTGAAGGACATCTAGGTTGTTTCCAGTTTCTATCTATTATGAATGAAGCCACAAAAAACATAGTTGAACAAGTGTCCTTGTAGTAGGATAGAGCATACTTTGTGTTATATACCCAAGAGTGGTATAGCTGGGTCCTGAGGTCGATCAATTCCCAACATTCTGAAGAACCACCATATTGCTTTCCTGTACAAGTTCGCACCTTCACCAGCAATGGAAAAAGGAGTGTTCAGTGTTTCCCTTGCTCCAAATCCTTGCCAACATTAGGTACCACTTGGGTTATTGATCTTAGCCATTCTGACATGTGTAAGATGGAATCTCAAAGTAGTTTTGATTTTCATGTCTCTGGTGGCTAAGGGTGTTGGACAGTTCTTTAAGTGTTTCTCATAGAGTTAAGATTCTTTTTTTGAGAATTCTTTTTACATTTGTACCACATTTTTTAAATTGGATTATTTGGTTTGTTGCTATCTAGTCTCTTTATTCTTTATAAATTTTGAATATTAGTCTTCTATCAGATGTGGAATTAGTAAAACTCTTTTCAAATTCTGTAGGCTGCCACTTTGTCCCATTAGTGTATTCTTTATCTTACATAAGCTTTTCAGTTTCATGAAGTCTCATTCATTAATTGTTGATCCTTAGTGCTTATGTCATTGGTGTATACTATTCAGAAAGTTGTGTCTTGTGGAAATGTGTTCAAGGCTATTCTGTACTTTCTCTTGTATCCAGTTCAATTTATATGGTTTTATGCTGAGGTCTTTGGTTCACTTGGACTTGAGTATTGTGCTGGGTGATAAATATGGATCTATTTACATTCTTCTACATGCAGACATCCAGTTTGACCAAAAACCATTTGTTGAAGATGATCTTTTTCAGTGTGTATCTTTGGTTTCTTTATCAAAATCAGATGTCCTCAAGAGTGTGGACTGGGTCTTCAATTTGATTCCATTGATCAACTAGTCTATTTTTATGTCAATACCATCTTCTTTTTTATTTACTATATCTCTGAAGTGCAATTTGAAATCAATATTGGTGATACCTTTGAAAGTTTTTTTTTTTTATTTTAGATGATTTTTTTTTTTTAGCTATTCTGGATTTTTATTTCCCCGTAAAGAGTCCACGATTATTCTTTCAAGGACTGTGAAGAATTGTGTTGGAATTTTTTTTTTTTTTGGTTTTTCGAGACAGGATTTCTCTGTTGTAACTTTGCATGTTCTTGGAACTCACTCTGTAGACCAGGCTGAACTTGAACTCATAGAGATCTGCCTGCCTCTGCTGGAATTAAAGGTGTACACCACCACCACCCTGCTTGTGTTGGAATTTGAATAGGATTGAATAGAAACTATAATTTTTTTGGGGGGGAGGTAGAATGGCCAGTTGTACTATGTTAATCCTACTGATCCATGATATTGGAGGTCTTTCCATCTTCTGGTCTCTTCTTTAGTTTCTTTCTTCAAAGACTTGAAATTTTTATCATACAAGTCTTTCACTTGCTTAGTTAGAGTTACCCCAAGACATTTAATATTATTTGAAGCTATTGTGAAGGATGTTGTTTCCCTGATTTCTTTCTCAGTTTGTTTGTCACTTGTATGTAGGAGGGCTACTGATTTTTTTTTTAAGTAAACCTTGTATCCATCCACTTCACTGAAAGTGTTATCAGTTGCAGGAGTGCTCTAGTGAAATTTTTAGGGTCTACATTTTTAGACTCCTTTTTTCCAATTTGTTTCCCCTTGGTTTCCTTCCATTGTCTTATAATAGATATGGGGAGAGTGGACAACTTTGCCTTGTTCCTGATTTTAGTGGAATTGCTTTGAGTTTCTCTCCATTTAATTTGATGTTGGCTATATGCTTGCCTCAAATTGCCTTAATTGTGATCCTGTATGTCCCTTATATCCCTAATCTCCCCAGGACTTTTATCATGAATAACATGAAGAAATGTTGGATTTTATCAAAGGCTTTCTTGACATTTAATGAGATGATCATGTGATTTTGTTTTGGTTTTGTTTTTTTCTTTCAGTTTGTTAACATTGTGGATTACATGTACTAGTTTTCTTATGATGAAGCATCCCTGAATCTCTGGAATGAATCTTTCCTGTTCTTCTTTAAGGACCTCTATAATCTTCATATAGTTAGTTTTGAAGTCTTTTTTTGTGTGTGTGCTTCAGCTATGTTAAAATATTCAGGGCCTGCTATGGTAGAATAGCTGGGCTCTAGTGGAGACATATTGCCCTGACTGCTATTGATTGTGTTCTTACTCGGGCATCTAGGCATCTGGTTGGGATGATTATAAGTCTAGGCACTGATTTCTGGGGGCCAGGGAAGCCTGCTGCTGGAGTTGTTGCAGAGGTAGAGTCAACCCCGAGGATTGTGTCTATGGAAACATAGGGAAGGTCCCAGGCAGCCTACATGCTCTTCTGGCAGACATAGCCTGTCATTGAGCAGGAGGTGTCTACCTGAGTTGGAGGCTGGGATACAACAATGAGGGGAAGATGGGTGCTGGGGGTGGGGGTGATCAGTGTGATCCAAAGGAGGCATGGATAGTAGGGGGATGCTGCAGCTAATGTTATATTGTAATGCTAGGGATGACCCTGAGGATTGGGTCTGGGGGAGCAAAGAGCCCATAATGATAATTTTATTGGCTTAGTCTTGTGCAGGTAACCATAGCAGCTATGAGTTGATGTACGTTAGAGCTCTGTCACATCCAAAAGTTAGCATTTTGCAACTCTCATTCAAGTTTACTGAATCATGTTTTCTACTCCCTGTTCTGAAAAGTTCCCTGAGCCTTGGATGGTTGGAAGCTGAGCAATCAGTTATTTATATTTGGTATTTTTATAATTATCTACTGCACAAAGAAGTTTCTTTTCCTGCAGTTGAGAACAGCACAAATCTATTAAGTAAACATAAGTGTTTAGAATGCAATTTGACAACTTGAGAAAGATACTTACCAAAACAACAGTATATAAGCTTCCCTCTAGGGCTAGTGATCTTCCCAGTCTGACTATATTTGTAGTACCAGGCATAAAAATTTCCCCATGGATCAGGCCTAATATCCAATCAGAAAGTAGTTTGTTACCACCATAACCATCATATAACTATCATACTAGTGGGCCAGCACATCAGTGTTGTACCATGGAGGAATCAGGACTTTTCCCCTATAAAAGTATGAATACCATCTTGTGGCTTTATGTACAATGTCTAGTAGGGAGTTTTCTAGTCATTTGGAAATTGATTGCTTCAAGCCTTGCCTCTAAAACAAGTAGTGTCTTTATCAATAGGGTCTTATTATCTGATTATGATATGCAATTCAGAGCAATGGTAATAACCTGTGTTGTTTTGAGTGCCCTTAGAGCTTCCCTGAGCTTTTGAAACCTCAAATCCTACACCAAATGATAGACATTCTTCAACAAGGCCATACCTCAGAATTCTTCCCAAAACCTACTAAATAGAAAAGAAGTATCCAAACTTATGAAGATATTGAGAAATTTATCATTCAAATCAATAAGTTCAAAAGTTCAAAGTCTCTTCTGAGACTGACAGCTCTCTGTAATTCCTAGAAAAATCAAAATAAAAAAGCAGATCACATATTTCCAACATACAATGTTTTATGACTTCAAAAGGGAAGAAAAGGAGAATAGAGAGGAAATTCTGGAACAAATCAAAACCTAAATTCATCTGGGCAAATTCCAAACTCTGCTTCTCCAAGTCCGAGTTCAAAGTGCTCTTCAGATCTCCATCTCCTTTCAGCTTTGATGACTGCAACACACTTCTCTCTTTTGGGTTAGTTCAGACCCTGTTAGCAGTTTTTCTCAGTAGGTATCCCATGACTCTGGCATCTCCAAAATCTTTGGATCTCCAAGGCAATTCAGGCTTCACTCCAAAGCACCATGCAATGGCCTCTCTAAGGCCCCCATGCAGAAACAACCCTGACACATGCCTGTCCTCAGCAGTTTTCCTTAGTTGCGGAGAGAGATTCTACAACTCCTATCCTGTATCCTTGACTCTAAAGCCAGAACTATGTGGTCAAAGCTGCCAAGTTCTGCTGCTTGCTAGGGCTGGAACATGCCCCCCTCATTCAAATACATTTTCACAAGCTTTCTGTTTTTGATGGCTTCCTTCACTGCCTAAACTGGGCTGTCCTAGAACTCAATCTGTAGATCAGGCTGGCTTTGAACTTAGAAATCCGCCTGCCTCTGCCTCCCTGGTTCTGGGGTTAAAGGCATGTACCATGACACCCAGCCTTAAACTTTTCTTTAATTCCTTTTTATAAGTTGGAAGCATAGCTGGGTGGGGTCTTATTCTGAGGTCACCACTCCCTTTATTCCATTTAGCATTAGGCTTTTCTTTAATCTTTTTATCATGGTGATCATTTCTCCAACTGAGCTATGTCCCAGCCCTGAATTTGTCTCTTAAAAATAAGGAAACTACTCTTCTTAAAAGGATGTGCTAATTCTTGCTTTATTTTCCTATTTAGGGAGGCCAGAACACATTTCATCACAATTATGTGACCTGGTTTAAAATGGAGAAGATTATTTCAATGACTGGAAAATATAGAGGGCTAGAAAGTATACAATTTATGAAGCTAGATAACGCGTGGCAAGAGGAAATTGTCTTGACTCAAGATGTATCAGAAGATTCAGTGATTTCTTCAGCCCACGCTACTAAACTACACCTGTCATACTAGCTGCTGAGTTCAAGATTTGATTTATAGAGTTGAGATCTGACAGGTTTATTACAGTCAAGAGTCACCAAGAAACAGCTGGGCAGCTATGAGTCATGGACATTTTCCTTGTCTGGAAATCAGCTGGTCTGTTAGACTTTGCCATTGGAGAAAAGAACTCATATATTTGGGAGCAAATACTGCCACCTTTATTATTTATTTACTATTTTATTCATTTATCTTACCTGCTTACTTTTCACAAAACTTCATTATTATAGGTATAATTATTCTAATTTTAAGATGTTGAAACAAGCATTAATGACATACTGTAAGTTCCTAAAGTTCATACAGTTAGGAAGTGTGATGTTGGTTTGATAATGGTTATGACAAATTTCTAACCTATGCTCTAGTGGAGCTGGATTTTGTTGTTTTTATTGTGTTATAAAATCAACAGTCTAGATTAGGCAAAAAATGAAATAAACAAAAAATATTAACTGGCTTTCTTTAAGAAGTAAGTACTGAGATACCCTTGTAAAAAGAAGTTAAGACTTCTTTTAAGTCATGAATTGAAGTAGAAACAACAAAACAAACACAAATATCAGAAAAAAAGGGACTTCAAGATGCCAAGACTTTGTTTTTGTTTTACTTTTCATCTTAGCTTCTGAATTCGTGTTTCTCCTTTGCCTTTTTATTTGCCTATTTATAGTACTTGTCCATGTGGCCAGAAATACTAAACCTTGGTTTAGTAACTTCAATGAAAAATAATGTCTTTTCCCTCTAGAATTTACATATATCAACAAAAGACTCAAATTGGCTTTATTTGAGCTAGAACAATGACTATTGTCAGAAAAATAAAGCCATATAATATTTATCTAGGATTGGAATGTGTCCATCCAGTATAAAGAGAACCTACCAAAGAGGAATACAAAAGGTAAGGGTGAAAGGGCAACAACTATCACAGCCTAATTACTATATGTGATTTTTATCACTATGCTTGGGGACTAGTACAGAATTTGGCAAACTTTTTTTAAAGGATCAGGGAGCATTTCAGTCCTGTGGGCCACTACTGTCATTTTTACTTCTTCATACTCATCCTTCTTACAACGCATTAAATATCTTTAAACCATTTTTAGCTTATGAGCCACAGGAATCATGCCTCAGGCTGGACACAATCCGTCTGAATATAGTTTTCTAAATAGGGATCCAGGCCTGGGTCATTTTGAAACTGAGCATGATACTAAAGCAGCTTAAGAACCAGTTAAATACACACTGAGAATGTTTAAACCTGTAGCTGAATTCATTCACTTAAGAGGGGAAGGAACTGATATAGTTTCTGATTAGTGCAAAACGTGGTACCAGTAGTTTTTTATAATATCTCCTTAATTCTTTGTTAATCTTTAGTTCATATATTTGGAAATGAACATCGTTTTCTTCATCTATAGAATGGAATTAACAACTAATGGGTACATGTATTCTGAGAATTGAATAAGCCAGATATTGATTTAGCATCCATCCTGTCATGTTGACAGTTTGTTTCCTTCACGATGAGAAGGTACAATGCATAGAGCATGTGGCTTAGGAGCCAGATATATTTGGCATTATACTCCTAGTTTTATTATTTGCCTTGCCATTTTCAAGTCTCAGCTGGCTGATTTGTAAGATGAAGATTAATACAATCCTTTAGGCAAGGTTTGTTACAAGAAGTACTATGTAAAAATGTACACACCATGGTATGCGGTAGATAGTACTGCTTCCTGATATTTATTTTATTCTTAAGCTACTATAAACATTGTAATGTTTACAAATCATACCTCTGGAGAAAGTATGAATATTCCATTTCAGCCTATCTAGAAAGACAGCACTAGGACTCTGTGTGTATATTGTGTGCATTATGTGTTAGGAGAGATGAGAGAGTAGTAGGTGGAGAGTTAAGCAGAGACATGATTCAGAAAGGAATAGTGAGGGCATTTTCTTTGTTCTGACTGCCAGATAACTTTACTTGAAGCAAAGAGGGAAGATAATTAATATAAAATCCGAAAAACAAAACTAAGAAAAAGGGAAAGAAATATAAAAAGGCTAATGTGAGATGTAGTTTTTTTATATTTTTTCCTGGAGCCTGGGATCATGATGAGTGATATGAGTGAGGAAAGAGTAGTTATTGCTATGTTTATTTCACTGTGACAACCAGAAATAAACTACAAAACACTGAACTCAAAGATTTTCCCTAAGAACCTGTGCTAGCCAATCAGAAAGATTTTTGCCAGATGTTCTTAATAATTGTGCAAAGCTCCCCCTTCCTCCTTGGGAAGCTGATTCAACACTTTCAGCACTTTCCGTTTGGCTTGATGGCTGATAAGTAGGGTGAGGCAAGGACTGTTTTTATATCATCTCTCCCAACTGATTTTTATCCTGCTTTTATACTTTTCCCTAATGTGTCTCCTTTGTGTCATAGCAGCCAGGGCATAACCTTTCTAGGAACTAGGTGGTCTGTAATAAAAAATTAAATCTTAGAAGCAATTCTGGCTGTTTCTCAATATTTTCCCTCTTCCATTGTCTTTATCATGCTCTATCCTACCTCAGTCTGTGTCACAGACATGAATAAAATTTCTAAACATAAGATACAAACCAATGTCAAAAGAAAAGCTTAAATCTTTCATGAACTTTAGTTCAAAAAGTCACTGCGTTGTCTGGGCCCCAGTTTTACTACCTGCCAAATAAGAATACTAAAATCTTGCCTGACCTTATAAGGGAAGTGAGAATAGGTGCAAAATACTTTGTAAACCATCAATACTTAGTATATGGAAGGCAAAATATAAAGTGATATTTATTAACTTTCATTAAGTGATTACCATAAAATAGGTTTTCCTTTTGAAAGTTTATTTTTAATTAAATACCATAATATTTCTCCCTCTCCTTCTCCAACCCCTCTGAGGTCCCCAAATCCACTCTGCTCAAACATATCTCTCTTTTTCTATAATTATTATCATCATGAAGACACATACACAAAAAACACACACACAAAATATAACTTATTTTTCTTCTCTCATATAATACATCTGATGATCCTCCTCCTTTCCCTCCACTCCTCCTAGCTCCCCTATATCACCTCTCCCTCTGCTCTCTGAAGCTCCCTATCTCATCACTCCCCTGCCTCTCCCCAGATAAAAGCAGTCCTCCCAAGGGTCACTACTCAAGTAGGGCATAACAAGATGAAACAAGGCCCTGGTACTAATCTCTGCATCAAGGTTGAACTCGGAAACCCATCCTTGGGAGGAAAAGGATCCCAAGGACAAACAAATTTGGAGGTCAGAGACCTTCAAATCCAGTCTGCAGGAGCTCTGCAAGAACACCAAGCTAGATAACCACAAGACATATCTAGTGGACCCTGCAGGTTCCAAGCCTGTAGCTTCAGGCTCAGTGAGTCTCCAAGAGTGCTGGCCAGTTGACTCTATGGGGCTTGTTCTCCTGGTGTCCTTGAACCCATTGGTACCTGCAATCCCTCCTCATCTCTTCCCTGGAGTTCCTGGATTTCTGCACAAAGTTTGGCCCTGGATCTCTACATCTTCCCTCATCAGCTGCCAGAGAAAGCCTCTCTGATGAAGAATGGACATGTCACCAATCTGGGAGTAGAGCAGGATCTCATTAGAAATCATCTTGTGGCTATCCAGTCTCTAGTTCCTGGCCTGCCCTGAGTAGCATGCATGAGTTCCCTCCCTTGGCATGGAGTTCTGTGCTTCCATTGTTCCATTGACTCCTGTAGGAAGGATAGGTCACAGATCAGTTTTTTTGTGGCTGGGATAGTGTCCCAATCTCACTACTAGAAGCCCTGCCTGGTTATAGTAGATAGCCTGTTCAGGCTCTTTATCCACCATTGCTAGAGGTTCCTTGAGCCATATTTGTAGGGGTTGCATTGTAGATACATCTGTTGAGTCTGGGCACACCATAGTCAGTTGCTCTCTGTTTTTTAACCAAGAATCGTTTTCTGTAATTGTCTCCAACTTCTGCAAAAAAGACTTTTTAAAACTGAGAGGTGAGAGCTAAACTTACATGTAGTTATAAGGCTAGAAAGAAGTTAAGAACTATACTGGCTTAGGAAAGTAGTAGTAGATTCTTCTCTAGGACTCATGACTGCATTAGCCATGCATAGTTGACTAAGACTGTACATCTTTCTTCAACACAGTTTCTTGCTCAGTCATACTCCACAGATATCATTTGCTAAGTCATGATCATTGCTGTTCTAATCACATTAGTAAGGAAATTTAACAACCAAATGCTTTTAAACTGATGAATGTATAGTAAAAATGTGGTACATGTACACTATGGAGTACTATTAAACTATAATAGTCTCTGTCTATTGCAAAAAGAAGGTTCCTGGATGAAAGTTAAGGATTACACTTATTTGTGGGTATAAGGACACATACTTAGCATTTGGTTAGGGATATTGCTGGGTTAGTAAAGTGGTAGCTGTAGCTTCTCCTCCAAGATCCATGAAATTACTAACCCTGGGTAGCTTGCTAGGTTTTCAATACCAAGTATGATTTCCCACATACTGAGAGGATGTTACTCCAATTAGGGAGTGGTTTGCTACTTGTTATGCTGGTTATGCTGGTTTGTAGAGCCAGATTGCACTTTTTTGTGGTTCATAGGTGTCAAAGCTGAATAAGAATATTGGTTGCTTCTCTCCTTTGGAAGCTTGCATGGCATCTTATGGCACATGAAAGCTAGTCTTCAGAGAGAAGGATTTCTGATCAGTACCACAGTTCCTGGGCCTCTGATCCTGTGTCTGAAGTGGATAGCATCTTCAACAATAGTTACTCCCGTTTTAACCATTGGCAATAGAAGTAGTCTACATAAGATGTTTTGGGAGTCTTTTGGACAACTGTGACCAACAATTTAAAAGATGGCTTCTCATGCTTGTTGGAGTTTTTGATAGGTGGTCTTTGACTCTTAGAGGGATCATTGTCAGCCCAGATGAGAAAATTTTATTTTGTATATTTATATATGTATATTTATATACCAACTATGTTTGTTATGTATATTTCAGGAAGGTTAATAGTATGATTCCTTATTACCATTTCAGAAATCCTTACTGTTATTTTATCCTCCTCTCTCCTTCTTCTGTATTTATCCTCTTCTGACTCCCTAATTAGAGTCCTCTGTCTTCCCTTTCTTTTTATCAGATCATTTGATTCTGCTATTCATCTCTTTACTGATCCCCACCCCAAACCTGTCTCATAATACTCCCTTTTTACTTTCCTTATTTTTACAGTTATTCTGGGATATGTATTCTCAGCTGAAGATTTGGAGTTAGGAACCTCACATGAGGAACAACATAGGACATTTGTCTTTCTGATCCTGGGTTATCCTCACTCAATGTTATTGTTATTGAATTCCATCCATTTACCCACAAAGTTCATGATTTTATTTTTTCTTTACAGCTGATAGTATTCAGTCATGTATATGTACCACAATTTCTCTACCCATTCATCAATTGAAGGACATTTAGGTTATTTTCATTTCTTAACTATTGTGAATAGAGTAGCAATGAACATGTCTGAGCAAGTATCTGTGGAGTAGAAAGTTGGGTCTTTTGAACATATGCCAAGAAATAGTATAGCTGGGTCATATGATAGATTAATTTTTAGCTTTTTAAAAATTCTCCACACTAATTACCAGAGTGGCTGGACCAGTTTATAATCCTATCAACAAAGAATGAGGGTTCCTTTTCTCTCCACATTCCCTGCAGCATTTATTTGGTTTTTTTTTTTTTTGTTTTGCTTTTTCCTTTTTGTTTTTGATTTTTATCTTTGACTTTCTGACTCTAGTAAGATGAAATTTCACAGTTGATTTTTGCATTTTCCTAATTGCTAGGGAAGATAGACATTTTTTGAGATATTTATTCAGTAATGTTTTTCTTTGAGAGCTCTCTTTAGGTCCCAAACTCATATTTGAATGGGTCATTTGTTTTTGTTTTTTGACTTTGTTTTTTGAGTTATTCATACAGTCTGATCTTCTGTCAAATTCATGGCTAGCAAGGAGTCTTTCCTATTCTATGGGCCTCATCTTCACCTAATGATTGTTTCTTTAGTTGTACAGAAGCTTTTTAGTTTTATTCAGTTCCACTTGTCAATTATTGGTCTGAGTTCTTGGGCAAATGGAATCCTGTTCAGAAATTCCTTTCCTACACCTATATCATGTAGGACACTGCCAGTGTTTTTGTGTAGCACTTTTAGTGTTTCATGTTTAGGTCTTTGATCCATATGGAGTGAGTTTTTGTGCAAGGATATGTGTCTGATTTTGTTGTTCTACATGTAGACATCCAGTTTCCCCAAGACCATGAACTGAAGATACTTTCTTTTCTCCTAGGTATATTTTTAAAATCTGTTTCAGATAATGAAAGACTGAAATGACATGTAATCATGCTTGGGTCTTCAATTAACTTTCTTTTCAAGAATACTATAGGTTTCACTGTGTCATGTTGTCAACTTTAGCAGTTCCAGGAATTTTTTTCTTGATTACTTATTTGACTCATTTATCATTCAGTAATGGATCCCACAACCTTCCTGAGTCTGTACACTTAGTATAAATTTGTTTGCTTTGATGTTATGTTTTATGACATTGTATTCAGGTAGCATACATGGAGTTATTTGAATTTGTTAAAAGTTGCTAAGATTTGTGTGTGTGTGTGTGTGTGTGTGTGTGTGTGTGTGTGTGTGTGTGCTCCAAGGATGTGGTATATTTTAGAGTCTTCTATGAACTGGTGAATTACATGTATATCTTTGGTATTCAGATGAAATATTCTATAGATATGTTCTTTTTATATAAGAAGTCACTTAAATTTGATATTTTTTTAACACATTCTATTCAGATGACCTGTTTCTTGTAGAAAATGCCATATTAAAATCACCTATTATTATTGGATTGATGTTCATTTGTGTCTTTGATTTTAGCAATATGCTTCTCTTAATTGTCTTATTTTGGGGGGTTATAATTCAATTACATCATTTCTCCTTCACTTTTCTCCTCCTAAACACACCCATGAATCTTGCTCTCTTTCAAATTCATGGCCCAATTTAGACTTCATGTGTGTGTGTGTGTGTGTGTGTGTGTATTCCTAAT
Source organism: Cricetomys ansorgei (assembly GCA_026225945.1). Classification (NCBI taxonomy): domain Eukaryota; kingdom Metazoa; phylum Chordata; class Mammalia; order Rodentia; family Nesomyidae; genus Cricetomys; species Cricetomys ansorgei. The sequence goes on from JAMJFZ010003399.1 coordinate 3,699,350, forward strand.
ATTCCTAAATACATAAATAAAAACTATTCATTGTGTATAACATTATGTGCATGTATGTTCTTTAATACTGTGTAACTGATTGTTGTGCTTTCATCTAGGGAAGAACATTTCTCCTACTTTTACCATTCCTTAGTTGCCTATAGTTCTTTGTGTAGTACTAAGACCTCCTGAGATTTCCTCTGTCAACATTAGCATGTCTATTGGTATCATCCTTGCCATGTTTCAGGAGATATGTAGGTGAGACTTTAGGGGTGCAGCTTCTGATATTTCTAGAAGACACAATCTCACAGCAACCCCTCCCCACTGAATTCAGGAAAGAGGCAGGGCTGTCTTATGTCCCCACGCCCTTTTCAACATTGTACACAAAAGCACTAACTGTAGCAATAAAGCAAGAAGAGAAAATTAAAGGAATACAAACAGAAAAAAAAAGAGGTCAAACTATCTCTATTTTCTGATGACATGATAACATACCTACCAGATCCTAAAAATTCTATCATAAAACTTTTAAATGTGGCAGGATACAAAATAAACTTGCACCAATCAGTAGGCTTCTATATACCATTGACAAACATACAGAGAAAGAGATTTGGGATACACTCTCATTCACAATAATCCTTAAAAACATAAAATATATAGGAATAAATCCAGCTAAGGAGGTGAAGCATCTTTACAATGGAAATCTTAAACCTCTAAAGAAAAAGATATAGAAAGACACTAAAAAATGGTAAGACCTTTCATGTACATGGGTTGGTAGAAATAATATTTTGAAAATGATCATTTTACCAAAAGTTATTTACATATTCATTCTAATCTCAATCAAAATCTCCACCTCATTCTCCACAGAAATAGACAAAATATCCTAAGGAGTAACAAATGTCTTTGGATAGTCAAAACATTACTGAGCGAAAAGAATAGTATTGTAGAGATTACTACTTCAAAACTCAAGATATATTTCAGAGCCATAGTAATAAAAACAATATGGTACTGGCACAAAACCAGACCAATGGGACAAAATCCAAATCCAAATATGATTCCATATAAATTCATTCATTTAATATTTGACAGTGATGCCAAAATGTAAGCTGAAGAAAAGAAAGCATCTTCATCAAATGGTGCTATGAAAACTGGATGTCCACATGTAGAAGAATGAAATTAGACTCATATATATCACCTTGCACATAAACTAACTCCATTAGGATCAAGTACCTACACATGAAACATGAAATGCTAAAACTGTTAGACAAAACTTTGGCAGTACCCTACATGACATAGGTATAGGAAAAGACTTTCTGAATAGGACTCCATTTGCTAAGAATTCAGGCCAACAATTGACAAGTGAGACTTAATAGAGAATTTTTAAAACATAGTCAAAAATGGTCCATTCAAATCATGGGCCTTGTATATTCCTTTAGGAGAATATTAGTAGGTTTCACCCTAACCTAATGACTTACTAGTCTTAAGTTCTTGGCCACTTTAGCAGGGTCATGTATGGGTTACTTTTCATCAAGTCGGCCTCACTTGTAAAAACAAAAACAAAAAGTGCTTGATTTTTCCTATACATGTGTACTACTTTTGCACCAGTATATTTTGCAAGCAGATCAATGTTGCAGATCTATGGGTTTGTAGGTGGGAGAGCCAGAAGTAGTGGGTGCCTCCAAGAAATTAATATCTTTCATACACAGCAGAATTGATATATATATAATTTCATAGCAACTATGACACCATGCATAATGCCTACACAGTATCACACCAGACAAAAGTCTAGGAAAACAAAAAATGAGTAGTGTTCCATACCTCACCATGAACTTATTTGCAATTGAGACCTGCTAGGAAATGAAAAATCATTTCTTTCCTAATAGAATGCCACTGTGTATATCAACCATATTCTAGGGCAGGCCCCATGACCAGGATTAGTTGACTAATTCAAAACTGACTCCATGGTTTTGTTTATTTGCGGGCTTTTTGGGATTTTGTTTTATTTGGGTATTTTTGTCTTATTAGATTTTTGGTTTTTGTTTGTTTCTATTTTGTTTTGACAGTGATAGCCAGTGATGGGTATTGAGAGGGAGAGAGATCATGAAGTTGGGTGGGTAGGGAGGTGGGAAGATCTTGGCGGAGTTGAAAGAGGGGAAATACAATCAATATACTTTGTATGAAAAAATAATACAATTAATTTTAAATAGGCCTGGGATCTGGTCAGAGAGTCCTCAAAAGAAGAAAAAATTGCTAAGAAATAACTTTAAAAATTCATTGTCTCTACCAATTTGAGAAATACAAACCAAAACAACTTTGAGATTTCATCCTTCCTCAGTCAGAATGGCAAAGATCAACAGAAACAACCAGCAACAAATGCTGGAGGGGTTGTGTGGAAATGTCTTCTTTGCTAATTGTATTCTTGATGACTAAAGTTTGCTTCTTTATCTCTTCTGAATGATTTTAGTTTTGTCCTATATTAAGATAGCAAGCCTGCTTCTGCCTTGGTCCTATTTGTTTGGAATACCATTTTCCATCCTTTTCTTTTATGGTGGTACCTATCCTGAAAGCAGAGTTTCTTGTAGACAACGTAAAAATGGATTAATTTTTCTTGACCCATTCAGGTAGCTTGTGTCTTTTGACTGAAGAGTTGAAGTTATCAATATTTAAAGTTATTTTTGAAAGGTATGTGTCAATTGCAGTCATTTGTGTTTTGTTTTACTTTGCTGTTTTTGTTCATATTTGTAGTTTGTTTTTCCATATTATAACTTGATTTGTTTTCTTTCTACAGTTTCTTCATCATGCTTATTCTTCTCTTCAGTCCAAAGTATTGCTTCTTATATTCATATTAGGTCTGGTGTTCTGGAAATGAACTGTTTTAGCCTATTTGTATTCTGTAAATTTATCTTTCTTTTTCAACTATGGCAGACAATTTTGGTGGATACAGTAATCTAAGATGGCAATCATGGTGTTTTACAAGTTGAAGTACATTTCTCTGGTCTCTTCTGGCTTTCAACATTTTTATTGAGAACTCTGCTATTATTCTGATGGCCTTTCCTATATATGCAACTTTTTTCCTATTTCAGTTTTTTATACTCTTTTTTGTATATTTAGTATTTTAGCTATGGCATGCTGTTGAGATTTTCTTTTCTTTTCTTGGATATTTGGTGTTTTGTGTACTTTTTGTATCTCTATGGATATACCCTTCCTTCATTTGGAGACATTTTCATTCATGATCTTGCTAAAGATATGCTCTGTGCTACTGATCTGGGATTCAGGATATTGCAAATGCTATTGTTTATCCTACAGAACTTAATGGTAAGACTGTATTGGTAAAGATATAGTATTCTTGGATCATAGAATATAGGTAAATCAAGGTAGCACCCAGATGGAAGGTTAATCCTTACTGGCTAGCTTTCATTGTACTGGAAGAATCTATGGCACTACCTGAGTAGGAAACTAGTCACTGATATTACCCAGCCATGAATTCTGAGAGATGGCTCAGAGGTTAAAAGCACTGGCCAGTTGCCATACGACCTGGCTTTGATTCTCAGCCGAGATGTGGCAGCTCACAACCATCTGTAACTCCAGGCCAGGAGATAGGATGCTTTCTTCTGACTTTTATAGGACCCAGGCATGCACATGGTACACAGACATGCATAGAGACAAATATTTATATATATAAAATAATAAAGCACAGTTGAAAAGAAGAGAAATCCACTAGTGAAATCCTGACATAAACATAATAGGCAAATCCAACCACGGTGTGGATTTAAGGCCTGGGCCACAGATGAAATTTGAATCTGGCATAGATATTTTGTTCAAGAACCTATGACTAGATAAGTCATAGGCCTTAAAGAAGAACCTACTAGTATTAAACTGACCCAAAAATTATTACATGCTTAGCATTTGAAAATATTTTCTCACTTAATCCCTCAAAGACTTTATTATTTATTATATTGACACTCTGTTTACTAATGCAGAAACTAAGGCTTAGAGGAGATTAACTCACATTGCAAGTGGCAGAGAAACCATTAAAACACAGAAGTCTTTATTCAGGACCTGCATGCTTAATCACTGGTATAAACAGATTGTTGGCAGTTGATGTTAATGTCCAGTGTCACTGTGTAGACTAATAAATGGATAAAGGGGTAAAATCTCTAGGCACAATACTATTTTGGGTACATTAAGAAAAGTCCACAAACAGAAGGCATAGAGAAGGAATGACAAGAGAGGAAGAGTGTGTAAGATATGTTTGTCCAAAGCCAAAAGAACAGTAAACAGACTCAAATTCTATGGAACAAGGGCCAAATAGGCAAATTTTCTGCATAGAATTCAGGCTTTCACATTAAAGAGGTAGTTGATGATGTCTACCAGAACTCTCGCAGAGGACTAATGAATGTACATTGGGTAGCAGTAAGTTGTACTATGAAGAAATAGAGCCTAAGGAGAGACTGTTGAAGTAATTAAGGGAAAGCAAGATACACATTTGCAGTCTGAAGAAGGATATAAGGTGGGAGGATATTTTTCTAACTGAGAAGTAGTAGAGTATAAACAGACAGATGTTCGAAGACTGTGTGAGTGTATGCAACATGAGATGAGAGGACAGACCAGGGACGTATTAAAAAGACTTAAAAATCTTACACTGAAGCTCAGCAGAGTATATGGATTTGAAGATGTGTTTTGATGTGTCTTGCTGCACAGTAGTTACATCTTTACTTAACAGCTTTATTATGGGAGAACACAGCGCAACAAAATCTTTTCCAAAATTTCTACTCCAATGTTCTTGAAGGGCGAACAATAACAATTTCTAAGCACTTCTTATCACCAACACACTCTTAAAAACTGTTTAAATATGTTCATTCAATATTTGCAGCAACTCCAGGGCTTCATTCTAGTTTTACATGATAAGAAACTGAAATTTAGAGGGTTGATGTACTGATAATAAACGGAAGTGACAGTCTTCAAATACAAATAGTGTGAACTTGAGTCATGTTTATCACAAGTATGCTACAAATGTATATCCCCATAAGACAGTAATTATCTATGGAGTATAAAGTATGTTTGGAACAGAATCTTAGAAGGAAGTGTCTAGATTTCAAGAATCCCTTCCTCAGTCCTTTGTCCTTGGCCAGATCTTCCTAGATATTCTGAAATGACATATCAGGATGATTATTATGGAATGGTTTATTATGGAATGTGGGTAGGGTAAACTGCAAGAAATATATACATGTATATAATATATTCATGATAAATAGGATAATATGTATAGCAATCACTTGAGTGTATTAGAAGTGGCATAGATACAGAGCCATAAAAGCATCCTCAAGCCAGGTGGTGGTGGTGCATGCCTTTAATCCTAGCAATTGGGAGGCAGAGGCAGGCAGATCTCTGTGAGTTCAAGGCCAGCCTGATCTACAGAGTGAGTTCCAGGACATCCAGAGTTACAAAGGCAAACCCTGTCTTGAAAAAAAAAAATCTGCAAACAGTTAGTTACATGGTAATCACTGTGTTAAAACTTAGTAAGCAGACATCATGCCATTTTAACTCTGAAAACTCCCTTATCCTCCTTGTATTGGTCAGGACTGTTTCAGTTGAGGTGAGAGAAAAAAAATCTTTTAAGAAATCTAAGGTTGTGGCTCAGTGGTAGAGCACTTGCCTAATGTTCATGTGGCTCATTTATGAGGATCTTTGTTCAGCCTTCAGCACTGTCTCCTAAAAACAAGTTAGTTTATGAACTAGTCGGATTTCATAAGGCTTCTTCATACATCCTTAGTTTTGATTAACCCATCCCCTGAGCTAATTAAGAACAATTAAAAATAGTTTTTAAAGATTTAACCAACATGGGTGAACAATGATGTTTCCAGAAGATGTGGATTGTCTAGTAAAAATCTCAGTGTCCAGCACAGGTTACCCTCCTATGAGTTATTGGTAAGGAAGGTAGTCAAAACAACACAGGCTCTTGCCATTAGTACTGATGCACACCAAAGCAAACAGTAAGATCCTATTCCTGAAGATACCACTCACTTTGGCTACAGGACAAAAAAGAAATCAATCTTGAATTGACAAGGAACCCCTCTCCCTCCAAGCTAGCCTTCATAGTGCTAGAAATTACTGGAAGAGAAGAGTTCAGTGGTCTTACTGAGCTCTAGATCCTGAATGGTACAATGCTGACCTGTGAGGTAAGATGTGTGCAGTGGTGCAATGGTGACATATCAGTTTATGGGAGTAACTCAGTTTTCTCTTTGTTGGATTTGACGACTGATATGTAGGAAGTAATTCATGTCTGGTAATTTAAACCTTATCAAAACTCAGAGTTGTGAAAACCATAGGTTCTATGTGAGAACTCATTGATGTTTTGTTGCTAAACTATCATGTTGTCAAACTCTTCTAAATATCTATGTTTATAGCCATAGATATATGCAGCTTTCAACCTTTGTCAGAGAAGCTTCTTATTGCAGAGTATAATGGGTACCGTAAACCTCATGACTGTTACATGCTGAGAAACACCACACAGTGGTGGTGCATGCCTTTAATCCCAGCAATCAGGAGGCAGAGTCAGGTGGATTTCTGTAAGTTCCAGGACATCCAGAGTTACAACAAAGAAACTCTGTCTCAAAAAACAAACAAACAAACAAGCAAACAAAATGCTGAGCATAAGTGAGTGTGAGTCTTTAGCTATTTGGGGCACATCATATATAAATATGTGTGTCAAACCTCCAAGGCTAGGAGAACATCACAGAAGTGGGAGCAGAAAAACTTTAAGAACTAAACAATGAGGAGTAATTCTGTGAAATGATAGCTTCTCAACAGTTAATACATGGGTATTAACACACGTGAACTCACAAAAGCTGCAGTCCCTCAAACAAGCCTTCAAGTTCAAGAGTGCTAAAAATTCAAGCATGGAAAGGGAGGTGGTTATTGATGTTCCACCTGTAATTGAGGAGCTGATATCAACTTATGGCTGCCGAGGAATGGATAGCTCCTTTTCTACGAGGTTCAGAAATTCCTATATTACACATGCTTTAGTGGATGACCTCAGTCTCATGTGCATATGGGAAGTATTAATTTGGCTCAGTGATCTATAAAAAAAGATGTAATTTAGAGAAAGATGTGAAATATGTGGAGGTGGCAAGAGGAGGTGAAGGAAGAGTGTGATGGACATGACTAAGACACATTATGCACATGTATGAAATTTTATTTTTTATTGAGAATTTTATAAACAAATGTAATGAGTTTTGATAAAATTTATCCCAGATTCCCACCTCCCCACTTATGTTCTGCACCACTTTCCCTTTCAATTTCATATGGTTTTTTTTTTTTAAATTTGCCTCTGTAAGTTAAATTAAGTCACTTTAGTGATGCAAGTATGTGCATTGTTATAGCATCAGCTTCTGGAGCTTGGATAGACACCCAGGAGCCATATCCCAGAAGAAAACTGACTTTCCCTCTCCCAGCAGCCATCAGTTGTCAATAACTCCTCACTTGTGACTCCTCTTATCCCTTCAGGCTGAGATTTTGTATGGCATAGCCTTGTGTGGGTCTTGTATAGTATAGGCATTCACAGCTTCTGTAATTTTACATGTGTAGCAACCTTGTCATGTTCAGAAAACATTACCACTTGCTCTTAAAATCCATCCTCCCATCTCTTGATAATCACAAACCTTGGGAGGAAGTGTGTGATATAGATGTCCCATTTCAGATTGAGAATTCTACATTTTTCTAGTCCATGCATGTTGACCAGTGGATCTCTGTGTTAACCTATCCCCTTCTTCCCTTAAAATCTCTCCATAGTGCTTTACTGGTTTCCTGCCTTTTATGGGTACTGGCATCAACATATACCTAAATTTGAAAGTTCCCATATGCAAATGATAATGATCCTGTGGGGTTTATATTTTTGAGTTTGGATGGCCTCACTCAGAATAATTATTTTCAGCTCTATTTATCTTCAAGACTCCTAACTTCGTTTTCTTCACAGCTTAATAAAATTCCATTTTCATTATCCATTCATCATTTGACATGAATCTAGGCAGTTTCCAAGTCCTGGATACTGTGAACAGAGAAGCTCTGAACATGGATGAACAAACATCTGATATGTAATAAAGTCTTTTAGGTATATGCCTAGGAGTTTAATAACAGAATTATGTTATAAAACTATTCCAGGTTTTTGAGGAACTTCCACCCTGATTTTCATATTGGCTCCACCAAGTTTGTACTGTCACTAACAGCTCATAAGAATTCCCTTTCCTCACACCCATGCCACACTTTGCTGTCATTATTATTGTTATTATTATTATATCTAAACTATTCAGACTAGACTAAGATGAAACTCAGTGTAGTTTTAATTTGTATTTCACTTATATCTAAGAAGTTAAACATTTAAAAATATTTTTCAGTCAATTGTTTTTATTCTTTTGAGAGTTTTCTGCTTAGTTCTATGTGTCAACTGTGATTACATTCTTTATTTTATTGGTGTTTATATATAGTTTTTATTTTTTGGGGTATTCTAGATAATAATTACTGTAAGATTTATACTTGATAAATATTTTCCCAGTCTATAGGCTTCCTCTTCACAGATGGTGTCCTTTGCTATACTGAAGCTTTTAGTTTCATAAGGTTCTATTTGTAAATTATGGATCTTAATTTTTGTGTTACCAGAATCTTACACAGAAAATCCTTTCCTGTACCTATAAACTGAAGCATATTCCATATTTTATTTCCTAACAGATTCAGGGTGTCAGGTATTATGTTAGGTCCTTGATCAATTTGAAGTTGAATTTTTGGCAATGTGAAAGATAAGGGTATAGTTTCATTCCTCTGCATGTTGATCTAGTTTTTTTCTAGCACCACTTGTTGAAGATGCTGTCTTTTCTTCAGTGTTTGTATTTTGTGTCTTTCTTAAAAATCATGTGCCTGTAAAAAGATGAGCTTATATTCATGTATTCAGTTGATGACTACTGAGAGGTGGCCATTGGCAGATTTCCCCTGCCCCACTGGAGGGCTACACACACATACACTCACGCACACACACTCACGCACACACACACACACACACACACACACTCTTAGTGGGTTACAAAAATGACATGAAGTTGTGAGAGAAATAAGAGTTACATTGAGATGGGCAGTGGAAGCTGGATAGAGGGATTATAGAATATATATGACTAAGATACACTGCATACATTTGTGAAATTTTCAAAAAATAAAAAATGAAGAAAATTAAAAAAATGAAAATGACAAGAAATGTAAGGTAATTCAGTTAAGGCAGTGCTGTCTCACAGATATGAAGACACATACATAAAAAGCACAGAATATATTCAGAGAGCTCCCACTCAAATAATCTGCTCTGTATTATAGCACAGGAAAACTTGTCCATCTCAATTATGGCTTACTTACCATGCACAACAAGGCTTCACTAAAGCCCATTCAAGAACTTTCTTTCTTTTTAAAATTCATTTTATTGAAAGTTTAAAGTTAGTAGTGTAGTATGTAGTCTATCTCTGGGGGTCTTTGTTAGTCTTTTTTGTCTTTCAAGCTTTTCTTTTGATTTCCAATTAGACCTTTCTAAAGCTTCTTGTTCTGTAGGATTGTGTGGTATGTTGGTAATATGCTTCATGCCGTAACATGCAAAAATGTCTTCATTTTCCTGGAGACATACGCTAGGGAATTGTCAGTCTTGATTTGTACAGGTATGCCCATAATAGCCATTACTTCCAGTAAACGTGTAATTACAGAGTCAGCGTTTTCAGAACTCAAGGCAGAAGCTCATTAAAACCCTGAATATATATTGATAGTATGGTGTACAAACTATAGTTTCCCAAATTCTGCAACATGAAACACATCCATCTGTCAGATTTCCCCTCTTTTGGTACGTTTAGGGTTCACACCAGATGATTCATACACTAAAAACTTACATTTGGGCCAGGCGTGGTAGTACACACCTAGAATTGCAGCACTTAGGAGGTAGAGGCAGGTGGATCTCTGTGAGTTCCAGTCCAGAACTGGACTGGTCTACAGAGTTCCAGGACAATAGGGAGACATAGAGAGACCCTATCTAAAAAAAAACCATAGAGAGACCCTATCTAAAAAAAAACCAATCAGTTGAACAAACAAAATCTTTATAATTCAATGGTCTTTAGGTTACACTCACAGGTTATCAAGCCATCATGACACTAGTTAGAACAATTTCACAGGGCTGGATCATGACTGTATCCCAGTTTATGTAACTATTTTCTTACCTATAATTTAATTTTTTCATTTTTTTATTATTAAAAACCTTGCAGTAGTAAAAGATCACCCACAAATATATCATATTTTGTCCATTTTGTACTTTTTATCCACAGCGATTTTATTAAGAAGTGGAAGTATTATGTAATAGAGAAATAATTAACACAATGTTAGAGGGCACTGATGAATCATTTCCTGAAATGAGACTATATTAACTTACATTTTCATTGCTTGTGTATGAGAATTTCTCTACTTTCTAAGGTTCATTTTAGATAGTATTGTCAAACATAAAACTTTTGCACATCTCATAGCTAATATCAGTATCTTATTTTTGTGTTCCTACCCTTAATATTAGTGAGATTGACATATTTTCAACTGTTTGTCAGCCGTCTATATTTTTTGTGAACTTTCTTTTATCTCATTTGCCATTTTACTATCCCCTTGCAATCTTATTCATTTACCTGTAAATAAGATTTTGCGTTTTATAAGAAAATTTTGGTCCAAAACAGACCACATCCATAATTTTGGTTCAATAATATACTAGACAATATTGCAATTGAAATTATTTTGTAAAAACTCATTCTTTGATGGTCTCACAGTGGCAAACTGGGCTCATCCTGCACTTATAAAAACTAGTACAAAAATTGATTCTTGGGGATTGAACCATGGTGATAAGCTTGACCAAATGTCTTTTAAGCCATTGAACACTATGAGCAGAGTTTAATGGACCATTTGTGTGTATTCTTGGAACACAAGAATTATGAGAGAAATGGAGTCAATGAAAGCTTCATTCATGAAGTTTCAGAAAGCAATGGGGATTCTATTAGGAAATGAGATAGGAATTTTTTGTGATAGTTTGACCAATATATATATTTTCATTCTGCATGTGTACTGAAACCTCAAGTTGAATTTAAAGATAATGAGTCAATTTATTTCAAAGAAAAAATTTTCAAGGCAAAATGGTATTTAAACTAATGCTGAACTAGCAAGTGTAATTGATAAAGACTATCAACATTATATAGAAATCTCCTTGCAACACTGATGGAATGACAGAAGTGTCTGGAAGGTGAGTCCCTACCCCTCAGAGGAAGCTCTGCTTTTGAGGATCCCAATTCACTTAAAGAAAGAAAAAGCATACACTAAAGTGTTTCCATGTTGCTCAGAAGTAATATCCTCAGAATCTGTTTCCCCAGGATTACCACTGAAAAGCTGATAAGGTTGTAGGCAAGGGGAGCTAGTCTGCATCTTGAGCTGACAGCAGAACTTAGTAGTGTCAATTATGTAATGGTTATGAAGAAAAAGATACAAATTTGAGGGATTCATAGATGGAAACAGACCATATGGCATGATCATAGTCCTGGCAGAGAGTCCCTTAGACTTAAGATATGAAGGTGAAGCTTAAGTTGCAATAATGACCCCTGGATATTAGACATGTGAAGACTGTGGGACAAGGAGAGTGGATCTGGCCTAAGCATATAAGAGAAGCTGTGTAACCTTCAGATGAGAGAGCTGGAGGATAGGGATACCAGAGCCCTTTGGAACTCAGAGGATTATATGACAAGCCTCACATTCTGGGCATCAAGGTACAGTTTGATACCTCCCTGATGGACTTTGTTTTTAGTTTTTGGTGTGATTGTTGCCTGTGATGCCGTGATTCTTTCCTTTAGGAATAAGAATGGTTATTCTATACCAGTAATCCATTCTAATGCTGTAAGTATATATTTTGATTTTGACTTTAAAGGAGTTCACAGTTGAGAGAATTTTGACCTTTAAAGTATTGGAATTTTAAAAGATATTAGGAACTATGAAGGTTTGATTGTATTTTATAAGAAAAACAATAAAACTTTGGGGACAAGGTGTGGAAGGTTGTGACTTAAAGTGATGTGCTTGTCAAATTAACAAGGGATGGAACTGTGATGAAAGGTTTTAATTGTCAATATTATATAGAATCACTGGGGAAAAGAGTCTAAATAAATAATTTTTAAAATTTGTGCATATCTGTGGAGAATTGTCTCAATTTATTAATTATTAAATGGGAAGTATTATAAAAGTTTATTTTTAGTTATCTATACAATGTTTTTGTGCACTGTTGGGTGAGGAGCTGTCTAGGTCTTGGCCTTTTGTATTGTCTGCAGGTATTGGCTTTATGTAGGAAATATCTGATTGCTCATGATCTGTACGTGCTATCAGTGGAACACTTGAGGATTTCTGTATCAATAAAAACACCTGAGCTCAAACACTTGGGGTTCCACTGTACAGTATGGCGCTTGCCACAACAGTGATTCCCTCTGCTGAGGTCTAGAAGGTTTTGCAATTATTAATATGCCTCTTTGTCATCCTTGATGAGCCACTCTGTAGGCATACTGCTACAAATGGCGCCTGCAACACAGAGCATGACATCACACCAGCTAATCCAAAGTGGAGACAGGAAAGAAGAAAACAAGACTCCAGATCTCCCAGAGTTCATTTTTTTTTGTTTTGTTTTCTTCAAACCTGTCCTGATACTGGTGAAGTGAGGGAGTCCTGAAAAGACACATTGGCTATGGTGATGAGAACTCTACTCCATGAGGGAATTCTTCCTGCATACAAGGTGACCTGTTATTTTTCCTGCAAATCAGACTCTATCTTAAAATATGTAAAGTGTTTCCTCAGGGTCAGCACATAGAAACTGTCTTCCAGAACTGGCCGAGTTTGTATCTCATGTTGGTAGCCAGATTCGGTACTATGTCACCCAGGTGGTGCTGATTTTGAAGGCATGAAGAAGTCATTGGGGAGCAGCTGAAGCTTGGCACTATGAGAGGCCATCAGTAAAAGTACAGCCTCTTAGTAGTTGAAAGCTCAGATTGAAGGAATCATGTAAAGTGTTAAGGCTTGGCACCATGGAGAGAACCTGAGAGGTTATTGGTGAAGGTGCAGCCTCAGTGGCAGTTGAAGGTCCAGATTGAAAGGGTCATGCAGAGAAGTTGAGGCTTGGTACCTTGAAAAGAGCCCAGGAAAAGCTATTGGTTTTCCAGTTGCAGCAAGGGACCCCAGCATTCTGAAGATGCAAGTGCCATAGAATAATCACCAAGAACAGCAGCAGCAGTAGATTGAAGCCACCCAAAGCCTGGAGGACAAGATGTGTGTGCTGCAGAGGGCAGAGCCAGAGAAGTGATCCAAGCACTTTGGAATAGCCCAGAAGATTGTGAGTGAATTCCAGATAATTGGACAATGTTTTTCTGCTATCCAAAGTCATTGTGAAAAGCTTGATAGATGTTTGGTTTTATTTGGTCCTGTGCATTAGTAAGCCTCATAATTGTTCCTTTTGTAGATTTGCTGGAATAGTGTTAAATTGTTTTGTAGAGATAAAGCATTTGTTTTTAATTTGGCTTATACAGAAAAGGGGAAATGCCATGGAAGCTTATTTTTAGTTATGTATAAAATAATTATTTTGTGCACTCTTGGGCTAGGTTTTGACATTTTGTACTGTCTGAGGTGCTGGATTTATGTGGAGGATGATTGATTGATGATGATGTGTGTGTGTTATCATTAGTACTCCCAAGGAGTTCTGGATCAATAAAACCCTGAGTTCAGACCCTCAGGGTTCAACTTTCGAGTATGGTGTTGGCCATGAAGGTGGCTCCCTCTGCTAAGGTCTGGCAGGAATTCCACCTATGAGGGCACCTCTGTGTCTTGCTTTCTGGGCTGCCACAGCAAGCATAGTGCTCCATGGAAGGCCTGTTTATTATGGGCAATGCTGTTTTTTGGGTTTGGGTCTAGACCATTTAAACATTGAAAACAAATTATGCACTAATAAGCATACATACATTCACTTTTCTCTCCATCCTGAGTGTGAATGTGACTAACTGTTTCAAGTTTTTGTCTTGACTTACTCTCCATGATAGACTATAAACTAGAATTTAAATAAAAACTCTTTGTTAAAGTTACTTTTGTCAGAGTATTTTACAACAGGAAATAGAACTAAGAAATGTGGTGTTTTGTGTTTGTGTCTCAAGAAAATCTTCCTCACTCCAAAATTTAAAACCCACCATCATATTTTCCAATGCTTTTATAAATTTTGAGTTTAAACTATTGCAAATCCAATTTGTTTTTAACTATGCCTTCAATATAATTTAGACAATTATCTCAACACTACTTTTAAACAGGTTATCCTTCCTTTCATTGATTTTACCTGCCTGCAAGCTTAAACTAAACTCTCTGGTATCCTAATGTCATTTATTTGTGTCTTCTTTTACTTTCTGAACACAGTATTAAATCCTTGTCTACTTTCTTTTTCTGTTGAAAAACAGCCCTCTTCATCCGTTTTTGCTACTATTACCAAATTTCATATATCTGGCAAATTTTAATGAACAGAAGTTTAGTGATCACAGCTCTGAAGCTAGTACATACAAGATCAAGTCACCAGCATCAATTGGAAACAAAAGGATGAGGAGCAAGAAGAATAAAACTCTCAGGTATGGAGCAGCAATATGCACTCAAGCTTATAGTTTTCATAAAAAAAGTTACTTTCATGATAATAGTATTACTCCATTCATGAGAGTAGAACCCTAATCACCTAGACACTTCTTAAACATCTCAGATATTCAAACCATAGCAATAACTTTTAGTTTTATTGATCAATTCTATAGCTGTTGCATTTTTTTCTATTTATACTAAACTCTTAGCTTTCAGAGTTTGTTGTTACATGGAATAGATTTCCTCTTCCAGACATTAGACTTGACATAATCCTTCACCAAAGGCTGAAATATTTTAGAAGCATTAGCAAATATTTAATGGCTTAGTAAAGTACTCAATATTCAACTCCTATGGAGACAGATGTTATCTAATACTATGAAAAATGCACAGAAGAGCAGAAGTTGAGTCAAGAGATTCAAAGTCATAGATTATTTGACAAATAATTATGATTGGTTAGGTATATACCCCACAGCAGTTAAGATTTGAGCTGGTAATATCTTTATGTCCAGATATCTCCCACCATACCTTATTATCCCAGTTAGAGTTACTATTGCTATGGTGAAACACCATGACCAAAAAACAAGCTGGGGAAGAAAGGGTTTATTTGGTTTATTATGGACCATTTCATAGTTAATCACTGAAGAAATTCAAGACGAACATGGAAGAAAACCAGAGACACGATTTGATGCAGAGGCCACAGAGGGGAGCTGCTAATTGGCTTGCTCAACATGGCTTGTTCAGCTTGCTTTATTATACAATCCTGGATAAACAGCCCAAGGATGATAGCACCCACAATCAGCTGAGCCCTCCCACATCAATCACTAATTTTAAAAATGCCCTATAGCCAGATGTTATGCAGGCATTATCTCAATTAAGTTTCTCTCATTTCAGACCACTTTAGCTTGCACAAGGTGACATAAAAGCAGCCAGCATAGTTATGTTCTGGGATTGAAAACAACATAGTTAAGAGAAATGAAAATTTTCAAGGAGTTTTAGATCATGAAGAAAATTTCATGAAATAGTTATATATTTTCTATGAAACTGTTCTTAATCTGATATCGACTCTAGTTTGAAGTCAAAAGTACATTGTCATACTCCCTGGCAGAAGGAATGACATATCTGTCTTAAATATTACTTGTTGTTAGTACCTTTATTGGAACAAAATATATTTTAAAATAATGAATGAATATACAATTTAGTAAAGTTCGATGAGCCTGTGACATACTTGTTAATATACTTTGGTTTGTATTCCAAAGCATCATTCAACCCAAATTATTGCAAGATCTCAGTGAATTTTATGCAATAAATCCAATCCAATGGACATATTCTTTAGTCCTCATTTTATTTAACCTGTTTTCTTGTTTTAGAATATACCTTTCTTTTGGCTTCTGAGATATCAGGTGCTTTTAGATTTCTTGTCACGTGCTTATACACTATATCCCAGTCTTCATTGTCAGTTGCTAACTCCCAATCAAGTGTTTGAATGTTAATCATATTTGATATTCATGCTTTTATTTCCTTCCTTTCTGAATCCATTTGTGTTCTAGGTTTCAACAATGAAGCCTAATTTAAATTAATATGCCATCCATTGCAATAAATATCATTATTTTATTGTACTTTAAGAAATCAAATTTTATGTTTATATAGTTATACCATCTCAAATTGGATTACCTTACTGCATACTAAATATACTCATCATATTGTTCACAACTCAAAATATCACCACTATTGAGCTTCTAGTTCAAGCTAGAAATCAGAAAGCAAGCACATCCATTTTTTTGCCTTATCACCTCCTAATTTTCATTCTGAGTTACTCCCTACATTTGACTTTTACCTATTATAAACTTATGTTAAAATTGTGTATCAAATTGCTCAGCCATGTTTGTTTCTACTCTATTCATAGCTAGAAAATGGAAAAACTTAAATATAGATCAACTGATGAATGGATAATGAAAATCTGGTACATATACACCATTATGGAGCACAGTAAAGAAATCTTTAAGGAAAATTGCAGGCAAATGGATGGAAGAAAAATATTATATTGAATATATTGAGTGAGTAAACCAAGGCACAGAAAGACAAACATCAGTTGTCTCTCGTACATGGTTCTGAGCTCCAAATCTTTAGTTATGATTGTATAACATTGTGTAACTTCAGAAAACCAGGAAAATAAAAAGGGACCGTGTTGGGGACACTAGGGAAGAAAATAGCTGGGTATAAGTGATAAGAAGGGAAAAATGAGAAAAAAACCAGGGTGACTTTAATATGGGATAAATGGAAGGTCAATACAGAAGGGGAGGGTGGTAGTAGGGAGAGACAGAACTAAGTACACTTGAAAACATCATGAGAAATAATTATAATTGCATATAAATGTATGTCTACATATATTGTTTAAATTGAATTATGATACCTTAGCTCACAATCTTTACCCCAAGAGTCATAAAACATCTAACAAAAACCCTAGCATCTGATGTGAGAAACTTCCTTTTGCTTTGTTGGTCAGGGGAGTCCAAGAGATTCCCAAAATAGCACAGACTATTGTTGTTGCTCTTGATTGACTCCAAGAGGTTGAAGGTAAGAAGATTCTTTCACAGACACACCCCTGTTTTTCAAGACAAGGTTTCTCTGTTGTAATTTTTGCTGTCCTGGAACTCACTCTGTAGATGAGGCTGGCCTCAAACTCACAGAGATCTGCATGTCTCTGCCTACCAAGCGCTGCGATTAAAGGTTTACACCACCACAGCTGCCTTAAAGGTACATTTTTACTTGTGAAGACACCATGCACTTGGGACACAGGGATAGAAAGATCTGAACTCTATATGACCTGAAAGCCTCCTCCCTGAAGACTAGCTTTCATAGTATAGGAATGTCCTATGCAAACTTCCAAGAAAGAGAAACAATGGTCCTACTCGGTGGTGATGCCTATAAACCACAACAATAAACAGCATGGCAACGTACCTCTAAGGGTGCAATAGTGGTACTCATATGTTGGTAGTAACCAAAAACTGTCTAATTGGACTTAAGTCCCATGCAACATGTGGCAAATCAAACCTGGTACCGTGAACTTAACCAACTACCTAGGGCTCATGAAGACATGGATCTTAGAGGAAAACATTCTACTGCCAACTTACTAAACCAGTGTAATCATCATAATTCCTAAATGTATTCTTTTTTTTGTTGTTTGTTTTGTTTTGTTTTTCAAAAAGGGTTTCTCTGTTGTAACTTTGGCTGTCCTGGAACTCACTCAGTAGACTAGGCTGGCCTTGAACTCACAGAGATCCGCCTGCCTCTGCCTCCTGAGTGTTGGGATTAAAGGTGTGTACCACCACCTGGCTTCTAACTGCATTCTTAATACTTATTCTTATACCCACAGATAAGTGTAGCCCTTACCGCTCTTCAAAGATGTTTCTGTTTGTAACATTGAAACCAAAACAGAAATGAACAACTGGATAAACGCAGAAAACAACTGATCGTGTGGTGCTCAGCCCCATTTGATACATCTACAATGTAAGTCCTACACCTGAGGCTCAGGAAACATCTTGCAAAAAATGGTAGAAGGATTGAAAGAGCCAGAGGGTCAGGAAATCTGCTATGAGATTCTGTTTCCTAAAAATGGAAAGGAAGCTTTACATATGATACTTTAACTCTATGGCTGCACAAACAAGATTTGAAGAAACACAGCACCAATAAAAGTGCTAACATCAAAGGGGGAAGTCTTAGGCAGCCCCACCACTATACAAAGAACTACAGGTAATTAGAGAATACAAAGAACAAGAGAAATGGTCTTTCCCTGATATAAACCCCTTAGTTTATTATCCAATGTAAGTTGTTAAGTCCTGAAATCATATATGTACAAGTAACAGCAAATGGCTTAGTAAGGTGTATTTATATATTTATGTGCTTATGTATTATGTATATTATGTATTTATATTATGTGATATATATATACATATATATATATATATATATATATATATCAAAGAAAAAGGGACCATGAATTTTAGAGGGAACAAGAGGGGCATGATATGAGGGTTGGAGGGAGGAAAGGAAAGGGGGGAATGGTATAATTATATTTTAATTTAAAAAAAAATAACAAAATACCAAAAGAAAAATAATGTATCAATGTTACCCTAGTAATTACAACATTGATTAAGAATTATAACCAGTTTCTGATTTGGGTATCTCAGTTCAATGGTAGTATCTTAGATTTAGGAGAAATTGGAGGTGCTTGTGAGATATATGATAGGCAGTTGGATGTAATAATCTGGAGTTAGGGAAAGATGCATCGACTGTGGTCTTAAATTTAATAGCCATTAGCTCCAGGTGTTGGTTGAAGCTGAGTGAGGGATGAGGTCATCCAGAGACTGTGTATAACATAAGACTAAGAGAGAGCCAAGGATATAACTATGTAGAACATCAACACATATGGAATAGACAGAGGACAATAAACCACACAGGGAAAGGGGGAGAAAAAAGACAGAGATGCTAAAGAAAAATAAAAAACACCATGGTATTTAAAGTTCAAGAGACAATAGGGTGAAAAAATAACACATGAATCAGGACAGACAAGTCTAAAAGTACCTACTCAACTTCCCAATGAGAATGATACTAGTAAGACACTTAAAAAGAAAGACTGAAGACTTCAAAACCTTAGCTGAATAACCTTCCTCAAAGTTTGTTGATAAGAAAAGGAGAACAAGATAGGAAACTGATTAAGGGGCAGTATATAGCAGTACGCCTAGTCTGTAGGCTCACAAGGAAGACATGGAAGCATATTCATAGGTGTAAAACACGCCAGACCTCAGCAGAGGGAACCACTACCCTGGCCAGTGCCATACTGGAACCATGAGCGTCTGAGCAGAGGTGTTTTTATTGATACAGAACTCCTTAGGTGTTCTACTGATAGCAAATGTAGATCATTAGCAATAAAACATCCCCACATAAATTCAACACCTGCAACAGTGCAAAATCCCAAGACCTAGGGAGCCCCTCACCCAACAGTGCATAAAACAATTATTTTATACATAACTAAAAATAAACTTCCACAGAAGGGCAGCTTGCAAGAGATCAATATCAAGAAAAGCTTTACTTAAAAATCATTTTCTAGCTGGGCAGTGGTGGCACACACCTTTAATCCCAGCACTCAGAAGGCAGAGGCAGGTGTATCTCTGTGAGTTCAAGGACAGCTTGGTCTACAAAGTGAGTTCCAGGACAGCCAGAGTTACAACAGAGAATCCTTGAAACCCTGTATCAAAAAACTAAATAAACAAACAAGCAAAGCAAAAAAAAAGTTTTGTAGGCTAGGTGTGATGGTATATGCCTTTAATACCAGCAAGTGGGAGGGCAGGGGCAGGAGGATCTCTGTCAGTTAGAGGCCAGGCTGGTCTATATAGTGAGTTCCAGGACAGACAAAGAAAATAGTGAAACTATGCTCCTAAAAACCAAACAAAAAATCCCCACATTTTGCATATTTATTGTACATGGTACTGTGTTACAAAAGGACATTTTCATACAAGTACATATTGGTATATTGAACACATCACTCCTCATATGTCCTTCCCCTTTCCTTCCTTTCTTCTTCCTATTAGTCTTCACTGTCCCCAAGAAAGTATTTCTACTTTCATGACATATATACATACATGATTTTGCACCTATGTAAAGTTAAGGAACCACAATGAAAACATACAATATGTGTATGTCTGAGACTGTTTAGTTTGCTTAATATGATTGTCTCCAGTTGCATTCATTTTCCTGCAAACCACATAACTTAATTCTTTTTTATAGCTAAAAATGCTATTGGATATTCATACCATATATAGTTGTGGATATAAGGAAATCTTTCAAACATGTGAAAACCTCTGAGCATTCTAAATGTTGAAAACACACATTGTAATGAAGTTATCTTTCTGTAAGATACATTGGATTCTTACAAGATACAATTTGCTTCGTGTAACATATGTTTAAGCTAAGACTGAATAGAGAACTGCATGAGGATATCTTTTTCTCAACTGCAAAATGAAATTCAGAGTCAGAATTTGGGTTAAATTGTTTACACTAGGTTTTTATAGCAGTACATCATGAAGGATCACTAGGCCCAAAATATAGTAGAGTTTTTTAATTTTATTTTTCTAGAATTTCACTTTGTTGTCGACATGATCTTGTACAAGTTATTCAGCCTGTCTATCTCAATTTTCCTTATGTATAAACCCATTTCATAAATTGTATTTAATATCAAAGGAATCTTTGTATCAGTATAAGGTATTATAATGTTGCCAAAAGTTCTTGAACTCTTACGGAAGCCTAAACTAATATCAGTACTGCTTTAATCCATTTTATAGATGAGGCAACATAGTCAGAGACAAGCTGACAGCCTTGCCTGAGATCATCAAGCTAGGAAAAAGCCCAGTAAATATACTTCATGCTATCTTTGTCTATGTATCTATATATCTCATGCTATCCCAGGGCTCTGTCCTTTATAACGCAAGCACTCTCCAAACCCTTTGTGAAGATCTAATGAAAGGTAAAGATAGCCCCCCACCAAAGCTCAGAAATGTCCTTGTGTATGTGTTTGTGTACTATTCAGTTACTTATTTACACCACTGACTAAAACCCTTGCAGTGTAGGCCACTCTGGGAACTCCGATGAATAAAAAAAAAATAAACTAGCTCCAATGATTAATTCCAATATTTCCTATTTCAGACACAACCTTTAACTCCGATTTAACAGCACAGTTCTAGAAATTTCTGAGTAGCTGGGCCCTCTTGTTGCGCTCTATCTCCGCCTGCTGGACGATGCTCTGTAACTACAACATCTTCATTCCTAATGCTTACAGGTATCTTTTTTCTCCCAAAGTACTTTCCCAAGAACATGAGCTTATTGCTCAGTGGACGAGAACCCTAAACCAGAGACCAAGGTCTTGGTCGAGCCTCCACCCCCACCCACCCCCAGATTCTACTGCCAGCGACCCTGTTATGTCAGTGGTGCAGCATCCTTGACATCTTTCGGTTTGCATTCGAAACTGCGTCACAAGAACTTAAGAAAATAGACATGGGAATTCAGCAGAGGGCGCTCGAGTACATCTTTCTATGTGATCCCAACCAAATACACAGAAACGTACAAGTTTCTGATGTACTTTTTAGGGGTATTAGACCTTGTGTATTCTTCATATACCATATACATTTCTGTAGCATGCATCTCCAGCAATTACTTATTTTACTATTTATTGTTTTGTGGCTTTCTGTGGTTCTTTTGGTTGTTTTTGTTGTGAGGTTTACATAGTTGTGAATTTCAAAATTGTAAAATGGAAAAAACAAACAAACAACAAAAACAACAAATTAAAAATCCCCAAACAGAGCTCCTTGTCACTCAACTTAAGGTATTCTCTTGTAATTCTAAAGTGTCATGTTACTCTCTGAAATGCTACTTTTGGTTACTTTTCAATTCAAAACCAAGAAGTAATCAGAAAACCTGGCCAGAAATCTGAACAGGCTTTTGTCAGATTTGAAGCATTGTCACAGTTCCAGTTGTCAGTTGACAGCTAAAAGATACCCTTGCCCATGTGAAATAACTCCAATTCTCTGTTTCACACTAACAGCCTTCACAGCCTGATCTCTTCCCTTTATGGTCTGTATTCTTGCACTCTTACTTCCCAGTATCATACAACTCAAGTAGCATGACTCCTATCACACTACAATCTAGAATGGGTCCTATAATCTAGAATGCATAAGACGTTAATTAAAACACTGCAACAACAATGTTAAGATTTCCATTGATTATTTATTTGTGGTCTTTTCCCCAGTATCTGTTATAAACTCTGAGAGAAGGGACCACTTTTGAATTCAAGTTTCTACAGTGCTACATGCAACTTGAATGTACTCAGAAATTTTCTTTTATGATGCTGGAGACTGAATATACTACTGCTTTGCACAAGTTAGGCAAATGCTCTTCCGCTGAGCTATCCCCATCAATTAAAAAAAAATAGTTTGAGAAAAGCTCTCATTAAGTACCGTAGACTGACTCTGAATTCTCTATGTATTCTAAGTAGGCCTTGAAATCACAATTCTCTTGCCACAACCTCCACAAAACTGGGATTACATGAATGTTACACCAGGCCCAGCTTTGCTTCTTTCTTTATTTGGAGAACAAATTCAGTTCTATAAATGTTCAGTCAAGAACATTCTTCTATCTAAACCTTACTTAGCATAATGTTCCAGGCAAACATGATTACTTTCTGCTCCCCAGTCTTTGCTCCATTCTGTGTGCAAAACAGCCATATAGGAGATCTTATGCATCAGAAAGAAACCTGGGGTAAATTACATTTAGAAAAAAAAATGGTAAGTGGCTTTCTCTTAATTCTCTGTTTTTTTTTTTTTTGGTTTGTTTGTTTTAAAATACTGACTGTGTAGCTACACAAACTCATGATCTTCCTGCTTCCACCTCCCACATTATGGGATCAACTTGCCAAACTTGTTTAAAGCATTCTCCTCCTGATTATGGAACTAATGCTACTAGCCAGAAACAGTTGGCACACCTTGGGTGAAAGGCAGTTTCTGTTCTAAGTATTTACTGTGTACTGATGCAGTCAACATTCACATTACTCTCTGGGTCAGTCATCAATTTACATTAAAAGACACTGAGGTAAATCCATAATTAAGCAACTTGCTTAGTAACAACCGTAATGCATTAAAATATCAGACTTAGAACTAAATGCTGGTAAACAGACGCTGACTTAAAACATACATATTTCTGGATGTTCCCCTTCATTGCCATGATACTATTTTTAATTCTCTATTTTATTTTGCAACATTACATTCTCCCCTTTGGAATCATCTCTCTGGCAGTCACAAATACAGAAATCCCACACTTCTGCTTTTTCTTTTACAGTTTTAGTTTTCGTGAGACTAGTTATTCTGTAGTCTAGGCTCCCAGACTCAATATGCAGCCAAAGTTGACCTTTATCTCCTAATCCTTCTGCCTGCTCCTCCTAAGAACTGGGAATATAAGATGTGCCATCATGCTCACTTTGAGCAATGCTCTTTACTTTGTTCTTCTTAATCAGCTCAGTTAGATAATATTTATTGAGCAGAGTGTATGTATTTGCACACATGCACAATTTATTTCATTGCCTCCTTCCAATATTCAGCAGATGTATGTATGATTGTATCTATTTTATAGATGAGGAAAACAAGAGACAGTGAATTCATGTAACTTTACTAGCATCCCACAGTTGGCAAATGAGAAGGGTTGAACTAGAAACAAGAAGTCTAGTCCAGAGGCCATACTCTTAGAGTTTGTTTTTACTGTTTTATTTTGCGATTAAATGTCAGATTACTGCCTTCAATCCCCAACTTTAATGCTTTCTAGCTGTATAACTTTGGACAAGTAACTTCGCATTTCTGACCCTCAATTTCCTCACTGGTAAAACTAGAGAATAATACTAAGACCAATATGAAGAATAAATGAGATAATTTCTGTCAAATCCTTAAAGTTTAATATCAGACAAATAGCATGCAAGTGGTATTTATTATTATTTTCTAAATAACATCAAAGCTGGTAGGAAATCCAACTGCTTTCTTAGATCTAAAAAAAAAAAAAACTGTTATATTTAAAAGCAGCCCAGAAAAAAAACCTGGGGCATTGTAGTCTTCAATTGTATCTTATGACTGTCATCTGATGCTTCCTGATCATCCTTACCTTTCCAAATAACCCATTCCAAGATCTTGCAGTTCTTTGGTGCCAAACCCCAAATAGCTCACATTGATTTATAATGTTATACTGCCCTCTTCTGTGGACTATAGGTAATGAAATCACTATTAATTGCAGGCTAAGTTTCACACATGGTTAATAAATGGTAGTGATGCTGTTTTTATGAACTACAACTATTACATTTATTAGAATGGCTTCCAAGAACTATTGTGGTAATGAAGAACTCATCCAGAAGGAATGAATTCTATCCAAGGACACACAAGCAGTGAGTAACAGAACTGCGGATTTGAAACATAGCTTTATAGATTCATTTTTCTAATATAGTCTTCTATGTTTCTTTTCTGTGGTTTGAAGTATACCACTTTATAATTACTATCACCTACTTTAATGTGTTTCATATTGTTTTTCTTTATGCTATAATATTGTGCTTTACTTCTATGTTGACCGTTTTTATTTTGTTTAGAGAATCATGAATTATCCTTCTTGTTAGATTTGCTAAGGCTCTAAACATGAGGAAGAGAGCTTCTTATTCTTTGATCAACTGATTTCTAGAAAGGTTATTATTTTGTAGAAATATTAAAACCAAAGAAAACAAATTAAAAAGACAGGGAAGAAAAATCATGGAAATTAATGCACAAATTCATATAAATAATATCTCAAGGGCAAGAGGTACAGTTCATTTGGTAGAATGAGTGACTAACATGTGGCAAATCCTATTCTCAACACTGCATAAACATGGGATGGTGGTGTGTACATTTAACTCCAGCACTGAGGATGTAGAGGTAGAATGATCCAAAATTTAAGGTAATCTTTGGCTGTACAATGAGTTTGAGTACACTCTGAGCTACAACACACAGGCCTTGTCTCAAAGATAATCTCTCGTCACAAAGAATGTTTAATAAAATCAACATCAGTGGCCCAACAGTTTGCCACAGATAATTAGCCTCCAACTCCAAATGTTCCCGTATTCACCAAGAGACCTGAGCTTTTGCTCCAGTGGGCCTATATTTCAGTTTGATACTGAGGGTTCCGATCCAGAGATCTTAGAGTTCAACACAGGAAGATACTTCCAGCCCCAGTGGTCCCAGAATTCACAGAGACCAGGACTTTGTCTCCTGAAGTCTCAAAATTCTTCATCAGAGGCCCCTAGGGCCTGAAATGTTAACTCTAGTGATTCCAGAAATCACTACAGTTGAGGTTTTGAACTCAGGTGTCCCAGCTAATTCACAGACTTTAGAAAGACCGGTAGTATCTGGATTCCAGCCCCTAAGAGATTCAGAGTGAACGTATGAGTTGGATTTTAATGGATCTAATCTTCTTGGTAATGAGTGTGTAGCCCTGTAAAAAGGGGATTGAAATAAGGATAAAAATTCAGAAAGGATAAAAACACAACTACATATGCATAAAAGTGATAATTAATAGAGAATATATATAACAACCACATACACATATGTATAAAATATTGTAGCTTTTAAAATAAACACTACTGTACATACTAGGTCAGAGAGATCTTGATACCAAAAAATGTGTGACTTCAATATACCAATCAAATGCTCAGATACATTACTTAACCTAAAATGAAACTATAAAGTTAACATACCGTATAGGTAAAAGTACTTAGCAGAATATCTGGTGAACGGATGTGGAGTACACATTCTTCATAAAAGTCCATAACACATTTTCTAAAATAGAAAATATTTTCTACCACTAAGCAAGTTTTAACAAATACAAAAGACAGGAATAATTTCTTGTATTTTGTCATATCATCATACAATAAAACGAGAAAGCGATAATAAAATGAGCTATAGGAACTGAAAAGCACACTGAGACTGAACAATGTATACTTGATGATCATCGATTTATTGGAAAAGTCAGGGAAGAAATGAAAATATTTTTGTAATTTGATGAAAATATAAACACAACTTATCAGGACTTTCAGAACCCTTGAGATATAAGTAAGGGAATTCTAAGAGGAACTTTTATAGTTATAAATGTTGACATTAAAAGTTCACAAACATCTCCATTGGTTACTTTTCTGTTGTTCTGATAAAACACCATGACCAAGGCAATTTAGAAATGAAAGCGTTTATTTGGTCTTATGGTTGCAGAAGGTTAAGAGTCCATCATGTTGGAAAAAAGGCAGACACAATAATGGAGAAGCAAACTGAGAGCTTACATCTTGAACTGTAAATAGGAATCAGAGCAAACTAAAATGATGTGTACCTTCAAACTCTCAAAGTCAGCCTCCAGTGACATATACTTCCTCTAAGAAGGCCACACCTTCTAATACTCCCAAACAGTGCCATCAATTGAGTATCAAGTACTTAAAGACTTGAGAATAACAGTGGCATTTTTCCTTCAAACCATCACATTCCACTCCTTGGTCCCCATGGTCTCATGGGTGGACATATCATAAAGCAAAGTGTTCATAGTCTTTTACCATCCCAATCATATTTAAAAATCTCTTCTGCATGCCTACAGTGGTGGCAGACACCTTTAATACCAGCACTCAGGAGGCAGAGGCAGGCAGATCTCTGTGAGTTCGAGGCCAGCCTGGTCTACAGAGATAGTTCCAGGACATTCAGAGTTACAACAGAGAAACCCTGTCTTGAAAAACTAAAAATGTAAATTAATTAATTAATTAAAAAATAAACATCTCTCCTGTGATTCAAAATGATCTTTGATTTCCTGTAAAATAAACAAACAAACAAAGTTGCATACTTCTAACATATAATGGCACAGAATATGCCTTACAATTCCAAAATGTAAGAGTTGGGGGGGCATAGTAAGGAAATATTGAGTCAAAACAAGACTCAAACACAGAAGGACTAACACCAAATTCTCTAGCTCTGTTTCTATTATCAAAGAGCTTAGATGGCTCTAATCCGTCTGACATAACATCCACTCTTGGATTTTTTCCTACTCCCTTTATTAAGATTACCATGGCAGATTTCCCACATCTCTGGCATCTTCAACATCATGAGGACTCTAATGTAACCCAGCTTTCACTTTCACACCTTCCCACAATTTCTGCTCTAAGCCTCTTGCCCTCTCAGGATCTTTATGCAGGAATGCCCCTGCCACCCATTGCCTATCCTCAGCACTTCTCTGAAAATATGGAGGTTCCATGACACCCTTACTCTTAGATCTTTCATGACTCTAAGCCAACACCACATGAATGACATTGTCAAGTTTGGATGCCAACTTCAGATGGATTTTGTAACCCTGGAACCACATATGCAGCAGCATTTGTTTGTTGATTTTTTTTTAGAAGCAAGAAAGTCCTTATGCCTTTTCCTTTCTTAAATTGAAAGTTTAGCTGGGTGGGGTCTGGCCTTGGAGACATGTGTCCCTTTATTCCAGTCCAGATCTGGCCTCTCCTTAAGTGTGCTAATTTTCCTTAACAATTGCAGCCTCTTTTCCAGGACAAATTTGAATGTATCACTAAGCTTGTTGGTATCTGTTTTTCTCTTTAACCATGTTTTTTTTTATTTTTTCTGCCCATTTATTCCAACTCATTTTAGACAAGTATAGCATAGTTACTAATAACCATGTGACAGAGTCAATATTAAGCTGTTTTGAAATCTTCTCAACCAAAGAAATTAGTTCACTGCTTTAAAATGTAGCCCCAGGCAAGTTCTTAGTACATGGGCAGCAAGCAGCCACATTCTCTTTGCCAAAATATCACAGAAACAGTCTCTATCCCAGTTACTAATAGTTTTCTCTGAAATATCTTGATCTATGCCTCCACAGTCCATATGGCTCTTGGCACTACTGGCTTCCAAATTCCTAGTTTGAAGGTCCATTAAATCCTGCTTACAGCATTATTATATATATATATATATATATGTGTGTGTGTGTGTGTGTGTGTGTGTGTGTGTGTGTGTGTATGTATATATATATACATATATATATACACACATATATATTCTAATACTGATTTGTATTATAATATATGCTTAAAATACATTAATACATTTCTTCATACATATATCCAAAAATAGCAAAAGAAATGTAAATATGTCATTAATAAATATTTAAAGATGATGCTTGGGTTCTGAAATTTGTAGATTTAATTCCTATGGCACGATGCATCTTTCTTTGTTGTAGATCTAGTACTTCAACAATTAGTCTGACATTCTTAAGCTGAATACATTCAAGTAGTTCTGAACATCAACTCCTGCTTAGTACTATAAGTCGTATGAATCATGGTTCATAGACGTGATAGTGCATTTAACAAAGAAATGAAAAGATAGAAGGATGATTTGAACAATTATGGTCCTTTTAAACAATACATGCTTTTTTTACTGCAGACATCTACTAATTCTACTAATTACAATCTCTGTTACTCTGCTCTCTGTTCTATGCTGATTTCTGAGCCTTGTAGGGAGGAGATGTGATATGGATGTTCCACATAGGGCTTTGCACTCCAGTTTCATATTCCCTTAACACTGAGCTGAAAAACAAAAGATGTGCTAACCAATAGGTATAAAGAACATAGGCGGTAGTTTATTACTATGTCCATCTAGCAGAGTGATGGGTTTTCTCCTAGGGCCTATGGAATAGCTAGCCATAGCATGATTTCTGCCTAATGGAGTTGGCCTTACAGCCAATCAGAAAGTGGTTGGTTAGTTCCAAAACATAAAAGCTATAAATGCTCCAGTGGAAATATCTTATCAGGCTTGAGGTTATTGTAAATCATAGGGTTCAAGGTAGGTAAGACTTGTTATTGATTTCATCCCCTGGTAGAATGCATTGGACCTTCCAGTATCATGAAGGATAGCTAGCCAGAAAAACCTTCCAGGCCAATTCCAATTGGATTTCTCTATTTCTATGACTCAACTGTGTAGTGTTTTTAGCAATAAAGTCTCATTATCAACTTTTTGAGGGTAATCAAGACCAATGGAAATAGCCTTTAGTGCCTGCAGGCATCCATGGAACACCACTGACAATGACAAATAGGTAACCCATATTGATACTGGGCTTTTTATTTGGTATCTTACGGTGACTGGGAGTGATTTGTCTCTACATTTTGGGGTAACTCCATTTAAACTCCTTTTATATATGTATATGTTGAGAAAGCATCTACAGTAGATTTCTCTATGGAATTTTCAGAGATGTTATCCTTCTCCATTCTCCTTCCTCAACCCATCCATCTTCCATCCCACTTACCTTTTGAGTCCTATTATTCCCTGTTCCCTCTTCATAACTACTAGTTCGATTGCATCCCTTGAAATCTCACCAATGACTCCTTACTATTTTCCTGAATTTTATGGATACTCCCATTTAAACACAGCTATCTGAATATTTAAAGCTATGTTTAACTTGTGGCATTTGTCTTCCAGGGTCCTCACTCAGAATGGTCATTTCTAATTCCACCAGTTTATCTGCAATTTCCCCAAATTCATTTTTCTTTTCAGCTGAATACTATTCCATTGTAAATATGTATCATATTTTCATTATTTTTTTATTAGTTAAAGGACATCTAGGCTATTTTCTAATTCTTTGTTACTATGAATAAAACGAGGTGAACATAGATGATAAAGTGTCTTTGTAATAACACACAGAGTTGTTTGAGCATATCACTTGGAGTTGCATAGCTGAATCATATGTTATAACAATTTCTAACTTTCTGAGGACCTCCATACTGGTTTCTATAGTGTCTTCAGCATTTTTACTCTTACCAGCATTGAACAAGGATTATCTTTTCTCAGCATCCACATCAGCATTTACAGTCATTATTTTTATCTTAGAGATTATAACTGGCAAAAATTAAATCTCAAAGTGGTTTTGTTTGCATTTTTTGATGGCTAAGGAGGTTAAAAATTAAAGATAATTTCTCAGTTATCCATATTTCTTCTTTTGAGAACTCTCTGATTAATTGCATGCTCCTTCTCCCATTTTTTTTTAAATATTGAGGACAATTTTATTAGAGTTTAAGAGAGAAACACCCCAGGGCAAACAAGCTGTAAATCTCAGCAGCTGGCCAGAGGAAAATAATGGAGGGAAAGCCATGCTGTTTGAGTTAACCCCACATGGAGGTCAGCCACATGGTGGCAGACAGCCACATGGCAGGGAAGGGAGATTTAGAGAAAGATTAGGGAAGCCCAAAGTACCAGACAAAGCATGCTTAGAACAGAGATCAAACATAAACCCAGAAAACATTACGCTTTTCTGAATCATTCAGAAAGGTAGGAAGACTTTTGAAGCTGCATTTCTACTTCCCATGTTGCAATTTTTAATTGAATAATTACTTTCTCGGTGTTTACTTTTTGCATTCTTTGTATAGTCTAGACATTAGCTCTCTGTCAGAAGAATAACTGGGAAATAATTTTTTTCTAATTCTGTAGGTTGCCTTTTCACTCAAGTGATGCTGTCCTTTGTTGCACAAAAGCTTCTTAGTTTCACAAGTTCCCATTTATTAATTATTGGCATTAAGGCCTATGCTACCAGGGTTCATTTCAAAAAGTACTTTCCTGTGCCTATAAGTTGACGTTTATTCTCCATTTCTCTTCCAACAGTTTTAAGGTATCATATTATGTATTGATGTCCTTGACAGCATTCAGAGTTGAGTTTTGTTCAGATTCACTCTTCTACATGTTTGATCTCTATCCAGTTTGATCACCATCATTTGTTAATTTTTTTTCTTTTTTTGAATGTACGTTTTTTGTGCCTTTGTAAGATGCAAGTGGCTGTAGGCACTTGAGCTTATATGTGAGACTTCACTTATATTCCATTCATCAATGTACCTGTTTTTATGCTGTTTTTATTGCTATAGCTCTGAAGTATAACTTGAAATCATTGGTAATTGTAACTCTGTCTGTATTTTTATTGTTTAAGATTTTTTTGGCTTTCCTGGTCATTTTGTGTTTCCAAATGAATTTAAGTTTACTTTTTCAATTGTTTGAAGAATTGCAATGACATGTTGATGTGGATTGCATTGAATCTGTAGATTGTTTTTGGTAAGATGTCCATTTGCTCAACATTAATTCTGCTTATCTATGAGCATGGGAAATCTTTCTATCTACTGTTATCTAATTTTTCCAGTGTCATAAAGCTTCTATTTTTTATGTCTTTCACTTCCTTGGTTAGATTTAGTCCAGGATTTTTCAAGATACTGTTAATATGCTTGTACCCTGGTTTCTTTATATGTATGTCATTTATATAAAGACTACTGATTTTTGTGTTAAATTTTATCCTGTTACTTTGGTGAATATGTTTATCAGGTTTTGGGGTTTTCTGGTGGAGTCTTTAGAATCTTTTATGTACAGAAGCATGTCATCTGCAAGTAGAGATGCCTTGACTTCTTCCTTTATGAACATCTTTTAGTTCCTTACCTTGTGTGATAACACAAGTTCTACCTGAGATATTAAGCACTGTATTGAACCAGATTGGAGAGAGTGGAAATTCTTGTCTTGTTCCTGACATTAGTAAATATGCTTCATTTTTTTTCTTTTACTTACCACGATAATTACTGTAGGCTTAATGAGTATTGCCTTAATTATGATGAGCTATGTCCCCTGTATTTGTAGGTTTTACAGTATTTTTTTGTCATAAAGGGATGTTGGATTTGTTAAAGGCCTTTTCTGCATCTAATGTGAATATGATGCTATTTCTGTCCTTATGTTGTGTTTATTGATTTGTATCTGTTAAACTATCCCAGCATCTCCGGCTTATTGCTGACTAGACATTAGTAGATGACTTTTTTTTTGGTTTAAATTCAGTTTGCAAGTATTTTATCGAGAAGTCTTGAGTCTATGTCCACCAGATATGCTTGTATAATTTTATTTTTTCATTGTCTGACTTTGGTATTAGAATAGTATTGACATCATAGTAGTAATGTGAATGTGTTCTTTTTTTAATTTTATGGCAAGTTTCTAGGAGTATCAGTGTTATCTTTCCTTTGAGGGTCTTGTAGAATTCTAAGCTGAATCCACCTAGCCCTGAGCTTTTCAGTTGGGAGATTTGAAATTGCTACTTCTATTTCATTGGTTGTTATGGGTCTTCTTAAATTATCTACTTCATCTTGATGTAACATTGGTAGTTCATATTCATCTAGAAATGTAGTCATATTTTTCAGATTTTCTAAGTTAATAAAACATGAATTATTAAATTATGTCCTTATAATTCTCTGAATTTGCCCATTGTCTGTTGTAATGTCTCCCCTTTCATCTCTAATTTTATTAATTTGTGTCCTTTCTCTTTTACTTTTAGTTAATTTGGCTAATGGTTTGCCAATCTTGCTAATATTTATAAAAAAAAAAAAAAAAAAAAAAAAAAAAAACCAAAAAAAACCCCAGCACTTTGTTTCATTCATTCTTCTTATTTTTTCATTCCTATTTCATTAATTTTAGCCCTGATTCTAATTGTCTCTTTTCATTTACTATTTGGAGATGTTTTATCTTCTTTGTTTTTCAATACCTTCAGGTACATTATTACATTATTAATTTTAGATCTCTCAAGTTTTTAAATGTAGTCACTTAGTGACTGCCTTTATTGTGCCGTGCAGGTATTGTAATATTGTGTTTCATTTTAATCAAAATCTACAAATTTTAAATTTCCTCCTAGCTTTCTCCCTTGACCCAACTATCATTCTATAGAGTGTTATTTGGTCATGTACATTTGTAGTTTCAATTGATATTGAGTTATTCCATTTTGTTCAGATAGAATGCACAAAACTGTTTATATTTTCCTATATTTGTTGAGACTTGCTTTGTGTCTTAACATGTAGTCTATTTTAGGAAAAAGTTTGTGGAATGCTTAAAAGTATGTGTCTTATTTAGTGTTTTCATAGAATGGACTACAAATATACTATATCCACTTGATTTATAATATCGTTTATCTCCAACGTTTTTGTTTCATTTTTTGTCTAGGCTACCTTCCTGTTTTGGAGAGTGGGATATTGAAGAAACTTACTTTGTTTGTTGGGGTCAACCTGTGGCTTACAGTGAGTACTATTTTTCTTACAAAATTGGGTGTAGCTTTTTTCAGGGGATGGATATGACTTTAGAATTTCAACATTCTCTTTGTAGGATGATCTTTCATGAGTGTCTTAGAAAGTTTTCTATTGCTATCATAAAACATCATGAGCAAAGGCCATTTGGGGAGGAAAGGGTTTATTTCAGATTACACTTCCAGGCAATAGTTCATCACTGTGGAAAGTCAGAGCAGGAACTCAAGGCAGGAATCTGGAGTAATCAAATGATGTAGAGGCTGTGGAAGACTGCTGATTGCTGGTTTATTCCTCATGGCTTGCTTAGCCTACTTTCTTATAGTATTCAGCTCAAAGAGTGTACCATTTGCAGTGAGCTGGGTCTTCCCATATAAATCATCAATCAAGAAAAATACATCACAGGCTTGCCCACAGGCCAATTTAGTGAAGGAATTTGTTCAACTGAGTTTCTCTCTTCCTAAAGGATTTCAGCATGTGTTAAGTTGGCACAAAACTAAACAGCACAATAAGTATGAAATGACTCTCCTTATCTATCTCCTGATTAGTTTTACTGTGAAGTCTATTCTGTCAGATAGAATAGCTGTGTTTGCTTGTTCTTAGGGTGAAAAGATGGATAAAGATATTCTAAGAAATTGAACTAATTTCATCTTAAGATAATCTTAGTTAGGATTTCTATTGCTGTGAAAAAACACCACGACAAAAAGCAAGTTGGAAAGGAAAGGGTTTATTTGACTTACACTTCCAGTGGTCCATCATTGGAAGAAGCTGGGCAGGAACCCAAGTAGGGCTGGATTCTAAAGGCAGGACCTGATATAAAGGCTATGGAGGGATGCTGCTTACTGGCTCGTTTCCCATGCCTTATTCAATCTGCTCTCTTATAGAGCCTAGGACCACCCACAATGGGCTAGGCCCTTCCCCACCAATTCCTAATTGAGAAAATGCCTTACAGCCAGATCTTATGGAGGCATTTCTCAATTAAGATTCCCTCCTTTCCTAATATCCTAGCAAAAATGAGCTGTCACTTGACTGGTGTGAGATGGACTCTCAAAGTAGTTTTGGTTTGCATTTCCCAGATGGCAAGAGAATATATGGGGAGATGACCCAAATTGGAGGTCATTTATGGGGTGATCTGAAGACCTAGTGTACTGGAAACTCACTGGAATCTATGAGGGAGACACTATTGAGGGATAGGGAGCCTAAGCAGGCCATCTCCTGTAGCTAGGCAAGGCTTTCAGTGGTGGGACCAGGACACCATCCCAGCCACAAAACCTTCAACCTGTAACCTATCCTCCCTACAGGAGCACCTGGGACAGTAGAAGGGCAGAATCCAATGCCAAAGGAGTGAACTCATGCCTGATACTGCAGGGCAGGCCAGAAACTAGAGACTGGATAGTGAGAAGATGTCCAATGATATCCTGCTCTTTTCTGGGGATAGGTAGGGGTAGAGGTGGGTGAGTGGGGGCAGGGTGAGGTATATCTGTGGAAGAGGGGAAATTAGGGGAGCTGGGATGAGTGCCGGTAGTAGAGGAGGAGTTATATGAGGGAAGAAAAATAAATAAAAATTTAAAAATTCCCTTCTTTCAGATAACTCTTGTTTGCGTGTCAAGTTGACATAAGTCTAGTCAGCACAACTAACTCATTGTCAACTTGACAAAAACATGACTATTAAGTCACACCTTTCCTTTCTTATTCATACCCAATATCTCACATTAAAAACATAAATAATTTTTGGGGATTTGAGACAGAGTTTCTATGTTGTAGCTCTGGCTGTCCTGGAACTCACTTTGTAGACCAGACTGGCCTCAAACTCACAGAGATCTGCCTACCTCTGCCTTCCAAGTTCTGGGATTAAAGGCATATGCCACCACTCCCTGGCTAAAACATAAATAATTGTAAAAGCTACAGTTTTTATAAATTCAAACACATTACATTTTCAGTCTCTTTAAAATAACCAATCTTGCAAAAAATCCAAAATCTCTTAAGATTTCAGTCTTTCAACAGTGGGCTCCTATAGAAATCAAAACCAAATTAAATACTTTCTTCAAGAGGGAAGAATCAGGGCACAGTCCAATCTGAACCAAGGAAAATCAAACTACAACAGGATAAATAACTCAATGTTCCATTATCTGGGATTCATTCACAATCTTTTGGGCTCCTCTAAGGAGTTTGAGTCCCTTTTCCAGCTCTGCCTCTGCAGCACACACAGCTTGTCTTCCAGGCTCTTGCTGGCTCCACTCCACTGTTGCTGCTATTCTTGGCCTCATTCCATGGTACTGGCATCTCCAAAATTCTGGGGATTTTGTTGCAACTGTTATGCACTTTAACCAATAGTCTTTCATAGGCTCTCTTGATGGTGCCAAGCCTCAACTACTTTACATGACCCCTTTATTCTGGGCCTTCAACTACTACTGAGGCTGCACCTTCACCAATGACCTCCCATGGCTTCTCACAATACCAAGCCTCAGCTCCTCTCCATGACCCCTTCATGCCTTCAAAACCAGTACCACCTGAATAACTCCTACACATTTCTAAGCCCAGCTGCCAACACGAGACACAACCCTGACCACCTCTGGAACATAGCTTCTCTGTGCTCTCGTGAAACACTTTCCAGAAGATTTCACCTCAATCATGCTGATCTCTTCTTAATCACTGCTAAATTTTCAGCTCAAGTTGACCACTGTAGAGTATCCCGGTAAAGCAAATGTTTCACATTAGAAGTTCTGGTATCTTGGTAATCACAGCTTATTCTTCAGCCCCAGGTATCTAGAGCTACACATTTTTTTACATTAAAAGCCAGAGATTTTGCTTCCCTCTGTAACTTCACAATCCAGGCTTCCATCCTCTGTACTTCTCTCAACATTCTTATCTTCCATGATCCCACAGAACATCCCACTGAACTCTCAAAACTCAATGGCCTTTTTTGCCCAAATTTTCAAAGTCTTTTCAAGATTCTTCCCAAAACATCTTTCTGTCATAGCAATATTCCACTCCTTATACAAATTTGTCTTAGTGAGAGTTTCTATGGGTGTGATAAAACACCATGACCAAAAGAAAGTTGGGGAGGAAATGGTTTACTTGGCTTATACTTTCACATCATAGTCTATCATTGAAGGAAGCCAGGACAGGAACTGGAACAGGGATTGAATTTAGTAACAGGAGCTGATTCATAGACCATGGAAGGGTGCTGCTTACTGACTTGCTTCCTCTAATTTAATTAAAAAATAATTTTGCTGGGTATTATAGTATGGGTTGATAACTGTGGTTTTTCAGGACTTTTTTCCAAGCCAAAATCCTCCCTTCAAGGTACAGGAATCCATGCAGAAGAAAAGGCAGATATATTGTAACAGCCGTAGGTGTTAGATAATTTCTAGGACTGATATACATATAAAGACCCACAGACACTGTGACAACACATGCAAGACCTGCACAAATTTAAACCAGACAAAATCTCAGTACTGAAACTCTTATGTGAACACAAAATCCCACTCTAAACCAAGAAGCTATTTGCAATTGATATCTGCTGGGAAAGGGAAATCAGTTTTCTCCAGTGGAGTGTCACTGTATCAACCATAACCCAGGGAAGGCCTCATGCCCAGGAGTATTTGGCTGACACAAAATGAACTACATTTTGTTTTGTGCACTTTTGTGTGGTACTGTTTTGTGTTTTTTTAGTACTTGTTTTAGCTTTTTGAGACAGGGTCTCATTGTGTAGGTAGCCCTGATTGGCTTGCAACTCACTATGTAGAACAGGTTGACTTTTAACTCACAGAGATCTGCCTTCACCTCAAATACATAGAGATCTACCTGTCTATGTTTCCACAGCACTGAGATTCAATGTGAATGCTACCATGCTTGGATTATGTTTTACCTATAATATATGATGCAAACTTTATTTTTAGTCCTTTTTATCTGGTGTTCTGTAAGTGTCTTTTAGCTAGATAGGCATCATCTTAAGTTTGGAAAATTTTGTTGTATGTTTTTATTAAAAATATTCTTTGCTGTGGTATTCTTCATATTCTATGTTTGTATTCTGAAAGTTGTCTTTTCATGCTATCTTATAGCTCTTTCATATTCTGTTCATATTTTTTTAAATTTATCAGTATTTTTCCTGAGTGATTCAATTCCTTTATCTTATGTTCCAGCCATAATTTTCTGTTTTCTATATGATCCATCCTACTGGTAAGGCTTCCTTCTTAGGCTTCCTCTTTTTTGAGTAACCAGGAGAATCCTGGGTTTTTCACTTGATGTAAGAGGTTCTTGGGTGATGTAGGTGGGCCTAGCAGGGAAAGACATGATACCCTGCTTGCTGGAGGAGGCTGTGAGTGATATTCTCCTGAAGCAAAAATTTCTGAGCTCTGTAGTTGTGTCTCATTCAGGGTTCTAGGGCCCGATACCTAGAGCTTGATTCTAAGGTGAGATCAAGATGGCAGCTATGGCTGTTTATGGATATCTTTTACACAGTATATCACTGTAGACTGGATTTCTCTCTGTGCTTATTGCTTGCAGTTCAAGATGTAAACTCTCAGTTTCCAGATCCTGCCATTATGTTTATTTTCTGCTACAATGGACTCATCCTTCTGGAACTACAAACCCAGATAAATTATTTCTTCTATAAGTTATATGAATCATGGTATTTTATCCCAAAATAAAAAAGGAACTAATATGTTCCTAACCAAACAAATTTATTTTTGCAGCAGATGGGAACCATTACAGAAATCCACAACTGATCAAAATGCAGAGGATAACTGACTATGGAGTAATCAATCCCAATGGATACATCTATAGCACAGCTTCTACATCTATGGCTTAGGGAATATTACAGAAGAGGGAGAAGAAAGACTGCAAAAACCAGAGGAAAAGGGCATCTTTTGTGGTATAATGACTTCTAGGTGTGACAGGGAAGCGGCACCAATGAAATTGCAACAATATAGTTGCCAAGTAAGACATGCACAATGACAACACCAGTTTACATGCTAATGTGTGTAAATAAAATTTCACAAGTCCTCACTCCTACATGAAGAGCA
This sequence comes from Cricetomys ansorgei, assembly GCA_026225945.1. Lineage (NCBI taxonomy): Eukaryota > Metazoa > Chordata > Mammalia > Rodentia > Nesomyidae > Cricetomys > Cricetomys ansorgei. The sequence goes on from JAMJFZ010003399.1 coordinate 3,737,687, forward strand.
ACAGGTAATGACTGAAGAAAGAAGGAAAATCAATTTCTTAAGGGATACGACCCCAGGTAGGTCATTTAATTATAAATGGTTATCCCTAAACATATACACAAACAAACAACACTACATGACCTCTCATATACATATGTATGTATGTATGTGTGTGTGTGTGTGTGTATAAAACAATTAACAATTATAGAAGAGGCATATTAGTTCACTTTCTGTTGTTGTGATAAAACGCTATGACCAAAAGCAATATCAGCAGGAAATGATTGATTTGGGTTACGTGTCATGATTACTGTCCATTATCAAGGGAAGCCAAGGCAGGATATTAAGCATGATAGTAACCTGGATGTATGAAATTCATCAAAGGCCATGGAGGAATGGTACTGGCTTATTTCTCATGGTATGCTCAGCCTGCTTTCTTATACAATCCCAAACCACCTTTCAGGGGTGGTATCATCCAAAGTTTTCTGGACCCTCCCATATCAACCATTAATCAAGAAAATCCTCTTGGATACTTGCCTACATGCCAGTCTAACAGAGGCATATTCTCAATCGAAGTTCCCTCTTCCTAAGTGACTCTAATTTGTGACAAATTAATAAAAATTAACCATGAGAAGCTATGAATTTGAGATGCAATTGGGGTAGTGAGAGGGAATAAAGAGGCTGGGAATTCAGGATTCTAAACATTGTTTTGGTCTATTTAAAATTGAGAAGCAAATAGTTTTAACATTTAATTTTACAAATAGAGGTTCTTTATAAAAACAATATAAAACAAAGCAAACTGCACAGAGGATAATGTTATTAACACCAATTTTTATGCTTTATTTTATGGTTGAGAATTCTACCAATAGTGGACTGAAAATGTATTCAGTATATGTCTTACATTGGAGAGGCTGATGAGAGTACCATAGTTTCTCAATCTATGAATTTGGATGTCTCAGCAGTCCCAATCTGGCACTGAAGACCAAGAAGAGTTGTTGGTGTTCAGTCTATATTGGAAATCCAAAGAAACTTGTTTTCTTATTGGCTAAGGAATATCCTAGCAACAGATGAAATTTCCAGCAAGAGTGAAGGCAAGCAGACAAAAAGCAAAAGTTTTTCTTCCATGACTCCAATTAATGGGCTGCCACTAAAAAGTGATATCCACAGTTAGATTAGATTTTCATGTTTTAAATAATCTGATCAAGAACTTCCTTCACAGTGGTGCCCAGTGGGCTATATTTTAGTTGATTTGAGATCCAGTCCAGTTTACAGCAAAGATTAGGTATCACAGCATCCACCAAGTTTGAATTTAGACCTTAGGGCTTGCTATCTGTGTGCTCTTAAGTTATTTTATTGACTGACTTCTACTATGCAGCTTACACAATGTAGATGCTTAGTTGTGAGAGTTTTATGGTGAGTATTATTCATTTAATTATTAATTTCAAACAATGTTCAAATTGATCCACATACATTATGTAATTTTCCTTTACAGCACTTACCAGTGCTGGACCATAAATTACATATTTTTACATCATCTCATTTGTATTTCTTTATTCTTTTAACAGAAACTCCAACCATAGCTACTGCTCAATATAAGTTTGCCTATGAAATACCTGTTTCATCTCCAATCATCATTGGAACTCCAGGCATGTTTATGTAGAAACACATTTCTTTGTTATAGTTTTCCATTTTGTATCTTGTATTTACATTGACTGTGGTTGCCCAATTTCCCATCTAAAATAGCTATGATAAGATGGGACTGCTGACAAAATTTTGTGATACTTTAGAGTATAAGAAAGAAAAGAATAATTTAGATGGCTAGAATGGCTTAAATCCATACTGAAAATTTGGCTAGAGTACTTGAAATTCAAATCGATTCCATTGAATAGAGACCTTTAGCTAGTTTTCATGTAACTTTGAGTAAAATTGCTGGCATTTCTTCAAATATTGACCTGAATACCTGGTGGATGACTAGAGATACTGGAAATAAAGAATATTATTAATGCAATTTAGTTATATTCTGAGATTTGAATCCATATCACATTCAAGAAAGAAGTTTTTATGGCTCTTGTTCTCTTGACACAATTTACAACAGAATCTTAGAAGGAAATGTGTAGTACCATAGTGTAGTATTTAGTATTATCTACCTTATCAGGCTGTGGGACACTTAACTGGATGGAAAAGTCTTGGACTAATATAAATTGAAGACACACATATTCACAAAATTTTCCTGGAAACACAAATATGTAAGACAAAGAATGTGGGTTTAATTTAGACAATGGAAATAGAGATATGACAACAGGGCTTGAACTTGGATATAAGATAAAGTCCATTGATTCGTATTTTTTAAAATATTTAGATTTGTTTTATTTTATGTGTATGAATGTTTTCTTGTATGAATGTATGTGTATCACTGTACACAATGACCATAGAGGTAAAGAGAAGGTATCAAATCTCCTTGAACTCTAGTTTCAGATGGTCCCGAGCCATCATGTTCATGCTAGAAATCAACCATGCATCTGCTGTAAGACCAGCAAGTTCTCTTAACTGTTGAGCCATCTCTCCAGCCTCCTTTGCTTCATATTTTACTAAATAGACATCAATGTTGAGATAAGGTTTGCTTTTGGCAGTTTGTTGAATGTTAGTATGTGATGGCCAGAAATAGTTTTTAAAAGACTCTTGAATCCACAGATTAGGGTAAAGATAATATGTTATAGTAGTTTGATTCATCAGATACTTGAAATCTACAGAATCCTAAGGCTTTCTCAAAATTTCTACATTCCAACTGCTGTTTCTAAAATCCACACCACTAACCTGAAAGCATATCTCCACAAATGCTCCCCTAAATGCCTTAAGCCTAATAGGCAGTATTTTTGCATACAAGTAGAAAGCTTCTTTGCTCTTGTCCTGGCTAGAGACCAGTAATGATAGAAGTACTTAAGGTTTCTGATCCCTGTTCTGTTTCCTAAATGATTTTAGGGTTCCCTATTCAGAAGGGGAGATGTTGCAGCAGCATTGAAGACCTTTTAGGGGAAAATTATTTCTTCTTGTTCAAAAGAATGAAATTTCTAGCCTAACTGGAGATCTAGCATTCCAGTTGGGCAGGTAAATTACCTGACTAAGGGACTAACCCTTAGGAATATGGGACCAACCCTAGGTAAGCAGGATCAACTTAAGCCATGCTTAAGAGACAAGAAGAACAATTAGTCTTTTAATGAGCTAATGTAATTTTCCTTTCAAAAAATCCCATCACACCCAACCCCTAATGGCCATATGATCTGTTGAGTCTACCTATGCTTCCAAGCTCAGTCTCAATAAGACAGGGATATTTTTTCCTTATTCTTATCAAAGGTCTGGGTCAAACTAACAGGCTAGGTATGCCTTGTTAAATCTCTGTAAGACAAAACAAACACAGATTGGAACGTCTTCCCCTTGAGAGCATCCTCTGGAGATTTTCCTTTATATTTTCTATGTCTGCTCCTGAACTACCATATGAAAAAGAAGCCTGTTGGTTTGGTTACTCTTATGACAGAAACTTGTATACTCCTTTTTTAAAGACTATGGAGAAATAGAGGCTACCAGACTATTCACTTTGACCAATGTGACTCCACATGACTAATACCTCTGACTTTGATGATTTATTCTGAAGTTTGATTGGTTAATCTTAACTTTCCTGCATAGTACCCAATATTCAAAAACCATACAGAATAAATACTGACCCTCATGCATCACCAAAGTCAGCTGATTTCTTATGATTTTTATGAGTCAGGCAGGGTCTCAGCTCCCTTGTGAGTTGAACTTCTAGTATTTTCTTTAAACATTCACTTTGACCTTTTCCTTCAAATTTACAATCTGTCACTGTGTATTACATTTGTCAATTTAGATAGGATACATGCATGATGAGCACTCAGGGTGAATTTTCCATTTAAAGAATGTTATCTGGATTAAGAAAGCCAGTTTGCAGTTTTCCATATGTAACTTGGATTTAAGTTTCCATAACCTAGAAAATATGGAACACAGAAAACAATAATATATCAGAGAACTTTGAAAGAGCATGTATCAGAATGTTCTTTTTCCATAGCCTGTCTATGTCATTTTTCCTGGAAACTACAAACAAAAACAAGAATATCCAGGGTGCAATAAAGAATATACAAAAGTAGACAACAAGTGGGGAACAAAGAAGTCTTGGAAGGGAATGCTTTATCTCAGAGAAAAACAAGCTGGTAGAAACCAGACAGAAACAGCAAGAATTAAAACCCTGCAGAGTTCGCATCTTCAGTCTCCTGCCTGCGTAGGCTGATTCTGTGTGCCCCCCTTGGCTATTGCACCTGCCTGCTGGAAGCAAATTGTCTAGTACCTGGCAGTCTATCACTGGGGTTTGGTTGGGATCTGTGTCAATACTAAGCCGCGTTTCTGCTGTAACTTCATCTGAGCTTCCCAGATCTAGCCATCTCTAAGTGTCAGCTTTATATAATAGCTGGCTAATGTTTGAGGCACATAGCTGGGGAAACTTTAAGTAATCTTTTAGAACCCAGTACATAAATCATGGAAAACGACGTGTCAAAGTCTAATGAACCTACCATGAAATTCTGGTATTATCACTTTAGACTGACATTAGGGATTGCATTGACCTCACCACATGGGAATAGAACTTATTCTGGAGTCTTGACGGGATCGCCTATTTCCATGATTCTGTTAAGTACTTAGGAATGTGAAAATCAAGATGGAAATGTAGTTTGGAGTAAATGTTTGGGATGTGTAACTGGATATCTAGGGTTGCAGTTATCACCTGAAGGCTCAGAGCTACCAGGGAATAAGTCTTATAAAACTTCACTTTGGCCTATGCTATGAGGTTGCCATGTCATTGTAATCATGTCACTGTACAAGATGGTAAACAAGTCACATCTTTGTGACTGTCTTGATGTCATTACTAGTCAAGATATCTATAAAACCACATGGTTAATTTCTGTTTGTAATGGGCTGAGTTCTGTAATAAAATGAGTCTATCCCCAAACTGAGCAAGAGTACCTGTGGTATCTTCACTTCAAAGAGTAAATGTACACTGGCATCCTTTTTCCTTTAGAAAAGCATCCTAATTAGGTTAGCATAGAGGTTGCAAGAGATAGTACAAATGTGGCAAGAGAAATTGTCCTGTAGGATATAGGCCCTAAATACCTAAGTGAAGAAACAAGATAGAAGGCATTCCATTGACTCAACCCAAGTTAGGGGACTCCATGTGCCTTACCATCAATTGTAACTGGGTTCAAGGAAAGATTCTCAACTGGATCTCATTCTGAGACCCCTTGACTGGCAAAGAACCAATTAAAGAAGTGGGAAGAATAATAAACTGAGTCCATCTTTGCTCAGAGATAGGCGCTATTTCTCAAAAAGAACATGCAGAAACCAAGATGGAGAAAATAGCATTGATGCTATTTTGTCTGAACCAAGCATAATGTGTACTAAGACTAGACACTCATGTGGCTCTCTGGGTAGGCAGGATCTCAACGGTCTTAAAAACAATTTGTTGGAATTCTTTCATTTAAATCCCATGAATGTGCCAATTTTATCCAGTCATATAAATAATTGCCTAGGGAGCACGTGGCCTAAGATAGTGTTGGTGGTACCCATTGTTATGGTCATGTATCAGTGGGCCTATCAATGCTAAGTCTGTCTATCCTATTTTCTTCCTTTAAACATGATACAAAATCCCCTCAGCTCTCTGAGGGAACATTGGTAGTGAGGCAAAGAAGGAAGCCCTATGCCCAGGAAGAGAAGAAAGAGAGTAAATCTCGGCACTCTTTATTGCCCATAATGTGTCCACTGGACACAGGTATATGGTAAAATAACCAATAAAACAGGAATTTCATGTGTAGTCCATATCTCACCATTATTTCCCAGGAAAATAAACTTAGGGAAAAGATTTCCTTCCTTCTTCCAGAAAGGCAAAGTTCCAGTTAAACAGCTTATAGCCCCAAGGCAAGACAAAATGATAAAGGAACTGGCCTAATATTCTGGAGTACAGCAAATCATTGTGTCTTCAGAGGAGTTTCTGTTATACCCCTCTATGGCCATCAACATGTTACTGGAAATGTGGGAAAGTAGCCACATGTTTCTGGAGAAATCAGAGTCCTTTCTTTGGGTCGTAATCTCTTTAATAATATAACTTAAGAAGGATAGATTCAGATGGAAGCTCAATCACAAATTATATTAGAGTTTAAAAGAAAAAATCCCTGGGAAGACAAACCATAAATGTTTGTAGTTGCCCGGAGAAGGAGAATGAAACAGAGCAGGATAAAACAGCCATATCATTTGTGTTATACTGACATGGATGTTACCCACATGGTGAACAAGCAACCATGGTGAAGGGCACCATTTGAGAAATAATGAGGAAGCCTAAAGTTCCAAAAAAAGTATACTTATGTTGCAAGAAGCAACTGTAAGACTCAGAAAAGAAGACAAAGGAAAAGCAATGTCTCTGAAAGTTAAAAATTAACTATTTTCAACAAATTTGTTTTGAGAAACTTGAGTTCCTGCTAACACATAGGGCCACATGTGTATCGCATCTCAGAACACACCATTCTTGGATCAAACAAAATAGCATCTCAGACACAATAGAACTACTTGGCAGTTTCTAGAGAGTACTGAATTGGAAATTCAGGGAAGGAAATGTACATTATTATCTCACGAAGGAATAGTTCCTTTTATCTTGTTAAGGTGAACCTACATTTCAAAGATTGGTCCTGCCTTCTTAAGGGGTGGTCTTTTATCCAGATCTTTGACCAGCTTAACGGGAATTCTAGGTATCAGAGATTGTATTCTTTGACCATAAAGAAATAGACATCCCTTAATGGTCTTTTGATGTCACTCTAACCCATCTAAATTAACTGGACTAGGAAAAATTTTTTGCATGCATGCTTATAAGCCAATCTAATTCAGACAAAGTCTCACAGACATGACTATGTAAACATGAGCTGAACAAGAATAATGATACACAGGCTAACATGGATGGGAAAAGCCCACTAGTCCTCAACCTTGCACAAAGAACTATAGGCAACTCAGGAATGCTGAGAATGGGAGAAATTGTCTTCTCTAGTGCACATCAAGTTGATACCTAATACCAAATAGTCAGCCCCCAAAACATACATACAAACATACAGATGGAATAGTTTTTTTTTTTTAATTTATGTGTTTGGGAATGTATTTCTAATATATTTATACACACACACACACACACACCCCTAAGTTAACCTCCATTGCTCCAGCATGGCCATTGTAACTGTATAGGATTTGGACTGGGCAGTTTTTGAGTGACTTCCCTAAGCTAACTATGTGATGTTTATAATTGTGAGCTAATTAAGATGTTATAAAAGGAAAAAGGAAAAGAACCTAATCACTACATCCATCAAAATTCCAGTAATATTATTTTCTCTACTAGAAAAGGTAATCCTATATTTTTTTCCCTTCAAATATGAATCTCAAGTTCAGGGAGAGAAGAATGCATCAGATCCTATAGTACTACAGTGTTAAACAGCTGTGGCTGTGTGGTACTGGGAATTGAATTAAGGACCTCTGGAAGAGCAGTCAATGCTCTTAACCATTGAGCCATTGCTCTCTATTCCCTAGAAAAAGAAATCTTAAAAATAATTTATAAGCACAAAATACCCCAAACAGACAAAGCAGTCCTAAAGGACAAGATCAATGTTGGTGATATCACAATAATTTGTAGACGAACACTTGATCCTTTAATCCAGCAGCATGCCTGCTCTAGCAAGGGATCATCTTCAGAGACCTGTTTGATACAACTGGAATACAGAAAGAATGTTAATAAGACTAATCCTTTTCTCTGTGCTAATTCTTGGTGAAAGTGATTTCTGTGGTTAAGGCAATGTAGTACACACCTTTAATCCCAACTCAAAAGGAAGTAGTGGCACATGTCTTTAATCCCAGCAAGGCAACCTCAGAGAGGTTGAAGCAGAGAAGCTCAGAGAGGAGAAGCAGAGTTCAGAGGTAGAAGCAAGGTGCAAGCAGAGAGGAAGCAGACAAGAGACAGTGGAGGCAGAGCTCAGTAGAAAGAAGCAGCAGTAGAAGCAGAGCTCAGAGAGAAGAAAGATAAAAACAGACCGAAAGCAGACAAGATATGGAAAAGTAGGAATGTTAGTTCAGAGTTAGTTCAGTCAGGGAGTTTGATTGCAGTCAGCTCACATGCAGAAGCTGAGAAGAGCAGAGCCAGTCCAGAATAAGCAGAAAGAAAGCAGAGAGTCAGAACCAGATGTTTTATGATTTACAATTCAGAGTTCACAATATATATCAGAGTGAAAAGAAGTAATTCAGAAGACAGCTAGTCAAAGTAAGCTCAGTCAGCAGTAGGTCTCAGAAGCTGAAACATTTTAGGATTAGGTTTAAAGATTAGACTGTATGGAGGTTGAAGACTTCTAGTTCTGGGCTTCCACCTTGAAGATTAGATTGTATGGAGGCTGAAGCCTTCTATGTCTAGACTTAAGATTAGATTGTACTGAGGAGACTGAAACCCTCTAGGACTAGGGATTAAGTTAACAAAGAATAAACTGTCTTTCTGTCATGAACAAATGAGAATAATTAAATAAATCAATGATCACATCTATATCTACAATAATTAATTTCACATCAGAATACAAAACCATAGTTCATGACAATCTTGAGGAAAACTTCCAAATTTCTTCTAAGTATTCTGTTGTTTGGCAATAAATTTTTCATTGCTTGTCATTTGCATGTTTGACTGCATTCTTCTCAGCCTTCTCTATGAACATTCTATTTTAAATTTAGATTTCACTTAGAATATGCCAGGGCAATAAGAGCAAACTAATTCTGTTATAGTATTATCTTTGCTGATGACTGTCTTGTCACCCATATTGGACATTGCATACCTGTAAATATAAACTAAGATAGTTGTGAAGTTTGATTTTACCAATCACCCTGTGCAGTCACAGGGGTTGAAAAATATCTATAATCTATAAAAATATCTACACTAATTATGTCGTATCCACATTAAGACATGAGCACTTAGCAAGCCATGCTAGCCAAGCTAGCAGGTAGACTACCTACATACCTCCACCTCTCCCATTTTTCCTCCAAATCTAATCCCACAGTCTCAACCCCAGCTAAACCACCTGCTACAACCTCCACTCCTGAACTGCCCCTATCTCAAGTGGATCACAGAGATCTTATCCTCCAAACTTACTTCCCTCAACTCATTCCTTTATACCAGCCACTGACTCCAATAGGCAATCCCTGGGAACCCAGAGGACACACTGTCTAAAGATGCAGGTAAGATAACCACACATCTTCAAGTTCCCCTTGTCTCCTCCAAATCTAATCCCAAATCTCATCTCTTGTGGTATCTCCATACTCTTTGCCCCATTCCTAGGAGACTAAGCAGATCCTGATTGTGCACCTTGCTTTCCTTACTCCTGTGGACCATCTCAGCATTCTCATCTAGTACATACCCATTCTTAGGTGTCAGTTCCCAAATGAATATTGAAACTCATTTTATGGAGAACCCATAGTAGACACACCTGGCAAGACCTCAGAAGAATTCCCTTCCAGGCAACACACATCCAGCACAGCCACCTAAGAAGCAGAGATGGCAACAGAAACCAAGGCACCAATACCCACCCAATAAAGACAAAACCAGATATAGCACCTAGGGTTCAATCATTCCAAATCTATGGAATAGAACTGAGGATCTATATATAAGCCCACACTCCTATCCATGCCTGATTTTTTTGACAAAGAGGCCCACAATACACATGGGAAAAATGATAAAAATCTTCAACAAATTGTACTGCTCAAACTTGTTGGGGAAGTTTATTTCTAGTTATGTTTATAATTGTTTTGTATACTGTTGGGGGAAGGGCTGCCTAAACCTTGGAAGTTTTTATTATCTGCAGGTGTTGGCTTTATGTAAATCTGTGATTAAGATGTTTGCTTCTTCATGACCTGCACCTGCTCATTGTTCTCTGGCAGAGCTATTGTGGAAGAGCAAAATTGCTGTGGAGGAATTATTTTAGTCCCTCTCCCACAATAAAGAGAGAACACTTCCCTTAGGCCTTGAGTTCCCCCACTGTAAAGGTAACATAGCTCAGCTGTTAAAGGTTTTTGGGATGAGACTAAGCTACAGGTTTCCTTCATTATGCAAATAGGCCTTTGGATGAGAGGGTTCAGCTTCTGTATCAATGGAATACCTGAGGAGCTTCTGTATCAATAAAAACACTTGTGTTCAGACAATAAGGGTCCCACTCTTCAGTATGGTGCTTGCCATGACAGATGGTTCCTTCTGCTGAGGTCTGCCAGGGTTTGCATCTATGAAACTATCTCCTGGTCTTTTTTTGCTGAGCTCATACAGTAGCTATGGGCTACACAAACTGGGTATCTATATGTAGAAAAATGGAACTTATTTCTTATCTCTCATCCTGTATAAAGTTAAACTTCAATGGATCAAGGACTTCAAAAGAAGACCTCATACTCTGAATCTAATAAAGAAGAAAGTAGGGACTTTTCCTGAAATCATCAGCACAGAAAAAGACTTTTGAACATTGCTCCAATAGCACAGGAATTAAGAGCAACAATTAATATTGAGACCTCATGAAATGAAAATGTTTCTGTATAGAAAAGGACACCATCATTCAATTGAAGATGTAGCCCAGGGAGTGAAAAAATTTTACAGTTATACTACTCACATAGGATTAGTATTGAGAATATAAGATGAACTAAAAAAAAACATCTAAACATTAATAAAATCAATTAAATATTTCATAACACTTTTATGATTTCTCTTGTAAGAAAACATTTACACAGAATCAAAAATTGTGCTGAACATATCTTTAGAAGATCATCATTCATTTTATTACATTTTTATACAAAGAGAGAGGGTTCATATCATTTTTTATTTTACTTTTTCTTTTATTGAAAATGGATTTTTTTGTTCGTTTAATATATCCTGATTATGGTTTCCTTCCCTATACTCTTCCCTGTTTCTCCCCACCTCCCATTCCACCTGGATCCACCTTCTTCTTTCTTTTCAGAACTTAAGGGGACTATAAAAAGTAAAATAAAATAAAAACACATCAGAATAGGTAAAGGCAAGTAAATAGAAGGAAAAGAACCCATGGAAATCAAAACAAACAGATATAGATGCAGAGACCTACTCATTTGCATAATCAGGAATTCTACAAAAACACAAAACTGAAGGCAATAGGATATATACAAATGACCTGTAAAAGCAAGAGGGGAGAGAGGAGAGAGAGAAATATAAAATAATTAATATAAGAAATAAATTAAAAAGAAAAAAAAACTGGTATGACATTATGAGACAAGGTACCTCAAAAATGCCATTGAGTTCATTTTCTGTTGTCTATCTACTACTAAGCATTCAGACTACCCTTAAAAATAGTTTTTTTCCCCAGTGAGACTCCTTGAGAAAATACAAATTTTCATTTGCAAGTGGTTATCAATTGGACATAACTCCTAGGTTAGGGATGGGGGCATGTGCCCGCTTCTTTCAGTTCTAATACACAGTACAGAACTGTGCAGGCCTTATGCATACTGCCTCTGTCTCTATTGAGTTTGTCTGTGAGTCCCTTCTGTTGATTTAGAGAGCCTTGTTTCCTTAGTGTCCTACATTCCTACATTCCTGGCTTTTACATTCCTTTTGCCTGCTCTTTCTTAGGGTTTCCTGAGTCCTGAGGAAAGGGATTTGATGGAGACATTTAGGGTTAGGGATCTGAGGTATCGCATTCTCTGCATATAGTCTGGCTGTGGGTCTCTGTGTTTGTTCCTATCTGCTGCAGAGGAGGCTCCTGTGATGATGGCTGAACAAGACACTTATCTATGAACATAGCAGAATATTTTTAGGATTCATTTTATTTCTACTCTTTTTTTTTAGAACAATAGTATTTTTTTAACTTAGGTTCCTAGCTATCTAGGGTTTCCAGTCACCAAAGCAATGTCAAAGTTTCAGTTTTGGGTTCTATCTCATGGTGAAAGCCTTAAGTCAAATCAAATATTGGTTGATGGGAAGCTTTGTGCTAGCTCTGCATAAGCATATCTTGCAGGCAGGACAAAATTGTAGATCAAAGGGTCTGTACCTGGGTTTGTGTTTATGTTTCTCCTTTAGTAGTATGCAAAGCACCTTCATTTAAAAAATTAACAATTTATTTATTCATTATTTTATGTATATGAGTGTTCTGTCTTCATGCAGACCAGATGAGAAGATCAGAGCCCATTACACATGGCTGTGAGCTACCATGTGATTGCTTGGAATTGAACTCAGGACCTCTGGAAGAATACTTTCTTAACCACTAAGCCATCTCTCTAGCCCCTCAATGTACCTTTTAATACCAAAAACACTATTCCTTAGGGCTGAGGCTCTAGTTAGGTACCTGCTCCATGTTCCCACATGCAATGAGTTGTATAGGTGTCTTGCTGTGAATTTGTGGAGAGCAACCTAAAGTCTTGACAATAGGCTTGGTTGTTTGAGTATTCCCATGGGCCCACTTTGGCCAACAACTCAATTAGTTGTAAACCATTCCAGGTACTGTAAGCATCATTTAGGGACCAGAGATGTCCAGTTGGGGCTCTATATCCCTGTAATTTGGTGAATACATTTAGATTGACATATATATGTGTGTGTGTGTGTATACATACATATATATATATATGCATATATATATGTATATAAATAGTAAAAAGCTTCTACTCTATTAGGTTTCCATACTATCCCTCAATGGCCCTTATATTTAGCTGTCTCTCTCTGTATTCCCTCCCTCACCCTCCTCTCTCCTTTCCCTTACCACTTGATCCTCCCATTCCAGTCCACCTCCCCCATCCATTTATCACTATGTATTTCACTTTCCTAGGGAGATCTATATGTTCTCCTTTAGTCCCTTACTCTAACCTCTGTGGTTCTACAGATTATAACATACTTATTATTGACATATAGTAAATAAACATATATAAGGGAATAGATACCATATTTGTCTTTCTGGGTTTGGGTTACCTCAATCATGTTGACTTCATCTGGTTCTGTATACTTACCTGAGAATTTAATTATTTCATTTTTAGATGGCTGAGTAATGTTCTATTCTATAAATGTACCATAGATTTATATATAATAGTTTTATGATTTCTCATTTTCCAAACTCCTGGCTCCTATGCTTTTGGTGTGTGTGTGTGTGTTTGTGTGTGTGTGTGTATAGGTGAAAAAGATAATAAAATACCTCAGAGATGAGGAAAAGGATAGTAGTAGTAGTAGTTGTAGTAGTAGGCTTTCTATTGGGGATTGTATTATACATTGTGGAGTGAGACAGATGTAGGCTAAAATCCTAATTTCATGACTTTAGATGTGTCAATTATAGCATGTTATTTCACTTATCGGTTTGTTATTTTATCTTCAAAAATAGGGAAGACAGTGACATTTACATTTTAAAGTTGATAGAATTAAATTAAATATCACATTAAAGTTTTAGTATAGAGATTTGCCATGGCACTAGTACCTATGCAAGTGAATACCTAATCTCATTTGTCAGCATATTTAGATTTCACTGTACTCAGGGATGTCATATAATGGAATATTTTAATTTATTTAAGATTTAGATGCTTTTGGTAATTACTAAAGAAATGCATTTCATTGAAGAACATTTATAAAGTACATAATGCTAAACATTTTAAGCAAAATTTATTGAATGAAATCACAGTGTGATAGATTATCTAATATAATGTCATAATAATACTGAGGTAAATATTTGCAAGTCCTCTAATTTTTTGAGGAAGTAAGAAAACTGAGATTTTATTCATTTATGTATTTTTTATTTTAAATTTATTTTTCTTCTTCATATAATACTTATTAACATCCCTTGTCCCCTCCCTCCATTCCTCTCATCTCCTCCATCTTCCTTCTCCTCCTATTACATATCCTTCCCCTCCCTCCTCACTCACCCCTCTCCCACTGCTTCTCCCCTTAGAAGAGAGCAGTTCTCCCAGGGTTACCGCTCAAGCAGGGTACAACAAATGGGGCAAGGCAGACACTCATCCCCCACATCGAGAGTGGATCCAGCAACCCAGCTGGAGGAAATGAGTCCTAAGGGCAGGCAAAATTGTCAGAGAACCCACACATACAATCTAGCCTGCAGGCTCTCTGCAAGAACTCCAAGCCAAGCAATCGCATAACATATCTAGGAGACCCTTCAGGTTCCCTGTCTTCCTCTTCAGGCTCTGAGGGACCCCAAGAGCACAGGTCCATGGACTCCATGGGGCCTGATATCCTGATGTTTCCAACTTCTCTGGTCCCCGAAATGCCTTCTCTTCCTCTTTTGTGAGTTTTCTGGAGCCCTGCATGATGTTTGGCTCTGGGCCTCTGCATCACTTCCCATCAGCTGCTGGCAGAAGCTTCTCTGATGGAGACTGGACTAGGTACAAATCTATGAGATAGAACAGGATATCATTAGAAATTGTCTCCTGGCTATTGATTCTCTAGTTCCTGCCCTACCCTCAGGAATCAGGCAAGGATTCTCTCCTTTAGCATGAGGTTCTGCCCTTCTGTTGTCCCAGTGGGTCCTGTAGGGAGGATGGGTTATATAGGTTGAAGGTTTTGTGGCTAGAGTGGTATCCCAGTCCCTCCACTGGGAACCTTGCCAGCTACATGAGATGGCCTGTTCAGGTTCCCCATCCGCTACTGCTAGAGGTCCTCCTCAAGGTCTCCATCATGGGCTCCAGGGAGTTTCTACTGTCCTTGGTCTCTAGATCCACACCTCAATGTCCCCCAGTTCCATCTGTCCCTCCATACACTCCCTCCCTCCATCACTCTCCCCACACCTGGCCTCCCCTCCTCCTATTCCCATCCTCCCCCAGCTCACTCTCACTGCACAGTCTGTTCCACCTCTCTCCCACTAGGGAGATCCCAGCATCACAATCCAGCCCCTCCTTGTTGTTCAGTCTCTCTGAGTCTGTGGATTACAGCACCTTTGTCTTTGACCTTTGCTTAACAGTTAATAACCACTTATAAGTGAGTACGTTCAGAGTTTGTCTTTCTGGGACTGGATTTCCTCACTCAGAATGATTTTTTTTAGTTCCACTCATTTGCCTGAAAGATTCATGTAATTATTTTTTTTTTACATAGCTGAGTAGTATTCCATTGTGTAAATGTACCACTTTTTCTATTTCCTTCTTTCAGTTGAGGGACATCTAGGCTGTTTCTAATTTCTGGCTATTATGAATAAAGCTTCTGTGAACATAGCTGAGCAAGTGTTCTTGTGGTAGGATGGAGTGTCCTTTAGGTATATGCCCAGGAATCATGTAACTGGGTCTTGAGGTAGTTTGACTTTCAATTTCCTGAGGAATTACCATAGTGACTGTACAAGTTTGCATCCCAGCCAGCAATATTCCCCTTGCTCCACAACCTTGCCATCGTGAGCTGTCATTTGTATTATTGATTTTAGCCATTCTGACAGGTGTAAGATGAAATCTCAGAGTAGTTTTGATTTGCATTTCCTTGAAGGCCACAGATTTGAACATTTCTAAAAGTGTTTCTCAGCCATTCCAGATTCCTGTCTTGAGAATTCTTTGTTTAGATCTGTACCCCATTTGTTGATTGGATCATTTGGTTTATTGATATCTTGTTTTTTGAGTTCTTTATTTATTTTGGATATTAGCCCTCTATCAGAAGTAATGTTGGCAATATTTTTTTCCATTATGTAGGTTGCTGTTTTGTCTTATTGACAGTGTCTTTTGCCATACAGAAGCTTTTCAACTTTATGATGTCCCATTTGTTAATTGTTGACCTTAGTGCCTGAGCTATTGGTGTTCTGTTCAGGAAACTGTCTCCTGTGCCAATGCATTCAAGGCTATTCCCCACTTACTCTTCTGTCATGTTCACTATATCTGGTTTTATGTTGAGGTCTTTGATCCACTTGGACTTGAGTTTTGTGCAGGGTGACAAATATGGGACTATTTGTACTCTTCTACATGCAGACATCCAGTTTGACCAGCACCATTTGTTAAAGATGCTATCTCTTTCCAGTATGTATTCCTGGCTTCTTTATCATAGATCAGGTGTCTATTAGTGTGTGGATTTACGTCTGAATCTTTGATGCAGTTCCATTGATCAACATTCTATTTTTATGCCAATACTGTGCTGTTTTTATTACTATAGCTCTGTAGTAAAGCTTGATATCAGGAATGGTGATACCTCTGTAAGTATGTTTATTTTTCAGGATCATTTTAACTATCCTGGGTTTTTTGCTTTTCCATATGAAGTTGAGTACTGTCCTCTAAAAATCTATAAAGAATTGTATTGGCATTTTGATAGGGATTCTGTTGCATCTGTAGATTGCTTTTGGTAAGATGGCCATTTTTACTATGTTCATCCTACTGATATAGGAGCATAGGAGGTCTTTCCATCTTCCCAGGTCTTCTTCACTTTCTTTCTTTAAAGTCTTAAATTTTTTGTCCAACACTACTCATTTTTGACATACCTTCTTATAGTTTTTAAGGCACATTTTTAAAAGTTTTGGAGTCAGATACTGGGAGCAGCTGTTGTGGCTCAGTACTTTTGTACCTCTCTCTGTCTCCCTTTCATTCCAGAAGCATGGTTTCTGATATAGCTGTCTGATGGTATCATCAAGGTGTTTGATGACATGAAGGTGTGCAAGCTCTGAATGCCAGAAGAAGTGAGGAAACCCACAAAGGCTGTACTCTTCTGCCTGATTGAGGACAAAAAGGACAGCATCTTAAAGAAGGGCAAAGAGATTATGGTAGGAGTCATGAGGCAGACTGTGGACAACCCTATACCACCTTTGTCAAGATACTGCCAGCAAGGACTATCACTATACTCTCTAGTATAAAATCTATGAGATCAAGAAGAATAAGAAGGAGGACCTGGGATTCATCTTCTGGGCCCCTGAGAATATACCCCTTAAGAGCAAAATTATCTATGGCAGCTCCAAGTATGCTATCAAAAAGAAACTGACAGTAATCAAGTATGAGTTACAAACTTCTATGAGGAGGTCAAGAACTGCTACACCCTGGCAGAAAAACTAGGTGGCAGTGCCATCATCTCCTTGGAGGGCAATCCTTTGTGAGCCGCCTCCAGCCCCCTGCTTACAGCATCTAGCAACCCCAGATATGCTCTTGGATGTTGCAGGTTTCCCACTTCCTTCTATACCAGAGGGCCTGAGGGGATCCCAGCAGAAGTAGAAGTTTCACTTCATCCCAGTAGCCAAACATCTTCCCTGGATCCTCACCCTTCATCCCTGACAGTTCTCCCCTTCCCAAATTGTTTTTTTACCTTCTGATTCTTCTTCAGTTGAAAGAGACCAATTGACCCTTACAGACATCCAGTTTGAGGGAGCCTATATTTTTAAAATGATACTCCCACTCCCATTTCTCCTCATCCTCCCCCAAGCTGACAGTGTCTAACAATAATAATGACTCTGAGGTTGTCTCTTAAACTTTCTCTGTAAATGTAATGAAGAAATGACCCTTCTTGCCACTCATGGAAGCAGGAAAATAAGGAAACTTCAATTAAATAAAAGGAAAGATATCTTTAGAAAGGCTAATTAACATAAAAAGTTTGACAGACAGTACATTTTAAAGGAAATGTAAAGTCTTATCTGACTCTTTGTTAATGACCATAATCAGGGATATGAGTAGAAGTATCCATGATAACAGGTGATTTATCTTTTATACATTTAAATAAGAGATTATATATATCCAAAATAAAAAGTTACAAATGCTACCATTCAACCAAAACCACTATTTAGCATTTGTACATGGTGACTATCATGTTTTGTGCCTTAATATGTTTGTAGTCAGAATCCTGCTGATCTTAAGAAAAATTCTGTGTGTCTTATTTTCAGTGACAGTATAACATTAAATATATAATATTTTTGTGTAATTTTCAATTTTTCAGTAACATAAATAATGCTGCAGTGGATATCTTTTAGCTCCAACACTTAAGTCTATAAAATTCCATATATATTTATCATCTTTTAAGAATCAATCATAGAATTCTGAATGACAAAACACACAAATGTACTTAGAGAAATGGCATTGATACTTTATCTTCTGGGGGTTTTGTCACTGCAAAATGTCTCCAACATTTGGAAATTGATGTCCTGATGGTTACAGAAAAGAACTTACTTTAAAAACAGTAATTTGATGCAACTGTCCCTGGGCATTCTGACAAAAACTTTTCAAATATTTTCAAAATAAATGTTCAAAACATCCACGAGGTCAAAAATAATCCCCATTATTCACAAAATTATGCAACTATGATAAGCACATTTTAGAAACAGAAAATTAAGCTGTGTGGAAAAATGTACACCTATTCACCAAAACTTCCATTCCTTCTTCTTGGTGAGTATGCATCCAAGCTTCTTTCTCAATCAGTTGTGTACTGAAGATTGAGCTCTACCTATAAGGTGAGTAAAAGTGGTTTGTACTGCATCCGTGCCTTATCCTAATAAGCTCTCTTTTCACTGTGTTGATACTTATCACAATAACTTACAAAACTATAAATTGAATACAGAATATCAAAAAAAATTATTTTAGGCCTATAAATCAGCATTGGAAGGATATCATCTGTATTACCTGTTTGAGCAATAGGAAAGAAACTCGTACCATGTTTGAAACATTAAATGATTTAGGACATATATGCTACAATAGACGGTGTTTTCTTAAACAATAAATGCCCTTAAATGAAATGACAAATGGCAAAATGTTAACAAAAAATGTAAGAGCTACCTTTAAGGATGATAAAACACTCAACTGATATATTTGCTTGATTCTAAAATCAGAGATAATGAGGAACTACGAGAGATATGAGAGAGATAATTCTTAAAGGAACTTCAAATTGGAAAATTTAATAGCCAGATCAAAACACCTGAGCCACATTTAAAGTCCATATTAAATACAATTAAAAGAAAATACAAAAAAGGTAAATTCAAGGAACAGATGATAAATGAGACATATGTACGGAAATTGTAATAATGACAGAGGCGATAAATAAGTGAAGTGTCTATTCTAATAAATATGTCATTTTAGCCCTGATTTTCCCATAGCAGGGCTTTTCTATGAAGTTTTCTTATCATCTGCCTCCTTTGTGGAAATGCAGCCAAAAATCTTTCACCATAACATACTCCCATGAAATCTTGGCAACTAAGCCACAGCTAATTACGTCTAGAATTTGAACCACTTGAAGCAAGACAGCCATTCACATGCTATTCATGGATAATGATATATCCCTGCTGGAGGAGAACTCTACTTAACCCATATATTCTAGTTACAAAACCAATGAGATCCTATTATTTGGATGTCTAAATATAAGGCATATAGAAAGTCATTTACCCAATGATTGTCAAGATCAGTAGAACTAGAAATAGAATCATCACAGAGTAGAATATAAGACCAGAAACCACGCATATCAGAGTCATCTTCAATTCTGAATAGCTCAATAGATATTATGTTACTTTACGATTCTAGGTGTCCTTACAATTTTTATATAACTTGAAATAAGGTGAATGTGTCACTATACCTTGCTAACCCAAAAGAATTATTAAACTATCTATGACAGGATATTTTTCTTAATTTTTAATAATAAATGTATTAATAATTTGAGTTTCATACAATGAATCTCAATAACACCCTCTTTCTATTCCTCCTTGTTCCACCCTCCCATCACTGTGCCCTCCAAAAAATAAAGAAAAAAACAAATAAAAGGAAATTAAGTAGTCAAAATTGTGTGGCAAGAGCATGGCTCATGGGCATCACCATGGTCCTTGGAGACAGCAGGCTTCTATGATCATGGACATTCATCTGTCCCATACTAGCTTGAGAGAAAGCATGACAAAGTTCGACCTGAAGTTACACCTTACTGCCCAAACCTGGAGACCAAGCAGGCTGCCTGGCAGCCTTCAATCACCAGACCAACTCACAGCCTGACTCCTCCAACATCTGGCAGGGACCAGGGCCTCTCACAAGCACCTGGAAATCCTGCAGGCACCAGAACACCTCTCAGGCACCAGGACCTGCTTCACATATCAGGGCGCCCCACCAGCACCAGACATCCTGCAGAAACCAGGGCTCCCCACAGGCACCTGGGCTGCTGACAGGCTCCAGGACCTCCCACAGGCACTAGGGCGTCCTTCAGGTACCCAGACATCCTGCAAGCACCAAGAAATCCCCCAGGCTCCAGAGCATCTCGCAGATGCACAGGCATCATGCAGGTACTGGGCCAACCCACAGACATCTGGACATCGCACAGGCATCTAGTTATCTCACAGGCACCTGAACACCACTAAGGCACCTGGTTATCCCCCAGGCACTCAGACATCTTACAGGCATCTGGATATCCATCAGGTGTCAGGGCCTTCTTCAGGCACTTGGACACCCTGCAGACATCAGGATATCCCACAGGCATCAGAGAATCCCCAGGATTTTAAAAAGCAACATGATCTTTACAAAGAAAGCTGAGATTTTTTAAGTTGTAACTTAAGTATGAAGAAGAAAAACATGACTTTAGGGATTTCTTCCCTGAAAATAAAATTAATGCTAAAGAGAAAAATGATTTTATGTGATGAAAGTAATAGAAAGAGGGAGATAAGAGGGAGGATGAAGTTATGCAGGAAATATGACAAAATATGCATAAAATGTTATAACGAGACTAATTATTATTAAAAGTACTATGAATCAAAGGAAACATGTGCTTGAAGTATATCAGATGTTTATATACCATGAGTTTAAAAAAATTGTCTCCGGGTAACACATATTCCATGAACTCCAGACTTATATATAAACCAACCTATTTTACAACTCAATTTATATGTTTAGTAAGCATCTCTGGATGCTATATCCAATATTTCCACCTAGTCAAGTCCTGGGCACTCTTCTCCAGCTATTTGAGTATGCCTGACACCCCTTCCACATATCCTCCCCAGGCCCCCAGGTCTAGCTCAGAACCCACATCCAGTGAACCAGCCTAGTCTGGTCACCTCTGCCTAACACTGCTATAAACAAACCACTAGGCTTCTGTGAGGAACTTGCCTGCCTAGCTGAAACCCATAGGACTCTCTCATGCCATATCCAAACTCTCTGTTTACCCAGACCTGCACAGCCTTCTTTGTACAGTAACTAGGTGAGTTCACTTGATCCTCGTCTCCACACTTCCTCCTCAAATCCAAGATTTATCCCCAATCTTCAGTTTTGGGCCAGAAGTCACATTCTGCACACCAGCCCAGTCCCTGTGTCCATGTGACTTAATTCTACCTAAGCCATATCCAACTGCTAGACCATTAAATTCTTTCTTCTATCCCAACCCGCTCCATCTATATCAGACATAGAACTAACAATGGAAGTCAACATGGCCATACTTTATCACATAAAAATAGAGAATAAACATTATGAAATATCCCTAAAACACATCAGACCATTAGAAAGATTTGTCAGTGAGAATTACCAAGCTGAAAACCTGGATACAGAATTTAAAAGAATTTAAAAGAAGAATTACAAACTTTATCAAGGAAGTCAGGAAGTTTAAAGAAGACACAAAGAAAACAGTTCAATGAAATTAAATAGGACAAATGCCTGAGTGATGCTCAAGAAAATACAAATATAAGGCTGATGGAAATAATAAAGACAATCCAGAATTTGAAAATAGAATTTAATAACGATATAGAAAAATTTAAGATAACTCAAGTTGAAATAAAGATGGAATTGAAAACCCAATAACCCAACAAAAAAAATCTCTGAAGCTATTCATTCTTATACTATAAATAAACAACAAAAATAGGACTTCTAAGTCCTTGTATGAAGTTGTGATTATGCTAATAACAAAATCAGGGAAGCAGCAAAAGAAAAGAAAACTTTGGATGATAGCCCTAATGAACACAGATCAATAAAATTTTCAATAAATACTTGCAAACCAAACACAGATATACATAAAAATATTAACCATAACAAAGATGGCTTTATCTCCGAAATGTAGGTATGGATGAACATGCACAAGTCACTACATATAATAAACCACATAAATGAACTTAAAGAGCACCCCCAAAAACTCCACATATGATCAATTCAACAGATATAAAAAAAGCCTTTGACAAAAATCTAACCTCCTATCATGATAAAAGTCCTAGAATAAGACTAGAAGGAACATAGCTCAATGTAATAGAAATTATATATAAAAATAACCCCACAACCAACACCATTCTAAATGAAGAAGACCTGTAAGAAATTCCAGTCAGGAATGAGATAGGACTGTCCACTGCCCACTGTCCACTTTCAATATTGTACTTGAAGCACTAGCTGGAGCAATAAGTCATGAGAAGGAAATTAAGGACATACAAATAAGAGAATAAGAAGTCAAATTATTCTTATTTGCAAATGACATGATATTATACATAAGAGATCCTAAAATTCTACCACTTCTTCTAGAATTGATAAATGGAGCAATGTCTCAGGATACAGAACAAACATATACCAATCAATAATTTTCTTATACATCAACAGCAAACATAGAGATAAAGAGATTATACACATATTCCCATTCACAGTAGCCTCAAATGAAAAAAAATAGAAATAAAACTAGACCAAAGGGAGAAGGAAGTTTACAATGAAAACTTGAGACCTCTGAAGAAAGAGACAAAAACACTAAATACAAATCAAAACAGCTCTGAGATTTCATCTTACTCCAATCAGAATGGTAAAGATCAACAAATAATCAGCAACAAATGCTGGATAGGATGTAGAGGAAACAGTATTCTTCATTCACTGTTGGTAGGATTTCAAACTGATCCAGTCTGGAAATTAGTGTAAAGGATTATCAAAGAGCTGAAAATAAATCTACTAAGTGACTCAGTTCTTCCAATTCTCTGTATATGTCCAGTGGACTCAACATCCTACTCCGTAGATCCTTGCTCAGCCATGCTCATAGCTAGAAAATGAAAACAACATGTCCCTCATCTGACAAATAGAAAATGAAAATGTGGGACATATACATTATAGACTACTAATCATCTGCAAAGATAAAAATGATATCATGAACCTATCAGATAAATAAACAAGACTAATAAAGATCATATTGAGTGAGGTAACCGAGACCCAGAAAGACACGTCACATATTCTGTCTCATCTGAGGTGCTTATTTTTAAATCTTCACATGTGAGAGTATATAACCTGGGTTAACTGCAGAAACTAGGAAATTAAAAAGAATGATTGTGGGGTGGGGTGGAGAGGAGGAATACAGAGGGTAATAGCAGGGTACAAATGAACTGAATGGGGAAATGGGAATAATAGGGATGCTCTAATCAGGAAGTCTGGTATGAGATAAGTACAGAAAAAGAATGAACCAAGGTAAAATAACAGTAAGGATGTCTGACAAAGTCATAATGAATAATACTATTGTCTATCTATCTAAACTTCCTATAATACATGTAAGTTAGTATATAAATATACATGTATAGTTTATATGAAAATTTCCCATTTGGGCAAACGATCTTTCTTCTAAGAGCCACAGACTAACAAACTCCAACACCAGGCATGAGAATACCTCTTTTGAGTTGTTAGTTAGGGTTTTCCAAATGAGTCTTAAAATATTATAGCTATCATTATTCCCATTGGTTGCCACTCAGAGGTGGAAAGTAAGTTCTTACTCCTGAAGACACTGTGGAATTTGGACACAGTGACCAGAAGACCAGAGCTGAATCTGACCTAAAAGGGTCTTCCTTAAGAACTGGATTTTATGGTATAGAACGTGACATGCAAATTTCCAAAGGAAGAATGAAACCAAGGGCCTACCCAGCTATAAACACCTATGAACCACAATGACCAACATGACATGAAAATTGTAAGGGTACACTGGTGCTGCACATACCTTGGGGGTAGCCAACAAGAGTCTTACTGAACTTAAGGCCCACTGAAGAAGAGGAAAATCATACCTGGTACTAGAAACTTAGCCAACTCAGGACTAGTGAAGTAATGGATCTTGGAGTAGAACCTAGAGCCACCACTTGACTAAACCAGCATAATCCCTGAGTATATTACTTATCCTTATACACACAAGTGTATAAGTGTAGCTCTTGACCCTCAATAAGGAAATTTCTCTTGCAACATACAGAGAACATTATGGAAAACCCACAAGTAATCAAAATTCAGTGGTGTGGAGCCCAGTCCCAATTAGCACCTCTAGACAGTACTTCTACACATAAGGCTCATGGATCATTGCATAAGACGTGTTGAAAGATTTTAAGAGCCAGAAGAACAAGATATTCACTCGGAGATTGTGTCTTCTAGAAATGTCAGAGAAACTACATTCATGAAGTTTCACCAAAATGTTTCATCAAAAAGTTTCACCAAAATGGCTGCCTAAACATGAGCTGAAGTGGGGATGACACCAATAAACATGCTAACATGAATGGGAGAAACCTCAGGAGTCCTCAACCTTAGAAACAGAACTACAAGCAACTAAGGAATGCTGAGAGTGGGAAGAATAGGAATGGAATTTCCCAGGAAGAGCATAACAACTGGTTGAATTCTAGGAGAGGGAGAGTTTTTAAGGAATGCTCTGGCCACTATTTTATTGCCCATACCCCAGTAGATGATCCCACACTCATGTGCCTATGTCAGACTATTTGATTCAGTGGATCAAAACTAACTAGTTAGCAAGCTAACTAACTAAATAAATAAATAAAAATGAGAGCATAAAGTTAAGAGGGAGATGTGTTGAAAGTTTTTGTTGGTAATGGTAGGGGAAGGGCAGAGCTGATAGGAAGATACACTGTATAAGCAAGTGAAAATGTCAAAGAATGCATAAAAATGACATTTAAAGATATTCTGTAAAATGTAAGTGATGAACAATGTTTGAAGGTAGTAACTGAAATAACATCCTTTATACAGAGAGAAGGGTGAATTAAAATGCTAAGAGTTCTCATCAGAACCTGAAAGTATGTGGACCAAGGTCTGGAAGAAGGGAAATTTCCACAGAAACTCTGTAACTGAGCAAAATGGTCATTAAAATTTTAAGAAGGAAGTACTGAAATTAATTACAGCAGAAAAACTTCTGGGTTTGTAACTTTGTCAGCTAAACCTTAAAAGATGACTAAGGGAATAATAAATTATAAAAGATGAGATATTAAATTAAATCAATAGGGAAGCATAAAGGACAATAAAATAAAAATATGGTTGTATATGATAGACTATCTTTCTCTTCATAAATTTTACAAATTATATTTAATAGCTGAAACAAAAATTGTCATGCCATGTGATTTCCAAAGCTCCACATATCTTTTCCTATTGTCTATTCACCTTGTTCCATGTACACTAACATTCTTGCTCTTTTAAATACACCCACCTTGCTCCATCATGTCGTACAGCGTTGACATTCACAGTGCCTTTGAGTTGGACTATTCCTTCAAATGTTGACATATTCTGACTATCATTTTTATAATTGGTCTCCTACCCTTAATTCTCTACGTCCACATTTGGATTTTCATTCATTCCATGCAATAATATAAACTCCATAACGACACATATTATTGTGTGTTCTTTTCTTTTGTCTACTGCTTAAGATAGTTTGGGTATACAATAAGAACTTATATTTTGAATAGATGAATGAATGAACCAGCCAACTCAAGACTTTTGTCTCAGTACTCTGAAAATGATATGAACAATCTCTTTTATTAAGTTGGAAGGAAATAATCAGTATGGAGTACATAACAAGATGGAGATCATTTAATAAATAAACATTTTTCAGCCCATGAACACTTTACTTTCCGTCTTTCTGATTTCATCATTTATTTGAAGAACATCAACTAGGCTTCAAATTTTGTATTAAAAATCTCTTTTTATTGTATACATATAATGAATTTATAAGAAAAGCATGGTCATTTCTATAAAATAGGCTATAGGCTATAGATTGAAAATCACACCATTGGTTTCATAGCCTCTCAGAAGGACAAAAATGGAAGTTAAAAATATGAGCAGGATTGCTTGGGAATATTCATGGGGACCCCATTGGCCCACAACTCAATTGAATGCAACCCAGTCCAGCCACTGGAAGCCTCACCTGGCTACAGGCAATGGCCAGCTGAGACTCAGTTTCTCATACATTCTCTCTCATACATTCCAAGAAGTTTCTATTATACTAGGTTTCCACACAACCCCATAAATGATCCTAATTTCAGCCATCTCTTCCCACACTCTCATCTTGCACCACATCTTCCCCTACACCTGATCTTCTCACTCCTATCCCTACCTGCCCACCTGTAGAATTTACCACTTGTAAAATCTATTCTATTTTCCCTGGGAAATCCATGTGATCCCCACAGACTCCTCCTCCTTACCCATCTCTCTGGGTCTACAAATTATAGCTAGGCTGCCATTTACTTAACAGCTAACACCCACTTATAAGTGAATACACACTATACTTGTCTTTCTGGGTCTGGATTACCTTACTCAGGATGATTTTTTCTAGTTTCATCCATTTGTTTGCAAATTTCATGATGTCATTTTTTTAAAATAGCTGAGTAATATTCCACTGTGTAATTGTACCACACTTTCTTTATCCAGGCGGTTGTTAAGAGAAAGGGTTGCTCTCCTTAAATCAATAGCAGGTCCTCATTGCAGAGGACAATACCGACACAACTCATTGAACACTGAGAAGTTGAGCTGGTGCCTACATGGAACCTTCACCTCTATGTTCTAGTCTCTTTGGTACAGGAAGGTACTTTGTAGGTTACTGAAAGAAAAATGTGGACACCAACCAAGCCACAAAAACTTTGAGCTACAATCTGCCCTGCCTGCAAAATATGGCATGGAAATAATGGCACAGAACTTGTGTGAGTAGCCAACCAATATCTGGATAACCTATCAGGGGGTTCCTGCCTGGAGAAATGGATTCTGCTTCTCTCAACAGCCACTGATTGCCTTTTGCTCTTCATCTAGGGGTAGGGCAGCATGAGATTTTCCCCACTCACCTTAGATGCATTTTCCCTGTCATATACATAGAAGACTCTATCTTGCAGCAGATGCTTGGTTTTCTGGATATTATACTCTTCTCATGCACACTTTCGAGATATTGCCTAAGCCTTGTATGTAGGAGTTGTGTTGTAGATGTATTAGTTGAGTTTCAGCACACCATAGTCAGAAGTTCTCTGCCTTTTGACAAGCTGTGGAAATCTGTAGTGGCCTCTTTCTGCTGAGAAGTAAGTTTATTTAATGAGATGTGAAAACTACACTTCATGTTGTTATAATGATAGATATCTAGAATGCAGTTAGAAATCATACCAGTTTAAGAAAGCATCGATAATTGTATGTTCTTCTCTAGGGTCCATGACCTCTCCAGTAGTGAATAGTTGGCTGAGTTTATAGTACCAAACATGAATTCTCTCCTATTGAGTGAGATTTAAGTCCAATTAGACATAAGTGTCACTATTGCACCCTTGATGATACCTTGTCATGCTAGTTATTGTTGTAGTTCATATGTTTTCTAGCTTAGGCTATGGATTACTTTTCTCCTGTGACAGCTTACATAGTTCCTTTGGATACCACAGGAGCTAGTCCTTGAAGAGGAAGCTTCCAGCTCAATTCCAGTTTCATTAATCTGAGTCCTATTCTGAAGAATGTGGTGGATTCAGCAAAAGTATTTGAAATTTAAGGTCTGGGAGCCAACCAAGGGAAAAAGCAACGACCTATATTGTTTGTGGGCGTCTATTGGAATCCCCTGATCAACAACTTGAAGGGAGGTTTCCCATACCTGTCATTGGGGAATTTATGACTTTTTAATTAAATAAAGGGAGTATTTCAGAGATAGGTAGCAACAGATGTGAAAAGACATATTGGAAACACAGATAAATTGGCTGAAATACATCCTGGGGGTATAGCTACATTCATATTCTGCCTTTGCTAGTTTCTATCTATGATTATGAATGAAAACTATTTCATGTCGCTCTGCCTCAGTTTCTTCTTACATAAAGTGGGTTACATAAATCTAATAGGATTAGTGGGAAAGCAAATATATTAACATGTGTATATATGAAAGTATTTAGCATATGGTAATCTCAGTGTTATTGTAAGCTGTAATTTTAAAAACAGTTTTGCTTGTAATATTGTTTTCATCCTTCTAGAAAGGATTAAAGTTAGACAGAATGTATATTTGTCAATCCATAATCAAGGGATGAAATAAACACTTTAAAAATTGTGTTGTATATTGTAATTCATCACTACAATTCCAAAAGGTGTCTATCTTGATTGCAATAATGTTCTTACACATGTGTAATTGCACACATGTAGGAAGAGAGACCATTTTGTATTTCAAATGTTTTTCTGTCATTTCTATATTCTGCCTTTTGCTTACAACTGCTTAAAAATAATGTCATGATTTCAAATGTCTAACAAAAAAGATGACCCTTTTTTAGCTTTGAAAGTATACATGTACATGTAATATACAGACTGAGCAGATTGTAGTGAGGAAAATATATAACAGTCAAAGAAAAATGGGCCATGAATGTGAAAGAAAGGTGGGCGTGGTACATGGAAGATTTTGAGGGGAGAAAAAGGAAAGGGAAATTATATAATTGCATTATAATCTCAAAACATAAAAGTATTTTAAGATGGTAGAGTGTTGATAGATATGAAGTTATAGATATTGCAATTACTGTAAAGATTTTTAATGTAAAATATAAATATGGGAATATATGGAACAGAAAGATAGGACCTACTTCAGATCACAAGCATTACCATACTTTTACCAGATATAAAATGCCTAGATTTTTATCCTATAGGAAATGGAAAACTATGATGACTCTTAAGTAGAAGAGTAGCATAATCATATTAGTATTCACTTCTTTCTCTCTCTCTCTCTGTCTCTCTCTCTCTCTGTCTCTCTCTCTCACACACACACACACACACACACACGTGAGAGATAAGTTAAAGGGAAGAGAGAAATCAAAACGTGAAAAACATGTACATAGATCTAAGGTTGAAGTGATTATTCCTACAGTAGAAAGCATCAGTTAGTGAGTTCAAATTTTAAAAATGTGGATTTCTTTAAGATTAAGAACCACATAACCTGAATAGTTATTGACTAATTGGGAGTAGATATAGTTGGGCTAGTGTAAGGAAAGAACAGAAGCTAAGAGCATAGATTTGAAGTCTCTTGAGTTTCATCCAGTGCTCTTAGCATTTCACTAAGCTGTTTACTCTTCTCTGCTGCTGCTATTAGCTTGTGCTGGACCTCTTCCATGGCACAGGAGCCTGTTCTTTCAGTAAAATATCCTGTGTATCTTGCTTGTCTCTGTGATTATATTAAGGGACTGCAAGCAGGGATTGCAACTTCTCTCTTTCCTTTATACCCAGAGATGTTCATTTAGAGATGCATTCCTGAAAGTGAGCTATCCTGTACCCAGGAGCTCTTATGGCCTTTGAGTTGCCTGGGCATCAACACAGGAATTGAGGAAGGTGCCTACTGCACCAAATGGTGTAGTTCTCTAGGACCCATTTAAGTGTCTCCGTGGGAAATCTCTGCAGATACTGTTATTTCAGCTACCCTGGGGGCTTTGCCCAAACAGAGAGTGCTCTTGGCTGAGCCTCCAATCCTTCCATTTCTAAACTTTGTGTATTTCAACAGAAATCTGATCTGGACTCTTCTGATTCATTTACACTTAAATCATCCAAGGGCTCTGTTGTAAGAGCGAATTCAGCTCCAAAAATGTCTTATAAGCGTTGGTTATAAAACTCCCTAAGATTTTGTGAGCTAAAATTTTTTTTACTCCCTTTTTCTTTGAAACAAGATGTTGTGAGTTTGCCAAGAGTAAATGGATTTCCAACCTCAAAGGGGTCGTGTTTGGTTCAAGAGTCAGAAATTATGGAGCGCAAAGGCCCAAGCACATTCTTCAAGAATTGGCAATAATGAATCCCAGGGGATGGGAGGAATGATAAATCTGAGAAGCTGAGTGAGGGGGTGACAGGAAGCATCCATTCTACCCTTTTGGCTCCATGCCCTAAAGCCTTAGGACTTTTGTCCCTTAACTGAGTAAATGGGGCCATGAGACAGTACACTGCTACAAGTCACCAACAAAATTAGGCAGAGAAACATTTCCCATTTTGAATAAGTGCCTGACAGTTTAGAGTGCTTTTCACAGTTTTTCCTTTCACTAAGACCTTCAATGGCTCTGAAGGCTAAGGATATCCATCTCCATTTTTCTCAGAAGAAGGAAATGAGACTGAGAAGATTTGCAGAGGCAATCTATAAGAACGCCAGAGGTTCTCTTTAATTAACTGGACTTCATTAATTAAAGAGAAAAATGTCGTGCCTATTTACCTTGAATTACTAACAGACAAAAAAGGCAACAGCATAGTTCTTGACTTGAAATGTCATTTTGATGCAACCTTTAGTGCCGTGCCACAACGGTGTTCCTTGATCTATTGGAAACTTAGAGAAAGTTGGTTGATGCATCTCTTATGAAATATATATTTTCCTTTTATAGTTAACTGTATGCTTATATTTTTCCTACTCATCTTTCTCCATACTTCATTAGACTGTGACTATCCCAAAGACTGAAATATGTGTCAGATATCT
Organism: Cricetomys ansorgei; assembly: GCA_026225945.1. NCBI lineage: Eukaryota > Metazoa > Chordata > Mammalia > Rodentia > Nesomyidae > Cricetomys > Cricetomys ansorgei. The sequence goes on from JAMJFZ010003399.1 coordinate 3,768,264, forward strand.
TTCTATAACTTAACTCAATGTCAGATACAGGAGAGGTTAATCTATGAGTAAGTGCTGCAAAGATATAATATGAGTAGAGATTGGATCTGTGATCATACACAGAAGTGAGTGTGTAGAAATATTTTCTGTGAATGTAGAGTTTTAGAAAATTGAAGGTCTTGATGGGCATAAGTATGTTACAATGAGTAGTAGAAAAGTAATATGTATATGTGTATATGTATATATATGTACACACATATATATATATATATACATATACACATATATATACATGTATGTATGTATATGTGTGTGTGTGTGTGTGTGTGCTAGAATTATATTATTCTATGACTGTGCTTAGAGATTGGCCATAAAGGCCTTTAAAAATTTCTGATGGTACTTTTTCATAGAGCAGTGTGTAACCAAGCCAAGAATTAGAAAAAGTGAACTTAGCTAAATGTGTATTTAAAACCATGAATTTATTTTAGTAACATCTCTGGCCTTTGTGCATTTCTCTCCATATCCAGCCCCTTGGACCTCAAGTCAGAGAAATCTTGCATATGAATTCATAAGGAATATTGACACATAGTTTCTTTTCTGACAATGACTCTGTTTTTTATATCAAATTAATATTGGTCTCAAAAAGTGAACTTGGACATTTTAACATCCTGATAAAATTATATTACAAAGCTATTGTAATCAAAACTGCACCGGAGTGGAAGAAGATAAGCATATCTACCAGAGGAACAGGAAATAATGAAAGACATCAGTGCATGAGTAAATGCTTAAATGATCTTCAATAAGCATTATAAGAATTCCAAACATGGAAGTACAGTCAGTTCAACAAATGAAGTATGAAAACAAATTCTATATGAAAAAGAATGAAGGTAATATAGCAACTATAAAATACCATTTCCTCAAAATACTAAAACTAGATTCACTAACCCAAATACTAGGTTATATGCCCAAAGACAAGAAAATATGTATATTGAATATATAACTCAACTTTCACATACATTAAAGCATTATTAATAACAGCAGAGATGTGGAAACAGCCTAAGTTTCTATGATGTGTATCTTGCCAGGCATGTCATTATTGTAACTTGCAGAGTTCACAGTGAGGTATGATTGATGATAGCTTTCTCTTCCAGTAGTGTTCACAGAACTTTCCAGCAATATGAAAACTCTCCAGTAGAATTGAAGTTTCTAGGTCAGTATTAACTTAATTTTCCCATGTTATATGACTCAATATGTGTTGTCTTCAGTGATAGGGTGTCACCATCAAGTTCTATAGGGCAATAAATAACATCGTAAATGGCCTGTAATGTTTTGGGATCTATGGGACTTCCCTGGTCAAGAACTCCAAAAGAGGTCACCTATTCTTGGCAACTGAATTTTTCATTTGTTTTCTTGTGGTGTTTAGTAGTGTCATTGTTGCTCCATTATGGGGTAACAGTTTATGTTCTTTTTATTTATGTGTATGTATATATTTTAAGAAGTTTCCACAGAAGTAGAAAAGTCCATATGACATTTTTAAACAACTTTAATATTAGTTATTCATTATTCCTCCTGTGACTGACAATTTCATCCCCATCCCATTTAACTCTCTATATTCTGTTATTTTCCTTAACTCCATTATGCTACTGTATTCTCTTTCCCTTCACTCAGACCCCTACCCCATGATACCTTATTAATTTCCTAGCTTCTATAGATATTTCAAATGAAATATTTGAAAATTCATTAAAAAAAGACAGAGAAAAGGTAAAATTTGTGTTCCTGGATCTAGATTAACTCACTCAGACTGACTGTTTCTAGATCTATACATTTACCTATGAATTTCATAATTTCATTTTTCTCAACATCTAAATAATATTCCACTGTGTAAAAATACCATGTTATCATTGTTCATTCATCAGTTGATGAATATATAGGCTGCTTCTATTTCTTAACTATTGTGAAAAGAACAGCAATGAAACAAAAATCACTACTACTATGATCAGATCTCAGGATCATTCTATTGGACAATGTAGAAAAGACCATTGTTATAAAGCAACAACAAACAAGTTTGAATTATGGCTAGATCCTAGTGTTTTGCAGAAGATAACTGTCAACATAATTTTCTGTCAAAAATAATTTTTGACAGAAAAGTGATGAAGGAACAGCCTATCCCTCTTGACTGCTAACAATAAAATACGAAAAGAGAGAACTGATTTAATAATTTAATTGTTGCTCATAAGGGAAGCCAAAATTTAAAAACTTAGAAAATGTTATAGCCTACCTATGGGTTGCTAAGGAAGCCCCAAGTGGGTGTATAAAAGGCGGATGAAGTCCTGTGTGAATGTATTGTTTGACATAAACTGACCATTCAAGGGCCAAGGCCTCTGACCGATGGGAAATTGGCAGAGCCCCCTCCTCCTCATAGGTCAGGCTCAGAGGAAACTGACAAAAGCCATCCTCTGGTCCAAGAACTAGTGTTTACAAACAATTATCCAGTGTGCATAAAAAGTAGCATTTGAAGCTTTCTTCTCTAAGATGTTTGCTGTCTGACATTGCTCACTAACAGACACCTCCTCCCAAAGATACTAGTTAACCCCTCATCCCTGCTGTATGTAATAAACTTGCTGAGGTTATATATTGCTCTGGTAGTTGGTGCTTCTCCATCAAAATGTTGACATTCAACCTGTCTCCAAACATTTCTGTGCACATGCATGTCATTTCTTCAGTGTTACTACCTTGTGTTCATTCCCTAGCTACCCCTAGTCAGGTTTACAGAATCAAACTGGACACCATATCTACTCATAGTGTTAAAAAAGTAGAAAATCTATTTGGGAGCAAACACGAACAATCTGGTCATGTGGTCATGTTTAATAGAGATTAAAATTAATGGACTGTGTCATTAAAAGGTAGGGCCTATTCAACAAGACATTCTGGAGATGAGGCAGTCATCTATAGAGAAACCAAGACCTACACTTAAGGACAATGGAAGACTGGATCTAAACACTTTTTAGAGATCATCCTTGCTTCATGTTTCATCACAGGTCCAGGGTTCAAGTCCCCAGTGTAGGGTGCCAAGTTATTTGATGCAATGATTTGCATATTTTAAATTATTGGCTGATTTTTATCGGTGAGATTCTGAGCTATCTGGTATGTAGGTTGACTGGTATTAGTGTACTCTGAATCGTGACTAGCAAAGCAATGAATATGATCACTTCTATCTAGACGTCAAAGGTTGAGCTGGAGAGGCATAAGGCACTGGGAAATAACTGTTACAGAGAAAGGTTAGTTATTTCTCTCCATAATCCATCTTCTACACTGTCCTAAAATCCTCCACACCACTTAACTTCTCTTGCTCAAGCTCAGTTATCCACTAATAAGGAAAACCTACTATTGTTTTTTTTTTTATTTGTTTGTTTGGTTGGTTGGTTGGTTTTGGTTTGGTTTGGTTTTTTTTGAGACAGGGTTTCTCTGTTGTAACTCTAGCTGTCCTGGAACTAACTATGTAGACCAGGCTGGCCTGAAACTCGTGGAGACCCACCTGCCTCTGCCTCACAAATGCTGGGATTTAATAAGAGCATCTCTCAACCATTATTAGAGAAGCTTCTTGTAGTCAGTTGTAATTAGCACAGAGAACTACAATTGATCAATGTTCAGAGAATGAGAGATTATGGAATGTTCAGTCCCAAATGGGACATCTAAATCATAATGCCTACCCTCAAGGCTCAAAAATCCTTGTGGAAGAAAGGAAAAGGATTGTGAGAGCCAGAAGCAAAGATGACTCCTGTGGAACAGGAAAGTAGCGTGTACGAACTGAAAGCATCTGGGACATCTTACAAAAAAATCTATACTGAACCAAAGATAAGGAGTTATTCTCAAGCCTCCTCTGATAGAAACTGGACACTATGGTTTGAATGTGGCCCCCTCTCAATGTACATGTGTGGCAGGCTTAATGCTTGAAATGAGTGTTGAGAGTTAAGACTTTTGAATGGTCATTAGGTCTTTTATAAATGTTTGGTGTTGGAGTTTCATCATCATTATTATTATTGTTGTTGTTGCTGTTGTTTTCAAGATATGATTTCTCGGTTGTAACTCTGGCTGTCCTGGAACTCACTCTATAGACCAGGCTGGCCTTGAACTGACAGAGATACACCTGCTTCTGCCTCCCGAGTGTCAGGATTAAGGGTATTTGCCACCACTACCCTGCTAGAGTTATATTATTATTATAGGAAAATTGACTATTATGAGAGTAGATTTGTTATAACAATCAGTTTTACCTTCATCTATCCTATTACCCTCCCTCACCATTTACAATCTGCCATGGAATGATACGCAAAAAGTAATTTTTCTCAATGTTGAACCCTTGATTTTGAACTTCCCATTATTTCCTCCAGAGCTTTGAGAAATTAATTTATTTTCTTTGTAAATCACCCACTTTGAGCTATTCTTTCATCATAATACAATGACAGTAGGTAACATGTGATTTAAACCTAGTTTACATTCATTTTGAAGCCCTCCCCATTTCTACTCTTTTATATAGAGAACCTCTAGATACATTAGTGTAGAAAGACACACAAACATGAGTCAACAATACTAGGAATTGTGGAATTTCCTGCATGACCTGAATAGTCAGCTAAACACCACAATTCTTTCTCATCTAAAAAGTGAAATTTTAATGTATATTTGAATTGATTGTTTTAAGGTAAGGTTGAAAAAAATAAAAAACACATACATGCATTACACAAAACAAAAGAAACAAAATGTCACACTAAGATTAAGACAACTGTGGAGCGGTAAAGACTGGCCCTAAGTGCCTTGTGTTCAGCAGCCTTCCATTGTTTGGTTCCTTTTGTTTTCTTATTCTCTCTTTTCTCCCTTTGAAAAATTTTCTTGTAACAATACTTGAAATTTTGTTATGTAAAATAAAGCCAGGACTGCAGGACTGGTTAAAACCAAATGGGAGGCTAGAGTCTGTGGAGATGCTAACAGCAGCAGATCTTTAAAAAATGTGACTTATGGGTTGCAGCAGAGCAGTTGACTGACAATAAATTCCTTACATGGGGGTATAGGGGAAATGTCTGCATATTTATATAATTCATGTTGTCCTAGGTGAAATGCTGTTCAGGATTTAAAGCCAGCTAGAAGTTCACTAAAGCAGAATTTGGGTTTCTGTACAGTTTTCCCTAGGACCTCTGGATCAGTACAAATCTTGCCATATTAGAGTTCAGTTATCCCTGACAAACCTTTTTGTCTAATTTTCCTTATGTTTTCCTGAACCTAAAAATCATAACTCCGATACTTTCAGCTCTTCCTCCCTTTTATTTTTCCTGAAAAATCACAGGTAAATATGGAGGATGCTTCCCAAGTCTTTATTTCCTGCTGAGATTCTGCCCATATACAGAGAAGTTTCCTCTAGGACTTCCACTCAACATCACTTGAGTGTGTCCCCTGTAACATGTAGCATAGACTTGCTACCACAGCTATCTTACAGTTCTATTTGTGCTACTTTCAGGGATTACAATATAATCTCTAGTCTAGCAGACAGTTTTGAGGCATTCGTATAATCGTAGATGTTTTGATACTCTATGCCACAAAAAGGAAGGCAATCCTGCCACATATCCGCTGTGAAGGTTCTTCATGGTTTTCCATCTTGTCAGATAGCTCTGCCTTAATTTCATGACAGCAAAAGTGATATAACTGCCAATCCACTAAGAAGACATGTCATTTCATAAAACATAGTGTATAGTAAACTTATATCTATTGTTGTAGCCACAGATATTCCACTCTCAAAAACCTCAGTCTCAGTTGCATGCCTTACCACCCACATCAAGTGCCATACAACTACATTTTCCAAACTCATCTTTCATTATGACATATCTCACATTGATTACCAAACCATTGTGTTACTTTTCCTGGAACTGTAAGGAAAAAATGTCTAATCATGCCATATAATGCACTGGTGATAGAACAAGATAACAATCACAGTCAAACCTAGATTAGTGAACCGATGAGTTGTGGGGGGTTACTTAGTAAGTGACAGAAGTGTCTGCAACTCAAAGGAAGAGAAACCAACAAAATGTTCTGCCACAGCATAGGATGGTGAAGGAAAGCTACATTACCAGATCCTTCACCCTGGTCATCCTTCCACTGCCTACTCTGTCACTGCCAAAGATTTTGTGCAAATACTGAAGAATGACTGAAAGCTCAGAAGACAAAGAGGAATATGTTGTTGGAATATCAGTCAGGGTTTTGATTACCCTCCTTCTCTTTGTACAAGGGAACATTAGCGACTGATTTTGTGATGATTTTATTCAGGTGATCTCAGCTTTTTTGATTGTAAAAGGACAATAGTTACATTGTGACAAGAGGAAACAGTTCCACCACAAAGTAATTGTTTCTTAACAGTTACTTTAGATGCCACTTGATCTTAACTATGTGTTTTTCGGATAGTCAAATATATGTGGCCAGTCTGTGAGGTTGTTCTGCTAGTAATATTTGTATGGAATACATGGAGGAACTAGCTAAGCAAAGGTTCAGTGCATGAAAAAAAATCACCAAGAAAACCATTTTTGGCTTATTTATAAAAGTTCATGTGCAGAAAAAAGTAAGGTTTCTAAATACATTGTGATAATTTTCACTTGGATCTGCTTCAAAAGCACCAAGCCTTTCATTGAGACTAATACAAAGACATCATATTTAGAGAATGAAATAATTCCTAATAATATATTGGGCTAAAAACACTTCCCATATAAGTATGATTTTCTGGCATCCTCTCAGATAGATAGATATAGCATAGAACAGGGTGCTGGAGTATCAGAAAAGAAAATTGATAAACCTCACAAGACTGGGGATGGTGAAAGCAACTATTTCTAAACTAGTATGGAAATATTTAAAATTTTCAACATTTTATGTGTATGTTAATAGGAAGAGATGGTGTATTTAAATGGATATGAGCTTAGCAATCAAGATGATATAATCTACACACCAGTAAGAAAGTGAGTATATGAGAAGAAATAGAATAGCCAAAACAATTACAGCACTGGATCTTGTCTTCTGGGGACTCCTGAAATGTTTTATTTAGGATGGAGGAATATAGAAGAAAGATAATTGATAGATGTTTAAGAAGCATGCATTGAAGAGGTGTAAATCACTTCCACATATTTTTGACCAAATTTAGGTCACGTGACTACTCCTGTGTGAGCAGCTACAGAATACAGAATAATTGTGTGACTGCGTGGGTAAACAGTTACATTTGGTAGAAAGCAATCCAATTTCCACAGTATCATTATCCTTAACACTTTGCAAGTATCATCTAGGTTAACCATTCAGTAACCTTTATAGGCCCATATATGGTGAAACTGAGAAGATACAAAAGCATTTAATCAAGATCAGTCAGCTAGTATTTGAGAAACTAGAGGTTCAAGCCAAGGAACCAGGTTCAAGGCTAAGACATAGAATTGGACTCTTCCAACATTTAAAGAATTAGTTTCATTGTTTCTGTGAAAAATATTTCTGGGATTTCAATAGAAATTTCACGTAATCTATAGATAATTCCGAGAACTGTCATCCAAGATACTTTCTTTCTGTTATTTACTTGTAGTTTGATTTAATACTTATGAGATTTTATTTTATATATTCTTGACTCTGAGTTTTTATGACACAATAATATGTTTTGTGTATTAGAGAGTATTTCATCATAGCTTATAAATCATATTCTGCTATTGTTACACAAAGTTATATCAATGTGTCAGTAATTTTCTTCCCAATTTTGTTGAAATTTTACATTAGTTGCTGAAAGGGAGTTTGAAGTACAGTTGTGAGTTTGTCTATTTTACCTTTCTGCTTTATCACATATTACTTTACCTATCATGAAAGTCTGTTGCTCGATGTGTGTATATTTAGTATGATTACATCTGCTTGAGCACCAAAAGTTTCACCTTCTTATAGTTATACAATGCCTCTCATTGCTTATAATAACTTGATATTTCTGGATGAAAGATATTTCTTAGTGTGGCTATTCACTAGGGAATAACATGACATGACAGTTATGATTATGTAACACATAATACTATGGTTACCTACAGAATGGCTCTGTAATCATAGCAATAAAATCAGAAGAATAACAGAGTGAGAGCTAAATCTATGACAATGAGAATGTAGCTTTTAACTTCTAGTAGAAGGAAATACAGAAAGGTCAAGAACACTCTGTGGCATTCTCACAAAACCTTCTTGCCTCCCAGGTATAGGGCATTAGAGATGTTGAAGTAGGAAGGGACATTAACTGAAGAAAGAACTTCAGTGATGCAATTTTCATATTGGAGTGAAACTTTTCTGGGATAAATCCATATTTGAGTCATAAGCACTTTTAAACCAAGGCCAATAAATTCACTGATTCAATAGGCTAGGCTTGTATGGAATCATTACTTTGTTCTGTTCTCAACGCACTGAGGTAAACTGATATTTGTTTACCTTTTCCCAGGAAAAGTAGTATAAAAGATACTATCAGATACTGTCAGATACTATATCAGTCTTGAAATGTTATGACTAATGTACATTAAATATATCTAAGCACAGTCTGACATATTCAGTTTATGTGTGTCTTGTTTTTAAGAATATTTTGTGTAAAAAAATTCAGTGGGCCATGTTTTTAAAACAAATCCATAATTCTTGGTTTTTCTGATTACAATAAGTTGGCCATTTACATTTAGGATCATCATGCATTTCAGAATTAGTCTGCTTTTTTGTGATGTGGGATTAAATTCTTGGCATTGTGCACATTAAGCAAATATTCCATCACTGAGTTACATACCAAATCTCATGTCTGAGCTTTTATTGTTTTTTTTTTCTCTATTTCTGTTATTTGAACACTTTAGAATTATATATTGAGAGTAAGCTTGTTTTTGGTCTCAGTATAATACTTTGCAATTTTGCGGTGGTTATTCTCAGTACTTCTGTATTGTCAATGTAGATATGTTAACTAGGATTAATATTGCAATATCTTAAACCAAGTATAGAACTCCTTCATTTAGGTTTAATTATATTATCTACTGTCAATTGTCATGTGGGGAATACCAGACAATATCACTTTTGTTGCATCCATTTCTGTTTATTAATTCATGTGGTAAAGATAATGTCTGGACTAAATTTCTGCTATTCAAGTGTTAATCTTTTCCTGATACCACAGATATTTTTAAAAATTCATTTCCATTATGATTGAAAAATTTCCTTTAGTCAATCTTTGTGTGTAGGTCAGTTCTTGGTTTTCTTTTATCTGACTATACCTTAATTTTTGTTTATTAGCAAAGGGCATTTTTTCTCATTTCCTTTTACTTTTTATTTTTTAATTAATTTATTTATTAGAATTTTTCTTCTCTCATATATTGCATTCCAACACCATTCTGCTCCTCCCTTCATTCCTCCCAAATACTCCCCATCTTTCCTATCCTCCAGATCAAACCCCCTCATCCTCCCACTCCCATCCCACCTCTCCCCAAGAAGCAGCAGTCTTCTTAGGGTTACTGCTCAAACATGGTACAAAATGGAACAGTGTCAGGTACAATTTCCTACTTCAGTGTTGGACTAGGCAACCAAATAGGGGCACAAGGTACTTAAGGGCAGGCAAAAAGTTCATGGCACACATCCGTATTCCAGTCTATGAGTTTTGAAAGAGCACCAGCTCATGCAAACTGAAAAGACATATCTGGAAGACCCAGCTGCTCCAGGCTCTATAAACCCCTAAGAATGATGGTCAGTTGACTCCATAGGGTTTGTTTTCCTGGTGTCCTCGACCCCTCTGGTCCCAGAAATCCTTCCTCTACTTCTTCTGTGGGGTTCCTCAAGCTCTACATTTTGTTTGGCCCTGGGCCTCTACATCAGATCTCTTCTGTTGCCTTGGGGAATCATCTCTGTTGAGGATTGGGCTAGGCATTAATCTATGAGAAGAGCAAAATAATACTAGAAGTCCTCTCTTGACTGTCCAGACTCTAGTTCCTGCCCTGCTCTGGTCATAGTTTCCCACCTTTAGCATGGTGTTCTGCCCTTTGATTGTCCCAGTGGATCCTCCAGGGAAGATAGGTCACAGATTGAAGTTTTTGTGGCTGGGATGATATCCAAGTCCCACCACTGGAAGCCTTGTCTTATTGCAGGAGATAGCTTATTTAGGCTCCCTGATGCCCATTACCAGTAAAAACTAGTATTTGCATCAATTCTTTATTGAGTGTACTATTATTCATTACCTCTCCTTCCTTCTTCCAGATTTACTACCACCTCTCTAAATACTAAGCTTCATGTCCTTGTTTTAAAGAAATCCATTGCATCCAAATTGTGTGCCCAAGTTCTTCTGCGTATAAAGCTTACCCTAAAATGAATTTATCCAGGGACACAATCTATTTGTTGGTAGTGTTTTTCTATTTTTATTTATTTATTTTCATACAATATATCAGTCCCACTCTAACCATGAAGCTATTGTAATTGATCCCTGATGGAAAAGAGAAAATCAGCCTTTTCCAACACAGTGTCACTGGGTATATCAACCATACTCCAGGGCAGGCTGTATACCCAGTGGTAACTGGCCCACTCCAAAAGTGGACACATTTTGAAAGAAAATTCTGACTATCCTTCTGTTCAGCTAGGGGTGGGACTTCATTTGCACCTTTACTCTCTATGCTAATATTTGTTCTGGTTTGAGTTTGCGTAGTGTTTGTTCATGCTGTCACAGTCATCATGAGTTTATACGTGTATTTGCCCTGTTATGTCCAGAAGATGACCTTTCCTTGTAGTTATTCAACATCTCTGGCTCTTACATTATTTCCACTCTCTCCCTGAAAAATGATCCCCAATCTTGGGAGAAGTAAGTGAAGTATGTATGTTCCCTTCAGAAATGAGAATTCTTCCGACTCATATTTTGTACCTTGGTGAGGTGTAGGTCTGTAGTATTCATTATCTACTATAAATTGAAATTCCCTATATGAATGCTGAGAGATGCATTAATCTGTAGGTATAATGATAAGTCATTAAGAATCTTTAGTACCGTGTCTAATTAGTACAGTAATAGTGGTTCTTGCCTCTCATAATGCTACCATGTATGGATTTCATCTTGTGGAGTATACCTCATATACAATCCAAAGTGATTGGTTACCATTTATTCATGCCACAATTCTACTAGTGTCTATGTATTGCTAAGCCAGTCCTTATTACATCTCACAGGGTTCATAGGTAGATACAATTGATGATTACTTTTCTTCACTGGTAGCTTGCATAGTACCTTCCAGCATTATGAAATTTAGCCAGTAAAGATTAAGCTTCAGGGTCAGTACCAGCTACTGTTCTCTGTGTTTATGACTCAAGTATATATAGTGTTTTCAGCTATCGGGTCTTACAGTCAAATTCTGGAGAGTAATCAAGAGCATTGGCAATAGCCTGTAATATTGGCATTTCTATGGGACCCTACTAGCTAATAAATCCAAAGTGAGTGACCCATTCTGGACACTTCTTTTATTTGCTTTTCTGAGGTCTAGTAGGGATCCCTGCCTACAAACAACCCTGAAGATTAATTTTCACAAAGGCAGAATTTGTGGTTGACAGTTACGATACTTTTATTTGCCTTTCATTAGTTTCAAATGCTGTTTTATAGTTGACATTTCCTTAGTAGTCTATTTTTCTCTAGCAGCTTTCAAGTTAATTTGACTTTTCTTTAATTTTCAGAAGTTTAATTTTTGTCGTAGATTTAATTAGGTTTCTTACATTTGAGTTTTGTCATAATTTTCTTCTGAAATCTTGAAATTTTAGTCAACTTTGAGATTGTATCTGTGTGCTTGTGTGTGTGTGTTTGTGTGTGTGTCTGTGTGTGTGTGTGCACACTCCCACAAGGAGATGTACTCAGCTAAATTTTACCTGCTGCTTTAGAAGATTATTGGTTCTGTTTAGTTCTTTCATTTAGTCTGTCAGTCACCTGTTATGTTCTTCACATAGGTACTAGACTACATGTTTTCTTCTCTTTCAGTGGCAGCTTAGTACTCAGATCCTTTGCAATAAATTGTGATGATGGATTCCACTTGATGCCAGTGATGTTGTCTAAGGGGTTTCCCTGGCCTACAGACCTTTGTTTTGTAGGAAAATGCTGTCACTGGGTCTCAAATATTTTCTAGACTGTGGTAGAAATCCTCTTGTTGGCTCTGCTTAGCTGCCCTGGTAAAAGTTGTAGGGAAAACACCCTTAATGGGCTATGTTTTGCTTATACTAAGGTTGGGATGGGAGGGGTTGGCAAATCCTACTCTTCATCCTATCTTCAAGTAGTTTTAGCATGCTCTCTTGTTAATGACTCTTAGGTTATAGTCAATAAAGCTTTTCCATTTGTAATTTTTAAAAACTGTATAAGGGGACTCTTAGACTTAAATAGCTCTAGGGGTTTATAAGATGCCTTTAATGTGATTCTTTATTTCTCAAATAAATCTCAACATATTTCCATGAACTGTCAAATGGATGCATTTGTCGAAATAAGTTTGTCTATAGAGTATAGAGTCAGCCAGAAAATTTTTGCTAAATTCAAGAAATGTTTCTGAAGCTTTTATGAACTAATTTGAGTAGATTTCAAATTAAGTTAAAGCATGGAAAATACATGTAAAACATGAAAAAATCTGAACATTGTTTCCCCATTCAATATACATGGTGCTTTTGTGTCTCTCCTTTGCTTCTGTCATAGAGAATCCTCTGCTGCTATGATCCACATATATTCCACAGGCCAACCACTATGTCTTGTTTATGCATTCATTCTGTAATATTTCTTCATAGATTCAGTTTTACTCCTCCTATAAATTAATAAAGGAAATTTAAATTGGAATACATAGTGAATCTGGACGTAAAATAGTTTTGTAAAATAATACTATTTTAAGCTATAAAATATTTAATTTCTCTTTGTTTTGTTGTTTGTTTTTAAGTTGTAAAATCCACAAGTTTTTTTTTCATTTATTGAAAATAGTTTTTTTTCAAACAATATACCCCGATTACAGTTTCCTCTCTAATACTCCCAGTTCTTCCCTCTACCCCAACCTATCCAATTCTTTGTGTCTCTCCTTAAGAAACAAAAGACAACTAAGATAAAATAATATGATAAAATAACATAAAATAACACATCAGAACGGGACAAAGCACAAAATAAAACAAAACAAAACAGAAAATAGCCCAAGTAAAGGTACAAGAAATAGATATAGGCACAGAGATTCATTTTTTTGTGTACTCAGGAATCCCATAAACACACTAAACTAGAAGCCATAATATATATGCAAGGACCTGTAGGGAACAAAATTTTTAAAAATGATAGGAAAAAAAGGTATTGTGATAGAAGTAACCTCAAAATATCCCTTTGGGTTCATTTTCTGTTGACTATATACTGCAGGGCATGCAGTCGAACCTTAAAACTAGTTTGTTTCTGCAATAAGACTACCTTGTAGAAAACTACATCCTCCTTTGTAAGTGGTTATCAATTGCAGATAACTTCTGGGTTTGGGATGGAAGCAAGTGTCAGCTTCAAGGTCTAGGACCCCACCTAGTACAGAACCTGTGCAGGCCCTGTGTATGCTCTCTCAGTCTCTGAGTTCACATGTGAATTGTTTTTTTATTGTTTAAAAAGCCTTTATTTCCTTGGTGTCTTCCATTCCCTCTGGCTCTTACACACTTTCTACCTTCTCTTTTGTAGTGTTCCCCAAGCCCTAGGGGAGGGATGATGGAGGTTTCCCATTTAGTGCTGAGTGTACAAAGCTCTCTCACTCTTTGCATATTTTCTGGCTGTGGGTCTTTGTATTTGTACCATCTCCTGCAGGATGAGCCTTCTCTGCTGATGGCTGGCCGTATGCATGAATACATCAGCTTATACTAGAAGTCATTTTACTGCTACATTTTTTAAATGAAAACAGTAGTATTTGAGTTTGTCCTGGGTTCCTGGGCTATCTATTTTATGGTTATTGAAACTCAAATAGCATTGGGTATGGTTTCCATCTTGTGGAATGGGGTGTAAATTAAATCAGGCATTGGTTGGTTATATAAACCCACAAGTTTATGCCATCACTTCCCTAGCATATCTTACAGGCAGAACTGCATTGTAGACCAAAGGGTTTGTAGCTGGGTTGGTGTTTCAATTTATCTTTTGGTAGCATTTAGAGTACCTTACTATGCTAAACACTTTAGAAGGTAGGCGTGAAGGCTCTATGTAGGCACCTGCTTGACTTCTCAGTGTTCAATGATTTTTCTAGCTGTTGTCTTCAGCAATAGGGTCTTGCTGTCAGTTTGTGAAGAGCAAACTATAAACTTGGCAACATCCTGAGTTGTTTGGGGATTCCCGTGGGACCCCTTTGGCCAACAATTCAATTAGATGTAACCCAATCCCAGGACTAGAAGCTTCATTTGGTGACAAGTGATGTCCAGTTGAGGTGTTGTCTTCTCTGTTATTTGGTAATTTCATTTAGATCACTTTCATATATGTACATGTTTTAGAAGCTTCTCATGGATTAGGTTTCCATACTAATGCTCAAATGACCCTTTGTTTTAGCTCTCTCTCCCCACATTTCTCCCCCTCCCTGCTTGATCCTCCCATTGCAGCCCACCAATGCCCACCAGTCTGTCTATCCATAATGATCTATCTATTATATTTTTGCCTTCTAGGGAGGTATATTCATTACCCCTAACCACATACTATATAATTAACCTCTGTGTGGCTATGGGTTGTAACTTAGTTATCACTGACTTAACAGCTAATATCCACATATAAGTGAATATATGTCATAGTTGTCTTTCTGGGTCTGAGTTATCTCACTCAGAATGGTTTTTTTCTAGTTGCATCCATTCAACTGAGGGTTTTATTTTTTTTAAGCAGGTGAGTTTTGTTCCACTGTGGAAATGTACCACATTTTCTTTTTCTATTCATCTATTGAGGAACATCTAGGTTATTTCTAATTTCTGGCGATTGTGAATAGAGCAGCAATGAACATGGTTGATCAAGTGTCTATGTAGTTGGATGAAGTATGGTTTGGGTATATATATGCTCAAGAGTAGTATAGCTAGGTCATAATGTAGGTCAATACCCAGCTTCCTGTAGAATCACCACACTGATTTCCATAGTGGCTGTGTAAGTTTTCACTTTCACTTTCACTTTCCCACCAGCAATGAAGGAGTATTCCCCTTAATACCATCCTTGCCAGCATGAACTGGCATCTGTCTTATTGATCTTAGTCATTCTGACAGGTGTAAGACTGATGACTAAGGATGTTGATCTAAAGTGTTTCTCAGACATTGGAGTTTCCTTAATTGTCTGTTTAGATCTGTACTCCATTTTAAAAATTGAGTTGTTTTCATAGTATCCGGTCATTTGAATTCTTAATATAGTTTGAGTATTAGCCCTCTATTTGATATGTAGCTAGTAAAAACGTTTTCCCATTGAATAGGCTGCTACTTTGTCCAAATGATAGTATTTTGGGCCATGAAGAAACATGAGGTCCCATTTATAAATTGTTGATCTTAATGCCTGTGCTAATAGTGTTCTGTTCAGAAAGTCTTTTCTTGCCAATAAGTTCAAGGCTATTACACACTTTCTTTTCCATCATATTCAATGCATTTTGTTTAATGTTGAGGTATTTGATCCATTTGTTTTGTGTAGAATAATAAGTATGGATTTATTTCTTTCTTCTATATGCAGCCATCCAGTGTGACAAGGACTATTTGTCAAAGATGCTGTCCTTTTTCATTGTGTATTTCTGTCATTATTTTTTCAATCTAAAATCAGGTGTCCAAAAGTGTGTGGATTTATGTCTGTGTCTTCAATTCAATTCCATTGATCAACATGTGTGTTTTTATGCCAATACCATTCAGAATTTATTATTATAACTCTGCAGTGCAACTTGAAATCAAAACTGGTGGGGACATCCTGCAGTTCTTTTCTTGCTCAGGATTATTTTAGCTATTCTGTTTTATTTTAGTTTTTTATTGCTTTTCCATATGAAGTTGAGGATTTCCCTTTCAAGATCTGTGAAGAACTGTGATGGAGATTGCACTGAATCTGTAGATTGTTTTTGGTAGGATGGTCATTTTTACTATATTAATCCTACTGATTCATGAGTATGGGAGTTCTTTACATCTTATGACATCTTCTAAATTTCTTTCTTCAATGTCTTGAAGTTTTCATCATATATCACTTTCTTAGCTAACATTATCCTAATATATTTTATATTTTGAGACTATTGTGAAGAATATTGTTTCTATGATTTATTTTCAATCCATGAGAGGTGATTTTTTTTTATCCAGCTACTTTGATGAAATTGTTTTTCAGCTATAGAAGTTTCTTAGTGAATTTTAGGGTAATTTATATATGCTATCATATCATTTGCAAATAAAGACACTTTGATTTCTTTATTCCAATTTACATAACTTTGATCACCTTCAGTCATCTTGTTCTAGCTTCAACTTCAAGTACTACATGAATAGGTATGGAGAAAATGGTAAACCTTGTGTTATTCATGATTTTAGTGGAAATGCTTTGTGTCTTTCTACATTTAAGTGAATGTTGGCTCTAGGTTTGCAGTAAATTATCTTTATTATGTTGAGACATGCCACTTGTATCCTTACAATTTCCAGGACTTTTTATCATGAATGGGTGTTGGATTTTGTCAAAGGCCTTTTCTGCATCTGGTGAGATGGTTACGTGGTTTTGCCTTTCAGGCTGTTTCTATGGTAGAATACATTTATCTATTTACATATGTTGAACCATCCCTACATCTTTGAGATGAAGCCTACTTGATTGTGGTCAATGCTCTTTTTGATGTGTTATTGGCTCTGGTTAGCAAAATTTTTTTTGTGAATTTTTGCATCTGTGTTTATAAGGGAAAATGGTGGGTAATTCTCTTTCTTTGCTGGGTCTTTATGTAGTTTAGGTACCACAGTAACTGTGGCTTCATGATATAAATTCAAGAATAGTTTTGTTTCAATTTTGTCAAATAATTTGAGGAGTACAAGCCTTAACTATACTTTGAAAGTCTGGTAGAATTCTACAATAAAATCATTTATACCAGGACTTTTTTGGTTGGAAGACTTATTTACTCCTTCGATTTCACTAGGGATT
This sequence comes from Cricetomys ansorgei, assembly GCA_026225945.1. NCBI lineage: Eukaryota > Metazoa > Chordata > Mammalia > Rodentia > Nesomyidae > Cricetomys > Cricetomys ansorgei. Next base: position 3,785,341 of record JAMJFZ010003399.1, read on the forward strand.
AAAGGTCCATGTAAGTTGCCTATGTGATCTTGATTTAACTTGGGTAGGTGGTGGTATATATTGAAAAATATTAGTCATTTATTTTAGATTTTCCAATTTTATGGGGTACAGGTTTTTAAAGTATCTCCTCCTGATTCGCTCAATTTTCTGTTTCTCTTGTTATTACCTCCATTTCATCTCTAGTTTTGTTAATTTGAATATTCTTTCTTTGCCTTTTAGTTAATTTGGCCAAGTGTTTTACAATCTAATTGATTTTTCTCAAAAAACTCTTTTTTATTGATCGGTTGATTTGTTTTGTTGTTGTTTCTATTTTATTGATTTCAGCTGTGAGTTTGATTATGTTTTGAAGTCTATTCCTTTTGGGAGTGATTTCTTCTTTTTGTTCTAGAACTTTCAGGTATGCTATTAGTTACTTATATGGGATCCCTCCAACTTTTCTATGTAGGCATTTAGTGATGAATTTTCCTCTTACAAACACCATCAATGTATCCCATAAGTTTGGGTATGCCGTGTACTCATTTTCATTCAATTACTGAAAGTTTTTAATTTCTTTCCTATTTTTTTTCTTGACCCATTTTTCACTCAGGAGTGGTTTGTTCGTTTTCCATGCATTTGGAAGCTTTCTGTTGTTCTGGTTTTGCTGATATCCCAGTTTAATAAATGATGCTCAGATAGGATGCAGGGTAGTGCTTCGATTTTCTTGTATGTGTTGAAGCTTACTTTGTGTCCAAGTATGTGCTTAAGTTTGGAGAATGTTCCATGAGCAGCTGAGAAGAAGGTATAGTCTTTTGTGTTGTTGTCAAATTTTCTGTAAATACCTGTTAGGTTCATTTTGATGAACAATATCCTTTAGCTCCAGCATTTCTCTGTTATGTTTTTTTTGTTCGAGTGACATGTATATTGAAGAGAGTGACATATATAAGTTAATTCACTCTTAGTGTGTGATAGTCCATATGTGTTTTAAAGTGTAGCATTGTGTTTGTTTTATGACTTCTGGTGCTACTGTGTTTGGTAAATAGATGTTATGATTTGTGATAACTTCTGAGTAGATTTTTCCTTTGATGAGTACGTAGTGTCCTTCCCCATCTTCTGATTAGTTTAGGTTTGAAGTCTATTTTGTCAGATATTAAAAATGGCTACCCCAGCTTGCTTCTAAGGTCTATTTACTAGAAATAATTTTTTCATCTTTTACCCTGAGATGCGGTCTATCCTTGACTTTAAGGTGTTTGTTGATTCCTGCTATTTTGTTTTGGTGTGTTTTCTTCACTGTCATTTGATTTTCTTTACTAGGATTATTTATTCCTTGTGTTTTCTTGAGTGTTGATAACATCTTTAGGTTGAAGTTTCCTTCCTAGTACATTTTTTACAAGTATATTTTTAAATAGATATTGCTTAAATGTGGATTTATCATGGAATGTGTATCTTTCTCCATCTATTGTAATTGAAAAATTTGCTATCCGTCTAGGTTGACATCTGTGTTTTCTTAGCATTTATAAATCATTTTCCCATGCCCTTCTGGCTTTTAAGTCTCCTTTGAAGAGTCAGGGATTATTTTATTAGTTTGGCTTTTGTATGTTATTTGGTGTTTTTCCCTTGCAGGTTTTAACATTTGTTGTTCTGTATGTTTTGTGTTTTAAGTGTCAGAAAGAGTTACTTTTCTGGTCCAGTCTATGTGATATTCTGTATGTTTCTTGTACCTTGATAGGCACCTGCTTCTTTAAGTTAGGGACATTTTTGTCCATGATTTGGTTAAAATATTTATTGGACCTTGGACCTGGGTTTTTTTTTTTTTTTTTTTTTTTTTTTTGCTTAATCATTTCCTATTATCCATGCATTTTTCTCTTTTCATAGTGGCCCAGATTTCCTGGATGTTTTGTGACAGTAGTATTTTTTTTTTCTTTTACTTCCTTTCTTTTTTACTTTTATTTCTTTAGATTTAACATGTTCTTTGACTCGGTATCCATTTCTCATGAGTTCTCATCATTTCCTGTGATTTTCTCTTTCATCTCTTTTATTATGTTTGTGAAACTTGCCTCCGAGGTTCCTGTTTGATTTCCTGAAATTTACATTTCCAGATTTCCTTCAGTTTGTATTTTCTTTATTGATTCTATTTCCACTTTCATGTCTTGAACTGTTATCTTATTTTCTTCGACAGTTTATTTGTGTTTTCAAAGATTTCTTTATTGGTTTTATTAATTTCCTCTTTAAGGACTTCAATCATATTCATAAATTCAGATATGTTGCATTTCTCTGGGACAACTGCTTTAGGGTTGTTGGGCTCTAGTTGAAACATATTTTCCTGGATGGTATTGATTATATTTTTCTTTGGTGTCTAAGCATCTGGTTTGAGGCCATTCAAATTCTAGATGCTGATATACAGTTTTGTCTTTGTTGGATGGATTTTTTATTCTTTGATTTCTATTGCCCTCTCTAGTTCTTAGGAGACTGTGGTGGCTTATGTTGACTGGTAGGAAATTCTTCTGCGATCCTGCTAGGTGTGGCCACTGGAGGAGTTCGCAGTACAATTTGTTTCTAGGTATTGTGACCTTACATTTAAGAATTGGAGAGGCTAGAAGGGGGTTAGAGGAGGAGTCCATAGGAGGGATGAAAATAGGGTGTTTCACCAGGATCTGCTTTGTCCCTTGGGAATGGCATCAGAGAGTAAGGAGAAGCATCAGCAGGTGATCTCCTACAGAGCTGGGAATGTGATTGGGGGATTATTTGGAAGGGGAGGATCCTAAGCTCCCCTTCTCCTTTGCTGGGCTACTTGCTTTTCTGGCAGGCTTAGTGAGTGGGTTCCCAGGGAATGCCTGCTGGAATTGGGGGCTGGGCCAAAGGGATGATGGAGAGGGAAGGTTGGGATAAAAAGGTCAGCATAACCCTCTGGAGATGCCAGCAGCGATGAAAGAGTCCATATTAGGTAGTCTACTGCCTCGCTGTGAATGATCCTGGGGCATGGAACTTGGAGGTGGAGAGGGAGCGGTGAAGATCTGAGGTTAGCCTCCCTGGTTCCCTGTCCAGCATGGCTTACAGGTTCCCAGAGAATGTCTGCTGGATTTGGGCTAATAATATTATCTTTGTTTGTTGGTTGTTTGTTTGGCTTATATTTTGTTTTTTGTTTTTTGGTTTGTTTGTTGGGTGGTTTGTTTGTTTGTTTGTTTTTAGGAAGCAGAACCCTAGCTTTAACCAACTATCTAAAGTGTCTCTGAAAGTCTGTGAAGGTGATCCATAAACTTAACAATCATCATGTTTTATTTTCTAAATTGCTGGTTGGTTTTTCCTCAACTTGACACTAGCTAGTGTCATCTGGGAAAAGGGAAACCCAATGGAGAAAACGCCTCCATCATACTCTCCCATCAGCAAATCTTTGGAAGATTTTCTTGCTTGATTAATGATTTGGGATGATCCAGCCTGCTGTGGGTGGTTCCTACCTTGGGCAGGCCATTTATGAAAAGCAAGGTGAATGTGAGCCATGAATAGCAAGTCAGGAAACAGCTTTCCTCCAAGGTCTGTGCTTTAGTTTTTGCCTTCAGAGCCCTGCCTTGAGTTTCTCCCTTTACTTACTTGGATGAAAGATTATAATCTATAAGATGAAATAACCCCCTCCCCATACACTCACACTGTAGTTGCTTTTTGGTCATGGTATTAACCACAGCAACAGAAAATAAGCTAGGAAATTGGTACCAGGAATTAGTTAATGCTGTGGCAAACCTGACCATGTTATTTTGGGGAGAAATATGCAAGTGTTTAGAACATTGGGGTAGAAAAGTCATTGAGTGCTCAAAGCTTAATGGGATGTTCTTTAGGATTTTTTAAGAGTGTTATAATAAGTATAAATAAAGAAAACCTGCCTTGATAAGTATGAGAGGGAAACAAAAACTCTATCAAGGCCATTCTTGTGATATATTTAAATTAAGTATTTGTGGTTCTGGTTTTTCATGGGCTGCGACTAAAGAATAAGCTTTGTTTAATAAGAAATACTACCATCAAATTTTAACCTGCTAGAAAAATTGATGCCTATTAGCTAGAGATCAAAAATCAGCTGTGATTAACATGATACCAATATCACTGAGGCAAAATTTTCCTGGTAGATTTCCTCTGGGTAAGCACAAAAAAGCTCTGGTTTTGGAGGACCAAGGTTGAATGTCAAGTTGTTAGCCAAACTTGGTAATGTGTTAGAAAAAGTTGTCTTTCCATTTTGCAGAAGTTAAGTATCCATAATATTTCCACAGTTAGGGATGGTGTTCTGCACCAACCCACTCCCACTCCTGTGCTGGGGTTTGGTCTGGTTTGGACTTGATCAGGTTTTGACTCAAAACTGATCACTTTTTAATTTTTTTGGTTCCTTATAATTGCTTCAGATTCTAAGTGTCAAATATCCCAAGACGCAGTACTACTATGTTGTTTTTATTTCTTTTCTATTGTGTTGCACAATCGCCAGTTTAAAGATGACTTGCTGTTTTAAAGTATACATTTTCTTATATTTTAATATTTGAAATGCTCTTAAACAGTGGACAATTTCAAATATCTAGGAAAAGAAAATTTAAATCAAAAGTCCATAGGAAATAAATGAAGTTCAGGTTTCCATAAGAAAACATTGCTCCAGAATGAGAAGTGGGCATGTTGCAATCTGCTAGCTCATCTTTGTTCCTTTGAATATGTGGCAAGACCTGGGGAACTCCCAGTCATCAAGGTTCTTGTTTATTAAACTTTTATCTACTTAAAATGGAATACTCTCACCAGGTTGATTCTATCTCCAAATTAAAGCCCTTCAAAAATTTCAACAACATATTTACATTTACCTATTCTGCCACCTCCAGAATCACATAATATATCCACCTACTTACTAAAATGTCAGATGTCTTCCAAAATTTTCTCTTATGCAACCAACAACAGAATATGTCCTTAATTTCCACTGTTTTCCTCTAAGTCAAGCTCTTCTTCATATTCTTAAACTGTCACAGATAAATAGGTAACTCAGCCAGAGAAGTCATTTACAGACAGAAGTGAGAAAGAAGATTCTTAACTCTCATTCAAATGCTTATTGGTCAAAAACAAACTGGTGGGATCATTCTTTACTAACTTTTCTCTTCTCTGTATGTTTCTCATCTGTCAGGGTCTTTTGATTTTTGTGATTTGTTACTGTAAAGATAAATATGAGAAAGGGAAAGGAAGAGGTAATTCATAAAGTGTGAATCAGTTAAGAAGCTACAGTCTTGAAAGTTGAAGTTTTCTAGCCTATAAGGCCATTTGATGTATGTCTAGAATTCTTGAGAAGATTTGACCTCATTATAACTAACCTTAGCTCATTAAGGCACCTGACTTCATCTGTGATGTCAAGTGAGTATATTATTTGCATTCAGCTGTCTTTGAATACCTCTGCTGGACAACATAGAGAGAAACAGTCTTAACAATACTATATAACTTTTTAGTGAAACTGAGACATACCAGATGTTTTTACTTTTCCAGTAATAAGAACACCATTGATAGAATTTTATACTATGTTCCAGTCACTAAGCTTGGCTTTCAGGTGTTGTTTTAAAAGTCAGCACAATAGTTATTATTATGTTACAGAGTAGCAAATTCAACCTGATACTTGTATATCTGTCATATCATTGGGCTAGGATCCAAGCCTATTCTGTTTAAGTACATAGTATTCAATCTTCCACCACTACTTCTTTGAAAGACTTGTGGGCATGGTACAAAAAATAAATCTTTCAATAGAGTAGGCTTGACTTGAGGTCTCTAAAGATAGCTTGTAGATTTTAAATGATCCAGGTTTTACATAATTCTAAGATGAAACACCAAACTGAAAGCATAAGATTATGTGGCTATGTTGTCTGATATCACACAAGTGATCATTCCTATGGTTCTCCTGCGTTGTATTTGACTCTGTGAAGATCCTGGTTTAGAAAATTAAAGGAGCTCTAGGGGAGTCAAGCTAAACTCAGTACTTTTGGGAAGTGAATATCAACTCTTCCTCTAGAAAGGCTTGTTTAACTGTGCTTCCAGGGAACCTAGAATGGCTCATTATAAAAAATGGAACTTGTTGGTGTTTCATTACCTCTATTCAGTCTCTAAAGCACTATCTATTACTCCAATTTATGTAATGTCAGTCTACATCAGACAAGTGTCAGCAGTTCTCTAATTCTTTCATACTGAACCTGAAAAAGAGAATGTTGAGTTAATGCTTTGGCCCATGGAACCTTGTTTCTGCTAAATTTGCGCTTTCCAAATTCTTTAATAACCTCTGGATTAAGGTATATTCTTCTAAAAATTATAGGTTATGATTGTGTGGTTTCATTTTAAGCTTAGTGCCTCATGCCTTAGACTTCCACAGATGTGTTGCAGAAGCTTGGGGCAGCTTCTAATTCCCAAATCATACAAAAACAGTGAAGAATGATCAAAAAAGCTTTAAGCTGGACAGAACCTCTAAAGTCAGTTCATCTAATCCTTAACCTGATTCATTTCAAACATCTCCATCCAACCTGTCTTTCAAGTCCTGCCTTTAGGCTTCAAATTATAGAAGCTCACTTTAAAAGATCCTTCTTGTGTTGACTGAATTACAGCTCTCTGTGACTTTTATGTTTTATAGCTCTCTTTCCTGGAACCTTATAGATACTTTATTTTCCTCCATATTTCCTGTTGAAATTCAGAGCTCCTGTTCATTCAGTGAAACATTAGCTCTAGCCTGCACTTCACTCTACTGACTTTCTGTTCCCACTTCTGTTCCCACTCTAGGTTTTCTATGTCATTTAAAAGAGTCACAACAGATTTAAAAACAAAAAAAAAATCTCTTGGACAACACAGAAAAGAGAATAATGTCACTCACATTTTCTGTTTTGAAAATAAATGCCTCTATTTATATACCTTGAAGTAAAATTCCCTTTCTTCCTTTCTCTCTCCCTTTCTCCAGCCCTCTCATGTTATGTTACAGATCTATACACTCCTCTGCTTTCTCTCTGTAAGAAATTAGTCCACGACCCCCTCAGTCTCTCCCTCTACAGATACACAGTTGGCAAGTCCTCCCTCATTCTTGCACATGTGGAATAAATTTATGGTCTCATACAGTCACTAACTCCTTAACTCCTAGCACTGTTAGCAAAACAAAGGCTAGTTCACATGGTGTAGAACTTACACTCCGATCCCGCTAAAAACATGTGAATAAAGAAATGCTGTTTTTCTGCAGTTCTGAAAGAAATTTAGGGATCTAGAGGTTCCTGTCCTTCCCTTCAGGGTTCCCCCATGGATGTCTATGGCCATCATTGTGTTTTCCTCTCAAATAAGAGAAATTAGATCATTTAGTGAAAGTAATGAAAAAATTTTATATGAGTCCTACAGAACAAGAAATACCAGACACACCAGAAAAATCCTCTTCACAGCATAATATAGTGAAAACAATAAAAATACAGAATAAATAGAAGGTTTAAGAGAGAAAGCTGAAGTAAATTATTATCACAGGCCCATCAAAATAACACCTAATTTTTGACAGAAATATATAGATTAAAAGACCCTAAAAAGATGCATGCCAAGTGTTTTTTAGTTCAAAAGAGACTTTTTCATTCAATATATTCTGATTCCAGTTTCTCCTTCCACAACTTCTTCCAGGTCCTCCCTACTTCACCTTCTACCCAAATCTGTACCCTTTCTTTCTCTCTCATTAGTAAGCAAACAAGCATGGAAAAATAATGATAAAATAAAAGCAAACAATGAAGAATAGGACAATATAAATAAACAAACAAAAGAAAAAGAGCAAAAGATAAAGCACAGAAAACATACACAGACACAGAAATACATGTTAGCACACACAGAAATCCCATAAAAATACAAAACTGACCTACAAGTCTAAAAAGAAAAAAAAGCCCTGACTAAACTGTGACAAAGAACATTAGAAAAAGACATTGAGTTAGTTTTCTGTTGGCCATATACTGCTGGACATAGGACCCTACCCTTAAGATTGGTGAGACCCTATTACAAAAATCTAATTTTTACTTTGTGAAGAGTCATCAATTGGGGATACCTTTTGGTTTAGGGATAAGGACTTGTGTCCACTCCCCCTCTCAATGGTGGGACCTCATCAAGCTCAGACCTCTACAGGCATTGTGCATGCTGCCATAGCCTCTTTTAGTTATGTGTGCATTGGCCTTGCTGTGTTTAAAGGTCCTTGTTTAATTGGTGTTCTCCATCCCCTCTGGATCTTACAATTTTTCTCTCTCCTTTGTCACAGGTTTCCCTGAGTCCTGAAGAGAAGGAATTAATGAAGACATCCCAATTAGAACTGAGTGTTCCAAGATCTCTCACTCTCTGCATGTTGTTCAGATGTGGGTCTCTTTATTTGTTCCCATCTACTTCAGAAGGAAGATTTTATGAAGATAGCTGAGCAAGACACTGATCTGTGAGTATAGTAGAAAGTCATCAGGAATCACATTTTATTGCTATGTTCCTTTTGTAGAACAGTAGTATTTGGTTTTTCCTTAGATCTATGGTATATCTAGTCTCAGGTTTGTGATCACCCAGGCAGTGTCAGACATGGGATCTGTTTCATGGAGTAAGCAGCTTAATTCCAATTAGCTTGTAGCTGGTTACTCCAACAGGCTCATGCCACTATTGCACCAGCATAGCTTGCAGGCTATCAAAATGTTTGTGGCCGGTTGGTGCTTACCTGTCTTCTCAGGTAGAGTTCAGAGTACTTTCCCATACTATGAACACCAGTTAGTAGAGGAGAAGATCTAGGTAGGCACCAGCTCAACAAATCCATCTTCAATGAATTGTGTAGGTGTTGTCTTTAGAACTAGGGACTTACTTTCAGTTTGTGGAGAATAACCAATAGTCTTGACAATAGCCTCGAATATTTGTGTGTTTCTATGGGGACTGACTCTTTGACCAACAACCTAATTAGAAGTTACGTATTCCCAGAACTGAAGGTTTGATTTAGTAATGGGAGATGCCCAGTGGATGCTAAGTTGGGGCTTTAGCTCCCCCCATCATTTGCTGATTATATTTAGATTTCTTTCATATAGTAAATATTTTAAGATCCTTCTATATATTAGGTTTCCAAAGGAACCCTCAAATGGCTCATAGTTTTAGTTGCCTGCCTTCATATTCTATATCCTACCCGTCTCTTCCCTTACCCTCCCTGTTCGATACTTCCATTCCAGCTCCCATTCCCAGTCTTAACCATCTATTCAATTTTCCCTTCCTAGTGAGATCCATCCCTCACTACTACTTTATTCTATACCTAACCATAAACAGCTAATATCCACATGTAAGTGAATATATACCACATTTGTCTTTTTGGGTTACCACACTCAGGATATTTTTTGTTTCTATTTCTATCCAATTACCTATAATATTTTATTTTGCTTTTTTAAACAACTGAATAATATTCCATTGTGTAAATGTACCACAGTTTATTTGTCCATGTATCCATCGATGGATATCTAAGCTGTTTCCAATTTCTGGCTATTATGAGTAGAGCAGTAACGAATATGGTTCAGTATGTGTGTCCATAGTTTGATGTGGAGTGTTCTGGGTATATGCCAAAGAGTGTATAGCTGAATCTTAAGGGAAATCTATTCACAGATTCCTGATGATGGCTGTGCAAGTTTCTACTCCCATCAGCAATGGATGAGTGTTCCCCTTATCCTACATTCTTGTCAGCATGAGCTGTCATTTGTTTTATTGGTCTTGGCCAATCTCGATGGTACAAAGTGAAATCTCAAAGTAGTTTCAATTTGCATTTCCCTGATGACTAAGGACATTATTTCTTTAAGTGCTTCTCAGCCATCTGAGTTTCCTCTTTTAAGTTTTCTCTGTTCAGAACCTCATTTTTTATTGGATTATTTGTTTTCTTGTTGTCTAATTTTTTTTTTAGTTCTTTATATATTTCAGATACTAGACCTCTATCAGATATGTAGTTGGTAAAAGTATTTTCCCATTATCTAGCCCTCCACTTTGTATGGTATCCTTTCCTACATAAGCTTTCACTTGCTTGGTTAGAGTAATTCAATTCCACTATTATTATTATTATTATTATTATTTATTATTATTATTATTAAGATTTTTTTTATTTTTTGAGAATATTGTAAATGGTGTTGTTTTACTTATTTTTTTCTCAGTCCATTTGACATTTGTATATAGGAAAGCTACTGATTTTTGTACATCAATTTTGTATTGTGCTACTTTGCTGAAAGTGTCTTTCAGCTGTAATAGTTTCCCAGTGGAATTTTAGTCATTTATTTATACTATCATAACATCTACAAATAAAGATACTTTGATTTTTTCCTTTCCTATTCCTATCCTCTTCTTTCCTTCAATTGTTTTGTTTCTCTAGCTCAAATTCCAAGTACTACATTGAATAGGTATGGAGAGAGTGGACAACCTTGTATTATTCTTGATTTCAAAAGAAATGTTGTGAGTTTCTCTCTATTTAGGCTATGTTGGCTGTGGAATTCCTTTAAATTGCCTTTAGTGTATTGAGGCATGTCCCTTGTATCCCTAGTCTTTCTGGGGCATTTATAATGAAGGGGTGTTGGATTTGATCAAAGAACTTTTCTGTAGCTAATAAGATCATCATGCAGTTTTTGTTTGTCAGTTTGTTTATATGGTAGACGGTATTTGTCGATTAACATATGTTGAAACATCTCTGCATCTTTGGGAAAAAGCTTACTTCACCATGGTGGATGAATTATATTTTTGATGTGTTCTTGTATTCCATTTGCAGATATTTTATTGAGAACATTTGCATTTTTGTCTGTAAGAGAAATTGACCTGTAGTTCTCTCTGTTGGGTTTTATTGTGGTTTAAATATCAGGGTAATCATGGCCTCATAGAAAGAATTGGACAATGTTCTTTCTGCTTCTATTTTACAAAATAATTTGAAGAGTATTGGTATTAATACTTCTTGGAAAGTCTAGTAGAATTCTTCACTAAAAACATCTGACCATGGGGTTTTATTTTTTGGTTGGGGGACTTTTAATTACTCCTATTTAATTAGGGGCTTTAGGTCTGTTTAAATTGCTTAATTGATCTTAATTTAAATTTGGTAGGTAGCATATATCAAGAAAAAAATGTCTATTTATTTTGATTTTCCAGTTTAGTGGAATACAGGTTTTTAAAATATGTCCATCTGATTCTTTGAATTTCATCAGTGTTTCTTATTATCTCCCTCTTTCATCTCTAAGGTTAATTTGGATATTCTCTCTGCCTTCTAGTTATTTTGTTCAAGGGTTTTCTTTCTATTTTATTGCTTTTTCTCAAAGAACTAACTCTTTTTTAATTAATTCTTTTTTGGTTGTTTGTTAGTTTGTTTCAATTTTATTGATTTCAGGCCTCATTTTATTTCTTGCCATGTACCCCTTTTGGGCATCATTTCTTCCTTTTATACTAGAGGTTTCAGGTGTGCTATTAAGTTACTGTATGAGATCTCTCCAATTTTTTTTATGTAGGCATTTAGTGCTATGAACTTGTCTTTCAGAACTACCTTTATTTATGAATATTGCATACCCATAAGTTTGGGTATGTTGTGTCTTCATTTTCATTCAACTAAAATGTTTTTGATTTTTGTCTTAATTTCTGTCATGACCTGTTTTTCATTCAATAGCGAATTGTTCAGTTTCCTTAAGTTTGTAAATTTTCTGTTGTTTCAATTTTTTGTTGATATCCAGCTTTATCCGATGATAGTCAGGAAGGATGCATGGTATTATTTCAATTTACTTTTATCTGTTGAGAATTTCTTTGTGTTAAAATATGTGGTCAGTTTTGTAGAACATTCTATAAGCTGCTGAACACAATGTATATTCTTTGTGTTTGTGAGAAATGTTTTATAAATATCTGGTAGGTCTAGCTTTGCTCTGTCTAGTTTTTGTGTGGATGACCTATCTAATGGTAAGAGTGGGTTCATGAAGTCACCCACTATTAGTGTGTGAGCATCAATATATGACTTAAACTATAGTAGTATTTCATTTATGAACATGGGTGCCCTTGTGATTTTTGCATGGATGTTTTCTTTTGTATCCAGGTGATAGTTTTTAAACTTTAGATATGTGTGTTTTGATTAAAATAACCACAGGTTTTTAGTAGCTAGGATAGGACCAAAGGGGAGGAGGAGATTGTCTAAAGGAGGGGAAATAGAGTATAGAGCTATAAAGGGATAAAGAGGTAAGTAAAATAGATTAATATTAATCAGAGAACATGGTAAAGGAGGGAGTATGAAGGGAGATAACTAACACTAAAGGCATTCTGAAAAGCTGTATAGAAACCTGACTGTGGAAGCTTTATATATATATATATATATATATATATATATATATATATATATATATATATATATATATATGTGTGTGTGTGTGTGTGTGTGTGTGTGTGTCTTAGTCTTGGTTACTACTGCTAAATGAAACACCATGACAAAAGCAACTTGGTAAGGGAAGGGTTTATTTGTCTTACACTTCCACATCATAGCCAGTCATTGAAGGAAATCAGGATAGGAATTCAAGGATAGGGACCTGGAGGCAGCAACTGATGCAGAGACCATGGAAGGGAACTGCTTACTGTCTTGCTCTACATGTTTGCTCATACTGCTTTTTTATAGAATTCAGGACCACTAGGCTTGGAATGAAGCCACCCACAATGTGCTGGGCCCTCCTCCATCAATCACTAATTGCCCTACAGGCTTGTCTACAGCCTGATCATATGGAGGTGTTTTCTCAGTTGAGGTTCCCTCCTCTAGGATAACTTTAGCTTGTGTCAAGTTGACATAACTAGCCAACACAACTGACCCCTTGTCAAGTTGATTATGTTTCAGGGAAAGGTCACAAATCCAAGAATATTTTTACAGCAAAAAGTTAGTCTTGATAGGTTTTCAAAAAAGGACATAAAGTTGAATAAATAAGGAAGGTGGGTGGATCCTGAAAGATTTTGTTGAGGAAGACTGATATGATCAAAACACATATACAAAATTTTCAAATACCTACTATTGTTTTTAATGTGAGAAAAAAACAAAAATAGTTAATGATGGCAAAAGTGTAGAGAAAATGATATTTTGACATGGATATAAATTACTATAGCAATTATGTAAATCAGATTCAAAGTTGTTTAAAAAAATCCCTAAAGTTAGAACACACATATGATACTGAAATCCCACTTCTGTATGTATATGCTAAGAAATGAAAATTGTTGTGGGATGTTTTAGTTGTGGATAATATTTTAGTTAAGATCTGCTTTTTACTTGTTTACGCCTCTGTGCCATCCCAAGTCCCGCCACCCCGCAGGAGGTTCCTGTTCATTTGTTTATTGAGGGTCTATGTGAAAACAAGAAGAAAAACACCTGGGGGAGTGAGGGGCAGAGTAAAGAGGGAGCAGGGTGAAATGAGGAGGAGAGCATGGGGTGAGGAAACCTTGGAGGTAGCTCTCTGTGTAATCAGCCCGGGTACTGGACCCCTGAGATTTGTAATATAATGTGTTAATAAGTAGTTTTGTTACAAACAACAATGGATGTTAATTAACAGAAAATCACTATATTAATGAAGTAGCACCAATCAAATGTTTATTGCCAACTATTAACAGTAGTTAACATGTACCGTCAACCAACATGTCAATCAAGAGATAGATACAGAAAATATGGTACATAATACACAATGAAGTACTGCTCTTCAGCCAGAAAAGTGAAGTCGTGTCATTTACCACATGTATAGGGCTGAAAGGTATTACATAAAATGATTCAGGCACAAAAATGACAGAATAACATGATCTTATTTATTTTATTTTATTAAGCTTAAAACATTGATATCATAGAGGAAGATATATTATTTAGTCACTAGAGCTCAGGAAAAAGAGGGAGTGGGAGGGAATAAAATAAAAATGTATAATGAGTACTAAAATAGAGTTGCATAGAAAATGTTTTTCTGTCATTCTTTGTCACAACAGGTTAAGGACAGTCTACAACAATCTGAATCATCTCAAAGTAACAAGAACAAAAATAATTCAAACCTCCAAAACACCTTCCAGCACATTTCATTGCCTCTCATCTGGTGCTAACTAGTCCCATCTCCCAGCTAGTAGCCAATTTTGCCCTTTTGCTCCCATGAAGCAGAGTTCCCCACCGAGTATATTGGAAGTAGTTCTCCTGGCAGGAAGTATAGGCCAAGCAAATGGCAGCAATTTGATAGCAGGCAAAAGATTCTAGAGAAACAAGTTAGTGAAAGGAGCGTATGGCTGTCACTCTCATAAAGTAGAGGAGTTTATGAGAGAAAAGGTGCTAATTTCCATCACAGCTGATGTTCAGGGAGTACAGATGGAGATATTGCTCTGACTGGAGAGTTGCCGCCGTCAAGGCTAGAAGCCAGATTGAGGATTAGGTATTGAATGAGCCATAGCAAAAAATCTAACAATTCTGCCATCTCCAACCCTCTGGAGGTCATGTCCATGTATGTTAAAATAAGACTTTATTGGATCTTTAAGGCCAATTGTGTTAAATACAATTTAGAATTAGTCTTCTACCATGGTTACCTTTTACTGATTTGTCAGTGAAAGGGTTTAAGAAAATGGGGGAAATGTGAGGCCGGAGACCCCAGGCCCTGGTCATTAATCCTAAACTCTTAACAGGACATTCCAGAACTCCCTGTTCCAGGAACTAGCCCACCCCAGAAACCACAAAACAATTATTGTCAGGCTTAATTCAAGAGCACTGTGACCCAGCCCACATTCCTAAAATGAGCGGCGGCTACAGGCACCGCCTAATAGCCTTGGGCAAGGGACTTTACCCTAAGTGTACATTTCCTGGTGCCCGTGACCTTGCTATCATCAACTTAAAGGTTAACTGGCCCCTATCTATCAAAATGAGAAAACAACTTGGGAACCAATCAACTTGTACCAATTCGGTTTGTACCCAACAACTGTATAAAAAGCTTCACCATTTGCTCCTTGGGGCCGCTTCTATCCTGCGTGTTAGAATGGTCCCAGTGCACTGGAATAAATCCTCTTGCTATTTGCATCGATATCCGGTCTGTGAGTCTCTGTGGGGATGTGGCGTTCCGGTTTGGACCCTGGGGGTTCCAGTTTGGATCCCTGAAGTCCAACATTTTGGTTCCCTGACCGGGAATCGACACATCCCCCCAGACCCCGCAAGTCGGGTATCGGAGGTAAGCTCGAGCATCTGTTGTTTGTCTGTCTGTCTGTCTGTTCCCCTGTCTGCCTGTCTGTTTGGAACAAGTAACTGGTCAGAGCTGTAACTGTGTCTGTAACGGTCTGTGGTGTGCATGGTCCGTAAGGATCCCACCGCACGGCTTAAGCTTACCGGGATGGTATAAGCCAGGACCGACCCTGGAGGACGCTCCAGTGGGGTTGGAGGGGACACCGTAAGGTTTCCTCTCCGTCTGAGCCGGGGGAAGTTGGCCCCATGACATCTGGCCGGAATCTCTGCCATTTGGTTTGGCAGGTCCGGCATCTGTCCGATATAGGAGCTCTGTTTCTCTTTGTGTCTGATTTTTGTGCTAATTGTGACTGGCTTATTTGCCTGACTATTGTATTAGGTCTTGTTGTCTGTCTGTTTGTGAGAAGCGCCACAGGAGGGTCTGGAATCTGGAGGCTGTGGGGCCCTGGAGGACACTCCAGAGTCTGGTAATGGGGAGAGGTCCGGGAGGACTTCCCCCATTTGTTCGAAGAAGGGTCCGTGAGGATCCTTCTCCATCGGGAGGAGGGAGAGGAGCCTCTCCTCCATCTGGAGATGCCTGTTAGAGTCCGGTTTCAACCTTCTGTGACTTCCGTAGAGGAGCTGTGGAAGTCCCCTCCTGGGCGCGTCTGCAAAATCTGTTTCTTGTATTTTCACTGATTCTTTTTGACTTGTTGACAATGGGACAGTCGACTTCAACCCCCCTCTCTCTGACGCTTGACCATTGTTCTGAGGTTACACCATAGCCGTAGGAAGGCTGCTGATGAGCTACCCTCCTGTCTGGGGTCGTGATGACCCGTGTTGGGAAGCTTGGGTTGTGAGAGGACCCATCTGGGGTCATAGGACCCACCTGGAGGTCCTGACCTGCTTGGAATCTGGAGGCTGTGGAGGCCTTTCCGCTGACAGACTCTCTGAGAGCTCTGGGCGGACAGTGGTGCCAGGTGCTTACTTGACTCTGGAAACACCGGAGGGTGCACTGCTGTTTCTGTATGATTCTGTGTGTGTGTGTGTGTGTGTGTGTGTGTGTGTGTGTGTATGGCTAAACTCGGACTGACTTTGTTTTTGGATGTGGGACAAACTCCATCTGGACCTCTCGACATAATTATGTCTCATTTTAAGGGAGTCAAGGACAGAGCCGACTTATCAGTCAGTTGATGTACACCTGAAAACCTCTGAGAAATTGTGCGGTGCCATTGTCTTATCTGATTCATGTTTGTCTCAGTTTCATGGTTATATGTTTTGTGTTTGTCTGTTTTCCTGTGTAACACGCGAGATCTAACGTGGGCCAAACAACTCCTCTCATATGCTGTGGGTAAGTGGCAGTGCTGCCAGCCGGGAATGCAAGCCAAGCCTAAACAAGGGGTGGAAGACCAGCTGCCAGGGAGGGGGTGCTGCGTTGAGCAGACCTCTGGGGCCCACCCCAGCCAGAGCTGCCAGTTTCAACTCAGGAACCTTGGTTTGGCGCTCTCGGCCACAGGAGGGAAAATGTTAATGAGGCAAAGCAACCAAAAAGGGGCAGGAGGGGGTGCAGCTCACCCACTCCTGAGACAACAGCCAAACTTTCTTGTGTAAAAATCACTCAAATGGTATTTTAAAATATGTATGTGGTTTGGGTAAAGAAAACTAATGGTTTTAAAGATTCAGGTGTCCTGTAATGACTGCCACTGAGGTAGAGCTTGCTCAGGCTGCTGTTTGGGGAGAGACTTCTTGGAGCAGTTTCTGCTGCTGGCCAGAGTTCCGGAATGGTTTATGCGCACTGTCCCTGTCGTCTCTGTGGCCATTTGCGCGCATGGCTATGGAGATAGACGTTTTTAAAAGGACGCTGGGCTGATCTGTTTCGGATCTCTGCTTATGCAGACAAACTGTAAAAAAGCATCAGGTCATATCAAGGGAAGTTCTGAGGTCTCTCTGTTTTTTATCTGAGTGTGTGTGAATGACAATGTTTTTTCTAGTGTAAGTTTAAAAAGAGAGCATTAAATTAAAGCTGAGTAACGTATGTGTGACTGCATTTTGGATGTGACTCCATTTAGGATGTGGACACTACCATTCTTATCCAGGATCAAAGAGGAGATGGAGGTAGCCACATGTTGCCATTCAAGGAGACAACAAATCTCAGATATTTAAATTAAATTAGATTTTATTTTGTATGATTTTTTCTCTTCTATGCTGAAAATAGGATCTTTAAGAACAATGTTTAATAAGGGATCAAAGCTATGCCTCTGTGTATTCAGATACAGAAATGTACCTTGTGCTGACGGCCAAATTTTTAGGGTGAGAGTTATGGGATTAAAACAAAGTAAATCAAGGCAATTGAGGTTTGAGTAAACAACCTAGCAGTCTTTAGAGATCGAGAGGCCATGTGATGGTTTTTTCTATACTAAAAATAAGAGAGAAATTTTTAAGATAGCTGAACTGCCACTACACCAGAGCTGATTCAAACAGGCCTGGAAGGCAGACTGCGGAGGAGGGTGTGACAAAAGGAATGTACATTACAATAGAGGAACTTTATTTGTGGTGCTGCAGGCACACAGTTGGAAGGTCTATTTGGGTGCAAAGATGTATATTTTACCTGCTTGTCTTTGCTAGCTTTGTTAAGCCTCAGCTATTTTGAAAATTAAAGTAAAAAGTGATCTGAAATGTATAGATTAATTCTGGCTGTAAAGTTCTGATAAGCTGATCCTACTACGGGCAGGAGTTCAAGATGTTAAGTGTCAGCTGATGTATTAATTCTGTCTTGGTGATCACCAGTGTCAATGTATAAAAATAATGTATATTTTTTGTTCATTTGAATATCACTGTCTTAAATGTTAGCTTGCCAGATCTGGGGCAAATTTATTTAGAAATGAATCTTGCTGCAAACTTAGAGGAGAGACCTGGAGCAGCTTGTGTTACGTGCCAAAATGCTAAAATAATTTCTGCCACTAACAGACAATTTGTAAACAGGCAACAAGTCATCTCTGAAAAAGTCCTAAGGTTCCTCTGTTGTTCCAGACCTGATTAAGATTTCTCTGTCTGTATGTAAGATTATACTTGTATTTGAGAAAAAACTGGTCCTGAGCCGGGGCCAGGAGGGAGGGGACCACATGGGCAGAGAAAGATGACAACCTGGTGTGGAAGATACGTAGGCGTGGATGAGATGTTAGATGGAGGCAAATTTCACAGGGTGTGTGGAATCTCCCCCAATTCCTAAGACAGTAAAAGAAACAATTGGCATTAAGAGGGGAGGTCTTAGGAAACCCAGAAACTTTGTCCCAGGGAAGCAAGAAAGAACAGCTCAGTTAATTCAAGTCCCAAGGACATCCCATGTGCTGCGCTTTGAGGTGGGCTCCCTGCCAGGGAGATAAGAGGGTTTCTGGGGGTTGAGAAAAGTGAGAGGCAAGTAGGCCTGGGGAAAATACCTTGTTCCCTCCTTCCTACTGCTGCCCCTAAAACTAAAAGGCAGGAACTTGACCCAAGCTTGGCTTCCTGGAGAGTTCTGTGACTGTCTTAAGTCTGCATGAGATGGCAAGATGACATACTTGGTGTGTAAAAACACACACAGGGGTAGAGAGCCAATACAGAGCAGATACTCTGAGCTCCTTTGGAGAGCCTGAGAGAAAAGGCAAAGGGTCAGGAAGGTAGACTAACAAAAAGATTAACTCATCACAGTGGTCCCTACATAACTGAGGCCTCAATACCAACCCTCTTGAGAGTGTATTTTAAAAATGCATTTTCTGGTATAGATCTAAAAAGAAAATATTAAGTTAAGATAGATTTTATATAGTATTTTTGTATACTAAAATAAGGTTTATAAAATTAAGATTTTAAAAAAAGTGTTTAATAAGATATCAAAGACTGTATCTCTGTGTATTCTTATACAAGAATACATCTTTTGCTGACAGTCATCGTTTCAGTTTAAGAGTAAAGTGTTTAAAACAAAACAAAAATAACTGAAGTTTGTTTATAAAAACCTGCAGTTTTAAAATTAAGAAGTTATATGATATCTGAGCTTTAGTGCAACAGTTGGCTTAGGCCTAAAACAGAACGCTGCTAAAAAGGACACTATGAGATATTATGAACACAAAGTTGGAAGGTTTTAAACTACTTTAAGAAAACTTTAGGTTTTTACAAAAGTTAAAAGTTAAAGCTAGATGTTTTCAAAAACAGCTTTTAAGATATTTAAATTCACAAGGCTATGAGACAGTTTAAGTTAGAAAGATGTTTACAATGACCTAGATAGTACAGTAAAGCAGAAAAAAATTATAGGCAAAGTTTTGTTAACATAGAGATACTTAACATAGATAGCCCTCACCCCTCAGAGATCTGCTGATTATGACTTTTAATTGGAGTTTTAAGTAGAGACCCCAGATCCTAACAGTGACCCCAGCACCTCCAGAGAAGACGTACAGGGACAGAGCAACCTCTGTGGATTGTGGAAACGTACCACTGGGCAAAACTGCCCAATGCCTCACCTGCCATAGACCTGCCTACAGATAAGACACTAGAGAGTAGATCATCCTGCTTTGGATGGACAGAGCGGGGTTCGATCCCTCTGAGTCTTATCCACAGAAAGATACCTACTGGTCTGGCAACTGGAGACTGGCCTGGCAACAGAAGACTTGAGGCCTCTGTTCCCCATAAGGTCACAGAGAACACGGAGAGTCCAGGGTCATCTGTCTAGGTATGGGTAAGTCTCTGTCATTTTAATTGAGTTATACTTTTTGCTATAATTTAGTATTCCCAGATCTCTGGTGTTGATGGCTAACTGTAATTCTGTTAGTTCAACAGCAATAGACAACCAGTTTCTCTCTCTGAGGCTACTAGAGTCTCTGTCTGAATACGACAAATAGGATTGTCTCGCTAACAGGCCCCCTGTTAAAAGATAAATAGATTTTTGATGTAACTTTTACTATCCCTTTATTTAAAAAAATTTTGCCTAAAAGTGACTGCTCTCAGTGATAACAACTCTGTATTTGGTAGACAGTTAGATTAAAGAAAGTTTAAAGGAATGTTATGAGGTTTAAAATATAAAGGTCTAAGAAAGTGATTTAAGTTTTGAGTGTCCTAGGTAAGTTGTGAAGGTCTGAAAAAGTGATTTTAAGTGAGAAGGTGGTGTGAGATAAAAGTTAAAAAAAGAAAAAAAAAAAGGTCCAGAGTTATAACATTAAAATCCTGGATACATGTTCTGATGAGCTAGTATGATTGTTTTTATCTGGATTAGAGGCTTGCTTGGCTCTCGCATTTTCTTCTAGATATATGAAATCATACTTTGTTGCTAAAGGAAGCCAAAAAACATTCTCTACATTTTAAAATGACAGACTTTGTCTTAGTGGTGTACAGCATGCTTTTGTTTCTTTTTCTCGGTTTTGGTTGCTTGAGAACTTTTTATGATTCTGTACTCTGTTCACAGATGTTAATGAACTAAAATACAGATTCTGTGTAACATAAATCATGGCCCACCTAAGGACCCTAAAAAACATGTTTTTGAGTGCCTAGATAGGCCTGAGTCTGAGGTGATTCTTCCAAATGCAGGCTTCGGTGACCTTTAACTTTTTCCTCTACTTCTATCTGTCTCAACAGATCACCATTTCACTAACAGATGCCATCCAAGAATTAAGTTGCTTCAACTCCTGTGAGCTGTGAGCCCTGGACTTGCTGAAAGCTGATGGCCAGTCCAGCTGATGTGACAACCCCTGGATCAGCAAAACTAGATGTACCCCACTGCCTAACCCCCCCCCCAGCTTTTGACTGATACCAGCCTGTTTGGGGCCCCTGACGACGTCCCCTCTCAGCAGGAAGCAGTCTAAGAGATTACAACGTCCCATTTCCACAGGCTGGAACTTTTAGTCAAAAGAAAACTCCCTAAGACTGGGGACATGGCATGTATAGTGCCTATTGGCACACCAGAACATTACCCTGTTGAGGCCAGATAGACTCAGATTCATTAAGTTGACAATATGAAATCAGTGCAGTACAGATTATGGTTCCCAGACAACAGTACCAGTTTCTTAGGAATCCTACAGGGGTTGACTATAAATTAATCAATGCTAGTGATCAGGAGCTAGAAACAGCTGCTCCATGATTGGAGCAGTGCAAAAAGAAAAAGTGGGGAGTGAAAGGGTTTAAGAAAATGGGGGAAATGTGAGGCCGGAGACCCCAGGCCCTGGTCATTAATCCTAAACTCTTAACAGGACATTCCAGAACTCCCTGTTCCAGGAACTAGCCCACCCCAGAAACCACAAAACAATTATTGTCAGGCTTAATTCAAGAGCACTGTGACCCAGCCCACATTCCTAAAATGAGCGGCGGCTACAGGCACCGCCTAATAGCCTTGGGCAAGGGACTTTACCCTAAGTGTACATTTCCTGGTGCCCGTGACCTTGCTATCATCAACTTAAAGGTTAACTGGCCCCTATCTATCAAAATGAGAAAACAACTTGGGAACCAATCAACTTGTACCAATTCGGTTTGTACCCAACAACTGTATAAAAAGCTTCACCATTTGCTCCTTGGGGCCACTTCTATCCTGCGTGTTAGAATGGTCCCAGTGCACTGGAATAAATCCTCTTGCTATTTGCATCGATATCCGGTCTGTGAGTCTCTGTGGGGATGTGGCGTTCCGGTTTGGACCCTGGGGGTCCCAGTTTGGATCCCTGAAGTCCAACATCAGCTACTTTTATGTTTTATGTTTCTGATAAAATGCTACAAACAGAAGCTGCCTGAGGTAGAACCTTTATTTTGGCAAATGGTCCCAGAGGAAAAGTCTACAATGAAAAATTCTTAGCACAGGTGCAGAATGCAGTCAGATTCTTTACCAAGAAAATCACAAAAGGGCCCCTCTTCCAGTTTCTGTTTAATTTGCTTCCTTCTTAAACATTTTAAGCTCGTTCTCAAGTATTCACACTTTTTTTCCCAGAACTAATGTCTTCCAAGTTCATAGTACGAATACTGGTTAAGATCTGTGCCACAACCAGCATGGCTATGGAATTGACCTAACTGGAGCATCAGGAGAATGGCAAAATCACAAAAACACATACAGAAAATCTGGGATCAGGTTAGCCATACATTCTGATAGAAATGCACTAACAACCTGAAACTGAGATCATTAATTATAAACAGCATAAATTAGAAGGAAGTAGATTAGGATCTCGTTAGGAGATCTCTGTAGAAGATCAGTCTCAGGTTGCAGTTATTGGGAGAAGGAAGCTTCAGTTAAGAGTTTCAGCATACACTGATTTTACCTAAACGTAAGCCATTCATAAACATCCGTATTTGACCAAGAAAAGGCTAGGCTATTTCCATGGGTCAGAGGCATTGGGGTCCTTGACATGGCCATGATCATGTCAATTATACAAATTCACTCAGGACTTCATCTGCTTCCCATATCCATTCTTAAAACTCTCTCTCTCTCTCTCTATCCCTCTTCCTCTCTCCCTCCCCCCCCCCCCCCCGCTCTCTTTCTTTCTGTCTTTTGTCCAAAATCCCAAAGTCTTCCACATTCCTCTAAAACCCACATGGTCAGGTTCTTCATAGCAACAATTCCATATTTCTTGTTACCAATTCCTATATACGTTAC
This sequence comes from Cricetomys ansorgei, assembly GCA_026225945.1. NCBI lineage: Eukaryota > Metazoa > Chordata > Mammalia > Rodentia > Nesomyidae > Cricetomys > Cricetomys ansorgei. The sequence goes on from JAMJFZ010003399.1 coordinate 3,808,062, forward strand.
TTTTGGTTATGTCAAAATGCCATTAGCAAACACAAATTAATGGGGAGTATTTTGGCTTATAGTTCCAGAAGAAGAGTCCATAATGGCTGGAAAGGCATGGCAACATGTTGCAGGAGCAGAGAACAGAGAGATCACATCTCAACCACACGTAGAAGGTAGAGAAGGTTAACTGTACTAAAGGTGAGGTTATAAGTTCTCAGAGCCCATTACTAATGATATACTTCCACTTGCATAGCTCAACATCATAAAAGTTCCATAGCCACCTCCCCGAAACAGTACTACCAACTGGGGAACAATTGTTCAAATACATGAGGCTATTTGGAACATATCTCATTCAAATCACCACAATGACTTTATGAGGAAACCCAAGCCTGGGTGGTAATATACCTCTAATTAATATATGGAGGGGGATAGATGTATAGGAAATAAACTAAATATTATGGGTAATAGAGACATTTCTAGATAACTCAGTGCTTTTGTTCTTAAGTCATTGACACTTAGGAACTTATTTACTCCTTCCAGAACAGTATAATTGAGCAGCATTCTCTCAGTAACTTGCTGAAGGTAACAACTGAACTAACACAATCAGTGTTCTGACTTTAAAACCAAATTTTATTGCTGTTTCTAAATCATCTATATTGTTTCTCCTCTATAATATGTTTGATTTAAGAGAAATTTAAAATTGCAAATGTAAGAAAAAAATCATCAAAATATGTTTGTCAAAACCATAGTGTAGTCATGGTCTTATAAAATGCATACTACTCATTCATTTCTTATATTCTGGGTCTATTATGTTTGTAATTTTTAATATTTTCATTTTTTCAGAAGAGTTGATAGCTCAGAGTTTAATACATTGCACTATTTGTTATGCATACTTAAATTTTTATAAAATTTTGTGCATGAGTGCCTTTGCCTACATCCATATCTGTATGCCATTTGCAGGACTGTGCCCACAGAGGTCAGAAATGGCCATCTTATTTTTGTAATTAGAATAAAAGATGATTGTCATACATTATGTGGGTTCTGAGAATCAAATATGGGATATCTGGAATGGTAACTAGTGCTATTAACCACTTTACCGTCTATCAACATCCATTATACTTACTTTTACTGATTTACTCCACACAGTAAATTAAAGACTGGGAACTCTTTGCAGACAACTATACTCAGGTCTGGAATACTCTACAGTAAATATTAATTGCTCCACATGAAATGTTTTGGATGCTACAGCTGTGGCTAAGTAGTAGAACAATTGACTAGCACACATGAGGCAATGGATTCAGCTCCATGATCATACATTTTTGTTTGAGTATATTTTTGTCAGTATTTTACAAATGAAAAGAACCAACAGGACACATACAGACAGACAGACAGACAGACACACACACACACACACACACACACACGTATGTACACATGCACATGCACACACTTATGATTTATTTTAAGGAACGGGATTATATTATTATCATGAAAGTAAACTAGTAATTCATAGTTTGAAAGATATGTCAACAGACTGGAAAACTCAGGCAGGTGTTAATATTGCAGTATGGACATAGATATTGTTGTTTAGAAAATTTCAGTTTTTGCTCTTCAGACATCCTATCAAATGGATGACGCCCATATGTAATATTGAGGATAATCTTCATTTTAAAAGCCGATTCTTTAAACAGGTCTATTTATTCATTTGTTTGTCTATTTATTCATGCATAAGAGTATTTTGTGTGCATGTATGCAAATGGAACATTTATGTGCTTGGTGCCCATGAAAGATAGAAATGTTATATTCCTTAGAACTGTAGTTATAGATGGTTGTGAGCAGCCTTGCAAGTTCTGTGGACCAAATCTAGGTCTTTGCAAGAGAAATAAGTGCTTTTAGCTTCTGATTTACAGTAATCTTTCTAGCCCCCAAGGACAATCTTCTCAAAGTCACATGCTGT